>CAWUFW010000244.1:4255000-4855000 GCA_963921515.1 Calotriton arnoldi
AGCAGAGAGGACACAGCCCAGCAGAGAGGACACAGCCCAGCAGAGAAAACACAGCACAGCAGAGAGGACAAAGCCCAGAAGACACGACACAGCCAAGCAGGAGGACACAGCCAAGCAGGGAGGACACAGCCCAGCAGAGAGGACACAGCCCAGCAGAGAGGACACAGCCTAATAGAGAGGAAACAGCCCAGCGGAGAGGACACAGCCCAGCAGAGGGAACACAACCTAGCAGAGAGGACACAGCCCAGCAGAGAGGACACAGCCTAATAGAGAGGACACAGCCTAATAGAGAGGACACAGCCCAGCAGAGATGACACAGCACAGCAGAGAGGACACAACCCAGCAGAGAGGACATAGCCTACTAGAGAGGACACAGCCCAGCAGAGAGGACACAGCTCAGCAGAGGGAACACAGCCTAATAGAGAGGACACAGCCCAGCAGAGAGGACACAGCCCAGCAGAGAGGACACAGCCCAGCAGAGAGGACACAGCCCAGCAGAGGGAACACAGCCTAATAGAGAGGACACAGCCTAATAGAGAGGACACAGCCTAATAGAGAGGACACAGCCCAGCAGAGAAGACACAGCCCAGCAGAGAAGACACAGCACAGCAGAGAGGACACAACCCAGCAGACAGGACACAGCCAAGCAGGGAGGACACAGCCAAGCAGGGAGGACACAGCCTAATAGAGAGGACACAGCCCAGCAGGGAGGACACAACCCAGCAGAGAGGACACAGCCCAGATGAGAGGACACAGCCCAACAGAGAGGACACAGCCTAACAGAGAGGACACAGCCAAATAGAGAGGACACATCCCAGCAGAGAGGAAACAGCCCAGCAGAGAGGACACAGCCCAGCAGAGAAGACAGCCCAGAAGAGAGTACACAGCCCAGCAGAGAGGACACAGCCGTGCAGAGAAGACACTGCACATTAGAGAGGACACAACCCAGCAGAGAGGACACAGCCCAGCAGAGAGGAAAAAGCCTAATAGAGAGGACACAACCCACAAGAGAGGACATAGCCTACTAGACAGGACACAGCCCAGCAGAGAGGACACAGCCCAGCAGAGGGGACACAGCCCAGCAGAGAAGGGACACAGCCCAGCAGAGAGGAGACACAGCACAGCAGACAGGACGCAGCCCAGCAGGGAGGACACAGCCCAGCAGAGGGAACACAGCTCAACAGAGAACAGCCCACAAGAGAGGACACAGACTAATAGAGAGGACACAGCGCAGCAGAGAGGACACAGCCCAGCAGAGAATACACAGCCCAGCTGAGAGGACACAGCCCAGCAGAGAAGGCACAGCACAGCAGACAGGACACAGCCCAGCAGAGAGGACACAGCCCAGCAGAGAAGACACAGCTAAGCTGAGAAGACACAGCTAAGCTGAGAAGACACAGCTAAGCTGAGAAGACACAGCCCAGCAGAGAGGACACAGTCTAGAGAGAGGACACAGCCCAGCAGGAGGACACAGCCCACCAGAGGGAAACACAGCCCAGCAGAGAGGACACAGCACAGCAGAGGGAACACAGCCCAGCAGAGGGAACACAGCCTAATAGAGAGGACACAGCCCAGCAGAGAAGACACAGCCCAGCAGAGGGAACACAACCTAATAGAGAGGATACAGCCCAGCAGAGATGACAGAGCCCAGCAGAGAGGACACAACTCAGCAGAGAGGACACAGCCCAGCAGAGAGTACACAGTTGAGCAGAGAAGACACAGCACAGTAGAGAGGACACAACCCAGCAGAGAGGGCACAGCCCAGCAGAGAGGACACAGCCTAATAGAGAGGACACAGCCCAGCAGAGGGGACACAGCCCAGCAGAGAGGACACAGCCCAGCTGAGGGAACACAGCCCAGCAGCGAGGACACAGCCCAGCAGAGAGGACACAGCCAAGCGGGGAGGACACAGCCGAGCAGAGAACACACTGCACAGTAAAGAGGACACATCCCAGCAGAGAGGACACATCCCAGCAGAGAGGACACATCCCAGCAGAGAGGACATAACCCAGCAGAGAGGAAACAGCGTAATAGAGAGGACACAGCCGAATAGAGAGGACACAGCCCAGCAGAGATGACACAGCCCAGCAGGGAGGACACAGCCCAGCAGGGAGGACACAGCCCAGCAGGGAGGACACAGCCCAGCAGAGAAGGCACAGCACAGAAGACAGGACATAGCCCAGCAGAGATGATACAGCCCACCAGAGGGATACACAGCCTAGCAGAGAGGTCACAGCTCAGCAGAGGGAACACAGCCTAATAGAGAGGACACAGCCCAGCAGAGAGGACACAGCCCAGCAGAGAGGACACAGCCCAGCAGAGAGGACACAGCCCAATAGAGAGGACACAGCCCAGCAGAGATGACCCAGCACAGCAGAGAGGACAGAGCGTAATAGAGAGGACACAGCCGAATAGAGAGGCCACAGCCCAGCAGGGAGGACACAGCCCAGCAGGGAGGACACAGCCCAGCAGAGAAGGCACAGCACAGAAGACAGGACATAGCCCAGCAGAGATGATACAGCCCACCAGAGGGATACACAGCCTAGCAGAGAGGTCACAGCTCAGCAGAGGGAACACAGCCTAATAGAGAGGACACAGCCCAGCAGAGAGGTCACAGCTCAGCAGAGGGAACACAGCCCAATAGAGAGGACACAGCCCAGCAGAGATGACACAGCACAGCAGAGAGGACACAACCCAGCAGAGAGGACATAGCCTACTAGAGAGGACACAGCCCAGCGGAGAGGACAAAGCCCAGCAGAGGGAACACAGCCTAATAGAGAGGATACAGCCCAGCAGAGATGACACAGCACAGCAGAGAGGACACAACCCAGCAGAGAGGACATAGCCTACTAGAGAGGACACAGCCCAGCAGAGAGGACACAGCCCAGCAGAGGGAACACAGCCCAGCAGAGGGAACACAGCCTAATAGAGAGGACACAGCCCAGCAGAGAGGACACAGCCCAGCAGAGAGGACACAGCCCAGCAGAGAGGACACAGCCCAGCAGAGAGGACACAGCCCAGCAGAGAGAACACAGCTCAGCAGAGGGAACACAGCCTAGCAGAGGGAACACAACCTAATAGAGAGGACACAGCCCAGCAGAGAGGACACAGCCCAGCGGAGAGGATACAGCCCAGCAGAGGGAACACAGCCTAATAGAGAGGACACAGCCCAGCAGAGAAGACACAGCACAGCAGAGAGGACACAACCCAGCAGACACGACACAGCCAAGCAGGGAGGACACAGCCAAGCAGGGAGGACACAGCCCAGCAGAGAGGACACAGCCCAGCAGAGAGGACACAGCCTAATAGAGAGGAAACAGCCCAGCGGAGAGGACACAGCCCAGCAGAGGGAACACAACCTAGCAGAGAGAACACAGCCCAGCAGAGAAGACACAGCCTAATAGAGAGGACACAGCCAAATAGAGAGGACACATCCCAGCAGAGAGGAAACAGCCCAGCAGAGAGGACACAGCCCAGCAGAGAAGACAGCCCAGAAGAGAGTACACAGCCCAGCAGAGAGGACACAGCCGTGCAGAGAAGACACTGCACATTAGAGAGGACACAACCCAGCAGAGAGGACACAGCCCAGCAGAGAGGAAACAGCCTAATAGAGAGGACACAACCCACAAGAGAGGACATAGCCTACTAGACAGGACACAGCCCAGCAGAGAGGACACAGCCCAGCAGAGAGGACACAGCCCAGCAGAGGGGACACAGCCCAGCAGAGAAGGGACACAGCCCAGCAGAGAGGAGACACAGCCCAGCAGAGAGGAGACACAGCACAGCAGACAGGACGCAGCCCAGCAGGGAGGACACAGCCCAGCAGAGGGAACACAGCTCAACAGAGAACAGCCCACAAGAGAGGACACAGACTAATAGAGAGGACACAGCGCAGCAGAGAAGGCACAGCACAGCAGACAGGACACAGCCCAGCAGGGAGGACACAGCCCAGCAGAGGGAACACAGCCCAGCAGAGAGGACACAGCCCAACAGAGAGGACACAGGCCCCAATAGAGGACACAGACTAATAGAGAGAGCACAGCAGAGAGGACACAGCCCAGCAGAGAAGACACAGCTAAGCTGAGAAGACACAGCCCAGCAGAGAGGACACAGTCTAAGAGAGAGGACACAGCCCAGCAGGGAGGACACAGTCTAAGAGAGAGGACACAGCCCAGCAGGGAGGACACAGCCCACCAGAGGGAAACACAGCCCAGCAGAGAGGACACAGCACAGCAGAGGGAACACAGCCCAGCAGAGGGAACACAGCCTAATAGAGAGGACACAGCCCAGCAGAGAAGACACAGCCCAGCAGAGAGGACACAACCCAGCAGAGGGAAACACAGCCTAATAGAGAGGACACAGCCCAGCGGAGAGGACACAGCCCAGCAGAGGGAACACAACCTAATAGAGAGGATACAGCCCAGCAGAGATGACAGAGCCCAGCAGAGAGGACACAACTCAGCAGAGAGGACACAGCCCAGCAGAGAGTACACAGTTGAGCAGAGAAGACACAGCACAGTAGAGAGGACACAGCCCAGCAGAGGGGACACAGCCCAGCAGAGAGGACAAAGCCCAGCTGAGGGAACACAGCCCAGCAGCGAGGACACAGCCCAGCAGAGAGGACACAGCCAAACAGGGAGGACACAGCCGAGCAGAGAACACACTGCACAGTAAAGAGGACACCATCCAGCAGAGAGGACACATCCCAGCAGAGAGGACATAACCCAGCAGAGAGGAAACAGCCTAATAGAGAGGACACAGCCGAATAGAGAGGACACAGCCCAGCAGGGAGGACAAAGTCCAGCAGAGAAGGCACAGCACAGAAGACAGGACATAGCCCAGCAGAGATGACACAGCCCAGCAGAGAGGACAGAGCGTAATAGAGAGGACACAGCCAAATAGAGAGGACACAGCCCAGCAGGGAGGACACAGCCCAGCAGGGAGGACACAGCCCAGCAGAGAAGGCACAGCACAGAAGACAGGACATAGCCCAGCAGAGATGATACAGCCCACCAGAGGGATACACAGCTCAGCAGAGGGAACACAGCTCAGCAGAGGGAACACAGCCCAGCAGAGAGGACACAGCCCAGCAGAGAGGACACAGCCCAATAGAGAGGACACAACCCAGCGGAGAGGACAAAGCCCAGCAGAGGGAACACAGCCTAATAGAGAGAATACAGCCCAGCAGAGATGACACAGCACAGCAGAGAGGACACAACCCAGCAGAGAGGACATAGCCTACTAGAGAGGACACAGCCCAGCAGAGAGGACACAGCTCAGCAGAGGGAACACAGCCCAGCAGAGGGAACACAGCCTAATAGAGAGGACACAGCCCAGCAGAGAGGACACAGCCCAGCAGAGAGAACACAGCTCAGCAGAGGGAACACAGCCTAGCAGAGGGAACACAACCTAATAGAGAGGACACAGCCCAGCATAGAGGACACAGCCCAGCAGAGGGAACACAGCCTAATAGAGAGGACACAGCCTAATAGAGAGGACACAGCCCAGCAGAGAAGACACAGCACAGCAGAGAGGACACAACCCAGCAGACACGACACAGCCAAGCAGGGAGGACACAGCCCAGCAGAGAGGACACAGCCTAATAGAGAGGAAACAGCCCAGCGGAGAGGACACAGCCCAGCAGAGGGAACACAACCTAGCAGAGAGGACACAGCACAGCAGAGAGGACACAGCCCAGCAGAGAAGACACAGCCTAATAGAGCGGACACAGCCCAGCAGGGAGGACACAGCCCAGCAGGGAGGACACAACCCAGCAGAGAGGTCACAGCCCAACAGAGAGGACACAGCCTAATAGAGAGGACACAGCCAAATAGAGAGGACACATCCCAGCAGAGAGGAAACAGCCCAGCAGAGAGGACACAGCCCAGCAGAGAGGACACAGCCGTGCAGAGAAGACACTGCACATTAGAGAGGACACAACCCAGCAGAGAGGAAACAGCCTAATAGAGAGGACACAACCCACAAGAGAGGACATATCCTACTAGACAGGACACAGCCCAGCAGAGAGGACACAGCCCAGCAGAGAGGACACAACCCAGCAGAGAGGACACAGCCCAGAAGAGAGGACACAGCCCAGAAGAGAGGACACAGCCCAGCAGAGAGGACACACCCTAATAGAGAGGACACAGCCCAGCGGAGAGGACACAGCCCACCAGAGGGAAACACAGCCCAGCAGAGAGGACACAGCCCAGCAGAGGGAACACAGCCCAACAGAGAGGACACAGCCGAATAGAGAGGACACAGCCCAGACGAGAGATCACAGCCCAACAGAGAGGACACAGCCTAATAGAGAGGACACAGCCAAATAGAGAGGACACATCCCAGCAGAGAGGACACATCCCAGCAGAGAGGACACATCCCAGCAGAGAGGACACATCCCAACAGAGAGGACACAGCCCAGCAGAGAGGACACAGCCCAGCAGAGAGGACACAGCCCAGCAGAGAGGACACAGCCCAGCAGAGAGGAAACAGCCTAATAGAGAGGACACAATCCACAAGAGAGGACACAGCCCAGCAGAGAGGACACAGCCCAGCAGAGAGGACACAGCCCAGCAGAGAGGACACATCCCAGCAGAGAGAACACAGCTCAGCATAGGGAACACAGCCTAGCAGAGGGAACACAGCCTAATAGAGAGGACACAGCCCAGCAGAGAGGACACAGCCCACCAGAGGGAAACACAGCCCAGCAGAGAGGACACAGCCCAGCAGAGAGGAAACAGCCCAGCAGAGAGGACACAGCCCACCAGATGGAAACACAGCCCAGCACAGAGGACACAGCTCAGCAGAGCGAACACAGCCTAGCAGAGGGAACACAGCCTAATAGAGAGGACACAGCCGTGCAGAGAAGACACTGCACATTAGAGAGGACACAACCCAGCAGAGAGGAAACAGCCTAATAGAGAGGACACAACCCACAAGAGAGGACACAGCCCAGAAGAGAGGACACAGCCCAGCAGAGAGGACACAGCCCAGCAGAGAGGACACAGCCTAATAGAGAGGACACAGCCCAGCGGAGAGGACACAGCCCAGCAGAGGGAACACAACCTAGCAGAGAGGACACAGCCGAATAGAGAGGACACATCCCAGCAGAGAGGAAACAGCCCAGCAGAGAGGAAACAGCCCAGCAGAGAGGACACAGCCCAGCAGAGAGGACACAGCCCAGCAGAGAGGACACAGCCCAGCAGAGAGGACACAGCCCAGCAGAGAAGACAGCCCAGCAGAGAGTACACAGCCCAGCAGAGAGGACACAGCCGTGCAGAGAAGACACTGCACATTAGAGAGGACACAACCCAGCAGAGAGGAAACAGCCTAATAGAGAGGACACAGCCCAGCAGAGAGGACACAGCCCAGCAGAGGGAACACAGCCTAATAGAGAGGACACAGCCCAGCAGAGAGAACACAGCTCAGCAGAGAGGACACAGCCCAACAGAGAAGACACTGCACATTAGAAAGGACACAACCCAACAGAGAGGACACAGCCCAGCAGAGAGGAAACAGCCTAATAGAGAGGGCACAATCCACAAGAGAGGACATAGCCTACTAGACAGGACACAGCCCAGCAGAGAGGACACAGCCCAGCAGAGGGAACACAGCCTAATAGAGAGGACACAGCCCAGCAGAGAGAACACAGCTCAGCATAGGGAACACAGCCTAGCAGAGGGAACACAGCCTAATAGAGAGGACACAGCCCAGCAGAGAGGACACAGCCCACCAGAGGGAAACACAGCCCAGCAGAGAGGACACAGCCCAGCAGAGGGAACGCAGCCTAATAGAGAGGACACAGCCCAGCAGAGAAGACACAGCCCAGCAGAGAAGACACAGCCCAGCAGAGAGGACACAGCCCAACAGAGAAGACACTGCACATTAGAAAGGACACAACCCAACAGAGAGGACACAGCCCAGCAGAGAGGAAACAGCCTAATAGAGAGGGCACAACCCACAAGAGAGGACATAGCCTACTAGACAGGACACAGCCCAGCAGAGAGGACACAGCCCAGCAGAGGGGACACAGCCCAGCAGAGAAGGGACACAGCCCAGCAGAGAAGGGACACAGCCCAGCAGAGAGGAGACACAGCACAGCAGACAGGACGCAGCCCAGCAGGGAGGACACATCCCAGCAGAGAGGACACAGCCCAGCAGAAAGGACACATCAGAACAGAGAGGACACAGCCTAATAGAGAGGACACAGCCAAATAGAGAGGACACATCCCAGCAGAGAGGAAACAGCCCAGCAGAGAGGACAGCCCAGCAGAGAGTACACAGCCCAGCAGAGAGGACACAGCCCAGCAGAGAGGAAACAGCCTAATAGAGAGGACACAACCCACAAGAGAGGACATAGCCTACTAGACAGGACACAGCCCAGCAGAGAGGACACAGCCCAGCAGGGAGGACACAACCCAGCAGAGAGGACACAGCCCAGAAGAGAGGACACAGCCCAGCAGAGAGGACACAGCCTAATAGAGAGGACACAGCCCAGCGGAGAGGACACAGCCCAGCAGAGGGAACACAACCTAGCAGAGAGGACACAGCCCAGCGGAGAGGACACAGCCCAGCGGAGAGGACACAGCCCAGCGGAGAGGACACAGCCCAGCAGAGAGGACACAGCCCAGCAGAGGGAACACAGCCCAACAGAGAGGACAC
The DNA here is from genome assembly GCA_963921515.1 of Calotriton arnoldi. Taxonomy (NCBI): domain Eukaryota; kingdom Metazoa; phylum Chordata; class Amphibia; order Caudata; family Salamandridae; genus Calotriton; species Calotriton arnoldi. The sequence goes on from CAWUFW010000244.1 coordinate 4,263,662, forward strand.
AGCCGAATAGAGAGGACACAGCCCAGACGAGAGATCACAGCCCAACAGAGAGGACACAGCCTAATAGAGAGAACACAGCCAAATAGAGAGGACACATCCCAGCAGAGAGGAAACAGCCCAGCAGAGAGGACACAGCCCAGCAGAGAGGACACAGCCTAATAGAGAGGACACAACCCACAAGAAAGGACATAGCCTACTAAACAGGACACAGCCCAGCAGAGAGGACACAGCCCAGCAGAGAGGACACAGCCCAGCGGAGAGGACACAGCCCAGCGGAGAGGACACAGCCCAGCAGAGAGGACACAGCCCAGCGGAGAGGACACAGCCTATTAGAGAGGACACAGCCCAGCGGAGAGGACACAGCCCAGCAGAGAGGACACAGCCCAGCGGAGAGGACACAGCCCAGCAGAGAGGACACAGCCCAGCGGAGAGGACACAGCCTATTAGAGAGGACACAGCCCAGCAGAGGGAACACAACCTAGCAGAGAGGACACAGCCCAGCGGAGAGGACACAGCCCACAAGATAGGACACAGAATAATAGAGAGGACACAGCCCAGCAGAGGGAACACAGCCCAGCAGAGAGGGGACACAGCCCAGCAGAGAGGAGACACAGCACAGCAGAGAGGAGACACAGCACAGCAGACAGGACGCAGCCCAGCAGAGAGGACAGCCCAGCAGAGAGTACACAGCCCAGCAGAGAGGACACAGCCCAGCAGAGAGGAAACAGCCTAATAGAGAGGACACAACCCACAAGAGAGGACATAGCCTACTAGACAGGACACAGCCCAGCAGAGAGGACACAGCCCAGCAGGGAGGACACAACCCAGCAGAGAGGACACAGCCCAGAAGAGAGGACACAGCCCAGCAGAGAGGACACAGCCTAATAGAGAGGACACAGCCCAGCGGAGAGGACACAGCCCAGCAGAGGGAACACAACCTAGCAGAGAGGACACAGCCCAGCGGAGAGGACACAGCCCAGCGGAGAGGACACAGCCCAGCGGAGAGGACACAGCCCAGCGGAGAGGACACAGCCCAGCAGAGAGGACACAGCCCAGCAGAGGGAACACAGCCCAACAGAGAGGACACAGCCGAATAGAGAGGACACAGCCCAGACGAGAGATCACAGCCCAACAGAGAGGACACAGCCTAATAGAGAGAACACAGCCAAATAGAGAGGACACATCCCAGCAGAGAGGAAACAGCCCAGCAGAGAGGACACAGCCCAGCAGAGAGGACACAGCCTAATAGAGAGGACACAACCCACAAGAAAGGACATAGCCTACTAAACAGGACACAGCCCAGCAGAGAGGACACAGCCCAGCAGAGAGGACACAGCCCAGCGGAGAGGACACAGCCCAGCAGAGAGGACACAGCCCAGCGGAGAGGACACAGCCTATTAGAGAGGACACAGCCCAGCGGAGAGGACACAGCCCAGCAGAGAGGACACAGCCCAGCGGAGAGGACACAGCCCAGCAGAGAGGACACAGCCCAGCGGAGAGGACACAGCCTATTAGAGAGGACACAGCCCAGCAGAGGGAACACAACCTAGCAGAGAGGACACAGCCCAGCGGAGAGGACACAGCCCACAAGATAGGACACAGAATAATAGAGAGGACACAGCCCAGCAGAGGGAACACAGCCCAGCAGAGAGGGGACACAGCCCAGCAGAGAGGAGACACAGCACAGCAGAGAGGAGACACAGCACAGCAGACAGGACGCAGCCCAGCAGGGAGGACACAGCCCAGCAGAGGGAACACAGCTCGACAGAGAACAGCCCACAAGAGAGGACACAGACTAATAGAGAGGACACAGCACAGCAGACAGGTCACAGCCCAGCTGAGAGGACACAACCCAGCAGAGAAGGCACAGCACAGCAGACAGGACACAGCCCAGCAGAGAGGACACAGCCCAGCAGAGAGGACACAGCCCAACAGAGAGGACACAGCTGAATAGAGAGGACACAGCCCAGCAGAGAGGACACAGGCCCCAATAGAGGACACAGACTAATAGAGAGAGCACAGCAGAGAGGACACAGCCCAGCTGAGAAGACACAGCCCAGCTGAGAGGACACAGCCCAGCAGAGAACGCACAGCAGACAGGACACAGCCCAGCAGAGAGGACACAGCCCAACAGAGAGGACACAGCTGAATAGAGAGGACACAGCCCAGCAGAGAGGACACAGGCCCCAATAGAGGACACAGACTAATAGAGAGAGCACAGCAGAGAGGACACAGCCCAGCAGAGTAGACACAGCCCAGCTGAGAAGACACAGCCCAGCAGAGAGGACACAGTCTAAGAGAGAGGACACAGCCCAGCAGGGAGGACACAGCCCACCAGATGGAAACACAGCCCAGCACAGAGGACACAGCTCAGCAGAGCGAACACAGCCCAGCAGTGGGAACACAGCCTAATAGAGAGGACACAGCCTAGCAGAGAGGACACAGCCCAGCAGAGAGGACATAGCCCAGCAGAGAGGACACAGCCCAGCAGAGAGGACACAGCTCAGCAGAGGGAACACAGCTTAGCAGAGGGAACACAGCCTAATAGAGAGGACACAGCCCAGCAGAGAGGACACAGCCCACCAGAGGGAAACCCAGCCCAGCAGAGAGGACACAGCCCAGCGGAGAGTACACAGCCCAGCAGAGGGAACACAGCCTAATAGAGAGGACACAGCCAAATAGAGAGGACACAGCCCAGCAGAGAAGACACAGCACAGCAGAGAGGACACAACCCAGCAGAGAGGACACAGCCAAGCAGGGAGAACACAGCCAAGCAGGGAGGACACAGCCCAGCAGAGAGGACACAGCCCAGCAGAGAGGACACAGCCCAGCAGACAGGACACAGCCGAGCAGAGAAGACACAGCCTAATAGAGAGGACACAGCCCAGCAGGGAGAACACAGCCCAGCAGGGAGGACACAACCCAGCAGAGAGGACACAGCCCAGACGAGAGGACACAGCCCAGACGAGAGGACACAGCCCAGACGAGAGGACACAGCCCAGCAGAGAGGACACAGCCCAGCAGAGAGGACACAGCCCAGCAGACAGGACACAGCCCAGCAGAGAGGACACAGCCCAACAGAGAAGACACTGCACATTAGAAAGGACACAACCCAGCAGAGAGGACACAGCCCAGCAGAGAGGAAACAGCCTAATAGAGAGGGCACAACCCACAAGAGAGGACATAGCCTACTAGACAGGACACAGCCCAGCAGAGAGGACACAGCCCAGCAGAGAGGACACAACCCAGCAGAGAGGACACAACCCAGCAGAGAGGACACAGCCCAGCAGAGAGGACACAGCCCAGCAGAGAGGACACAGCCCAGCAGAGAGGACACAGCCTAATAGAGAGGACACAGCCCAGCGGAGAGGACACAGCCTAGCAGAGAGGACACAGCCTAGCAGAGAGGACACAGCCCAGCAGAGAGGACACAGCCCAGCAGAGAGGACATAGCCCAGCAGAGGGAACACAACCTAGCAGAGAGGACACAGCCGAGCAGAGAAGACACAGCTTAATAGAGAGGACACAGCCCAGCAGAGAGGACACAGCCTAATAGAGAGGACACAGCCCAGCAGAGAGGACACAGCCCAGCAGAGAGGACACAGCCTACTAGACAGGAAACAGCCCAGCAGAGAGGACACCACCCAGCAGAGAGGACACAGCCCAGCAGAGAGGACACAGCTGTGCAGAGAAGACACTGCACATTAGAGAGGACACAACCCAGCAGAGAGGACACAGCACAGCAGAGAGGACACAGCCTAATAGAGAGGACACAACCCACAAGAGAGGACATAGCCTACTAGACAGGACACAGCCCAGCAGAGAGGACACAGCCCAGCAGAGAGGACACAGCCCAGCAGAGGGGACACAGCCCAGCAGAGAAGGGACACAGCCCAGCAGAGAGGAGACACAGCACAGCAGACAGGACGCATCCCAGCAGGGAGGACACAGCTCGACAGAGAACAGCCCACAAGAGAGGACACAGACTAATAGAGAGGACACAGTGCAGCAGAGAGGACACAGCCCACCAGAGGGAAACACAGCCCAGCAGAGAGGACACAGCCGAATAGAGAGGACACAACCCAGCAGAGGGGACACAGCCCAGCAGAAAGGACACAGCCGAATAGAGAGGACACAGCCCAGCAGAGAGGACACAGCCCAGCAGGGAGGACACAGCCCAGCAGAGAGGACACAGCCGAATAGAGAGGACACAGCCCAGCAGAGAGGACACAGCCCAGCAGAGAGGACACAGCCTAATAGAGAGGACACAACCCGGCAGAGAGGACACAGCCCAGCAGAGAGGACACAGCCTAATAGAGAGCACACCGCCCAGCAGGGAGGACACAGCCCAGCAGAGAGGACACAGCACAGCATAGAGGACACAGCCCAGAAGAGAGGACACAGCCGAGCAGAGAAGACACAGCTTAATAGAGAGGACACAGCCCAGCAGAGAGGACACAGCCTAATAGAGAGGACACAGCCCAGCAGGGAGGACACAGCCAAGCAGGGAGGACACAGCCCAGCAGAGAGGACACAGCCCAGCAGAGAGGACACAGCTGTGCAGAGAAGACACTGCACATTAGAGAGGACACAACCCAGCAGAGAGGACACAGCACACCAGAGAGGAAACAGCCTAATAGAGAGGACACAACCCACAAGAGAGGACATAGCCTACTAGACAGGACACAGCCCAGCAGAGAGGACACAGCCCAGCAGAGAGGACACAACCCAGCAGAGAGGACACAACCCAGCAGAGAGGACACAGCCCAGCAGAGAGGACACAGCCCAGCAGAGAGGACACAGCCTAATAGAGAGGAGACACAGCACAGCAGACAGGACGCAGCCCAGCAGGGAGGACACAGCCCAGCAGAGGGAACACAGCTCGACAGAGAACAGCCCACAAGAGAGGACACAGACTAATAGAGAGGACACAGTGCAGCAGAGGGAAACACAGCCCAGCAGAGAGGACACAGCCGAATAGAGAGGACACAACCCAGCAGAGGGGACACAGCCCAGCAGAAAGGACACAGCCGAATAGAGAGGACACAGCCCAGCAGAGAGGACACAGCCCAGCAGGGAGGACACAGCCCAGCAGAGAGGACACAGCCGAATAGAGAGGACACAGCCCAGCAGAGAGGACACAGCCTAATAGAGAGGACACAACCCAGCAGAGAGGACACAGCCCAGCAGAGAGGACACAGCCTAATAGAGAGCACACCGCCCAGCAGGGAGGACACAGCCCAGCAGAGAGGACACAGCCCAGCAGAGAGGACACAGCCCAGCAGAGAGGACACAGCCCAGCAGAGAGGACACAGCCCAGCAGAGAGGACACAGCACAGCATAGAGGACACAGCCCAGAAGAGAGGACACAGCCCAGAAGAGAGGACACAGCCTAATGGAGAGGACACAGCCTAATGGAGAGGACACAGCCCACAAGAGAGGACACAGCCCAGCAGAGAGGACACAGCCCAGCAGAGGGAACACAGCCCAGCAGAGAGTACACAGCCCAGCAGATAGGACACAGCCCAGCAGAGTACACAGCCCAACAGATAGGACACAGTCCAGCAGAGAAGGCACAGCACAGCAGAGAGAACACAGTCCAGTAGAGGGAACACAGCCCAGCAGAGAGGACATAGCCCAGCAGAGAAGACAGTCCAGCAGAGAAGACACAGCCCAGCAGAGTAGGCACAGCCCGCAGAGAGGATAGGAGACCAGCAGAGAGGACAGAGCCCAGCTGAGAGGACATGCCTAATAGAGAGGACAGATCCTAACACAGAGGGCAGAGCCCAAAGGTGAAGACAGAGCTCAACAGAGAGGCCAGAGCTCAGCAGAGAGAACAAAGCTCAGAGTGAGATGACAGAGTGCAGCAGAGAGAACCGAGGCCAGCAGAGAGGACAGAGCCTAACAGAGAACATATCACAGCAGAGAGGAGAGAGCCCACCAGAAAGGACAGGACGCAGCAGATAGCACAGAGCACAACAGGGCCCAGCAGTGAAGAAAGAGCCCAACAAAGAGAAAATGGCCCACCAGAGAGGGCAGTGCGCAGTAGAGTGCACAGAGCCCAGCACAAAGGACAGAGCTCAGAAGCGAGCCCGCTGCATTTCACTTAGTGACCTTTCAAATGATTTGTAGGCTCTGCCGGACGAGGAATGCCCAAACCGAACTTGGAAAAGTAAAAGAATTTAGGAGCTATGATATCTCTCAAAATCTGCAGTCTATAAAAGGGCCATCCTTTCAAAGATATTTCTGCGCAAGTACATAACAGGGAAGCATTCTTGAATGTTGATCAGTGTTTTAAACCTTTCCTTTTTATGGCTGTGAATAACAATCATTATTATTTCTCGTCAATCTTTCAAATATTTACTTTTTATGACTCTAGTTTTATAGGCATTGCTACTTAGCCCCAATCATAAACATCATGTGCTTTTGACGACTGCAGATTCAGAAATCCTGGTGCTCCCCCAATGTGATGTGTGTAAAACATATATTAATGAATAATCAAGGTAGTCCTTAAATTCAAGTTACCCACAAAAACATAGAATTTGTTTTTTGTTCTAATAACTCTGGAATCAAAGCAACACAACAGTGGACGGACATTGTAGCAACGGACTTCTCAAATTCTGCACAAAAATTGTTTATTGTTGTTGGAGGGCTTACTAGTCCCTCTTGTTTACTCAGTACATTAACTCTTGTTAGAGATTTTTCTGTATTTGTTTTTTCATACATGATTAACAATGTGCAAAATGTAGTTTTATACTTGGTTCTATATGTACACACTGATATTGTGCAGCTCTCTTTAAAAAAAAGTTTTCAATGATATTTAGAAGGGTGTTTTCCTGACCTTTGTTAACTAGACCTCCAGTAGGGCCTGTCAGACATTTTATTCAAAATTGAATTCTCCTGGGTCTTCCCTCCCACCCCCACATCTCTCCTCACAATTTCTGCAGCACACAGTTAAACTGGGATGCACTTGTTTATTCCCACTGTAATTGTTTATGCTCTTTGTAAGAAAACAGGCCTTTTAGCAGGTGTCCCCCCACTTTTTCCCCCCCTTAGGACTACTGGTTTTCGACTCTGATAGAGCACTGGAGCCTGCTAACCAGGCCCCAGTGCCAGTACTCTCTCCCTAAATCTGGTATATGTGAATTGGTAACCCTGGTTAGCAAGGACTGTAACCCCCTTATAAGTCCCTGGTAAATGGTACCAGTGGTACCCAGGGCATGGGTGTTAAAGGGGTCACCAGGGCCTGAAGCACTGTTTGCGCCACCCTGAGTGACCCAAGGAAACTATTGACAGCAGGCCTGCCATTACAGACTGCAGGAGCAGTGCAAACTGCTCGAACTCTACTTTGCCCTCTCCATGTGTGGCAAAGTCAATGGACTATTTTTAATATATGCCGTTCACCCCTAAGGAAGGCCTCCAAAGCCCAGGAGGCAGGGTGCGTTATATTAAAGGTGTGGACATGTAAGTGCAAGCATATATGTCCCTATAGTTGCCTTTAACATTAAAGGCTACTATAAGTGATAGGCGGTCCATAGGATAACATGAGCTGGCACTCTGGCAAACCAGAGGGTAGCAAATCCCTTATGGTACCACTGAAATATGTCATGTTTGGTATCAAACAATGTGCCTCCTCACCCCTGACACAAATCTCAGGTTGAGGATGATGTGGAATGCACCCAGGTGGCTACCTTAGTGGTTGCTCACCTGGTCGCACCAGCCTTTCCTGTGCTCTGGATGCCAGCCCACAGCTGCTGCTGCCAAGACAGGAATCTGACCCCCTGCCAGGAGGTGCAAACTCTCCCAGGAGTCATAAACAATGGCCTCGACAGGAAGGTGGCCCACCTCCCTCCCTGACAGGATAGCTAGTGAAGTGACACATCAAGGCTGTGAGCTTCAAAGGCTTCACTGCCTGTGATATGCAACCAGGCTGCCTCCCAAAGGAGGAAACAGCCTTCTCTCTGCCCCCAGGCACATTTTCACCCAGGCAGGTGGGAAAATTAGGCATTCAGGCGCTGTACACCCCAGAAGGCTAGACACACTTCTAGGGTGGGCTACCTGCCTTGTACAGCTAAGGAAGGCTTCTGCCATTTTTAAAAGGAGTAGAATAGAGGGTTCTGGGTAGAAAAGGTGACATACACCCCAGGTTGTAGTTACCTATGGGGCAGATTAGCCGCTGGGGCTAGTAGCCCATTCACCACTTGCAACTACACCCCTAACGTCCCTAAATCTAGGAGGACAAAGAGGAGACCTGTGTCTCAACAACAGGATTTGCACAAAGCAAAAGAGTGGTGATACTCTGCACCTGTGGCAACCTTCCTGGAACTGCACAACTGCGACCCGCCCTGGACGAAAGCTCGGTTCCCCCCAGACAGAGCCAAAGGACACTAGTCCCCTGCACAACGCATGTAAAAATAACATATCAGAACCAAAGAATCGCTGACCATCAGGCCCTCCGAGGGATCGCCCAAAAGTAGATGGTCGAGTGCATTGAGGGAAATGTAGTCCTGACCTCCAAGAAGTTTCAGGCTGCTACTATTTTCTCCCAGACCTCCAGAGGTCGAAATAACTTTCTGCTGACCTTACCACTGCCAAGGCTTGTTGGTCACCAGTCTAGCAACCATCCTCTTTACTTGATGCTGCAGCTCGAGAGAACTCCACAAAACCTTCATTGAACATCAGCAGTGGCTTCGTTGTTGACTTTTTGCACCCTGTTCCCCACCAGCACTGTATGAGCAGTAAAACCAGCTCCCCCGCAGCTCCCGCTACAGCACCACAGACAGCCAGGACAACTCTGCACCCAGGCATCTCGAGCAAGGTCAAATTGAACTGAATGTCGTGGCTTGGTCCTGGGATCCGCATCATTACCCTCCTTGGGTTCCACGCAACTTGACCTGCAAAGGACCGATTGTCACTATTGCTTTTTACCATAGACCGGAATGATAAAGTTTTGCGGTACTGCTTTGCACTGATTTAATATTGCTTCTAAAATCCATAACTCCGGGTATACTTATTTGATTTAATTAATTTTGGTGTCTAAATTTACATACAAATCTACTTTCTTTTTATAAATTGTTGTTGGATTTCTTTCGAGTCGTGTCAATTACTTATCGTCCATATTGGTACTCTGAAATGCTTAACACGTTCCTCTAGTAAAGGCTGACTGCTCTTTGCCACATTACCAGGACTGAGCTAAGGATTTATTATTGTTGAATCCAAGGACCTACTTTGGGATATTGTGAGAATACTGCATGGTGAAGTCTAACCAGCATCACCACATAATACTCCACCTTCCTACACTGCTCTCGCTGAACTTTCCCTAGCTCAGTCACAAACTGCAACTATAACCTCGAGGTCCTTCTACTGGTTCACTGTTGCTTATTTATTCATATAGCAAATTACTGTTCATGTATCTAGTTTGTTCCGCCATCTCCGGATGGCATTAGCATAGAAGGGGTAGAATTATTATTCATATAGTGGGAAGTGCTTAGGTGCTAAGGCAATATGATATTGATTAAGAATTGTGCTGTGATTTGCTAAAGAAGTAACTTTTTCCATCACATTACAGTACTTCTGCAGCTTTCTTAGTTTTAACATGTACACAAAATGTATAAAAACCCTTAATTTTGGGGTGAGCCAGAACTTCAGAGAGATCTTCCCAATGCTACCAGGGATGCTGACTGATTCCCTCTTGATTCTACTGCTCACTTGGGACTTAGAATAATTTTTGACTTAGGGCTCCTCTGTAACACTATTTGCTGAAAGCCTTCATGTCACTGACTCTGAACTGCTTATTTTCACATTTTTTGTAATAAAATCCTATAACTATTCCATTGATCTAGAGCTAAGAAATTGGGCGGGCTCTTTGTTTAATTAACAGTTTTTCTGAGATTTTGATGTGTTGGGAGGTGCCTTAACTTAGAGACTCAATGCCTCATGAAATTGAGTTTTAATACCGTCTCGATTCATCAACTTGTGGGCATTCTGTATAGGAAATAATTTGAGGTGTAAAATGTTTTGGGGTTCCCACTGCCCACACACCCCCAGGAGCTATGTGAGAAACTATCCTCTTACATTGTCAGCAAGATCCAAACAATTTACTACATCAGAAATGATCTAAATTCGCATGTAGATTTACAAAGTTCTTGTCACAGGCAAGATAAGTTTAGAGAAGTACATGATCTTTCTGACAGGTGAAAAGTCCAGAGGGTTTATTCCATTCTAGCTGTTCCGGAGTCTCTTAAACACCAATTACTTAAGTGCATTAAATCAGTTTCTCCAGATGACCTCTGCCCTCCATGAATTCCTCCTGGCTTTGCAGAATTGGTAACTCAAGCAAGTAGTTATTCTGAATCATTCCTTTGCTTCTGGCAAGGTTCTAGAAAAGTGGGAAAAAAGTGTGGTGAGATTTCTGATGAAAAAACTAATCTAGAACCATCTCTTGCATGTACCTAAAGGGCTTCCTCTTATCTCAAATCCTAGGGAGAAATGTTTTGCCAAACGGTTATTGACCATCTAGAGTAAAACAACTTGCTAGACCTGTCTCAAACTGGCTTTTGACTGCTGAAGGGTACTGAAACCACATTGACCTCTAACTTAAATGAACGAAGGTTGAGCATGGCCAATGGACACCCCGCAGGTCTAATCCTTTAGGACCTCTCCAGAGCATTTAATTCCGGCAATCATGCCCTTATGATCAGCGTTTGGCAGATGTAGAACTTACAAACACTGCTCTTGCCTGGTTCTCTTCTTTTCTTGCAGATTGAAGCCAGTCACTCTCAGTGACACCATTCAGGTCCAAAGTGAACCAGGTGAGATGTGGAATTACTCATGGTTCGCCATTGTGTCCGGTCCTGTTCAACATCTATAAAAAACTTTTGATACTTCTCATCTCTTCTCATGGCCTAGTTTTTATGTCATATGCCGATGGTACTCATTTTCTTTTCCGCTTTTACCACTCTATTGAAAAGATACAGCCATTTCTTAAGCCTTGCCATTCTCCTGTTCAGTCCTGCCTGAGCAAAAATGTTGAAATTAAAAGCGGAAAAAACGTAAATTCTGATGTGTGGTCCGACTTCCTTTGCAGTGGTAGCTTTTGGCCAGTAAGCATAGGGTCTCCACCTACCCAAGTAAGTTTTGTAAAAAAATCTGAGCTTTGTGTTTGACAAAGAATTCCCTCTTGAAACAGAGGTCAATTCTGTGGTATCTACACATTCTTATCCTGCACGAATTTTGTACCATGTTAGTGGCAGTATCCGTCCTCTCCCGGCTTGACTTTGCCAATGCTTGTTACCTGGGTCTGTCTGCAGAACTTTTCTCCAGATTGTAACTGATGCAGAAATTAGCCTTGAGGTGGCCGCTGGGACTGCTCACATTTGATGGCATCCCTGAAGCCAGAAAGAGAAACAGGATAACAGAGAATACTTTTCAAAGATATATGTTTGACCCTCAAGCTAGGGGTGTATGAAATGCGCATTATCTGCGTTCGCAAAATGACATGACATTTGGGGTAAATTAAGCGAAATTTTAGGTAAATATGTGAAATGCAAATCCATCGTTTAGTGCTATATCATAGTGTGAAATGCGCCCTCGCATAAATTTTAGAGACAAGGATTCATTTTGTGCTAAAAAAAAAACTTGAAAAACACAGTTGCTGAAAAAAAAAGCAGCTCACGTTCTGGTTGTTTGCATTGCTCCCATGCTTCCACACTATACTTTAGTTGTGAATGGTGCCGTAATTACACAGTGTGACGTCAGTGAGTAATTTTGGTGATTTCTGTTATGAAGCTTAATGTAAAATCCAAGAAATTATGCGAATTACGCTGGCGTAATTTACATTTTGCCCGGGCATACTCAAGACCTATACTACCGAACACTCTCCTATGCAGCTCTACATTCTGCTTCACAAGTCAGGGCAATTGTTCAGCAATTTAGAAAAGCCTGATCTGGGGGAAGGTACTTAACAGTTTTGGCCTCGAAATAATGGAATCACTGCCATGGGGTCCGCGAGTCCTTGCTGGCCATGGAACTTTACGTAAAATTCTAAAAACTACCATTTTGTTTAAATAACTGTATGAACAAGCAATTTGAAGTAGTTCTTTGACAGTTCTTACAATGACTGCAATGTTTGTTCTTCCTTTGTTCTTCTTTTCTCTAATTCTTGCAGCAGCAAGATGCCTTTACGTTTATGTTTTACAGTTTAATAGTATTTTCATGTATCCGTTAGTGTACTAATAAATGGAACTGTTTTTATTCATCATGTCTTTATTTATCTGAATCTGTGGTTACTAATCCACATTTTATATGGGGATCCATCCCTCTGTGCTTCATATTAACAAAATTCTACAAGCCACAAGGAATAGTTTTTAAAAATCCAATTACTGATTTAAGTATATAAAGTAATTTCTTCAGCATCCTAAATGCATTCAGTGAATTGGAAAATGGCTGACATGGCTACACAACTAAGTAATTTAACTTGCCTCTTTGTAACTGTAATTTTAAAATAAAGAATGGGGGATTAGCATGGGAAAAATTATCACCAACACCACCTACCTCTCCACAATTGACCTTAATATGTGGTGTATATTTGTGAAGCTGCTAAACCCCACTTCCATTAAACGACACTCCCCACATTAATGAGACACCAATAACAGAAATAAAACATAATAATATGTTCAGTAACTTTAACTCTTTTGTTATTTGACAAGTTCTCAGTACTTTTGGCCCCCATTGAGAAGCTTGTCACCAGGGCTTTAAGTGGAATGAAAAAACTGGGGGGTCTCATAAAGGGGCGTGGCCAATGTGATTAAGGGCGTGGCTTAAAACACGTACGCTGAAAATCTGTGTTTAGCACAGTGTACCGCCCGACTTGTATTTTGCTGTTACTGTCACTTCATCCAGATATGATACGACAAGTAACATACATCATACCTACAATTAGTAGGACTATTGCCTTTGCCAATAGTTGTTAGTTGCATAAGATAAATAAGCAGCAACTATGGCTTGTATATAATATTGAAAAAGCTTCCACTTACAGCCCTGGTGACACCACGACAATGTTGCTGTTTCTGAGTTTTAAAAAAGAGAAGGGAAATCCAGAGAGAAAATGACTATCTTTAAAGGATTTCCCTTCCCTTAGAACGCTCACCTGGCATGACTTCATGCCGTAACTTCTCCACTAGTGAGAAGTAAGCAGTCTGAGCACGCGCAAATGATGTGCCTGCTGTCACTGCAGTCCGGAAAAAAACGGACCGCCTGTGCCAGGGCACAAAACAGAGCCCGATAGAGACCCGTTTCGAGGCCCCCTTTAAAAAGCTGCCGGTGCTCAGCACCGGTGAGACCCGGCCCACTTAAAGCCCTGCTTGTCACATTCAGGCAGTGCTTAATTTGAGCCTGGTTCCCGTGCTCTGACCAGCGCTTAGTTGGTATCGGTGCTGGCACAGGCCGTTTATTACCATCACAACACTTATGACATTCTGCCACATGGTGGCGCTGCTTATCTAATTTAACGATGAGTAGAACAACGGTTGTTTATAAATAAACTATACATTAAAAAATTCTAATACCTGCCTCCCCAGCCATTCCTTTAGCTTTGGGGAACTGGAATAATCTGAACTGTGGCACTTGCAGGCGAGAGAGATGGTTAGTAGTTATTTTGGTACCGTCATTGGCAGCGATGACGGGGCAATGGGTGGTGCAAATTGCAGTGGCCTTCTGGTCACTTATTTTATTTTACAAATTAAGCACTGCATTCAGGGTTCTGGTCGAATCCATCCGGGGCCAGCAGTGGCCAAGTGTTGTACCTAGTGACCACTGCCTCTCAGAGGGCATTTGGTCTGCTGATTTGTTTAGAAGGGTCACAGAGTACTTTTCAATGACACAGAAGCAAATTGGCTGTTGGAGGTGTCACTATTGAAGCAATTAAATGTGTGGAGTGGAGTGGGTCATTACTCAGCATCAGGCTATAGTTGTAAAGTAGTACCTGATTCAGTTTAGTGCAAGCATTCGAGTGGCAGCGGAGTGATACAGCCAAAAGTATTTGTGAGAGGTAAATAGTCCACCAAGATGTGACAAGATGACATTGACAAAAGTCCCAAATAAATGGCTGAAAGAGTCTTGTGGAAAAGAGCCAAAGGTTGAAAGGGGCACTCTTATGTGTATTGGAAGTAACTGGTCTGTGTGGCAGCTGTGCTATTGAAATCAGCTGAGAGGAATGCTCTGCTGGGCTGAGCCAAGATATGATAGACAAAGTGTCAAAGCAATGACTGGAAGAGGCTGTTCAAAGAGAGCCAATGGCGGAAGGGGCGGACCCAAAGCCTGCTCTCTGTATATAATAAGCAAATGGGTCTGTCAAAACTCAGTCCTAAAAAGATCCTCATTTCATAAGATTATGAGGGAAGAGTTTACTTGTTTTGGGAGGGACAACACATTGTCTCCAGGATGAGGGCTCACCATCATACACTATAAACGGAATAAAAACGTTTATCTTTCCCCAGGCTTTTCAACAAAATTAGCTTTTTTTGTCTTCTTAGAAAACTGCATCTTTTATTGTTTGTAGAAATGAAGTTGCCATTAGCATTCCTTGGCAAGCGCTCTTATTTATACCTTCTCCCTGCACCGTGAACGCGCCCTGCTCAGCGCGAGGCGGTAGTGCTCCAAGTTCACACTCACTTCCAGCACACGAGGCTGCCAGACAGAGCCGACATCTACAGATTCGAGAACAATGGAAAGTTGTAGTAAAAATATGATAAGCCCAAACCAAGAACAGATACAGCGGTTCCTGCGGGGCAATGAAGACTATCTTGATAATAATGTGCGCAATCGCAATGATAAAGGGTTACAATGACGTCAGAAAGAAAAGCTAGCAAGTACACAGATGACTGTATTCGCAATATTGTTTTTATATGTCAAACAATGTATCAATATGTACATAAAAGAAAAAACACAATAGTGCTAGGTGTCCCCAGTGGAGTTGGAACCAAACATAAAGCATAAAACTTTTAAATTAGTGACAAATGTGACTTGGTTTCCGTAAGAAAACGACCATAAGCAATTGTACAATAATCACAGCCACTGTGTACAGTAATCTGTCTAAGACAGATTGATCAGATCTACCGCTCTGCGATGCTGAGACACGCACTACAGATCTCTTCTATTCAACTTTAAGAAGATACCAGGACACGGAGTCACGATCCAGTACCCGTGTCAGCCAACCGTGCCAGTTATTCACAAGCCGCTACTGCACCACATGTGCAGTCTTCTTCTGAGATCTCTCCGCTCAAACCACAGGCGGAGCACACCTTCTTCCTTACCCTGCAGCACCGACCGCGCCCTACATCCAATTGGTTGCCAGCCCCTCCGATACGCACGAAGGGTACCCGGCTGGGTCCCTTGTGAGTATCTTTCATTCCTTTTTCACTAAACCGGTGTGTCACACTCTTCACGTAGCTGCGCAACCGCAATTCAGATGTCCCTACACCCATAGGTCCTGAAGAGACCCTGTATTGTGTAAAAGGGTCGAAACGTCGTCGACAACCTAGCAAAATGAACCAATTCAATCAGCCCTGATTACTGTACACAGTGGCTGTGATTATTGTACAATTGCTTATGGTTGTTTTCTTACGGAAACCAAGTCACATTTGTCACTAATTTAAAAGTTTTATGCTTTATGTTTGGTTCCAACTTCACTGGGGAAACCTAGCACTATTGTGTTTTTTCTTTTATGTACATATTGATACATTGTTTGACATATAAAAACAATATTGCGAATACAGTCATCTGTGTCCTTGCTAGCTTTTCTTTCTGACGTCATCGTAACCCTTTATCATTGCGATTGCGCATATTATTATCAAGATAGTCTTCATTGCCCCGCAGGAACCGCTGTTTCTGTTACATACCTAATTACCCTGGTTCCTAGCGAGTAGGGTCTCCCTTGTTCTTGTTTTCAAACCAAGAACAGAAGCACAAAAAGTACAGACAAATAAAGAGCCTTTTTCTGCTACTAGAGTAACTCAAACATAAACACACAATGCAACTCTATTTAGTTTAGGCTTCTCCGTTTAACGACGTTGACCCTGTTTTAACATTCGCTCCGTTTCTCTTTTTATGATTTGAATGTGCAGTGGACATTCCAGACACATGTTACTAACTGCTTTTAAGAGCCTATTCGGCGAGTTGTACCGCTCAGTCCTGTTATCCACCAACCCCTCCCCCTTTGCTGCTCACGCATGGCCTACTTGCCTCATTTTCATCAAACCTGAAATACACGCTGCTCCGCGAATTTTAAAGGACTGGCTGGAGTCATAAAAATACGGAGCCCAAACCTTTAATTTTATCAGGCAGGGCATTCGCTTCCCATCTGATATTTTATGTTTTCAAAGTTTCATTTGCCCCATCTGATTCCGTCTGGGTAAAAAGCTGTTGGCTAGAGACACATGGGTGAACCACCAGCATAAAAGTTGAATTAAAACTCCTATGTAAGCCCTAGTGTGTATGTTTCGGCGGGTGCGTGAGTGGGTCACTGTAGATTTTCACAGGTCGAAGTGTGAACTGTTGCCCATTGGGGGCGTCCTAGCTGGTAAAAAAACAAAAAAAAAAAACAACAGAACTAGTGTGGGTGAGCTGTGATGCCACTGTCAACGCTCTCGAGGATCTGACGTTGTTCAATTCTAATCAGGCCTTTGGTAAAGCATTTATTTGGAACTGTTATGGTAAAAAAAGGTACATTTTAACCACAGTGGAGCAGAAGCATTTGTGAGTTTACTTTTTTTTAATTAAAGTTATTGCAAACAGCTTAATGTTACAACTGGACAGTAATATTGGCCAAACTTGGACAAGAATCAAAATTGTTTACTGTTGCAGTAGTACGCGCTGTTGTCCTGCGACCTATTTTTTAAGCTAAGACAGTCGATAGCGCCATTTTGCACTAAATGGTGTGTAAGTGGGACAGCGGAATTCCTCCGGTATTCGGGTCTGATGCATCACAATCCGTCCATACATTCAAAGAGTGCATTCTGATGTTTTGTTTACGTGTGCAAGCAAGGTACAATGATATAGTGAATGCAGTTTGATGTGCCGCCCTTGGATTGTCTGGTAAATTGTTGTTATTTGAGTTTGTATCTAGAAGAGATGCCATTTCTTAAATCCTGCGTCAAGAACTGCTACAAGTAGGTGTAGCCCACTTACAATCAGGTGTCAATCTATAGTCTCACTGTTTGCATACACAGCAGTTAATTGTTATAAAGATACTGGCAGTAGTGTTTAATCATAGCAGTTGATTTACATCACATAGTCCTCCAAAAATAGATCATTATTAACCAACCCTTAAAACTGCTGGAGGTAAGGAGTCAGGTGTTAAGTTAGAAATATATTCTGCCAATACCGCTCTATGTTTATGTTTCAGTTTGGTAATCGCTCCCAATTGCGAAGCTTGTTGGCGCTACTGTAGCGTCACGTACAGTGAAAGTAACCTAGAAAGTACTTACTGATTAAAGAGCAAGTCTTTGGGCCTTTCATAAAGAGCAGTAGAAGAGGCTCGAGGCAAAGAGTTCCAGGCTTTAGCGGTAACAGTTGCAAAGGCCTTCTCCCCAGTGTAACATATTGTGTGAAGGGAGTAACTAACAGGCCTTACTATGCTGATCTGAGCGGATGACAAAGTAAAGATCTAGAGACTTTCCCTTTCATTTAAATCTCAGCATTGCATCATCTGCATTGATATAGCATTTCACAACATTCTGTGTAAAAGTGAGGTCAAAGGCCTCAAATACATTTTTGAAAGTGAATATGGGCACGAGGGATCCTTGTAGGTCAGCGGTTGCTCTAACTGGGTCGGTAAGAAGGAATGGTCAGTCGTGCTGAATGCTGTGGACTAATCTTCTAGATCCAGCTCTCCAGCACCACCAGCATCATCCTCTCAGCTGAGGCCCTCTAGTACTGACAGCATAATGAGTTCATTGCTGTTCCCGAACGTAAACCCTGCATGAAAATGGCCCAACAGAGAATTAACAAAGAACTGGACTTGCTTTATGAACACTTTTTCAAGCAGGTTAGCAGAAAAAGGCAGCAAGGAAATAGGTCTATATTTGCTGAAATCGGAAAGCATCAAGGATGGTTTATTAAGGAGGAGTTTAATAACAGCCTCTTTCCACACCTCACACCATGGCCCAGATTGCAAACAGTTGCTAAAAAGAGATACCAGCTTGCTTACCAACAGCAAAGCCATGCTTTTAAATACCCTTGCTGGACAGATATTCTTAAAGAAGCCTCAGGAACGATCAGTCACAATCAGGTTTATTAGGTCAGCTTGACATGCACCTTTGTCAGAAGAATGCATGCAATCCAGTTGTTTCCTTGTTTTTTTAGGGTACAATGTGAAGCTCACTTTGAGTTTCCGACCCTTCTTTTGTGCATCCCTTCTGAAAATCATGAACAGTGACCGTTTATCTATGCATAACTCAAATGCACTCCAATTGTGTTTGCGTGTCACGTCAAAAGATCATCTAACCAGTCCTCAGTAGTGTTGAAACGTCTAGAGCTGTGATTGCTATGTTAGAGGGAAAACGTTACTTTGTAAGACACATACTTGTCATTCAAACCAATGCTGAGGTACATGATAAATTATATTCAAACACATAAAGAAACACTGCTCCTTCTAGTCTGAATTCAGAGAAACCTCCCTATCAGAATTGAGAAAAGCCATTGGCAGGCAAAGACCCTCACTCTCTTCACTGATCACATGGCAGCATTTATCATCAAAGAAACAACAATACCACTCTTATGGCATTGTGATTCAATGTGATAAATTCTTCACCATACAAAGGTGTCTGCCTAAGGATTGGGCAAGTCACTCACCTGCTGAAAACAATGAAGCTGACCCCGAAGATTTGAACAGCTACTGTCCAGTACCAAACCTACCCATATTAGACAAAATCCTTAAAAGCTGCACTGAATACCAAACTAATCAATGCATTGAATAAAACAACTTTGTCAATGACTAATGACTTTCTCGATATCATGTTTTAGGCAGGGCTTTAAATTGTAGATGAGGTTCTTCTTATGTTCGACTGGTTATAAATATTCCTTAATAAGCACTGCCAAGCCTTAAAATCAAAAGTTCTCTCTCAAACTCTTCTCCACCACGTCAGGGTGAACCTAAAGGGTCTATTCTTTTTTCCACCCTCTACGATTTTGGCTTATGCTTACTAGTTCTAACATCTACCACCACTTCAATGCCGATGATACAGAGCAAAAGTAAACTCCCTTGAGGACATTTAATCCTCGATTACCCATTACCACCTTACATTCAATCCCATGGAAATTAAATTCTTATTGATCTCTTCGACCAACTTCTCATACCCAATTTAATAATTGCTGAATGCTCTCAACACCTTAGACTTTTGCCCATCAACTATGTAGAGCACTAATCACTGAGCTTCATCCTTGACAAGAATCTCAGCCTGCAAACCCATATTAACACCTCAGCTAGAGGAGTACAATTCCAAAATGGGAACTAATCATCCTATTCATTCCCAATGAGGACTTTAAACAAGTATCCATTCCCCAGTCCTAGCAAGAGTATACTATGGAAACTCCATGCTGATGGGTATATTGAAAACTACATCTTGCTACCCTGAAAGACAGATTTTCTCTGGAATGAAGACATTTGACTATATTGCACCAGTCCTTATCTCCCTTCATTGGGATCCGATTGAAACAAGAACCACGCTTAAGTTGGCCCAAAACACCCTGCACTCTGAAACTTCAAACTACCTAGTCCATTAACTTGTCCTCTCAGGTGGTCAACAGAAATTACACAGCTCAGACACCCTTTAACTAGAATTACTGCTCTGAAGGAAAAAGGTACGCTTAAACAATCCTTCTCTGGGAGTGCACCCAATCTTTCACACCTAACGCAAGAACAAATCCTCAGACGAAATCTTCAAATGCAAAATGAAAAGGTTTCTTTCCGGGCCGAACCTCTGCATTTGATCTAAAACATTTAGGAATCTAGTTCTACAAATGATCAACTCTATGAAGAGGTCCCATTTGTAAGAGGGAGGCATCCTAGATCAGTCTTTCGCGACTCATAAAGCTGAAACTCACACATAGATGATATGGTTTGCACAACCAAAAGTTGACTCTCGCTCTGGGCAGAAAAATGTACATACATTAATTAAATACCTCTTTCCCCATTTGTTATTCCCGGCTGATGGTGTCCTTTCTATGCTAATTGTTACTGTTCATTCATTAATATGAATTAGGAGACTGGGTAGCCTATTTAAAGAACTCTTGACACCCTCGGGTCATGTCTGTGTTAAACAAAACAGCAGATAAATAAATGAGTGCTGTTAGATCTGGCATCCTTGGCATGGGTTTCCACTATATTTTGTCTTTGCCTCCTGTGTTTTTACTGTGTGTTGGACTTTGTTTTTGCTGGGTAAGATGCTTTAGGCACTTTGCCACTGCTGTTCAGTGCCAAAGTGAAAGTGCTCTCTCTGTAAATTGTTGTCATGGATTGGTGTTTCCATAATTGGCTTATTTGGTTTACTGTTAAGTCCCTAGTACAGTGCACTGTGTGTGCCCAGGGCCTGTAAACCAAATGCTAGTGGGCTTGCAGCACTGATTGTGCCACCCACACAAGCGGACTTGCAAAAGGGTCCCAGGCCTGCCATTGTAGTGTCTGTTTGCAGTCTAGTACTGTCATGTCGACCTGGCAAGTGCACCCACTTTCCAGGCCCTAACCTTCCCTTTTCTTACATGTGAGTCACCCCTCAGGTAGGCCCAAGGTACCCATGTGGGCAGGGTGCAATGTATGTGAAAGGTAGGACATGTACTGATGTGCCTGACATGTCCTGATAGTGAAATGCAGCTAATTTCGTTTTTCACTATTGAAAGGCTATCTGTCCCGTAGGATAGAATGGGGAGTTTACTTATAACGTCTTATAAGTATAACTGCCCATGGGAACAAGATAGGAAAGTGGGATTTGGTATGCCTGAACTCAGGACATAAAGATGCATCTTTTAGTAAGGATGATTTTTATATTCTGGGTTTAAAGATACCACTTTTAGAAAGTGGGTGTTTTCTTGCTTAGCCATCCAGTGTGCCTCTGTGGGGTGTGTGTATTGACTGTCTGGTTTTGGAGTGACAGGAGCTGGGGATGTGCATTCACTGTAGACAGCCACTGGGGGGGTTTGAGGTGTGTCCTGCCTTTCCTGAGAGTGTCAGGGCTGGGCTGAATAGGCCTGGGCTGCATTTAGAGTAAGGGGAGGAGATTTCCTTTCACCTGAATGGGCCTGGTCTGCCTTACTCAACGCTGTCTCCACCTCCTGCCGGGATGCTGCACCAGAGAAGACAGAACTGGTTTAGGCTGAGCACAGAGCCTCTCTGACACCAGAGAACAAAGAGAAATGGACTATACATGTTGGGGCCCAGACCCCTGAACTTTAGATTACTTCTGGAATTCAAGAGGAACCTTTACCTAGGAGAAGAGCTGGAGAAACTGAAGGAGAAGTATTGCCCCTTTGCTGTGTGCTGTCTGGGGTTGGCCTGCAGTGGCTGTTTCTGCCAAGGAAAGGACAATGACTTTGCTGTGTGCTGAGTCCCCTGCTTGATTAAGATCTCCAAGGGCTTGCAGTAGAGCTTGCGTCCTGTTTTGAAGTCTCAGGGATACAAATACTTCACCACCAGCTCCCCTGAACTTCCTGTCTGGAAGTTCTGACCTGCCAGGAGGTGCCTCTTGCTGAATTGGGCCTCTGGAGGTTGTTCCTGCTGTTGGGAACTGGAAAATAAACGCAACTTCAAAAAGCACGACGCATCCGCTCCTGTTTCCGATGCATCGCCGAAGAAACCAATGCAGCGCCTGCCCGCGGCTCGAGAAATCGCTGCATGCCGTATCGAGTGCACAATCTATGTAGTCCGAGATCACCGCACCGATTCGGAAGCAGGCCCTGCTATGCGGCTGCAAAAACCAACGCATCGTGCGGCTGCAAAAACCAATGCATTGTGGGACCGCGGCTGAAGAAACCAACGCAGCGCCGTTGCTGCCGCCGCATCGAGAACTGACGCATCCCTGATCCCCACGCATCGCAGCGGGGCGCCAAATCCACAAGAACACCGGGGCCGCAGTAAGAAACCGACACATCACCTCCCCGTACAGTAAGAACCAGATGCATCACCTCCCCTTCAGTAAGGAACCAACGCATCACTTCCCCTGCGTGGCAGTAAGGAACCGACGCATCACCTCCCCTGAAGTAAGGAACCGACACATCCCCTTCCCTGCTCATAAGGAACCAACGAATCACCTTCCCTGTAGCTGTTTTTGTTTGTGACTGTGACGCATCCAAGGTACTTTGTGTTGAAAGTGTCACAACTATAGTTTGCTATGGTCAGAACTGTTTCTACCTTTTAAAAGTCATATTTTGATTACTGTATTGTGGATTTTTGTTGTTTTGGTCTTGTTTGCTTTAGATAAAGATTATTTATTTTTCTAAACTGGTGTGGTGTCCACTTGTAATGTTTTCACTGTATTACTGTATGTGTGCACAAATGCTTTACACATTGCCTCAGAGATAAGCTTGTCTGCTCGTGCAAGCTACCAAGGGGGTGAGCAGGGGTTATTTTAGAAGTGTATCCCCCTTACCCTGACTAGGAAGAAGGGTCCCTACTTAGACAAAGGTGCAAACTATTGGCAACTAGAGACCCCCATTTCTAACAAGTGCGGTATAGATTGATTGTTGCCAGTAAGACACATCTGTCCAAGTATTGGGAGTGGCACACTAGCCCTTTTAAAATAAAATACCTTAGTTCAAGTGCAGTGCAAACCAAACCAATTGCTGTGTGTCATTCAAAACATTATTAAATATTGATCTATAAAGGCAAGCACTCTACCATACCACTGCCTCCCATGAGTGAAAGGAGATGGAGTGAGGCAGACACGGACCAATATTAGAGTTTGTAGCTAGGAAAGCCAGTTTCTGACATTAAGGGGCCGATTCCGATTCGGGCCGGAAATCTCTCCGACCGAGCCGGACCCGTAGAGATTTCCGACCGAATCGGACTCTGGCAGTCCGACCGATCGAGTACGATGCGCACGCATGCCATCGGACTCGAGTCGAGTCGGACTCCCATTGAAGTCAATGGGAGCCTGTCGTACAACGCGTACGCGGGCTCCCATTGATTCAATGGGTGCGAGGCGGACAAGGCGCCCCCTACAGCGTGTGCGCGGCGAAGCGGTCGCGCCCGTACACGCACAGGTAGGGGGACCCATGGGTCCCCCTGTGTGCGACTCGCGCGCCTACGCGTACAGGGGTCCGACGCGGACCCCAAAGTCCGGCTCCGACAGCTTTTTCGAGCCGGACGGGCGCGAGTCGATCGGACTGCTCGCGGCGCGCATCGTACTTACCCGGCCGGGAAACGTCTCCATAGCGCGGTGCGAGTCGTGTCCATGCGAGTCGGTCGGAGCGTGTTGAAGCCGCGTTCGAGTCGGTCGGAGTTTTCGCGGGTGCCTGCATCGTACTCGCTCGGCCGGACCCGCGTACGATTCGGTCGGGAAGCAGGGCTCCGAATCGGATCCGGTAAATCCGAATCCGATTCGGAGCCCTACCGGCCGAGATCGGAATCGGCCCCTAAGTAGGGAGAGTCCCGCAGAATGATTTTTTTTTATCAGTTTCTGAAAGAAGGAGAGTTTGTGTATACAAATTAAAAGTCATGGAGAAGCTGTGAGGTACTAAGCGGAGGGAGGGGTTTGTGGCTGAAGATGCTTTCACTGGGCAGTGCCCATGGAGCAGGGCTGGAGGAATGAGTATGGCCCTTGGTTTTTCTGAAGAAGAGGCAGGTGAAACTCTGATTGAAGTAAGGTCTGTGTTTCACTTGACAGCACGGGGAGCTTATGGGGCCCCAGTCTGCTTCCCATTGTGTCATGTCAAACCATACAAACTGTATTGCTGCACTACTCAGCGCAGGTGAGGTACCCTAAATTCCAGAACCTCTTACAGTATTTACTTGAAATCTATTTGAAACCACTTTCTGAATTAGATAGGCAGCCTTAATGACTGAGTAGCCACATCTCATGTGTGAGAATCTAAACAAATCCTTTGTTTTTATCCAATAACATGTGGCATTTTGGGATTGGTAGGTTTGCTTACAACCTTGCAAGTATGTGGTCATAAGTTCAAACATGAAAGCGAGGACAAACTGACGGTGTCACGCATGACATAAAGCCATTTGGCAGATAAGGGACCCCATACAGTTTCCAAAGGTGTATGGCAATCCTCAGATAGAGAATTGATAGTCACCTAGACTAACTAGTTGGTAGATAGGTGTGGTTGCCTTCCCATATGTCATCTGTGTTCTGTCATTGCCAGGGTGGCAGGGTCCCCAAGCTTACGCAGCTTCCACTGGGCTCTGCCATCAGTGTATGTATATTGGCCACAGGCCTCAGTCATACCAATACTGCAGTAAAGATAACCTTCATAGGCCAACCCCATACTCACCACGTCACAAGCCACAGGAACATGCACCTGTCAAATTTTAACATTTTGCCTTGGTGTAACTGTAACTTCTGCAGCCATCTTGCTGCTCAGTGCTGACCATGCCTTCAAGTTGTGCCTGACTAGATAGTGTAAAGTGTTTGTTTTCATGCTTGACTTTGGAAGTGGCAGATTTCCGATTAGCTTGCTCAGTGGTGAGAGCTCATGTTTCTGTATCGGTTGAAGATTATCTGAATACTTTCTCATGACTTCAGAGTCCTGCATCTGTGTCACACCATTGTTTCAGTCTCATTACATGATCTCCATTGGAGCCCGGGTTAGAGAAAAAACAATGCATTTATGTCTTGGCTCTGCTTGTGCAGCTGATGCTCTTTAAGGGTTCTGGGAGCTTCCCTTGTCACAGTTTCTGTGACTCACAGGTTGCCTTTTTTCTTGTTAAACATTTCCAGATTGGTGTGTGGGTATATTCTCTTTAATAGACCCGGGGAGTTGCCTGGGATATTTCTATGCTTGGCCAGAAGTGAGGAGTGGAGCTGGACCGGGCTCCACCCAATGAGCCTGGGTGGCGAAGATAAGATGGAGGATTCTATGGGTGCGGGTGGTAAAATCCTAGGTGGAGTATGGCCCGGCGTGTTACTTACTGATCAGGTCATACTACCCTATTGCACTTCAAACATTTATGGAATGATAAGTCTGATTGTGTTTATTGACTGTAAGGTTTTGAAGAGAATTTGGTAAATTCTTGTCTGGGCACATGACAATCGGGTAAACCAATTCAGGTAGGTACGGGGAAGTCCCAAGATACTAGGAGGAAGAAGTGTGTAAGGAATCTACAGTATAGAGCCTTGAAGCTTGTGAAAGGGTGCAGGAAGATGCTAGAGGCAAACAGGTGCCCAGAACCCCTAGCACAGCTCCTTGTGGATGAATATGTGAATAAAAGAAGGATGCTGATCCAGCCACACCAGAACCCCTGCGAGCCTTGACAGGCTCTGACCAGTGGTTTTCACAAGCAAGGGGGGCAGTAGACAAGCATGAAAGAACTCTCCTATCTCCCTCCAAGAGAATAGATGGGAAAGAGTTGTTAATCCAATACTCACTCTTTTTATCCTTCTACCCGCCGTGTCCACGGCGTGAGCTGCGGCATGAGGCTGGCAGACATCTTAATACTTCCCTGGTAGCGAAGGAGGGTACAGTCAGGAAAATGGTGTCAGAGAAGTCAAAACTAAAGAAAGTCCCGCTAAGTGGTCTCAGGCACATGCCATGTATCACCAGTGTGGAAAAACCAGGTATAAAGAGCGGTGGGCTAGACTCATTAATGAGGATCGGGAGTAGTCCTTTCCAGAAGAAGGTACCTTTGACTAGAGATGAAATAACCTTTGAAAAAGGTTAAAAGAACTAGAATCAAACCATTAGGCGGCTTTCCTAAACCGGTATGAGGAAGCCAACAAACATAAACAAGAGTCTCAGATGTGGGGATAGAAAGAAACCTAGAAGAGACTGAAATACCAAATGACCTACTTGAGGGACAGTGTTAGAGCTTGTACCCCTACAGTTCTGCCTCCTCCTTATGTATTTCCCCAAATCACAACCAAGAAATGGGAGTTAGGAGAAGGAAAGAGGAGGATGTATTGAATTTCCCCATGCCTGTAGGTGACGCTGGGGGTTCAGCAGGTGTTATTCCCTCAAATGTAGCAGCACCAGCAATTCAGCTGACAGAAAAGGTACTGGCTGATGATGTGCATGCGGATGCAGCAAGCAAAGTGAGTGGTGGCACGATAAGCAGCAAATCACAAGATGATGTTACAGTGCTTATGAGACGAGGCTTACTCGACAACACTGCGCTCCTATAGGGATCATTGTCTCTCAGCACAGTACTGGTCCGACTTGCAGCACTAGGCTGATAAGGCATTCAGCCTCACTATAACTCGGGATAGTATGAGGCATACGATTGGACAAAAAGCAAGATACCCTGAAAGAAAACCCCGAAACATCCAACACACAATTCCCAGGATACCACATTTCACCCTGAAGATATATTGCCATTGAGACAGTACCACGGCCCCAAGGGTGAGAAGTTATGTCACCATACGTGTCGCTTTGGTCTCTGTCAACCATGTGAATATCAAATGACAGTTTCTCAGTATTCATGATAACCCTCAGAAATTCCAAGACCAATTGCAGCTGTAAGTGAATGTTATAACTCTAGTCCTGCGGATGTGAATCAATTGCTGCATCTTATTGTGCTGAGTGGAGTTGAGGATCATATGTTAGAAAAGAGTAGTTGGGTTCGACAGGCTCCTATGATGCAGTCGCCCTCATTGTTGAAAGAGGAGCACTGGTAAATGCTATTATGGATGTGTTTCTGCTCAAGACTGACTGGACTAAAATTAGTAATTGTAAGAAGACTAAGGATAAATCTAATGTGGATGATCTTGACCATTTGAAAGTTGTGTTAGAACATTATTGGGTATCGGGCGAATCAGGGGAGAGGTTGAGGTGATACAGATCTACTCTGTGGTTCATTATGGTTCAGGTGTGGGCAGGTGGGACATTAGAGAAAAGATTGTCCTAACGTACCCACAGCCAGCACTGACAACTTGATTTTGCCCAAATTTCCTAAAAGTGATGCTCTACCTTTTAGGACAGCCAGAGAGACGCCAACTGCTCTGCAAACACTTTGATAGAGGCAGATCAAAATGGGCTCTACATTCAATGTGTTGCTAACGGAAAACCCACCCCATACCGAATTGACACAGGTGCCTGCCACTTTGCTCTAAAGAGTTCTGAATTCAATTCCTTACCTCTCTCGGTCATGTCCATTGATGCAGGTGGCATTTCAAACACTTATGTCCCTCCATATCTCCAGGTCACAGATTCCTTTTCAATCACCCTGCATCACATTACAGACCACCATGCCTTTATGTTAAGCCTCATCTCTGTATTTAACTCTATCTCTGAAATTTGTCTCTGAAATAATAAATCACGTACCCTCTACCTTATGGTCTGACGTGAAGTATCTGCATTGCCTTAACTGCTGAACCAGTGAAGATCAATGTAAACTCAATGAAGAAATTCCCTTGCAACCTCAGTACCCTTAACGCCATGAGGCAGAGGCAGAAATCTGATTTTGTATTTGTGCACTGATAAAACAAGGAGGTCCTGGTGCCCCCTGTGGAAGCATGTAGTACTGTCATTTTACTGATCAAAAAGCCTGGTAAAGATATGTTGGAGTTTGTGCAAGACCTGAGTCTGTCATGAAGCGGGCCGGAGAACAATGTTTTGGCAAAAGATTACAATGATAATCCACCACTGCCCTATCTGAAGGGAGAAAGGATGCAGAAGAGAAAGCATCCCTGCAGCTACTCTCACTCCAGGGGAAGATGAGGGTGTAGCAAGAGAAATAGAGAGAAACATTCCAGCAGGCCCATCCGTCTCAAGCTTAATTTGTTTCTCAACAGTCATCCAGAAACTCTTCTCCAATGCTCGTATTGGATGCGGGCTTCTCACATATGTAACACTTTAGGTATATAAATGAGCAAGTACTAATGGTATTGTTCGCATACATTGAGCATGTTGGTAACTGCACTGAAACTGTGTCTTTGCTGACTTGATGCTCTGGTGAAGGAGCCAATAACAAGCACAGAGCGTTCCAGGAACTCTTTCCAGACCCTGGAGCACGAGCAGCTGACACATTAGTAAAATACCAACAGTAGCATTAATCATTAAAGAAGATACAAGTGCTCTACAAAGCAGGTAACAAGAGGGAAGTGGGAAAAACTGGGAGAGAGGGAAGGAAACAAAACAAACGTGCAGGGAAAACTTCAAATGGTAAAAAAGCTAATGGCTGGGGTAGCCCTACAACAAATGACGTTATGAGGCAACTGGGGTTTCTTGCATCTCCCTAAATTAACAGAAAGTGCTTGCCCAGCTCCTCTTGTGCTCCTCTTGGGCTTCCACCTGTTCCTTACCTTACGGTCCCTCCTCCTTTTCTTCCTCACCAGTCTCCACAGGGTCAGCGGCCACTTCCTCCAATCACTCAATGGTCTTTTCAGCCATACCTTCACTTTCTGCTGACTCAGTTGATATGCTTCTACTTTCTTGACTCTCTATTGTCTTCCAACATTTGCCTCATGTTGTTTCTGACAGTTCCCGCCCATCTATCAACCTCTCTCCTCAATCTGGGTGCTGGTTTATTGGGAAACTGATCATGCAAGGCCTTCACCAATTGGGAAGCATGTACAAAAGAAGAAGGTTACCAAGATCTATCAGCGCTATTGTACCTATTGCATTAAGCTCCCCAATATCTGGAGTCAAGTATTGCCTCTACCCCTAACTCAGGATGTCCCTGAGCCTGCACTACTGGGGGAGGGTTGAACCTTTGAGATCCTACAACAGGTTTGACATCAGATACATGAAAATCAGGGTATCCTTTCCATTTTTAAGGAAAGGCAGAGTCTTACAGCTGCATAGCCCACTAACTTCTCAATAGGAAAGGGACCAGAAACAAACGGATAAACTTAGGATGTAAACCAGGGATGTTTAAATGGGCCAAGGAGAACCAAACCTTGCCTTCTCTTTTGTAGGTAGGAGCCGGGTCGCTGTGACGATCTGCAATCTGTTTGTATACAGACTTAACCTGTAATAGATTGCAAACTGCTGTCTGTGGAGAGTGGACATGGTCTGTAATGTTGTCTGTACTCAAGGGACATTGGCTAATGGAAGTGTAGGAGGCAATCACATGAGAATGATAAACATATGTGCAAAAGATTGGGCAGAAACCCAAATAACTGAAGAATGGGGAGAAACCTAAACAGCTGCAAACTCAGCTATTGGTATACAGGAAACCGCCCCATGTTGCTACTCTGGTATGAAGTATCAGAGGTACTGCTCTACGGTCTGACTGAGTTTTCCTGTTTGACCATCTGTCCTAGAATGATAACTGGTGGACTTAAAAGAAATGGTACCAAGTCTCCCTAGTATCGTGACCTGGTGCAGAGGGCACTAGGACCCTGCACCCCAGTCATGGGAGGGGTCAGCAACCGGACACCACTTCCGGTCAGGGAGTGGGGACGGGGCATGGTGGGGAGACCAGGGGAGACAAGAGGACGTGCCTGTGAGCACGGACTAATCGCAGCAATAAAGAATAATTATCACTCACCGGTCTCTGCGTGTTCCTGGGACACAAGGGACATCAGGCACAGGACAACTGGCGACTACAAGGTGGGATCTGCAGTCGCCACCAGACGCGTGTGCCCGTGGCTTCTGCGACGTTTTAACGGAGCCAGGAGCCCAACCTGGTCCGCCGGCCACAAGAAGAGGAAACGCAACATCAGGAGTCCACCCCGATCTCAAGAAAGAACGGAGAAAGGAGCCCACCCTGGTACGCTTACAGGGAACTGCAGCGACATCAGGAGCCCTCCCCGGCCGCATCGATTGCAAAAAGGTGAGGAGGAAACGAGCGGTGCACCCGACCGTGACTGCAGCCGCCCGCTGATTGAAGAGATAGCCCCGAGCCTCCCGCGTGGATTTCAAGTCGAAATCTCGCGAGAACTCGGCGGCCATCTTTAAGTCAGGCGAGAGAGCCAATCAGAGGCTGAAGAAGGCCCAGCGGCCATTTTAAAGACAGGCAGTACAAAAAATAGGAAATCTGGCCCTATAGAAATCTCGGTGGCCATCTTTAAATCAGGCGAGTGAGCCAATAAGCAGTGAAAAAGGCCCTGCGGCCATTTTGAAGTCAGGCAAGCCCATAGAAAAGCATAGGAAAAGTGAAAAAGGTGGAAATAAAGGGAAATGAAAGCGAACAAAGTGGAAATAAAAGGAAATAAAGTACATACAAAGAGGAAACTGTACACAAAAATAGGGGAAAGGCATACAGAGTCAGGAGAAGCAGGTCTGCACCACAACAACAATGACAGAGGAAGGCAATGACAACAACAGCGCAAATGCAATTTTCCGCAGACCACTACCGTTCAGCTTGTCAGGCCCACAGACGAAAGGCATTCGCTGGGAGAGATGGATAAGGCAATTCGAACGCTACATGCGTGCCACATGCAAGGACTACACTGACCAGCAAAGCATAGACTTGTTCCTAAACTTCGTAGGTGATGAGCTTGAGGACCAGTTGATCACATTTCCCCAGAACAGACCTCACCGTACAAGAGACTGATGAAGTGCCTCACGGACAAATTCGACCCTCAAAGAAATGTGGACTTTGAGAGATACACGTTCAACACCACATGCCAACTGGCAGAGGAGTCCCTTGACGACTTCGCGACCAGACTACGCAAACTAGTTACATATTGCGAACTCGACAAATTTGACAATGAGCAGGCCATACGACTACGCATCATCGAAGGCTGTCAGTCAGTGGAGTTCCGTGCCCGAATACTGAAAGAACCGTACACGTTAGAAGAAATACTAACAATGGCCCGAGCGGAGGCCAGAGCAACAGCACATGCCAGGCAAATGGAAAATGGGAAGGCAAGAACAGTGGAACAAGCCAACCGCGTAGTTGGGAACGTCAGAAAACGAGACAAAACACCGCCGCCCCGGAAGCAGAAACAAGAAAGAACATGCTATCGCTGTGGACTTGAATTCCCACATGCTGGCGCCTGCCCAGCGATGGGTCACAAATGCCGGAAATGCAACAGGGAAAACCACTTCGCGAGTGCCTGCATGAGTGGACAATTCAAAAGTGAGCGAGGGGGACCAGCAAGACCACGGACAGCGACAAGCAGATACGCACGGCACATGGACACACAGAACCGCAGTCCCTCAGCTGAATTGGATGGAGCAAACACGCCAGAGGCAGCAGACCGGCTGTATCTGATGTCAGATGTACCAACAGAAGGTCGCACACCAGAACACATCCATCTAGTAGACAAACAACAGATAAAGAAAACAGCGACGGTGAACATTGAGGTAGGGAATCACAGCACAAGCTTTGTACTGGACAGTGGAGCTACATGCAACATCATGTGCATGTCAGAATATGAAAAGATGAGAGTGAAACCGCCGCTATCACGTCCACTGTTGATGTGTTCACCTAGGGCTCAAGAAAACCAGTGGTGAACATGGGGAAGTTCATAGAGACACTGACATACAAAGAAAGGTCGGTAAAGGAGGAAGTACATGTGCTACGAGGAGACATTCTAGCACCGTGTCTACTAAGCAATGTCACCGCGCAGGTGATGGGTCTCTTAGCAATGAATTATCACATGTCAGAACGACAGAACATTCTGAGGGAACATCCAGCCATACTACAAGGACTGGGCAAACTAAGAGACAAGCAAATAACGTTGCATATCAGCGAAGCAGTCAAGCCTGTGGCTCAGCATCACCGAAGAGTGCCCATACATCTGCAACCACAGGTGGAAGAAGAAATACAAAGCCTACTGGCTAAAGACATCATAGAGCCAGCTGATGGACCGACCCCATGGGTATCTCCCATAGTCTCAGTACCAAAGAAGAACACATCAAAGATTCACCTCTGCGTTGACATGAGAATACCAAACACGGCAATTGAGAGGGAAAGACACCCAGGGCCTCACCTAAATGACATGATCAGCTGTCTTACTGGCGCATGCAGATTTTCAATGTTAGACCTGTGCAAAGGATACCATCAACTGGAGCTTGATCCACAATCGCGATACAGCACAACATTCTCCACCCACATGGTTTTTTTTCGCTACAAGCGACTAAGCTTTGGAATATCATCATCAGCAGAAATATTTCAAGAGATCATAAGACAAGTGATCAGGCCTGTAGAGAACAGTTTGAATTACAGCGATGACATCCTGGTACTTGGACGCTCAGATGAGGAGCACGATAAGGCCCTACGTGAGGTCTGCAGCCAATTGGAACAAACAGGCCTGACCTTAAATGAAGACAAGTGTGAACTGGGGAAAGGGGAACTAGTATTCTTTGGACACATCTTTTTAAAAAAAGGAATGAGGCCAGATCCCAGCAAAGTGGAAACACTGGAAAAAGCAAGGCCTCTAACAGAAGTAGCAGAAGTGAGGTCATTTCTCGGGTTAGCAAGCTACTGTGCTCGATACATAAAGGACTTTGCCACAGTGAGCACACCCCTTCGGGACCTAACGAAGCAGGGTCAGAAATTTCTCTGGACACATGAATGCGGCAGGGCGTTTGAGGCCATCAGACACGCAGTAACGGCTGTAGATCATCTCGCTTACTTCAACCCATCGCTATGCACTGAGCTCACTGTTGACGCCAGCCCGGTAGGGTTAGGAGCAATTCTAGCGCAACACACGCCTGGAAGAGACTCGCCCAGGCAAATTGTCGCATTACGAGCAAGAGCCTGTCGGACATTGAAAGGGCATACTCGCAACCAGAGAAGGAAAGTCTAGCAGTAGTATGGGCGTGTGAACACTGCCACATGTTCATCTACGGAAAACCTTTCACCATTGTAACTGACCACCAAGCTCTATTGACAATATATGGAAACCCAAATGCAAAGATACCAACACGCATTGAAAGGTGGGGAATAAGACTGATGGACTATGACTTCAAGATAGTGCACAAACCGGGAAAGGAACATAACCCAGCTGACTACATGTCACGGCATCCTCTACCGCAGGCACCAGAAAACACATCCATGGCAGAAGAGTACCTAAATTTTGTGTTAAGGCAGAACACTCCAGCGCCAATAACAATTGAAGAGCTGGAGCGAGAGACAACAAGGGATGCCACAATGCAAGCCATCAAATTAACAACACGACAGCAAAGATGGA
The DNA here is from genome assembly GCA_963921515.1 of Calotriton arnoldi. NCBI lineage: Eukaryota > Metazoa > Chordata > Amphibia > Caudata > Salamandridae > Calotriton > Calotriton arnoldi. The sequence continues at coordinate 4,296,901 of CAWUFW010000244.1, forward strand.
GACACGTAAACAACAACAGCCCCATGGGAGAAGGAGTAAGCAGGGAAGAAATGCTGGCGTTCAAAAATATAAAAGTGGAACTCTCTGAAACAGAAAGAGGAATCATACTAAGAGGAACAAGGATAGTAATGCCAAAAGCACTGCGGCGGCACACTGTGAACTTAGCACATGAGTCCCACAGAGGCATAGTATCAACAAAAAAGATGCTACGGGAAAGAGTATGTTTCCCAGGGTTGGATCGACTAGTGGAAGACACCATTCTAAACTGTCACCTATGCCAAAAACCGGGAAGGCCCACGAAGCCAGAACAGCTACAGATATCGGTGCTTCCAGGGGCAGTGTGGACAACATTGGCAGCTGATTTCTATGGGCCACTGGACACTGGCAACTACTTGCTAGTGGTCATTGATGAGTTCTCCAGGTTTCCTATAGTACGACACGTCTCGTCAACATCAGCCACTGCAACGTTGCCAATACTGGATGACATATTTGCAGCTTGGGGCTCCCCACAAACGATGAAGACAGACAATGGGCCACCCTTCTCAGGAGAAGAGTTTTGCAGATTCATGGCCTACCTGGGCATCCACCACCGGAAGGTAACGCCTCTGTGGCCACAAGCAAACGGCATGGTGGAAAGATTCATGGGAAACATCAAGAAAGCAGTCCAACGAGCAAAACTGGCACAGATCTCTGTAGGCCAGGCACTCTGTCAAATATTAAGAGACTACCGAAACACCCCTCACAGCTCCACGGGAAGATACCCAGCAGAACTGGTGCTGGGAAGAACAAGCAGGACAAGATTGCCCCAGCTGGAGGCAAAAGCGCCACCAGAACACAACAGCATTGCAGCAAGAGATCAGGAAGCGAAAAACAAAAGGAAACTATATGCGGACGCCCGGAGACATGCCACACCATCACAGCTGAGGCAAGGGGATTCAGTTCTGGTGCGTCAACGACAAGCAAGAAAATCAGACATCCTTTTCTCAGGTGAACCGCTGACAATAATAAATGTCAAAGGGCCAATGATAACAGCTGCATCGGGCCCTACCGGATCACCAGAAATAGCTCACATTTCAAGGGACTAAAGACATCCGATGAGGACGGAGGAGATACAGCATCCAAGAGCCACGCAACACATGGCAAAGAGGAAGTCATGGACAGCATGGGAATGATGTCACACAACAGCAAGAGACTAGAAGAGGTACCAAACGAAGGGACAGAAAGGTCGTGCCCAAAGAGAGTGAGCAGAAGGCCAAAGAGACTTATTCAAGGAAATATAGTGGTGGGGTCAGCAAACACCACCAACAGCAAAGCAAATAAGGACAATGCCCGTGTGCTCTCTCTCTCTCTCGCTCGCTCTCTCTCTCTCTCTCTCGCTCTCTCTATCTCTCTCTCTCTCTCTCTCTCGCTCTCTCTCTCTATCTCTCTCTATCTCTCTCTTTCTTTCTTTCCACCAAGCGGGAGATATAGTGACCTGGTGCAGAGGGCACTAGGACCATGCACCCCAGTCATGGGAGGGGTCAGCAACCGGACACCACTTCCGGTCAGGGAGTGGGGACGGGGCATGGTGGGGAGACCAGGGGAGGCAAGAGGACGTGCCTGTGAGCACGGACGAATCGCAGCAATAAAGAATAATTATCACTCACCGGTCTCTGCGTTCTAACCTGTATCTAACTCCCTCCCCAAGGGGGAGCCTTTGACTGCTCGTCCACAGCTACTACTGAGTGTCAAGTGCAGAAGGAGTACTTGGCCCATACATAGTATGTTGGGCCCTAGGAAACCTGGAGTAAAAGGCCTCAACCACCATGGTTGGGCCCAGTAGCTCCTATGTGCCCGATGATCCTCTGAAAGGGGTTCTGACACCTTTACATCATTTAAAAAAAACAAAGTTGTTAGCAAAGGGCCTATAGTCATATACAGTATAGAGTTACTGTGTGTACAGGCGTGGGTGCATAGAATGGAAATATTGTAAGGCTTTAGGGCAATTGTGGTTGTACATGTTGAAAGTTATATGGTGCTCCGTTGACAAACCAGTAAAGTTTGGGGTGCAAGTAGTATGCATGTTAAACAAGGTAAAGGCGGAGCACACCTGATGCAGCTTGCAGAGGCATGTTTCAAAGCAGGTTGTCTCTTAAAGCCAAAGCCTGTTGTAAAATATCAGTGAGAAAAGTCAGAGCTTCTTATGACTATAGATTATCCACCAATGGGCGTCTGTGCGTATGCCTGTGTTAAATAGCTATAATATAGTGCTATAGACAAATTCTATGTAACAAGGACATTTATAAGGTGTGAATGTTTATTTCCAGAACTTTGCTGAAGATTCTGAGGCATTGCAAATTGTTGAATAATGTAGAATGTGGGAGTGATCCATTTAAGAGGTGGTTTAAATCACACTGTGGTCGTAAAAATGTCTGTAAGGTTGTATGCCATTGTGCTTATATCATGAATGTGCGTAGTGTATCTTACCAAACTACAGAGGGTTGCCGATAGGGTCTGGTAGGGGTGTTTTATCAGTGCCAAATGTATACCTGTTAATATCTTGACTTAAAATTGGGGGTCATGCCATTAAGATTAAAAGAGTGCTGTTGCAAAGTCATCCTGTGCCCTGGGCACCCCCCAACTTTTTGCTGACTGGTACTGGTGGTAACTGACTCTGACTGACCCTGGGCTTTACCTAACCAGGCCCAGGGCCAGTGCTATGCTGAAAACATTTAGAATACAGTGAAAACACCTACACACACTAGGGAACACTATGGGTTGGGGTACCCCTGTGATTGGCATGACCTACCCTATAAGCCCCTAGTATATAATAGGGCAGGGGAATTAAAACTACCTATCAGTCCCTAGTATATAGCAGGGCATGGCAGTTTAGAGGCCAGCCGCTTTCTGCACTTGCATGTGTGCACTGCTGAGGCCTGAGGTCAGTTTTAAAAGCAGCCCTGGGTGCCAGGACTGCTTTTAAAAAGTAAATTGTGCCCAAACTCGACTTTGGTGTTTGGGGCACTTAAAAATGGATAACCTACAATGTTATGGCATATTAGGGACCCCCAGGGTCTCCCCTAGGTGTCCCAGGGGTGGGGGGTCAGGTATCTATAAGGTAGACCCTTATAAAATGAGTTCTATATGCCCTGGGTTAAGTGAGATTTCACATTTCACTCCCCACATTGTGATAAAGTGCTGCCCAAATTCGACTTTGATGCTAGGAGCACTGTGAAGTGAGGATCTGCAATATTTTTACAGATTCAGAACCCCTAAAGTCTCCCCTAGTTGTCCCATGGGGTGGGGGTCCTGTAGATATATCAAAGTACTTATAAAATATGTTTTTGTAAGTCCTGGTGCTGGAAAAATGGCCCAAGTCATTTTTCCCATTGCAAATCCTGTTACATAGGTTAACATGGTAGGAAGTTATTAACTAATAACTCTTGATAGGAGAGGGCTAGAAGTGCCATTCAAAGACTTCCCCGAATGGTATTAATAAATTCAACAATATGATATTGTTGAATTTCTCCTAAAGTGTACATACAAGCAAGTATAAGACTTTCTTGTTTGTAAGTCCAGATTCAGCCTTCCAGTGGTCTGCCCTGATTGGTCAGAGTTAAGTGGATTAGCCATGCTGCCTTGAAGAGGTGATAAAGAGCCCCTGGGGTCAACCAGCTCTGCTGGCAGGGCAGTGTGCTGTTCCATAGGAATGCCAGGCCAGGAGGAGGAGTCGTAAACTATGTTCTTCAAAGAGGAGAGCAGAGAACAGTGTCATTTACAACTCTGAACTTTCCACCTTAGGCAGATGGTAGGATTAAGGAAGGTATGAGCAGATGCAGGGGGGAGAGTCTAAGTAAATTAGCCATCCTATGGGTGTGTTTAGCCAGCTCTTACCTCCTTGCTGGAAAATCAGCCATTATGGATTTGGAAGATTTGATGCACTCTGGGACAAAATAATGCCACACTCTACAGGATGTGGTCATATCTTTGAGGAGTTACCCTGTTCCCATTGGTCAGGAGTGACCTCCTGCATGACCCAAAGAACTTGGAATAAGTATCTGAGAGGGGCAGAGCCCTCCAGATCTGCTGCTTGAAACTGAAGAAAGCAAGACATTGTGCCAAGCTGAGAAGTTTTGCTGTGCAAATTCTAAGGCCTGACCTCTGAAGCCTGCACCATCAGAAACTACAGCCCTGTGGACTACCTTGCTGAAAAAGAAGTAAATAGTGGACTCCCTGCAAGCTACAGGTTAACAGAGCTCACCTGGACCCTCACCACCAAGGATCATCAACCTGGGGAACTACCAGTGGATTTGTAAGGGTGACGTCCAAGTGGATTGTGGGAACTGAAGTCCTCAACTTTCAAGGACCATCTTGGAGCTTCCAGACCCTTGGAGTGAGTTTGAGACACTTTGGGACCCTTTGAGGAACTTCAGGAAGAAGTTCAAGAAGTTTGGAGAACTTTGGAGGAACTTTGAAAAAAGCTCCATAGAGGGGCCGACTCAACCTGGTCAGCCAAGCCGCCTGCCTTCAACCGCGAGCCGGCCAAGCCATCCAGGTTCGTCCCGCTAAAAGCTCCGTCGGTCCAACTTCCAGAGTTTGACCGGGAGTAGAAGAAATCCGAGGCCGGCGAACCCTCACCGAATCCGGCCTGGTGAAGAGCATCGAGGGACCCCGCGAGAAAAAGCTCCAGAAAAGTTTCTAAGTCCGCTCGTAGAAAAGGTGACCGGGAGCAACCGCGAAAGCCAAGCCGCCTGCCTTCAACCGCGTGTCGGCCTGGACCCTGGGTTTGCTCCGCTGGAATGCTCCAGAGGTCGGACCGCAAAAGTTTCTAAGTCCGAACGTAGAAAGGTGACCGGGAGCTCATCGCAAGGCAAGCCGGCGAACCCTCATCGAATCCGGACTGGCTGAGAGCTTCGAGGGACCTCGTGAGAAAAAGCTCCAGAAAAGTTTCTAAGTCCGAAGGTAAAAACTCCGACCGGGACCTTCCGCGTGGGGTATCCACTCAGGGCTCCATCGCGGTCGGCCTGAAACTTTGACTTTGGGTCGGTCTATCGCGAGCCTGTATCCCAATATGGTGCTATAAGTTTCTAAGTGCTATATTTTGCTAAATCTTTGAAAATTCATATCTCCGGTTCCCTATATTGGAGTTTTGTCGTTTTGGTGTTATTTTAAAGATAAAAATATTTCCTATTTTTATAAATTGGTGTTGGATTTTTATTATGTGTTGTGTCTTAATTATTTACTGAATTGGTATTTTTAAATGCTTTACATACCTGTCTTTGAAGTTAAGCCTGTCTGCTCGCAGCCACGTTACCAAGGGTTGAGCATAGGAATAATTTTCTAAGACCTATGCTGAGTCCTACCAATGGTTAGTGGCCTTATTGCCAGTGGCAGACCTACATTTGCCCCTACCATAATCCACTTTCCAACAAGTGCAAACTGTTTTTGGATGGTGTTCAATGTTTAAAAAGGGAATGACGATATTAAAGTCTATGGAGGCATTTTGTTTTTTAGGTGGCAAAATACCAGTAAAAAGAGGGTAACATCCCCCAAATGTGGGTGGTCAGATATGCGATTTGTCCAGCATGAGGTTAAAGTTTATGTTCATTATCACTTCACTTGATTGGTGATAGAAAACTGGATAGAGGTGTGGCTTGTTGAATTACTTCAAAGCCACAAATGTTAAAGGACACTATCACAATGCCTGCATGATGTCGTCAGTGAGTTAATCAATTACCTCATTTGAGATGCCATCAATGATGTTATTTGACATGTCATGGGTGATGTAATATCTGAGGTCATAAGCTGTGCATGAAGGGGCGCAATTTCTAGTTCTCTAAACTATAACTGGTGAATTTCCGTGGTTTTTAAACATCAGTTCTTATCTGATTTCAACACCTAACTATAATGTTACATTAACCCTTGTTTTCATAGTGAATTTCTGTTTTTTTTAATGCAAGCTAAGAACTTATTGCCATACCTATCTATAATTTCACTTTAACCTGTTTTTTTTAATTAATATAAATATATACACATAAAAATATATGTGTGGGTGGGTGTGTGAGTGTGTCAGTCAGTCATTTAGGGCATTTATGGCGTTAAATAGAACTGTGCATGAAAGAATCTGTCCCACCAAATAATTTAGGGTAAAATTTGTGCCAATTGGACATTTGGGAGCACATTTTTCCATAGCAGCCAATAACAAAATATTTGGTTTAAAGAACCCAGATCTTTGAATAATTTTTGTATTTCGTATCCATCAAAGCTAAATGCCCACAGTCTGCCCAATAATCAATTTTACGGGGGCGTGGCCGGACGAGCCAACATGGCGGACGCTTTCTAGAGTGCTCCGGCCCACCGTGCTAAACATCCTCAAATATCCTCCTTCATTCCCCGCATCAATGAATCAGGTCGCTCTCACAAACAACTAGAGGACATGCGGCAAGATCTGCGTAGTTGCCAGGGTAGCAGCCATTGACAAGCGCGTCCTAACAGCCAGAGACGCACCCGGGCGGGCCCGCCTGGTGGGAGGCTGGCGCTTTCCTGGCAAGAAGGCCGGGGCTGAGTGGAGCCACATCCAGCATTCGACGTGGCGTCCATCGTCGGATGGGCGGTGGGGGCCTAATCTCATAGGCGGACCCGGTGTTGCTGAGAGGGCGTGCTGCTACGGGGCCGGTGGACGATCCGGCCGGCCCCGCATCGCTAGAGAGGGCTGGACATCGCCGTTGCGGCCTGCACCTGGAGTGCCCCACCGGCGGTTCGGGCCGTTCCCTGAGGGCAAGACACTGGAATTCAATGGCCGGACGGCGACCGGACGGCGACCGGAAGACCCCTGAGACGCCCGGGGCGGCCTGGCCCGGGGGGGGATATGCAGCCTCCCAGTTGGGTCGACCCGGGAATTGAGACCAGTGCCCGGCTGCATGCCCCGCCGGAAGACAGCGACGACATTGATGATGTGGTGCGCCGGAGGGGGGTTCTGGAGAATGCAGCTCTAAATCTGGTGCAGTGAGTGGGTGACCCAGAGCGCATTGTGGATCGGATGCGGCCGCCGCGGCTTGTGGGTGTGCGGCCCCCGGGCAAATAACTTGGGGCAGTGTGAGACCGGATCGCTCGCTAGAGGAGGGGCGCCTCAACACGGCTGATTGGCCGGTGGCAGGGGACCCCACATTGGAAATACTGGCGGTGGGAGCGCCGGCGGGCCCCGATGGCACTGGCTCAGGCGTCCAGCTCCCTGCTGGGAGAAAGCCCATGAAGTCCCTGAGCCAGTATTGATTGCAGCGGCCGCAGAGTAGCCTTGTCCACCGTTCTTGGTGGCGGGCGAATCCTTTCAGGCCCATCGAGATCTCACTGCTGTTGGAGAAGAGGCCTTGATCGTTAATAGGCCCGACTATACACGGCCACGCTCTCCGGGATGCCGAGGAGTCTCCTGAATGTTGGCTCCCGGACGGGGTGAGTGGCACCCCTGAGATGGTCTAGACCCTTGGCGACGGGCCTGTGGTGGTTTGGGCCTGCGGAGCCGCCGGGTGGACATTGTGGAGGGGCTTGTGGCGTAAAAGACTGATGCGCCTGGCCTAGATCCAGGCATTCCCCCCTCTTGCACCTTCTGGCTGAAATAGACGGCTCTGGTCGAGGCACACTCATTGAGGCCTGGGGCCGGGGATGTTGCAGATACCAGGGAGGCGTGGAATCCACTGGCTCGCTACATCGCTGGTGGGCGGACGGGGGGTGCTCATTGACTCGGACTGCCCCCCTGCCACTGCCCTTAGGGGGCCCGTGCCGCCCCGCAGCGAAGCCAACGACCGGACATCGGAGAAGGGTCGGGGAGCTGCTGGGAGTTGGTGGTCCGGCGGGTGAGATCCTCTTATAGGGTCTGCCTGCGGTCAGCCTTGGGTGGCGGAAGCGGCCGTGGTAGCCCCGGTGCGGCTTGCTGCTCAGGACGGGCCAAGCCCGTGAGGTCCGACTCCTGGTTTCCTCTCCCCCGCACTTGGGCAACCCCACCTGCAAACCATCACCCGAGTGGGCTAACTGTTGGTCGCTGGAGAACGCCTTTGCCGCCAGCATGACAAAGGACAAAGCATGCGTGCCCTCCACGAAACAGAGCCCTTTAGACCAATATACAACCGCCCTTACCGGCGCAACAAGTGGGTCGGACGGGGGAGGTCCAGTCCCGGATAATGCGGCCGTGTTGGCGGCGATCACGCAGTCCTGTGATATGTTGGACGCCAAAATCGGTGCAGTGGGCACAGAAGTCTCCTTTCTCCGCCAAGATCTTCGCAAAGCAGTAGACCGGATCACTGAAGCAGAAACCCGAGTGTCAGGCGTGGAAGACACGGTCATGACACTGCAACAGAAAGTCAATCGCCTCACTGTCATCACCCAAGAACGCGCCACACGTGTGGAAGACGTGGAGGGCCGCACACGACGAAACAACCTGAGCTTAGTGGGATTACCCGAGGGTTGGGAAGGGGCTTTCGAAATGGAATTTATGACACAATGGTAACGCTCCCTTATGCCGGAGTGATCCCTCTCCTCATGCTCCGTTGTGAAAAGAGCCCATAGAGCCCTGGCGACAAGCCTCCTCCTGGGGCACGACACCGCCCGGTTATCTCCAAACTCCTAAATTACATGGACAGGGTTGCGGTCCTTCAGTTTGCCCGGAACCACAGAGATAAGCTGATCCAAGACTCACAAAACATCATGATCTTCCCGGACTACACGCGCCTTGTACAACAGCAGCGCCAATCCGTTGTGGCCGCCAAGCGCAAATTGAGAGATCTCAACATCCAATATATGTTGTTGTACCCAGCACGGATGCGGATAATCTACAAGTCCAAAACTTTATTCTTCGGTACTCCAGAAGAGATATTCAAATGGACTGATGAGACTACCTTGCTTAAGCCCAAAACCCCGCCACCGCTGGAATCAGACTCCTCACAGAATACTAGATAAAATTGTCCGAAAAAGCAATCATCGCGGCGGAGGCATCGATCGAGATCCAACTGGCGCTCCCAGATGCAGGGAGAAAACTCATAATCCATCTGCATAGTGTCTCTCTTTCTCCTCCTTTCTCATTCCTTTCTACTCTCTTTACTTCTCTCTGATGTGAGAGGTTGGTACAAGGAATGTGGCCTAAAAATGGTTGGACCGGGTCCATGCGGGGAACCGAACGTTACGGTTGGCCCTCACAAATCCCACCCAACGCTCTAAAAGACGATGATTGGGGGGATGGGGTTTTCGGGGCTCCATTGGTGTGAGGCCTCCCGGTCCCCCCATTGGGGCCCCAGGAGTGCCCCCACCGCGACTGATACTTCAAGTTTTCCGAGGTATTGGGGTGGGGTGAGGGAGGTTGGGATGTTTATTCTAATTAGGGATTGTTCACTGTTAATTAGGCACAGACATACGCGCTCACCTGATCCCACACACCTTGCTCATACATACCATTACCCCTAAGTAACAACCAATGACAGACATGCAGATGGCTCATTCTGGTGAGATCAACATTATGATCTGGAATGTGTGGGGAATGTTAGATAAAATCAAGCGGGCGCAGTGCTAAAACAAGCCAAACTATTTGAAGTAGATGTGTTGCTGATGCACGAGACCCACATGATGTGGAATCGAGCCCCTTGCCTGGCACGGTAGGGATTCAACCAAATATATCACTCTGGATTCACCCGGGGATCACGGGGCACAGCTTACCTTATTCATCGCAGGATTCCCTTTAAATGCACCCAAACCTGGCTAGACCCGGGAGGACGGTATACCATAGCAGCAGGTACACTATACGGGGAGCCCCTGATTTTGGGCAGTTTCTATGCCCCGCCCACTAGCACACACATTCGTGGAGAGAGTCATACGTTTATGAGATGCCCTACCAGACGGTCTCTCGGTAATGGGAGGAGAATGGAACGATACCATGCAGCCCATTGATAGATGGCGCAATGGTGAACACGAGTGAATCAAAGCTACACTTCCTAACATCCTCATTGGGGTGGTCTGATGCGTGGAGGGCGTACCACCCAACCGACACCGAATACACCTTCTTTTCGCCAATACGTGGGTCCCTATCCCGACTAGACTACATTTTTCTTCCTTGTCACACTTCCACAGGGTAGCGTCTGTCTCTATCCTTCCGCAGGGTCTCTCTGACCATTCTCCTATGACACTCAAATTACACATAGGACCTCAGCGATCCCGGTTTCGATGGAGAATGTCACCCTGGCATTTGAGGGACCCCGAGTATGGGACAACCCTCCACCAAACCGTCACAAATTACTTTGCGCATAATACAGAATCCGCGCCCTTGGGTATAATTCTATGAGAGGCCTTCAAGCCCACCATAAGCGGAGTTGATATTGGCTATCGTGCCGGGGCAAAACGGCGCCACCTCGCACAGATTGTAGACCTGGAGTCTCATCAGCGAACTCTCGAAGACGAGATACGGGCAGGAGGTGGAGACCAGGCCGCCGGCTTCTCTTCTCACCACAGATTAACCAATTCCTCACAAATGAAGCCCAGCAGGCGTGGCAGGCAACCCAGCACAGAATTTATCAATGGGCAACAAATCGAGCAAGACCCTATACCGTCTATGTCAAGCAACACAGTCACAGACTCCAACACCGGGACTTCAGGCAGCTGACGTCACCCTTTGTACAAATCCCCAGGCGGTGGCCCAAGCATTTGCCGCATATTACACAGACTTGTACAGGAAAAGAGAAATCATATCTCCAGATCTAATTAGAGAATTCCTACGTGATATACCGCCGAAGCCAGTTCGGCGACCAAATGGATGCCCCCATCATGATGGAAGAGCTCACCACTGCTCTACACGCTATGCGCCCTGGCTGGTCCAAAGCGAATTCCTCAGAGGATACATTTCCCAGACGGGCTCTCACTTGTGTAGGGCTCTTCAGGAGACTCTCGAACAGGGGATTCTCCAGCTTGATTGGCGTCATGCCGAAATCATAGTATTTCTCAAACCAGGGCGCCCCCCGACGACCCATCTTCATATCGCCCCATTTCACTACTGAATTTAGAAGCCAAACTCCTGGGCAAAATCCTTGCAAATCGCCTCCTACCACACATATCGGGACTCGTCCATCCTGACCAGTCCGGCTTTATGCCACAACGGTCCATACGTCACAATATCAGACAGGTGCACAATGTCCTGTGGCGGTCCTACTCGCAGACATTGACAAAGCATTCGACTCGCTGGACTGGGAATATCTATTCATCCTTTTACAAGCGCTAAACCTCGGTCCGAGATTCCTAGCTTACGTTCGCCTCCTATACACCGCTCTTTCCGCCTCTGTGCGAGTGGCCAGAGCACTATCGACCCCATTTCCCATCGGCAGGGCCACACGACAGGGGTACCCACTATCCCCGCTCCTTTTTGCACTCGCGATAGAACCATTGGCAACATGGGTGCGACGGGACCCCCTGGTCCGGGGCTTTAACTGGTCCCAGGAGGTGTCAGACAAGATTGCATTATACGCAGATGACGTCTTGTTTTTCCTTACGGACCCAGGGTTCACAGGCCCACGGACACTGCAGATCCTTCGAGTGTTTTTAATTTTTTTTTATTTTACAGAGTTCTATATAGCGCGAACTTGACCCGAAGGTATCGGGTATCAGAGCGCTTTACGTAGCACCAGTTGCGTTACATGAGGACACATTCATTTTTGTTAGGCACGGGGAGATTAAGTGATTTGCCCAGAATCACAGGATGTTCAGCGTCATTGCCGAGACTCGAACCCGGTTCCCCAGATTAGAGGTCGACCGCCCTAGCCGTTAGGCCAACTCCTCTCCCAAGTGTTTGGGGAAACGTCGGGTCTCTGCACAAACCTGACCAAATCCAAATTATTCCCAGTCTGCGGCGCTCAGGGACGGGGCACATGGGCATCGCAATTGACACACTCATCTGATGCTTTCCAATACTTGGGTGTTTTTATATCACCCGACCAGACGGTGTCCTGGATGCGCAACATAAACCCCCTAATACCCAAGATTAAAGATGAAGTGCGAGCCTGGTCCCCTCTGCCCCTATCCCTATAGGGTAGGTCCGCCATCTTCAAGATGGTCTCACTACTGCGGATTCTATATCGGCTACAGAATTATCCTTATGGTATCCCTCAATCGTGGTTTACACAAATCAACGCAATTCTCACCAGCTTTCTATGGGGTGGTGGGGCTACACGAGTTGCACTACAAACGTGCACACAATCCACCTATTGTGTCGGGATTGCAGCTGCGGGTATATTTGCATACTACTCTGCTTCCCACCTCCTTAACATCAACGACTGGTGGTACAACTCCCAAACAGATCCCGCTTTCGCTGTGGAGAGAATCATGATGGAGGACCAACCGTTGCTCGGCTTGCTGTATAGTCGCAGCCGCCTGAACCAATTACCTCCCGCGATCAAGGTAGTGATTCAATTATGGAGACGGGTGGTCCGGCAGATGGGATGGGAGGGGCGGCTAACACAAGCAACCCCACTATGGCAGGGATCGTACGTGCGACAAGTTGGGACACTATCTGGATTTCGCACATGGGACCTTATTGGTATCTCCACATTTGGAGATGTAATGAAGGGGACAGTCCTTAAATCCTTCCAGCAACTGGAGGAGGAATTTCACCTCCACCGCAACCAATTCTACATATACTTGCAAATGAGACATGCCCTGACCCCAAAACTGCAACACTTACAGACCTCCCAGAATTCCACTCACTGGAAGGGCGATTATTAATGGGAGATATAGGCACACACAAGATCAGGCAAATATATCAGACTATCGTAACGCATAACAATACAACATTAGACTCAGTTTGACAGAATTGGGAAAGCGATATACCTGATCTCTCAGACGATGATTGGACGGAGGCACTAGCGAGTCCACGTGGTGCAGCTATAACATCTCGCTACCGTCTAATCCAATTCAAATTCCTCCATCGAGCCTACTTCACCAGACATCGCCTTTGGCGCATGGGTGCAATTTCGTCGCCCGTGTGCCTCAGGTGCAACCGAGAAACGGGAACCTTTCTAGATACGGTATGGAGCTGCAGCGCTCTCCAACCCTTCTGGTATAAAATTTTGACCAGTCTTGGGGAGGTTTTATAATGGCATAACCCAGTAGATCCCAAATTAGCACTACTCCATAGCACAGATGAAATTGGCGGTAATAGGTATAAACAACACCTCTTATTCCTAGGGCTTACACTTGCTAATCAGGATATTGCCCAACACTGGAAGAGTGCCGCCGGCCACCCTTAGGAAAGTGGAAAAAGGCTTTGGACTGGTGCATGGGAATGGAATTGGCAGTGTTCCAGGCGCGGGGTTGCCCACAGAAGCATGGGAAAATATGGCAACGTTGGGCTAACTATAGAGGTATAGACCTGCCGGTGGTGGAGTCCCCAGAATCCCTTATAACACGGGTAGCAATCTAATCACATTTCCGTACATTTCTACAGGTTTTCTGTAATGCGCACACTTAGTCAAAATCTAGACTACTGCAGTAATGCACACATTTGCAAAATGTTCACAATGACATAAGTAACACTCGTATTTTATAGCATTGTAATTTCATTTATATAGCTCTGACTACCCTTGACACGGCATTTAAGTGATTTACGTGGTTAGCACGCACCTGGAGCCCATGGCTATTGGTTAATCCAGTGGTTATGGATCATTGTTGGTTATTGGTTAGCATTGGTTATTTTAGGTTATTGGAATTAGCCTTGTGAGATCAAGGAGACCATTCCATGCATTTACTGAAGTTACCTTGTGGTAGGTTAAAACAATAGGAGTTAGATGTGATCATTAGTGGTGGGTATGTGAGTTCATGTGAGCCCATGCAATTATTGGAGGGATAAATGAAAAGGACAGAGAAGATTAGGTATTGCTAGGTTGCAGGAATGTTGTTTCAAAGAAGGAGGTTGTAATCTATGAGGTAATTCCAGTAATAATAGAGAGCAAACAGACATGCACGCAGCTTATAGTAGGCTAGGCTCAAGAAAAAGTAAGACATGCAAAAGATGGAGAGTTAGGAGAGGGTCATTTAACAGAAAGGAAGGAGAGAGAAAGAAATGGTAGTTTAATTTTTCATGCATGGTTTTTTTAATAGAGGAGCATTTTTAAGATACCATGAAATCTGAGGATGTAAAGCTGTAGAAAGAAACAACATTACTTGCATGTGGGCTAACATATTACAGTGTAGCATTTGTATAGCACTTACTGCCCTACTGTACTACACACACTGATAGCACGCTACAGAAAGATATGTAAAATAATATAAACACACTTAACACACAACAGAAACTTACATTGAAACTCGTAAAGCATTTACTGGTCTGGTTCTCCCTTGTTCTTAGGAAAGGGATTTTGCAAGGTGATTGGGCTGATCTAGCTCTCTCTTGATCATTAGAAGGTAGTGCAGGGCAGCTGCTTGTAAACAGCAAGGCCAAATTTTGCACTGACAACTGTGATTGTGCACAAGATCATCATACAGATTCTCTGATGGATCAGGTTGGGAATAAGCAACTTTTAACCATTTTTAGGTCCGAGCCTGCGAGAGCATGTGCTAGCGCATGCGTTTGGCTTGCGAGACACTGTTGTTAACAAAAAAGTGCTTGGAGCCCTCCTGTTGCTGACCATTTCTTGGCTTGCGTGGAACTCTTCTTTACAGCTTCGTAATTAGTCAAGGCAGTCCTAACATCATTTTCTGTTCCTCGCTGTGCAGCAGGAACTAAGCACTGATTGATTCAACTTAATCAGTGCCCGTCCGCTATTCCTGACGTGATTGAGGTACTATTTTGTTCTGTTTAGCTCTAAGTGCCCTGCAAACAGAAAGCGTGCCCAGCAGGACAAACAAAATTGTAAAGATTTATTTTCTATAGTTAACTTTCTTTTATTTTGCCAAGTCTTCTTTTCTCACTCTGCACTCATGTTGTCGTGTAGTTCCTATTTATCCTATACAGGATCTGCGCGTTCGGATAACATAAACTGCGGGTTTGGTGGCAGACTGGTTCCGAGCACCCCCACCGGATACGTTAGCCTGTTTGCGTTAGCTAGCTCACAGTGCCCCTAGAATCTCCTCTTATCGGGGAGAGAATAGTTTCTGGCAACCTCAGAACATGACAACCCTGATCCCCCAGGATCGTGGAAACAATATACTACTTTTCGCTCAGTCACTCGTGCTCACTTAGGGGCCTATTACGATGGCGGGCGGACATAGTCCGCCCGCCACCGTAACTGAGCGCGGGACCGCCCGCCGATGCTGCGGCGGTCCCGCCATGCACATTAGGATGCGCCTGCCACACTGGCGGGCGCATCCTGTGCCTTTTCCATTGCGGGTGGATCTGCTGGCTGCAGACCCGCCCGCAATGGAAAAGGACTGTGCACGGCACTGCCGTGCACTACATAGCAGGCACCACGTGGTGCCTGCCACGTAGAGCATGGCAATGAGGGGGGGTACCATAGGTACCCACCCCCCATGTGCCGCCGTGGAAAGGCCATTGACCGCCTGCATCCTGATATGGATGGCGGTGTCTCGCAGACACCGCCACCATATGTAGGCACTTTTACCGCCGGTCAACGAGTCGACCGGCGGAAAAGCGGCGGACGGTCTTCCCGTCCGCCACGGACCCCCCAGCCATCATAATATGGCGGGGGGTCATTCTGGTGAGGATGGCGGGAGGATCGCCCCCGCCGGGCCAGTGGTGGCTACCGTTGGCCCGGCGGGGGCAATCCGGCCCGCCATCCTAATGGGCCCCTTAGTTTGTCTCAGAGATACACAGAATAAACCGTCTGGGCGTTTCAATAAGGATTTATTGAACAGTTGTTATTCTAGTGTAGAATGGTATGCAGACATAATATCGATGTTTAAATATCGATATACCATTATATCGATGTTTAAACATCGATATGACAGAATATCGACCATCAAGAATATCGTCGACCAGAATATCGACATGCAGGTAAGAAATATCGTTTTAATTAATATCGATGTTAGTAATATCGTTAGTAAAAATATCGTTGTTAATAATATCGATTTTTTTTGTGTGTTTTGTATGTTAGTATATGTGTTAAAAGTATAGCTTATGTTTGTAATGTATGTTTGAATTTTTTACAAGTAATTAATTTTATGTTAATTAATTTTTGTGTATTTTAGTTCCGTAGCGGGTTGTGGGTTTATAGGGGAATAGGGTGGGAAGTAATTTAATTATAATATATGTAATAAGTAATTTTTTAGAAGTTATTAATTTTAAAAAAAACATAAATATTGCGTTTTAGTTCTGTCGCGGGTTGTGGGTTATAGGGGAATAGGGTGGAAAGTAATTTAATTTAAATTAATTAATTAATAATTTTATTAATTAATATTTTTGTATTTAATAATTTATATTGTCAATTGTGTTAATTGATTTGTTATTAATTAATTATTGATTGGTTATTAATAATTAATAATTAATTGGTAAATATGTTAATTGTGTAATATGTTGAGGAGTGGGTTGTGGTTTTATAGGGGAGTAGGGTGGGAAGTAATTTAATTATAATTAATTAATTAATCGTATTAATTAATATTTATGTGATTAATATTTTATATTGTTAATTGTGTTAAAAATGTTATTAGTTATTAATTGGATATTAATTATTAATAATTAATTGGTAAATATGTTAATTGTGTAATTTATTTATGAGTTGGTTGTGGGTTGATAGGGAGTAGGGTGGGAAGTAATTTAATTTTAATTACATTTTTATTATTATTTTATATACAATATTTATTTAAAGTTATTTTATAGTGTTAATTGTGTGAACTAATTTATTTTTTATTGTTTTTTATTTGTTTTTTAATTGGTATTACTTTATTAATTAATTGTTAAATAATTATGTTAATTGTGTAATATTTTACAATATTGGTGGTGACGTTTATAGGGGAATATAGTGGGAGGTAAATTATTTTTGAGAAATTAATTATTTGTTAATTAATGTTCATTATTTTGCAGGAGTGGGAATACTAAAGTATTCCCCTCCGCTATCCACCACTTTCCCTACTGTTACACTTAGTGGAGTGGGAATAGTAAATTATTCCCACCCGCTATCCAACACTTTCTCTACTGTTGCACTTGGTGGAGTGGGAATAGTAAATTATTCCCACCCGCTATCCAACATTTTTCCTACTGTTGCACTTGCTGGAGTGGGAATAGTAATTTTTACCCACCCGCTATCCAACACTTTCCCTACTGTTGCACTCACTGGAGTGGGAATAGTAATTTTTACATACCTGCTATCCAACACTTTCCCTACTGTTGCACTCGCTGGAGTGGGAATAGTAATTTTTACCCACCCGCTATCCAACACTTTCCCTACTGTTGCACTTACTGGAGTGGGAATAGTAATTTTTACCCACCCGCTATCCAACACTTTCGCTACTGTTGCACTTACTGGAGTGGGAATAGTAATTTTTACCCACCCACTATCCAACACCTTCCCTACTGTTGCACTCGCTGGAGTGGGAATAGTAATTTTTACATACTTGCTATCCAACACTTTCCCAACTGTTGCACTCGCTGGAGTGGGAATAGTAATTTTTACATACCCGCTATCCAACACTTTCCCTACTGTTGCATTCTTTGGAGTGGGAATAGTAATTTTTACATACCCGCTATCCAACACTTTCCCTACTGTTGCACTCGCTGGAGTGGGAATAGTAATTTTTATCTACCCGCTATCCAACACTTTCCCTACTGTTGCACTCGCTGGAGTTGGTATAGTAATTTTTACCCACCCGCTATCTAAAACTTTCACTACTGTTACACTTGTTGGAGTGGGAATAGTAATTTTTACCCACCCGCTATCCAAACCTTCCCCTACTGTTGCACTCACTGGAGTGGGAATAGTAAATTTAACCCCCCGCTATCCAACACTTTCCCTACTGTTACACTCGTTGGAGTGGGAATAGTAATTTTTACCCACCCGCTATCCAACACTTTCCCTACAGTTGCACTCACTGGAGTGGGAATAGTAAATTATTCCCCTCCGCTATCCAACACTGTCCCTATTGTTGCATTTGCTGTAGTGGGAATAGTAAATGATTCCCCTCCGCTATCCAACACTTTCCCTACTGTTGCACTTTATGTAGTGGGAATAGTAATTTTATACCCCACGCTATCCAACATTTCCCTACTTTTATAGTTAATGTAGTGTAAAAAAGTTTTGGGGAAATAAATAGTAATTTTAATATTTTATTTTATTATATATATATTTTATTTTTTATATTTATATTACAGGTTTATGTATATATATATATATGTATTTATAACTTTTCTTATGTTTCTAACATTTCATAATTAAATAAAATAATTATTTATTAATATTATTAAGTTACTATATATAAAAAAAAAATATGTATGTTTCATTTTTTTTATATTAAATTTATAATTTATCAGTTTTTAACATTTTTAAATAATTCTAACTATGTTTTTATTAATTATATTTATTATTTAATTATTTTTATATTATTTTTAAGACATTTAAAAAAACGATATTTTAAACAACGATATTTTGGTTTCGATATTTTTGTACTTACCATTGTAGAGATAGGCTGTCGATATTCTGTCCATCGATATTGTAGACTCGATATTCCTGTACCTCGATATTCTGTCCGTCGATATTCTGTCAGTGATCCGTGTAGAATATATGAGCTGCAACAACCATTAGACAGTAGCAGAGATATATGATTAGCAATACTACAAAAGTAAAGGGATGGTATAGTTCTACCATCTTGCAGAAATCATGAATATATACATGTACATAAAACACATGATAAAAAGTGCAACCTAAAAGTGCGTACTCCTACGATGTCTCTCTAACTAGATGTACCTAAATGTACCTAGCATCTATGTAGGTGTTATGCCAAGAATACCTCTAGGATCTAGTCCACCCCATTACCTGAGAGTTAGAGAATGTGGGACCCCGTCATGGTCTCGAGTTGGACACCCCGCGAGGGATGTTAGACCACTGCTAGCTGGAGCGTCTGCATGCAGGAACCTCAGCGTCTCTGGTCAGTGTGTCAGCCGGGAAGTCACGGACTCCTCTGTCTGTCTAAGCAAGACATGATGCATATATACCCACAGGTCTCCCCAGGGGTCCTACCTTGCTGTGTTACTGTGTCGGCCTAAAGGATGACGTCGGGCTTGAACTTTAACATAGAAATTATACAGGAGATGTTCGTCCTGCTGTGAGTCCTGCTGTGCTTCCAAGAAGCCTCATGCATAATGTATGAGTTTCGAATTAGGGAAAAATCCGCGTTCTGAATGCAGTGTCGTATCTAGGTAAAAGTTCAGTCCCTATGAACCGTTATGTTTGTAATGTAGGGAAGGATATAGGTGAAAGGTTGCAATGTTACCTGCGACTACATGGGGTACCTATATGGAATATAACAATGTTTTCTTTTGTTTTTGCTCGTGGGCACTGTTCTCAAAAGATGAGGATTATCCTATTGCAAAGCGACATTGTTTCTTTTTTTATGTGTAATTTCTGAACTGATGCTATAACACATAATCGTGCAGTACCCCCAATCCATCCCACTTCAATTCGCCCCACTACAAACCCAAAACAATCTGCCCCACTACAATCTTCAGCACTCCAATCTGCCCCATTCCAATCCAAAATAATCTGCCCCACTCCAAACCAAAACAATCTGCCCCACTCCAATCAAAAACAATCTGCCCCACTTCAATCTGCCCCACTCCATTCCAAAACAGTCTGCCCAACTCCAATCTGCCCTATTCCAATCCAAAACAATGTACCCCACTAAATCCAAATCAATCGACCCCAGTACAATACAAAACAATCTGCCCCACTCCAATTCAAACCAAAACAATCTGCCCCACTCCAATCAAAAACAATCTGCCCCACTTCAATCTGCCCCACTCCAATCTGCCCCACTCCATTCCAAAACAGTCCGCCCAACTCCAATCTGCCCTATTCCAATTCAAAACAATGTACCCCACTCAATCCAAATCAATCGGCCCCAGTACAATACAAAACAATCTGCCCCACTCCAATTCAAAACCATCTGCCCCACTCCAATCGGCCCCACTCCAATCTGCCCCACTCTAATCGGCCCCACTCCAATCTGCCCCACTCTAATCTGCCCCACTCCAATCTGCCCCACTCCAATCCAAAACAATCTGCCCACTCCAATCTGACCCAGTCCAATAATCTGCCCCACTCCAATATAAAACAATCTGCCCCACTCCAATGTGCCCCACTCCAATCCAAAACATTCTGCCCCACTCTAATCTGCCCCACTCCAATCCAAAGCAATCTGCCCCACTCCAATCCAAAACAATCTGCCCCACTCAATCCAAAGCAATCTGCCCCACTCAATCCAAAGCAATCTGCCCCACTCCAGTCCAAAACAATCTGCCCCACTCAATCCAAAACAATCTGCCCCACTCCAATCCAAAACAATCTGCCCCACTCTAATCTGTCCCACTCCAATCTGCCCCACTCCAATCCAAAACAATCTGCCCACTCCAATCCGCCCCACTCCAACTTGCCCCACTCCAATCCAAAACAAGCTGCCCCATTTCAATCCATGCAACACCAATATGCCCCACTCCAATCTAAAACAATCTGGCCCACTCCAAATTGTCCCACTCCAATCTGCCAATCATGATCTACCCCACTCCAGTCTACCTCACTCCAATCCACCCCAGTCCAATCCAAAACTATCTGCCCCACTCAGTCCAAAACAATTTGCTCCACTCCAATCCAAAACAATCTACCCACTCCAATCGTCCCCAATCCAACCCAAAAATATCTGCCCCACTCCAATCTGCCTCACCCCAATCCAAAACAATGTGCCCCACACCAGTCAGCCCCACTCCAATCCAAAACAATCTACCCACTCCACTCTGCCCCAATCCAATCCAACATAATCTGCCCAATCCCAATATGCGCCACTCCAATCCAAAATATTCTGCCCCACTCCAATCTGCCTCACTCCAATCCAGAGCAATCCGCCCCACTCCTATCCACTCCAATCCAATTCACCTCACCTCACCCCAATCCAATCCACCCCATACCAGCCAAATCCAATCTACCCCACTCCAATCCACCACACCCCACTCCAATCCACCCCATTCCAATCCAATCCACCTCAATCCAATCTAGCCCAATCCAGTTCACCCACCCCAATCCATCTCAATCCAATCTACACCAATCCAATCCACCCCACTCAATCCAATCCACCTCACTCCAATAATGTGTTTACCCACTGAAATCCAATCTACTCCACTCCAACCCACCCCACCCCACCCCACCCCACATCAATCCAATTCACCCCACACAATTCCACCCCACCCTACTCCAGTCCAATCCACCCCACTCCACTTCAATCCACCCCACCCCATTTCAATCCACCCCACTCCAATCTAATCCACCCCATCTAGTCCACCCCACTCCAATCCAACCCACCCCACTGCAGTCCAATCCACCCACTGTACTCCAATCCACCCCACTCTACCCCAATCCAATCCACCCCACCCCAGTTCAGCCCACCCCATTCAATCCAATCCATCCAGCCCACCACACTCCAATCCACCCCCTCCAGTTCAGTCCACCCCACTCCAATTCAATCCGCCACACTCCAATCCATCCCACTCCAATCCACCCCCCTCCACTCCACTCCACTCCACTCTAATTCACCCTACTCCAAACCACCCTACTCTAACCCAATACACCCCACACAATCTAATTCACCCCACTCCATTCCATTCCACCCCAATCCAATTCCCCTCACCCCATTCCAATCCACCCCAATCCAATCCACCCTATCCAGTCCACCCACTCCAATCCAACCTACTCCACTCCACTCCACTCAGTCCAACCCACTCTACCCTAATCCAATCCACCCAATCTACTCCAATCCAATCCACCCTACTATCTCAATCCACTCCAACCCACCCCGCCCTGTTCCACTCCACTCTACGCCACTTCACTCTACGACACTGCACTCTATGACACTACACTCTATGACACTCAATGCCACTGAACCACTGAACTCTACTCAATTCTACAACACTGTAGTCCCTCTATTCCACTCTACGGCAGCCTACTCCAATACATCTAGTCTACAACACTCTACTCCCCCCCACTTCACTCTAGGACACTCCACACCGCTAACTTTTAAGCATGCTGAACAGAAGCGACACTAGTGTACAACATGGCAAAAACCCATTGCCAAAGCCAATAGCTCTTGCATTGGCGAGATCTTTTGGATTTGCCAATGCTTGTTTATAAGGCAAATGATTCTTGATAGCTCTAAGCTTTGCTGGTAGGGAATTTCAGAATTTGGCAAGCTGAATGGAGAAAGTAGTGCTCCCAACAGTTTTATTCCTGTAAACTGGAATGACTAGACCTGCCCTGAAGAGTCCCTCCAACTCGAAGAAGCTAACTCCGGTGTCCCTTACCATTAAAACCTCCTTGCATCCCACCTACAGAGTGACCCAATTATCGGATTAGTGATAATGTGCATTCTGTGCCCCCCTACCCCCTACCTTAAATCAATTCATTGTTTTGCAGCCTGGTTTGCACTATAGAACTACCTAACGTAAATACACACAAATGTGTGGTACCTAGTCTGTCTGTGACCTTGCACTGCTTGTTCTGTATCAGTTCTCTGTGTGAAAGAGATTTGTGCGGCACATACTGCACCTACCCAGTGTAATTAGCAGGCAATTCTTTTTATTTTTCACACAGTGCAGCAAACAATGTTGCTGCACTGCATTTCTTGAAGCAGAAATTAGCACAGCAGCATATGTACAAAGATATGGTGTTGCTGCTTTTTTCACAAGCAGTGATGCACTTCCTGGCTACCTACTGCCACGCACACCTTTGCACCATAGTCCAAAGCGGTGTGTCTGTATGCGTCAAGCATAGGTTTTCATACTATGTTTAGACTTACATTAAAACTTTTCCCCCGTTGTATGTGTGCAGTACAGTATAGCACACATGCAAAGTTAAAAAAGTTTGGAGAAGAGTTTTCTCTTTTACGCCTACCTAAAGGAGGCATAATTGTTTGGCACAAAGCCCTTTCTTTAAATGTTACTTTACGGCTTTGCGTCAAAAACTATGGGGAGCTGCATTGAAACATCCATGTACCACCCATGGGACTCCCCCAATAATGCAAAGGAGACTTTCCAGGGCAAACCTTGTTGTGCATAGGAAAGTAAATAAAAAATCAACAATTTGCACCAGTTGTGTTACATTTGATGACTTTGCACCAGTGCAAAGTGTTGATAAATCTAGCCCCAAATGTTTGCCCTGCATTTGCTGTACTTCGGGACATATTTATGAGACCTTTACGCCATGATACATGTGTGACGCAAACCTCTAAGTCAGATTTATGAAGCCACACAAAGCCACTTTGGAGTAAGGCAACGCAGCGCAGCGCAAATCTCTACGTTGCCTTACTCTGTGCAAGGGAGGCGTTCCATGGGTGTTGTGGGTATTCCCGCGCCACTCCCAAGGTTTTTGACACATTCCCAGATTTACAAGAAATTGTAAACCTGGGAATGATCTAAAAAGATACGCCTCCTCAGGAGAGGCATAACGAAGAGAAATATCTGTATTTCTCCTCGTTTTTCCCTCTCTCTAGGTGTGCTGCATTCTGCTCTGCTCTCAGGGTTGTTTGGGTGCAGGAAGGTGCCCCTTCCTGCACAAAAACAATCCAGCCTGCAACGCACCATGGTGCAAGGGTGCCTGGGTGCCTGCGTGGGCAAGGCTTCCAAAACGGCACCAACGCAGGGGGACGGACAGGAATGTGTAGTATAGGATAAATATGATGCATTCCTGTCCTTTACCTGTGACGCAGCGCAGCAAGGTGACGTGCTGCGCTGCGCCACACATTTTATAAATATGGCCCTTAGTGTGCTTGGGAGGGACGGGTTGACACTTGCACTGTACTTAATGTACCGCTTGTAAGTGTGACCTTCCAAGGTATGTGCTGTACACGTTCTTTGTATGAGGGAAGCTTGCAAACCACATGTGCTGTACATAGTGGGTATGTGAGCGACCCTTCCATTGAACACGCTGGGCCTGCGCTGGGGTGAAGGGGGCTAGTGCACTCAGCTGACATGCAACATTAAACAGCACATTAATCACAGTGCAGATTATGAGGTGAGCTCCGCAGATCAGAGGCAACATCTAATCACGTGAGACACAAAGTAGCAAAACAAGATAAAATATGGGGGGAAATGCTGAGCCCGGTAGACTTCTCTGCGGCGTCTGCCCGAGTTCGCCAAGATGCTGACGCGGGGAGCATGTGACCGGCCACAATGTGGTGTCACAGCGCTTAACATTCCTCCAAAGAAGTCATGTATATCCAATGTGACGGTGCCGCAGGGCACGCAGTGCACGTACCCAGGGCTTGGGTGCAGTGTCATCTTAAGGATTTGGGGGGCCCTTGGCAAGACATATTTTGGGGGCCCCTGTTTGGCACAACTTTGAATTTTATTGCCCATTTTCAGCTAATTGAATCTCTATGTTGCCTATCAATATTAAATGATACGTTGAAGGAAAAGATACAGAAATATACAGAAGTGAGCTAGAGAGAAAGTTCACTTTGCCTGGGGCCCCTCGGAAGGCTGGGGCCCTGGGCAATTGCCCACTTTGCTCATGCCTTAGAACGACTCTGCTTGGGTGGTAGCTTAAACCCCGTAATATCTGCAATAGACTTTGGTGCTAAGGAGAAACTCCCACCCTCAAGGGCAGGGGCGCAGCTATCAATGGTGCAGCAGGGGCAGTGACCCTAAGGAGCCCTTCAACCCTGACAATGCTGCATTTTACTAGCCCAACAGCAGTCAGAGGGGCCATTTCCTTGCTTGCACCAGGGCCCCTTCAATCCTTGCAACGCTGCTGCTCAAAGGTGTGCAGACATTACATTAAGGTTGGGTACAAGGATTGTTGGTGAATAAGAGATACTGCCTGCCTGTGAGGGTGCAGACTCACTGCGTTACGTTTCGGTGCAGGGATGGCTGATGAGTGGGTGAAGCTCCCTGCCCCTGAGAGTGCAAGCACACTGCATGAGGTTCCGGTGCCGGGATGATATATTAGTGAGTGAATCTCATTGCACCTAAGGGTCCAGATACACTGCATTAGGCTCCAGTGCTGGGATGATATATTAGTGAATTAATGATTTATTAGTGAGTGAATCTCATTGCCCATGAGTGTGCAGGCACACTGCATTAGGCTCCGGTGCTGGGATGATTTTTTAGTGAGTGAATCTCATGGCCCCTAAGAGTCCAGGCACATTACATTAGGCTCCGGTGCTGGGATGATTTATTAGTGAGTGAATGATTTATTAGTGAGTGAATCTCATGGCCCCTAAGAGTCCAGGCACATTACATTAGGCTCCGGTGCTGGGATGATTTATTAGTGAGTGAATGATTTATTAGTGAGTGAATCTCATGGCCCCTAAGAGTCCAGGCACATTACATTAGGCTCCGGTGCTGGGATGATTTATTAGTGAGTGAATGATTTATTAGTGAGTGAATCTCATGGCCCCTAAGAGTCCAGGCACATTACATTAGGCTCCGGTGCTGGGATGATTTATTAGTGAGTGAATGATTTATTAGTGAGTGAATCTCATTGCCCCTAAGAGTCCAGGCACACTACATTAGGCTCTGGTGCTGGGATGATTTATTAGTGAGTGAATGATTTAATAGTGAGTGAATCTCATTGCCCCTGAGGGTGCAGGCACACTGCATTAGACTCAAGTGCTGGAATGATTTATTAGTGAGTGAATTATTTAATAGTGAGTGAACCTCATTGCCCCTGAGGGTGCAGGCACACAACATTAGGCTCCGGTGCTGGGGTGATTTATTAGTGAGTGAATCTCATTGCCCCTGAGGGTGCAGGAACACTGCATTAGGCTCCGGTGCTGGGATGATTTATCTTCAACTCTGTCCTAAATTGGAGCAGGTTTGGGGCAGTGCTCATGGACAGGTGGTGGTGTTCCAGATCCTGGGCCCATAGAGGGAAAAGAAGTGCCTGAAGGATCTGAAATGACAATAGGTCTAGCACTGATCTCAGAAAATGATCTGGATGGTAACTGTGCCAACGATAGACTGTGCGACACCATTAACTCAGTTAATCCAGGCAGAAAGGCACTTGAGCATCCTACACTGTACCCTTTATTGTAGTCAAAGAGTGAAATATTTGGAGATTCTAAGAACCGATCAACACAACGATTCAAGCACTACAATACTGTTGACTGTTTGCTGACACAAGAAGCTCGAACACAAACGTGCAACTGAACATTTTGCCTTCAGAAACCTCATAAGCATGAATGACTGAGCGAAAGACTTGTCGTCTAGTGCTATTCTCTTGTGACACTCAAGGACCTAGAGACACACATCTCTCAATATTATCCTCTTTGGGCACAACACAAGCTGCTGCGCCCGGATACTCTTCATTTGCACAGGTGGAAAGGCCTGTTGCATTATTTCCCTACGCCTGCTTCGGTCACACATAGGTTCAGTTGCTAGGATAGAATCTTTGAAAACAAATCCCTCTCACAGAGGGTGCAGGCACACTGCACTAAGCTTGTATACAGGGATGGCTGAATGAGAGAAGCCCCTGCAACAGATGATACAGGCGCACTGCACTAAGCTTGGGTACAGGGATGGTTGAATGAGAGAAGCCCCTGCCACTGAGGGTGCAGGCACACTGCACTAAGCCTGGGTACAGGGATGGTTGAATGAGAGAAGCCCCTGCCACTGAGGGTGCAGGCACACTGCACTAAGCTTGGGTACAGGGATGGCTGAATGAGAGAAGCCCCCTGCCACTGAGGGTGCAGGCACACTGCACTAGGCTTGGGTACAGGGATGGCTGAATGAGAGAAGCCCCCTGCCACTGAGGGTGCAGGCACACTGCACTAGGCTTGGGTACTGGGATGGCTGAACGAGAGAAGCCCCCTGCCACTGAGGGTGCAGGCACACAGCACTAGGCTTGGGTACAGGGATGGCTGAATGAGAGAAGCCCCCTGCCACTGAGGGTGCAGGCACACTGCACTAGGCTTGGGTACAGGGATGGCTGAACGAGAGAAGCCCCCTGCCACTGAGGGTGCAGGCACACTGCACTAAGCTTGGGTACAGGGATGGCTGAACGAGAGAAGCCCCTGCCACTGAGGGCGCAGGCACACTGCACTAAGCTTGGGTACAGGGATGGTTGAACGAGAGAAGCCCCTGCCACTGAGGGTGCAGGCACACTGCACTAGGCTTGGGTACAGGGATGGCTGAATGAGAGAAGCCCCCTGCCACTGAGGGTGCAGGCACACTGCACTAGGCTTGGGTACAGGGATGGCTGAATGAGAGAAGCCCCCTGCCACTGAGGGTGCAGGCACACTGCACTAAGCTTGGGTACAGGGATGGCTGAACGAGAGAAGCCCCTGCCACTGAGGGCGCAGGCACACTGCACTAAGCTTGGGTACAGGGATGGTTGAACGAGAGAAGCCCCTGCCACTGAGGGCGCAGGCACACTGCACTAAGCTTGGGTACAGGGATGGTTGAACGAGAGAAGCCCCTGCCACTGAGGGCGCAGGCACACTGCACTAAGCTTGGGTACAGGGATGGTTGAACGAGAGAAGCCCCCTGCCACTGAGGGCGCAGGCACACTGCACTAGGCTTGGGTACAGGGATGGCTGAACGAGAGAAGCCCCTGCCACTGAAGATGCAGGCACACTGCACTAGGCTTGGGTACAGGGATGGCTGAACGAGAGAAGCCCCTGCCACTGAAGATGCAGGCACACTGCACTAGGCTTGGGTACAGGGATGGCTGAACGAGAGAAGCCCCCCTGCCACTGAGGGCGCAGGCACACTGCAGTAGGCTCTGCAGCTGGGGTGGTGTGTTATTGAAAATACCTCCTTGCGCATTAGGGGCGCAGGCACACTGCAGTAGGCTCCGGCATGATTTATTAGTGAGTGAATATCATTGGCCCTGAGGGTGCAGGCACACTGCAGTAGGCTCTGCTGCTGGGGTGGTGTGTTATTGAAAATACCTCCTTGCGCATTAGGCAGACCCTCCAGGAAATCCAGACATCTCCAGAACCCCCTTCTATTGGCCCGGTGGCTCTCGCCACGGGTCCAATAGAAGGAGGGTCCTCACAGCAGGCAGGCGAGGTGGTGTATATTTACACTCCTCACCTGCCCTGCTGTGCTGTTCCCTCACATTCTCTAAGGACTGCTGCTCACCTCATCACCTCACCGTTGGCCCAGGTAAGGATTTGGAAGGAAGCTAGCTGTGTTGGGGGGGGCCCGCCGCGTGCCCAGTGTGCGGTGGGCCCCGGGGGCATTGCGTTTTGAAGCCCGCCGCACACTGGGCACGCGGCGGGCCCTCCTGGCATTTAAAAAAAAAAAAAATTGTTTGTTGGGCCCGCCGCGTGCCCAGTGTGCGGCGGGCCCCGGGGGCAGTGTGTTTTGGGGCCCGCCGCACACTGGGCACGCGGCAGGCCCCTCCTGGCATTACTTTTTTTTTTTGTAATTGTTGGTTGGGCCCGCCGCGTGCCCAGTGTGCGGCGTCCCCGGAGGCATTGCGTTTTTGGGGCCCGGCGCACACTGCCCCTCCTGGCATTACTTTTTTTTTTAATTGTTGGTTGGGCCCGCCGCGTGCCCAGTGTGGGGCGGGCCCCGGGGGCATTGTTTTTGGGGCCCGCCGCACACTGTGCACGCGGCGGGCCCCTCCTGGCATTCCTTTTTTTTTTAATTGTTGTTTGGGCCTGCCGTGTGCCCAGTGTGTGGCGGGCCCCGGGGGCATTGTGTTTTTGGGGCCCGCTGCACACTGGGCATGCGGCAGGCCCCTCCTGGCATTTTTTAAATTTTTTATTGTTGTTTGGGTCCGCCGCGTGCCCAGTGTGCGGCGGGCCCGGGGGCATTGTGTTTTTGGGGCCCGCCGCACACTGGGCATGCGGCGGGCCCCTCCTGGCATTACTTTATTTTAAAATTGTTGGTTGTGCCCGCCGCGTGCCCAGTGTGCGGCGGGCCCCGGGGCATTATGTTTTGGGGCCCGCCGCACACTGTGCACGCGGCGGGCCCCTCCTGGCATTCCTTTTTTTTTTTTAATTGTTGTTTGGGCCCGCCGCGTGCCCAGTGTGCGGCGGGCCCCGGGGCATTGTGTTTTTGGGGCCCGCCGCACACTGGGGACATGGCGGGCCCCTCCTGGCATTTTTTTTTTTGAATTGTTGTTTGGGCCCGCCGCATGCCCAGTGTGCGGCGGGCCCCGGGGGCATTGCGTTTTTGGGGCCCGCCGCACACTGGGCACGCGGCGGGCCCCTCCTGGCATTTAAAAAAAAAAAATTGTTTGTTGGGCCCGCCGCGTGCCCAGTGTGCAGCGGGCCCCGGGGCATTAGTGTTTTTGGGGCCCGCCGCACTCTGGGCATGCGGCGGGCCCCTCCTGGCATTTTTTTTTTGTTGAATTGTTGTTTGGGCCCTCCGCGTGCCCAGTGTGCGGCGGGCCCCGGGGGCATTGTGTTTTTGGGGCCCGCCGCACACGGGGCACGCAGCAATTTTTTTTTTTTTCAAATGGAAAGGGCTAGCCTAGCCTGCTCTAACTCTTTTTTCTTCTTTTGTAGAGTCTCGTAGGGAAGAATCTGCTGGTTCAAGAGCCGTTGGCCCGTCTGGCAACTAATATATGCTTGCTGCTGCACAGCACAGGTAAGTTTTGGGCCAGCCGCATGCCCAGTGTGCGGTGGGCCCTGGGGGCATTGTTTTTGGGCCCGCTGGGCACGCGGGCCCAGGGGGTATATGGGGGGTAGGTGGCAGTGTTGTGGGACAGGTGCCATGGGAAGGCGTAGTGGGGTAGGTGGCAGTGTTGTGGGACAGGTGCCATGGGAAGGGCTAACCGAGCCTTCTCTAACTCTTTTTTCTTCTTTTTGTAGAGTCTCGGAGGAAAGAATCTGCTGGTTCAAGAGCCATTGGGCCGTCTGGCAACTAATATATGCTTGCTGCTGCACAGCACGGGTAAGTTTAGGTTTCTGTACACTTCCGGGGAGATGAATACTACATATGCTAAAGCGCAGAACGTTGAGGTCGCCACCCATATTTGTGAAGTCCTACTTGCGATGGGTGGGAGCGCTGTGCATGGTTTGGTGATGGGATTCTGTGTGATCATGTGGGTTTCATAATTGTTATTTTGTTTTTTGTTTTTCTTGGGGGTGGTTTGGGGCTGTCTTGGGATTTTCCCTACACACCCGTTAAGCACTGTTGCCCCCCCCCTGAGTGTAAACGCCTGGCTTATGTGCTCCTACAAAGTACACTTGTACAAATTTGTTTTGAACGGTTAGGTTTCACTTTGTTTGCAGGTGGCTCATCCTTCCCCTTTTTTTTTGTTTTTCTCCAAATGTTATTTTTTATTTGCAGGCACTTTGGGGCAGGGTTGTTTTTTTGGGGGAAACACTTATGCCTTATGTTTTTTATGTTTACCTCGCACCCCCACTGCCCTCCACAGACGACTCAAAGTTGCCTAGCAAGACCACACAAGTGTGCCATTCCACTTCGAAGGACCTCTGCCTACCTGTATGTATTAACGCGCCATGTATGCAACTTTGCTTCAAAAGGTTTCACGTTCTCCTTTCTTTGCTACTGACCTTGCTGTGTTAACACTGTTTGCTCAACGCCGTTTGGGGAGTGCCGTTTCCCATTGCGGATCTGTCCCAACAAGTTTTCAATTTTTTTGCCATTTGCAGGTGCTTCAGAGTTACATGCATTTTTAATCATTGCTTCCCTACGTTTTCTTAACTTTCCATTCAACAATTGCAATGCCCTTTTCCCCTTTGGAACACATCTAGTAACACCAAATATATTTGTAGGTGAGTTACGTGACTGCGCCACAAGCCCGAGATCTTTTGGATTCCAAGGGAGCAACAAGCCACCACAACAAAAGCACGATGGAGAAGTTTCTGCAGCCTGTGAAGACTGTGAAGCACCGATCACATCTACCTACCCATATAACCGCAGCAGATCGGGCCAGAGAGTACAGCACTGTGATGCATGCTGATGGTGGCGTGCTGTTTTGCAGTGTGTGCAATGTGGCGGTGGACCACATCCGGAAACACACAGTGGATATGCATGTGCGGTCCCAAAAACACTTGAAGCGCTGTGCAGATGATCCAGACCCTCACTCTTCGCCAAAACGTGCCCGTCAGATGACTGTGAACTTACTTTTCACAAAGAGTACAGCTGCCGGTGCCTCAAACCAGGAAATTATAAGTGATTGGGTCAATGTCTGCACAGCGCTGAACATTCCGCTGAGCAAAACCGACCACCCTGTGTTGCGCAAGTTTCTCCACGAGCGAGTACGAAATGGTGGAGCGATACCTGGAAGTCATCAGCTTCAAGAACGTTATCTCCCAGAGAGATATATAGGAGCCAAGAACGAGCTGAAAGAACACTTGCAAGATCAAAAGATCAGTGTTATATTTGATGAAACACCTGATGTCGAAGGGCGGTGTGTATTGAATGTGTTATTTGCAGTGGTCTCTGCGCAGGGTGGCCGTCAGATCCACACCCACCTAGCAGACACAGTGTTCCTCTCACAGTGCAACCATGGGACTGTAGCGCAAGCAGTTGTGAAGGTGCTCACAGAGTACAGCATAGCCTTTCAGAACGTTATTTCCTTTAACACTGACAATGCGGCATACATGCTCAAGGCATACAACACTGTGTTGAGAAATCTGTATACAAACTCCATACATATCACCTGCTTGGCACACATAATGAACCTTATTGGAGAGTCGTTTAGGAAGCCTTTTGTGGAGCTAAATGCTTTCCTTCTGTACTTCTCGCGCATCTTTTACATGGCCGGTAGCAGAAAGAGAAGGTACCTGCACCATCTTGCTGAGAACCATGGGATGAAACCACGGATGGCACCTGACCCTTGCAGTACCTGGTGGAATTCTTGGTTTGCTGCTGTTCAGTACCACTGCAAGCACTTTGAGGCCTATGCTGGGTTTGTTGAGTCGGAGATGCAACTCAGAGAGTCTCCCCCAGATTCCCTTGAAAATCTGCAAAGGATTTTGAACAGCGACCAAAGAAACTGCATTAAAGTTCAATTGGACATTGTGGCAGAAAAATGGCAAAACATTTTACATCTGATGGACTTATTCCAGAGTCAGACACCAGTGACAATGAAGGTGTATGATTATTTGGAGGACCTCCACATGAACCTAACAAACAATTCAGTCCTCACTCTGGAGTCACTACAACCATTTCTACAGACCACTGCAGGGGCTAAATTAACTCTGACACAGAAAAAAAAGATAACAGCCCAGCTTAATGAAGCTTTTGAAAATTCTCTGGAAAAGGTGGGCAAATACATGGGGGAGGCCCAACCAGGCATTGGATTCTTGAAACAAGTGCGCCTTTTCAATCCTACACGTCTCTGCATCCTGCCTAAGGACAAGAGTGCATATTCAGCCATCCCTGGTTTGAGCGAAGTTCCCGATCAGGAGCTTCGCCTCTACTTTGAACATGTAGGCCCAGAAGCAGTACAGGCATCTGTTTCTGGGGTGATTGATACTGACCTCTTTTGGCGTGGGATGGCTGACCGCATTCCAGTCCTTTCACAGCTTGCAGCTGTGTACAAGGACTGTGTGACCAGTTCTGCAGATGCTGAAAGGAGCAACAGCATCTACAAAATTATTGTGTCAGCCAGACGACGGTCCCTCTCAGAGCAATCCATCCGGGCATTATTGTTTTTGCATTATAATCAGCAGCACAATATAGGGCTAGATTTGGACTGCTCAGAAGAACTGCACATACATGGCCAAGATTAACACGACAAGCATACAGGTTCCGTGGGCATTTATTCAATAACATGTTTATGTCCTATATGTAGCCTTGAAGCAAAACAAATTGTCTAAATTGTAAATAAGCCAAATATACATAGCTTCATGTTGTAAAATAACTCAGAAAACTAAGATATCTGTGTTTGTTGTAGGAAAAATTGAAAAATAAAGTGCCGCAAAATGCCGCTAAATTTCCAGATTTGTGCCG
This sequence comes from Calotriton arnoldi, assembly GCA_963921515.1. Lineage (NCBI taxonomy): Eukaryota > Metazoa > Chordata > Amphibia > Caudata > Salamandridae > Calotriton > Calotriton arnoldi. Next base: position 4,329,932 of record CAWUFW010000244.1, read on the forward strand.
CTAAATTTCCAGATTTGTGCCGCTAAATTTACTAGTTCATGCCGCAATATCCTGGGGGATCTGATTAGGGGCGCAGGCACACTGCAGTAGGCTCTGCTGCTGGGATGGTGTGTTATTGAAAATACTTTGTTGCGCATTAGGGGAGCAGACACACTGCAGTAGGCTCTGTTGCTGGGGTGGTGGGTTATTGGAAATACCTCCTTTCGTATTAGGGCGCAGACACACTGCAGTAGGCTCTGCTGCTGTGATGGTGTGTTATTGAAAATACTTTGTTGCGCATTAGGGGCGCAGACACACGGCAGAAGGCTCTGTTGCTGGGGTGGTGTGTTATTGAAAATACCTCCTTTCGTATTAGGGGCGCAGGCACACTGCAGTAGGCTCTGCTGCTGGGCTGGTGTGTTATTGAAAATACTTTGTTGCGCGTTAGGGGCGCAGACACACTGCAGAAGGCTCTGTTGCTGGGGTGGTGTGTTATTGAAAATACCTCCTTTCGTATTAGGGGCGCAGGCACACTGCAGTAGGCTCTGCTGCTGGGATGGTGTGTTATTGAAAATACTTTGTTGCGCATTAGGGACGCAGACACACTGCAGAAGGCTCTGTTGCTGGGGTGGTGTGTTATTGAAACTACCTCCTTTCGTATTAGGGGCTCAGGCACACTGCAGCAGGCTCTGCTGCTGGGATGGTGTGTTATTGAAAATACCTCCTTTCGCATTAGGGGCGCAGGCACACTGCAGTAGGCTCTGCTGCTGGTATGGTGTGTTATTGAAAATACCTCCTTGCACATTAGGGACGCAGGCACACTGCAGTAGGCTCTGCTGCTGGGATGGTGTGTTATTGAAAATACTTTGTTGCGCATCAGGGGCGCAGGCACACTGCAGAAGGCTCTGTTGCTGGGGTGGTGTGTTATTGAAAATACCTCCTTTCGTATTAGGGGAGCAGGCACACTGCAGTAGGCTCTGCTGCTGGGATGGTGTGTTATTGAAAATACTTTGTTGCGCGTTAGGGGCACAGGCACACTGCAGAAGGCTCTGTTGCTGGGGTGGTGTGTTATTGAAAATACCTCCTTTCGTATTAGGGGCGCAGGCACACTGCAGTAGGCTCTGCTGCTGGGATGGTGTGTTATTGAAAATACTTTGTTGCGCATTCGGGGCGCAGGCACACTGCAGAAGGCTCTGTTGCTGGGGTGGTGTGTTATTGAAAATACCTCCTTTCGTATTAGGGGCGCAGGCGCACTGCAGTAGGCTCTGCTGCTGGGATGGTGTGTTATTGAAAATACTTTGTTGCGCATTAGGGGCACAGGCACACTGCAGAAGGCTCTGTTGCTGGGGTGGTGTGTTATTGAAAATACCTCCTTTCGTATTAGGGGCGCAGGCACACTGCAGTAGGCTCTGCTGCTGGGATGGTGTGTTATTGAAAATACTTTGTTGCGCATTAGGGGCGCAGGCACACTGCAGAAGGCTCTGTTGCTGGGGTGGTGTGTTATTGAAAATACCTCCTTTTGCATTACGGGTGCAGCCACACTGTAGTAGGCTTTGATGATGGGGTGGTGTGTTAATGAAAATACCTTCTTGCGCTTTAGGGGCGCAGACACACTGCGTTAGGCTTTGATGATGGGGTGGTTTGTTACTGGGAGATACCCACTGTCTCTCGGGTGTGCAGATACATTACACTTAGTTCTAGTTCAGGGATGGTTTATTGGTGACACAGAAGTGTATTACCTTGGTGGTGTGCAGACACAATGGATTAGTTGAGAATGATTCATTTCTTTAGGAGGAGCTGAGTTGTGCCTGCACACTCCATGAGGCTCTGTTGCTTGTATTTAGTAGTGTTCTGTCTGTTTATTTATGAGAAGGTTTTATAGAACACTAAACACTCCATCACTGCCACTTCTTAGAGGTGTAGAAGAAGGCCTCACTGGCAGGGCCAGTGTGTTGTTGCCCAAGTGTCAATCAGGCCAACATGCCTGCGGTGGGCTATGAATATATCCAACAGAGGTCTGGGGAGGGTGCTGGAAGGCTGGTGGCATCAATGGTGCTAAAACAGTTTTAGGGGGTGCTGGCCAGAGACATGAACTCACTAAAGACAAGCCTGTGAAAAATGAAAATGCTCCTTAAAGAGCAAGTGTATTTAAGGAGGGGTTCGTGTTTAGTGCAAGGGCGGAGTGGTATGAGGTCCATAATGGATCTTGGAGCACAGGTTAACACATATCTGTCTAAAATGTGAAGTGTAGGTTATTGCCCTGAAATTTGCTCTTGGATCAGGATTCCAACGTGTGTGAAAATACCACACTTTTTCCCAGCACAAATTTTGTCCGTTAAAATCTGGCAGAATTTGTATAGGGAAATACTGCAATATTCTCAGTTTTGCAGCTCACAGCAGGGGGAAACATGTGTTATTACCATGTTCTGCCTCATTTCGAGGTGTAGAGCTCACACTGGGTAGATAAAACCACACACTGTAAATACCACACCGCAGCTGTATTTCTTGGGGGCAGTAATACGTCATCACGTACCGTGATTCTCGTAATATGCCTCACTGAGTTTAAATGTTGATAATGTTTTTGGAAACACTGGAAACGTTAGTTTGTAAGCCAAGCGGATGTTTTTATTTACATTAGTGTTGTAACAAGTTGACATGCCCCAGCCATCTCCGTTCACAATCTCCTGTACACAGAAAAGAGGATCACTAGGGTCAAGTTACAAAATTCCTTTGTTTTTGATTCAGAGAAAGGAAAAGTAAATGCTATGTTGAAAGAATTATCGGTAGCTGGTCAAAAGAATTTAAGGTCTGACTTTGAAAAACCTTACATGTCGCAAGACATACTTGCAAAGGTCTGACGTGTATTTGGGGGTGCTGCAGCACCCCCGGCACTCCTAGTTCTAGCGCCACTGGATGGGATATATGTGTCTGTTGAGGCCCTGTTTCTGCAGGAGGGATTAGCAATGCCACTGAGTTGTTTCATTAACTTTCAGCAACTTGTTCCAGAGAGCTAGATTCTTTGCCCCCAGGGTTCTTCCTCTGTGTTTTATCATCCTGCTTTGTGGTCCCGAGAAGGGTTTGTGGCTTCATCTTAAACGCATGGGGCCTGATTCACAGAACTAACTTACGTCAAAAACGTAAACGTAAACGTAAAGTTAGTACTTTTTAGGTATTCACAGAATACACTTACTCATTTGGTATTCACAGAATGAACTTACTCATTTCGGTATTCACAGAAGTTAGTAGTCCTAACTTTAGGACTACTAACTTCTGTGAATACCGAAATGAGTAAGTTCATTCTGTGAATACCAAAATGAGTAAGTGTATTCTGTGAATACCTAAAAGTACTAACTTTACGTTTACGTTTACGTTTTGACGTAAGTTAGTTCTGTGAATCAGGCCCATGGTTGGTAAACAGCAGGGTGCTCCTTTTTGTAGGTAGGTGGACATACTGCTCAGTGGGCTTCGTGCATGTTGCACAGCATTTTTAATCTTACTCTTCATTTGATTGGATTTCCAGCCACCTTGTCTGTACCCGGCGCCAGGATCTGTAGTGCACCCTCTGCAGTTTAACGATGCATGCCTCCATGTAGAGGATGTATGAGTAGCCTAGCCGTGAAGTTCTGGTGTTCTGGTCAGCTCATTGTGGTGGTTGGACTGCAGCAGAGGGAAGAGCAGTCTTAACATGCTCATTGTGCAGTCAATCCCACCAGCCATCCTCTCTGCATTTTGGGCCAAAGAACTTCTTTGCGGGAATATGATGCCCAGGCTGTCTCCTTTTTGCACGCTGCCTCTAAGGTGATGACACACTAGGGGTTTGTTAGAGACAGAGAGGGTCTTGGCCACTGAGGTAGAACCGGGACCACCTGGCCTTGCACCCAGGCCACGTGGAAGCCAGGGCAACCAGCATCGTCTTGTCATCCATGCAGGTAGATCAATCTTGTCTCTGCTCACATGTGCACATGATGTGGACCCTGGTATCCGATTGGCTCCCAGACCTTCCCTGCAGCCGCAGATGGTTCTGGGTATTGTTGGCACATATTCTGAAATAAAGATGGTGAGATGCGACGATCTAGCCAGCGAATGCACGCACCCTTTACTAGAGGAGGCCTTAAGAAAGGCTACAGCGTCCTTGTTAAGGCAAAGTAAGGCAGAGATCTTATGGCACCTCTAACATGTGGCACAGCTGCAAATACACGGCTTTTGCTGAGAGGACGCCAAGGACCAAAATTCATTATTTGCCAGTGGTGCAAATGACCCTCACACTGTTACTGATGCTGATATAAAGAGGAACCCTAAGACACCTATACATACTTTCTGTGCTGGTCCGCTCTGAATCTACACAAACCTGTTTATGTTGTTATGTTATGTTATTTGGATCTTGATATAGTGCACAACTCATCCCGGTAGGGACATCTCGGCGCACGAGCAGCAGGTAGATGAAGTAGAAGCAGCATTAGAACAACCAGATTGTAAGGTGTTTTTTAAAGCCAGACAGACTGGTGCATGCACGGATGAGCAGAGGAAGTTTGTTCCAGTGGTGTGGGCCAAGGTAAGAAAAGGCTCGGCCACCATGTTTAGCTGTGCGGATACACCAAGGACATCGTAAATTCCGGATCAGAAGGTACAGAGTAAGTCTGTCCTGAAGGTATTTTGGGCCAGAGACTGACATGGATTTATAAGTCAGGCAGAGCAGTTTAAGCAGTGCTCTCTTACAGCTTAATCAGTTCTTTAGAGCATAGGCAAATAGTCATATAAAAGTTAGAACTCAAAACAAAATTGATATACCAAAATTATATCACAAATAAAACCACAAAGAATATTGCTAAACCATTTTTGGACTTCTGCAGCAGTTTCCCCCTAAACAGCCACGCGGACCACATGTCTGATGCCACTGTGTAACAGATCGAGTTCTGTAGCAAAATGCCATAGCTTCCTACTAGTTTACAATGCCATGAGCCCTAAACAGAGGCAACAATCTTTTCTTGTGTCTGCTAATACATTTTGCCCAGAAAAGTATAAAGTAAGCAGCTGTTTCCATTCCACCAAGCTTACAGTTACAGTGGCTTTCTCTGCCAGCTAGTATGAGGTGCTTGAGCTCAGGGATCAAGCAACAAATACATTAACTCCAATGTCAAGCCAAATGTTTATCTTTTTAAATAAAGTACTTTTAATCACAAAGTTGTACTAAACACTACACAGTGCAATGTATTGTACATGTTAGTGTTCCTGGGTGCGATTTGTCTTCATGATGCAGCATTCTGCCTGTACTAATCATTTCCAGGGATGCCACACATGTGCTGGGTACACCCCTCTCTGTTGAGAAAGTGTGCACCAGCGGGAATTAAACGCAAATGTAGCCTTTTCTTGCTCACAGTCAAATGTGAATGCAGTGTTCAACATTACTCCTGTGGAGTACTGGTGGACAGGTTAAAATCCTTGATCACCCCTTGAAAGCTCGGGGGTCCTTCCTGCACCTCTACTGTGGGAGTTGTGATGCGAGACAAGTTTGCTTGGCTGCAGAGGGAACTCAGCTGCCAGCCACATCCATCGGTGTGCCCACCTATCCTCAGTCCTTTGAGTCCATTGCACCGGTATCAGTGCAGACTCAGCAACAGCAGACTCCGATAGATGTGGTGATGCAGCCCCCCCCCTGGGTTGTGGAGAGCCCCAGCCCAGATCGGGCCAATGGTAGTCACAGTAGTTGCGGTCCCCATTGGACCAAAGGTAGATGAGGCCCTGAATGGGCCTTAGATGAGCACTGTAGCTGCAGTCCCCATCTGCGCCTTCAAAGATCACAGCAGTTTCAGCCCCCATCTGAGTCCACAATGATATCATAGTTTCATCCATAACTCAGCCTAAGCAATCATGAGTTGCAGCCCCAACTGGGCTTACGACGATCATGCATTTACAGTCCCGACTGAGCATATGATGATCACACCAGTTGCGGTTCCCGCTAGGAACCGGGATGAGAGACCTGGGGACCAGTTGTCACACAGGTCTTCCTCAGTTTGTGCTGGTGCACTCAGTTGTCTCTGGATGTCCCACAGCCACTAGGACATGCTGGGCCTCTTTCCTCCTGGACAACTCTTCCTCTTGCTGGTCCAAGCAGAATTGTTCCCTTTCTCAGCAACAGTAAGGCTTCTAGGTGCTTCAATACAGATCCACTGCTCTTCCAGCAGAAAGTGCAGACTTCAGGTGGTGTCCCCTTATTTCTGGGAGACTGACTGTTACACAGACTCCAGCTCTGATTTGCAAATCAGTGCTTCCAGTGCTCTGCAGGGCACTCTCTTCCCTGATCATAAAGGACAGGGAACTAAAAAATTGGGTGGTTTGGGTTCCCACTTGGTATGCTATTTTTCCAGACAGGTGATGTGCTTTCACTGTCTCAAAGTGTAGAACCAGTTTCAGATGGGTCTTTTTTCAAGTGTCCGCTTTAAGCTGCTCTCCAGATACAATCTTTGTGTATAGTAATCATTCTCACAGCAGGTAGCACCTGCAGCACCCAAAATAGAGCCACGAAGAGGGGTGACGTTTCTGCATATAATGTAATGAGACCAACTTAAGGAGTAATGAGGGACAGACAAAGGGAGGCCTCACCTAGAAATGTCCTCACCTCTCACAACACAGACTGCAGTTCTACCTCTCACTCTTACTATCCACCAAATGGCAGTGCTCAGGAACAGTAATCAGCAGCTTCTTGCTACTAAAAGGCCTCATTGAATTTCAAAAGGTAGCACTGTGTTTATCTTTGTCATGTAAATGTCTGGTTCTCCTCCCTCCAGTTACAGGAATGCAGGTAATACACTTTGGTGTACATGCATCAACGTTTTTTGCAAGCGCAAACGGTGCGATTCGCAAAAATCGGCCGTTTGTGCCCGCAAAAAGGCCTTTTGCGATGCATCAAAGTGTTAGGCACTCGCAATTTAAGAAATCGCAATTTATTGCGAATTCTTAAATTGCAATTGCATTTAAGGAATCGCAATTTGCGATTCCTTAAATGCAATGCTAGAAGCATTTAGAAATAGCAATTTCAGCTATTTGGGGCCGCAAAATACAGAGAAATTACTCTGGTCTGTATTTTGCAAAACCTTGAAAAATGCACTAAAGTGCATTTCTCAAGGTTTCAGGTTACACACACACATGCCCTTGGGGCATGTGTGTGCGCAACATCGGTGCACATCACAATTACAGGGGTGCAACAGGGTGTCATTTTGACACCTTTGCACCCTTGAAATTGCATGCGCAATTTCCCATTCATTCCTATGGGCCTGTAGGCTCATAGGAATGAATGGGAGGCCATTCCTTAATTGCGACTCGCAATTTGCGAGTAGCAATTAAGGAATGTTTAGGAATCGCTATTTTAATGGCGATTCCTACATGCATAGGCTTTTGGGAGTCCTTAATTGCGCTTCCTTAATAAGTTCTCACCCTTCAGCTTGTTCATTGCTAGGTCAAGGGCATCCAAAATGGATTCCACTGGCCACAATTACCTAGGCTCATACACAAAGACTGTTCCTGACTACACATGTGTAAGGAACTACACATATGAATGGACTTGACATACACTCAGGAAATCAGCTCAGGTATCCGGGCACATACATAATAATGGAACTATACGTAAGTACATAAGTAGGCCACTGTGTCTCAACATCAGTTACACAGATGAAAAGGTCTTGTCGCACTACCAATCTCCTCTTAAAACAGGGCATGATGCCACCACCACTTTATGTGTTGTACTCAGGAAGTGGACAGTAGTCCATTGCCCAAATAGAGGGCATACTTGGTGTGCACATCCAGGTCAAAGGGCAGGTTCAGGACCACACACAGTCAGGGACAGGAATAGGCATCTGCTCACATGCTACATTAGCATGACGTCTGGACCAAAATAAGTCAAGTCTCCAGATATAAATGTAGACTGCTACTATACCCTCAACCTCAAAACCACCACTATCACAACTACAACCACCCTCTCCACCACTGCCACCAACCTCACCACCACCCTAACCACCACCGCTTCACTCACCATCAGCCTCACCACCGCCACCCTTTGACTCAACATAACTCCCAATTTCTGAAGAAGCTCTTCCTTTTTCAACACTCATTTTCAAATTATTAATTTGTTGTTTTTCTGGAAAGTTGTGGCTTACATTTGTTTCTAGTCTGAAACTATGCATCTTGGTATTTATTACAGCTAAGTCATATCAAAGATTAAGAAACATTTACACATTGTCTATAGCTATCCATCAACCTGTTGACCCATTCTATGGAAATCAATATGTGAACATTGAGAAGGAACTCTATGGAAGGATGCTGCTGTGCCCGCTAGGGTGAGTACGGGCAGATTCACATTTGCATAAACTTCATATTTGATTGAATTGTACATTGTAATTGCTGTGCAGTGGGAATAAGAAAATGGAGTGTTATTAACATCACGTGGCATGCTTTTAATAAAGCAACCTATGAACGCTGTCAATCCAGTTTTGAAGACTAGTTGTGCTGCTTTCCCTTCTCTTCTCCTCTTCTTTTTCCCCTGGAACATGGCCTCATTACTTGAGTCCTTCCACTGCTTACTGTTTAGGGGAACTCCTTTTTTCTTATTGGTTAAACACTCCATGAGAGTGCATGTATTTTCAACCTGTCTCGCTCGTGAACTTCTCTTCTCTCCTCTGCCCCGCTCCATGTTGCTCTTGCCTGTATGCCCCCCCCATCTCCTCCGTTTTGTGCTTGCCCTTGTGTGCTTCTCCTCCCGCAATGCTTTTTCGCCCATGTACTTCTCCCCCGTTCCATTTTGGGCTCTCTCTCACCTGTGTGCTTCTGTCCCCTTGCACTCCATGTTGCTTTCTCTCAAGCATCTTACGTACTTCTCCAGCTGCCCTATGTGTTGTTTTAGACCCGGCCCAAAGTGACCCAACAGCGCCCTGCATGTTGCTTCCGTCTCCACTCTCCTTGTTCCTCCCCCACCCACTTTTTTTTTTAAACGCTTTTGCACAACCTTTTTTTTCTTTACCAATCCAACTTGGATTTGTAAACTGAAAAAAAAAGTCAATGCATTTATTTTGTAGGCACGTGCATGTGTGGCACATGCATCTACAAATTAACACAGCTGCAGTGGTCACACCATAGCGCAATGTTTGGGGGGGTTCCTCTTTAGCTATGCTGCACAGCATTGCTAAAAACCATTGACAATGCCAACAGGTCACAAAAGCAAGACCTTTTGGATTTGCCAACGCTTCATTTGTAAATTAGCTACACTACCAAAGCCTTACCGCTCCACCCCATAAAGAACTGATGCTACTGCTTACATTAAAAACTTGAATGATGACGCTTATCATTTTAGATTCGATTTTCCCTTCACACTCAAGAACAGCCCCCGTGTTCTGATTTCCAGTCCATACAGAGCACTTGTAGCCCTTCTTATCTGATTACAAATCAGTGCCACAGAGTGTTACAATCGGGATCATTCTGTGGCCTATCAGGATTGCTGAGGCTGAGCCACAAATGTAATCGTAATCACTGTTCAATTACAATCAATGCGCATTAAAAAAAATGTTTTGCAGACAATGTGCTTACAGTGCGTGCAATGCACACTCTCGGCACAGTTTACTGGAACGTGAATACATCAGGATGTCAGTACCCGTAAAGTCATTGCACTGATCAGACAAGCACTGACATACTCGCACAACAGCTTAAACTAAGCTGGTACGGAAGGGCAGACCAAGTTGGCACACGGAAAACATTCGGCTAACATATAAGGACATTTATGCCGTTACACAGTCATAATACACAACATGGAGGTGTAAAAATGCATGAATAATCAGTGTGATTTAAAACCAAACCATTAAGCAGAAGGAAAGAAACATCAGCGAAAGTAACTACTGATTCCTACGTGAGGTACAGTCAGAGGTTACAGATGCTGGGGTCAAGGGTGAGCAAGTCCTATGTCATGAGTGCAATGAATTAGCGCCACTCCTCCATAGAGTTCAGTCCGTTTTTTATGGAGCCATATTTATCGATCCACTTCCACTCTAAACGTTGGAGAGTATATCCTGTGACACCAGCTCTGATTGATGGTAAAGCCTTCTCAATGACTTGCCACTTCAAGTTGTCTGCTCAGTATTGTTATGCAAGAAATTGTTGAACCATCGGGGCAGTCCCACTGTCCACAGCGAATGTGACTTCGATGCTGACCAGTCCTCGCTTTCACTTGCTGGGATGTCTGTCCTATATAAATCAAGTTGCATGGGCACCAAATACAATAAATGACATTGCTCGAAGCACAGTTGGCATGGAATTGTAAAGTAGTGTGAATGGTCCCATGTGTGAAATCCTTAGTGCTGTGCTACACTTAAAATGGCCCTTGATAGCGTCTAGTCCCCATGAGGATAGGATTGTGTCTTGTGATGTTTATGTACTCTCCTGTAGACTCAAGTACAGAGTCACAGTCTGATCAAATGGGCCTGCCTGGGGGTTTATTGGCATCTTTATTAAGTTTTGGCAGGGTGTACAGTACAGGTGTCCTCGGGGATTTCTTATTGAGGAACTCAGATTTTTGTTGTGTCAAGAACCCTTGTTTGAGACCTCTGGTGGTGGTGTATACTATTTTGAGATTAGTCTTTGGGAGGGGCTTAGCAGGAAGTGTTTTGTAGTGGTTGTGATTGTTCAATTGTCCCATAATCTCAGCAATGTAGGCCTCTTTGTCCTGTAACACAATGCCACCTCCCTTGTCTGCATGTTTTACTATAATGGAATCTTCTATACTCAATTTATTGAGTGACAGTCTCTCTGTCCAAGAGATATTATAGGGAGAGTAGGTTCTGGCTGACCTTAGAAAATTGATGTCTTCTAGCACCACTTTTTCGAAGGCTAGTATTTTAGGGGGCATGGACGCCTTCAAAGAACTGCCCCTTTTTCTTATAAGTAAGGCAAAAACATCAGGGACCTATTGGTCCGCGCTTACTCCAATTTTCTCAAACCATAGGACACGATCCTGTCCTCATGGGTACTAGAGTCTGTTAAAGGCCACTTTAAGTGTGGCAATTGTGTTTCTTGCCAATTTACGCACAACACTAAGGTTTTCACACTTGGGACCATTCATACTACTTTACAACACCATACCAACTGTGCAACGAACAATGCCACTTATTGCATGTTTTATCAGACAGACATCCCAGCATGTGAAAGTGAGGATTGATCAGCATTTAAGCCGCATTCACTGTGGAAATGAGACTGCCCAGATGGTTGAACACTATCTTGCACAACAACACTCGACGGACGACTTAGATTGGCAAGTCATTGAGAAGCATGGAGGAGTGGTGCTAATTCACTGCACTCATGAACTAAGACTTGCTCAACCTTTATCCCAGTATACGTAACCTCTGGCTGTGCCTCACGTAGGAATCAGTAGTTACTTTCGCCAATTTTTTTTTCCTTCTGCTTAATGGTTTGGTTTTAAGTCACACTGATTATTCATGCATTTTTACACCTCTCTGTTGTGTATTTTGACTGTGTAACGGTATAAATGTCTTTATATGTTAGCCAAATGTTTTCCATGTGCCAACTGCCTCTGCCCTTCTGTACTAGCTTAGTTTAAGCTGTTGTGTGAGTATGCCAGTGCTTGTATGATCAGTGCACTGACTTTACTGGTACTGACACCTCACTGTATTAACATTGCAGTAAACGGTGCCAAGACTGTGCATCGCACACACAGTAGCACATTGTTTGCCAACATGTAAACAAAATATCATGTCAATGCAGATTGATGGTAATTGGACAGTGATTGCGATTACATGTACGGCTCTGCCTCAGCAATTCTAATAGGCCACAGGATTATCGCATTTGTGACACTCTGTAGTACCGATTTGCAATCAGATAGCAAAGGCGGCAAGCATACCTGCCAACTTGAAGAACAATCTCACTGTGTGAGTAGGGGGCGGGGCCTTGACAGAGGCGGGGCCTCGTGCCGAGAAGTACCTACAAGGCACTTTTGAACTCCACCCCAAGCCCTCTTCTCCCAACAAAAAAAAAAAGCTTGCTGAGGCTGGTGTCACTACCCTAGGATGTTTTCACACCCCTTAATGGACGTCGGCAGTTCAAAGCCTCAGAAAACGAGCGGAAAACCACTATTTACAGTGGTTTTCAGCTTGTTTTCCCTGCCGCTGTGTGATATCGACTCCTCACCGGGAGACGGTGTGATAGGGGCCAATATCGTGTATCACACGGTGGCACTGTGTGAGTTGGCAGTTATGGACAAGTGCTCTGTATTCACACGAGCACCAGCAAGCCTCCAACCATGCCCCTCCTCCCTGCCTCCCCCCCTGCTGGCCACGCCTTCTCTCCACAGGGACCCAGGGTGGCCTGAGCCTCGGATTGGAGCATAACTATATTTATCTGGTCCGATTACACAGACACTGACGAGTATCCATTCCTCATATGATGCCGATTCTCCGATCGGTAGTCCGTCTGTATACCGCTCGTTCCATTACACTGCCTTGAAATTGATCCCCAACGGGGGCCTCAAGCTGCATTTTGTAATCCTGTACAAAGGGCTAAGGTTGCCCTTCAAGCGCAATAGATTGTTTTGGTAATTATCGTTATGTCCTTGAGCTGGCATGCCCCGCCCGTTTTAACATATATTCTCTTTGTCACCCACCATTCTAGGGTCAGTCCAGTGAGTATTAATGTACTTAACCTGGCACCTTGGTGAAACTTCACTCTAGAATCCTTGTGCTTGTCTTTCACTATTCTTAGGGGTCCTAGGTAAGCGGCAATGCTATTAGGGCTACACTAACTGAGCGTAAACGATCACCTTCATAATCTGATAGCCATGTATATTTCCTATAAAGGCACCTCCAGAGGCACTGATTTTTGCGGCCTCTCTTGGAGTTCTAAAGCAGCATCCTGCACCCAGGCTCCATTTACTAGACTGACCAGTATGTATTCCATGTCATCTATACTCAATGTACATCTGCTTGTTAATATGACTAGCACTTGTGCTAACTGTGCTCGTTTCTTTAGCCCCCCAGGTCATTCCCAGTCCTGATGAGACCCTCATACCCGGGGTAGGGTCGGAACACAGTCGACACCATCATAGACAGACCTCTTTTTCAAACTATACACTGTGTAAACGGCTCAGTGTTGTCTCATGTAACAAGCTAATCGGGCTGTCTTTGTGAATCCCAATGTATTTTTGATTTTCACTTATTTGTCACCACTCTTCTCTTTTTGGTTATGGTTTTTACCACTTGGGCTTTTCAAAAAACGTCCTCACTGTTCACTGAACTGCGTAATTTTGGTTGTGTATTGTTTACATTTTAAGTCTAAAATAAACTTCAGTTCGGATGAATTGAACTTAACTATGTCTTACTGGTTGCTCTGCATTTGTTTTCAACCTAGATTGATTCTTGACAGGTATCTTCCGTCTCACTATAAAGGTTTTAACTTAGATTAACTCTGGACAGATATCTTGTCATACTACATCTTTGCCTTAGCATGCGTTCCATGTGAATCACTGTTCCAAGTTTGTGCTTGATACCCATGTTCACATGGACATTTGGGTTCCTCTTGTATTTCCGTACTACTAATACCAACACAGTCACACCAGCCTGCCCCTTGCATTGATCATCAGGGTCTGATTGTAGGTCTCAAAGCATCTCAATCGGTGGTGCATTGAGTTTTCTGTTAAAGATCAGAGCATTGCAAAATGATGGCAATCTTGTTGCCCTCTATTTTACTGCATTTAAGCTAGCCAAGTCTACACCTGCGTCATCTGCAAACAGGCTGTACAACTGGGGAGCTGTAACATCCCTGGCGTTTACTGGGAATTCACTGATGCGTTTGCCAGCTCTTACCGCATGACCCTGGCTGTCTTTTGATTGTGCAAGCAACACGAGACCTCAATCAATGAAGCATTCTGGCATCCATTGCTGCTGCACTGCTTGCCAGAAGGGATATCTGTTTACAGTATCAAAGGCCCTTTTTAGATAACCAAAGGTCATAAAACACGTTTTCATTAGCTTGGCATATTTTGCACAGGTGAGATACCATTGCATGCCCTGTTGAGCTGTATGTAATCCTTTTCTAACTCCAGTCTGGATGCTGCTTAATGCATTTCTGCTACCCTCCTAGTCCTAAATATGATTGAGTAAGATTTTCCCTACACCGTCCAGCAGGGAAATCGGTGGCAATTAGCATGATCAAGGTGGTTTCCTTTTTCAGTATGGGCCCACTGCCTTCGATCTCCATGAGGCTAGGTACATAGCCACTTTGAATCACTGCAATGAACACAGTACACAGGACCGGGGCTCAGGTTTGGGTGCCCATACAATGAAGATCTACGGCCAGTATGTTTGGCCCTGGAGCCTTGTATGAATTGCAGAGGACCAGTGCCATGCATATAACATTTCCATAGCCTGGCCCAAAGCTGAGGGCGCTTGCTCCTTCTACTCAATATAGGTGGCTAAAATGCCTTTCCTAAACATTTGCTCCCACGCCCAGTCCTAAGCAGTTGTGATCGCCTTGGAGTCCTCATGCGACAAGCTCCCAGAATCTTTTGGTGTTTTTGACTTGCGGCTTCCAATGCTCTCTGGCAGGTCTGATTCTTTTTGATTCGCATAAGTTTCATGAATTTGACTTTGCTCATTTGCAAGTGCTCCTCCCCATTATACCTGGCAATTCTTGATCTCAAAGCTCTAATTACTTCTGTTTCTTGAGAGAACAGGCCTCATCGACTCTATGAAAGGTTTTATACACCTTATTTTTTGGCCTTTTCTGTCCAGTATTGCCAAACGTTGGCCTAACGTTCTCATTCAGCTGCTCAAAATCCTCGACAAGTGTATGCCTCTTACTACCCTTAGCTGTGGTCAACCCTTTAACATATTGCTCTACCAGCCCCATTATGCTTGTAGCTAATTTAGCATAGTTTTCAGGCTTTCCTCTTGATGGTCCTTTCATTACTAGAGGGAAATATGTGAACAGTTAGCAGAAAGTTGTGGATATAATAAGTAACAGAGGCTTGTGATCATTTACCACCACTGGGTCAACTAACATATTGCGTAAAAGTGGCCAAACTTCCATATTTTTTGGAACTGTTACCAGTCCAGAAGGTGTCCCTAGCAGGCAAATAAAGCCTAGTAATCCATTTAGGGCTCTTAGGCCACCCGCAACCAAATCTAAGAATTGGTTCCCATTCCTTTATGATCTTCGCTAGGTCATTTTGACGCTGGTAATCCCATGCATTTTCTGATTCAGTTATCTCTCTCTCTCCACCACTCCATGTACAGATTTAACACTAAAATTCCTGCACACCAGCATGATTTGGCTTCCATATGGTGTGTTCTTTCCTTTAATTTCATTACTTCGGCCTCAAGTAATCTCAACAGAGAATCACTTTCGATGGTCTTCCCAGGCAGAATGAATGCATTAAATATGTCCATAATGTTGGTGACTAGCGTATAAACAACACCCCTGAGCAACTATGAATACATACATAGTCCATGATCACTATATACATGAGCAAACAGACTGAAACTTACAAATGTAATAAATGTTATTATTAATCCAACATCTCTTTAAAATCCTAATACAAAATATAGTAATTAATCCATAATACTGCATAAATTGAAAAGACAACAATCAAATCTCCATACAGTCACACATTCATACAACAATACACCATCAATGTGCTATGATTTTGGTTGCTTCGTGTATCGTATTATCCTCAATAAATTCAACTTCAGTCCAACATCATGATTAACAATACATTTCTTAATTCAAATAATGTCACATGAACATGATCATTATTGGACAGAGATCGTGGCTTAGTTTATTGATGAGTCTTCATGAGACCTACGCGCGTTTTGGCACCAAGCGCCTTCATCAGGAAAGCCACAATTAGAACTGTAGGATACTAGGCGTGAGGTTGGAAATTTCTTTGAAATTGTTTAAAACTAGGAAATGTCGCTCCTGAACAGTTACCTGCTAAAATAGTCCTAAAGTCAATGAGTTACAGTTGTTTTTCTAATGCTCAACGATGCTCTTGTAATGTTTTGTTACTTAATTTTGCCTGATTTGTTCTTTCTCATGTTACTGTTCCCCTGACTACCTACATGTATTAATGTACTACCTTTACTTTTTCATCTTACATACTGTTTGTTCAGCGCTCTATTCCCCTTTCGGGTCATGCTCGCGCTTTATAAAACGTTTCAAATAAATAAATAAAAATAAATGTCCAGGAACGGATACTCAAACAGATCGCTTTATTCTTTAGACACAGGTGGCAGATTGTCAGAAAACTAAATTGGGCCATTTGTGAATTACCCAGGATTGCAATATAACATACAATGGAAGCGACAGGGATACCTTCCAGTTCTGTAAAATTCACAGATCACTGCTAAATTGCTTCGTCACTTATGGAAATGAAGACGTGTCTGTGATTCTGCAGATGCGTGGCGATGAGTGGGGAAAGTGGCAGAATAAACACGATAAAAATGTAAGGGTCCGGTTCCATGTCATGTGCCCGTAACGTAACCAGTCTTCCACACTGAATGGCAACATAATTTTGTTGACGCCTTCTAATCTGATGTGCTGTGTGGGCAAGGAGGTTTTACCAATAAATTGCATATCCAATCGCTGTAATCCCATCAACAGCCCATGTTTCCAGAATACAACATATGTAATTTTGGTTCACATAACCTATCCAAATATCATCTTCTGTTGTTCGGGCCAGACCAGCAATCTTCCAGCTTAACGTCGGGCACATGCCCCCTGTACAAGAGCTAGGTTGCCTTGCTTTTAATGGATTCTTGAATAATTGGGGTAAATTTACTTGTGATTTCTATAACATACTGTTGGTATACACATGGAATTACAATACAATAAAACATATAACCCTCCTGGCCCACACTAATACCACAACACACTGTGGCAGGCAGTGTATTGTAGTTCATACAGAGTGTATAATAATTCACTTATCTGCTTGGCACTTTCACACTCAGATAAGGCAGATCTGCTACAGGTTTTGTTCATCACCCAGTACTTTAACAGCTCATAAACCAGCTGTCATCAACTGAACAGGTATGGAATAACGGAACAGATCTGCCTCCTACTGCTGGTTAATCGGAGGACTCTGATCTAGTCCACTACAGTAGGTCCCGACAAGCTACATACTATGACCGCTTCTTGACATATCACAATGACAATCGGATATGGGATGATACTGACAAAATCCATCCCATCGGATCTCTCCACCATGTCTTCCTCCAACATATGCCTGCTGGGGACCACAAACTTAAAATAAAATATCTCAGAATGGAAATCCCAGTGCAGTAACCAGCTAAGTGGATAATGATCATAAGAAGTACTGTAAAGGGACCTGCACAGCTGTCCAAAGCTACTAGCTTACCCATAACCATTAACTGTGTGCCTCTCTCATACCCTTCGTCATCCATCACACTGCTAAGGGCTGTATCTCGGAACACGATGGCCACACCTCAGTGTTCATCACACAAAACATGGAAATATTTCCCATATGAGAAAAAACTAAGACAACAAACTGCCAGCCATACACCCTGCGCGGTGTAGAGCGTTAGTCATGCAGGCAGGCACTACAGCGCCCCACATAGGTGTATAAAACTCTGTGTAAATGTGTGAGCCACGAAGGAACTCCCTATAGGTGTATTAAGCGCTATATAAATGCTGCACTACAAAACAATAAACTTGACTGCAGTTTGAAAGGAAAAACATGATCCATTGCTGTGCGAATCCTGTGCCATCTCATTTTCTAATTGCGTCACCTCTTGTAAACGCGCTGCTTTGAGCTCTGGCGCTAAGAACAGCGCCATGTGGAGAAGCGCTCCCTGTTTCTAAGGTTGCAGACACAGTGATGCTTTGTTAGAGACATAAAGGGACACTGCCGCAGAGGTTCCCCTGAGGTGCTAAGACAGAGAAGTTCCCTGCCACTGGGGTACCAGTGAGGAGAAAACACACTGGTGGTTTGTTAGTGTTAGAGAAGGTCCCTGCCACTGAGGCACCACTGAGGAGAAGACACTCTGGTGGTTTGTTAGAGTTAGAGAAGGTCCCTGCCACTGAGGCACCACTGAGGAGAAGACACACTGGTGGTTTGTTAGAGTTAGAGAAGGTCCCTGCCACTGAGGCACCACTGGGGTGCAGACTCACTGGTGGCCTGTTAGAGGCAGAAAGAGTCCCTGATCCTGAGGTGCCAGGGAGGTGCAGACACACTAGTGGTTTGTCAGAAAACATGATTACCACGGAGGTGCAGAGGCACTGTTCGTTTATTGGAGGCAGAGAGCGCTCCTGCCACTGAGGTGCTGATACACTCGACAAGTGGCAGGAGCTGGAGATAGTTTATTGGTGAGATTAAAACTACCTGCCTCTGATGCCCAGAGACAGAGCAGGTCTCTGTCACTGAGAGATGCAGACACACTGCATAAGGCTCTAGGGCTGGGGATGGCGTGTTAGTGAGAAGCTCTGCCTCTGAGAGGCAGAATCACTGCAGTAAGCTCTGGTGCTGGAGTGGGTTTATTCTTAAGAAAGGATCCCAAACTCCTAGGTGCACTTCACTACTTCACTGCATCAAGCTGTGGTGTTTGGGCGCGTGTGTTTGTAAGTTGACACAACAGACGAACCGCATTAGGATGTGGTCCTGGGGAGATCTGTCAGTGAGAGAATCTCCCTGCTTCATTGTGTGGACTTCACATTAGGCCTGTTGGTGGCGGACAATACTTTGTTGGTGACAGTGAATGTGTCTGCTTTGGAGGTGTGCATATACTCTGCACTAGTTTCTAGTGCAGCAGATAACCTGTTAGTGAGAGATGCTCTCTGCCTTGGGTGTGAAGAAACTAAGTGATGGTGACTGTGCTACGGATGGTTTTTAGTGAAAGATGCTCTCTGCCTTGGGTGTGCATATACTGCGTGAGGGTCTGGTGTGACGGACGGTTTGTTAGTGAGAGATTCTCTGTGCCTTCAGTGTGCAGAAACTGTGTGAGGGTCTGGTGCTACGGATGGTTTCTAGTGAGAGATGCTCTCTGCCTCTGGGGTGTGCAGAAACTGCATTGGACTCCAGGGCTGCAAATCATCTACTAGTGATAGAATATTCCGCCTGCAAAACAACTGCAGCCAGCATCGCTGCTAGGCATGATTTGCCATTCAGTGGCAGTAAAGGGGAAAAAGCACACCCAATTATTTCTACGGAGGGAGTCAGGCAAGGATGCATCCTAGCCCCCTTCCTGTTTTTAATTTATACAATGGGTTGGAGGCTTTCTTATTAAATAAGGAACTTGATTTTCCCAAAATTGACAATAAACCTGTCCCTCTTTTATCTTATGCAGATGACACGGTTTTATTAGCAAGGACAGCTATGAGTTTGCAGAAATCTCTTGATGTTTTTACCAATTTTATGACCTCGCTTGAATTAAAAGTTAATTTTATAAAATCATATACAATGGTATGCGGTCCTAAAACCACTAAAAACAAAACTTTTATTGTGCATGGAAAGAAGATAGAAAAGGTCAGTAATTTCTCATACTTGGGCAATCTTTTTAATACAATCAAAAAACGGGGGGAGGTAGAGGTTAAGGTTAGGTTCACCCTCCTTACTGAATGCAGTTCCACAACATCTGGAATACCGGAATTAGAAACCTAACCATAGGAAGAACAGGATTCCACTGAACATGTGTGAAAAACCCTCTTTCCAGAAAGAAAATTATTTTCTAGAGTCCCTCACCCACCAGGGTTACCCCTAGGTGGCATGCTTCATCATTGGGGTCCTCTCAATCCACTGCGGATTGAGGCGTGCTGCGACTTGCGAACTCACGTAGGAGCACTTAGTTTTTGGAAAATATGTGTGGTGCAGTGATGTGGAGTGGGAAAAATAGATTAAAAATATCTAGCTAGTGAGCTAATATTTTATTCCTGCTCCTAGTCGGTATGTTTTAAAATCAGGGGTTAATACTAGGGAAAGACCTAACTGTAATGAGTATGGAGTCCCTAGTACTGGGTCGACATGTTTCGAGCTTTCCCTAAAGCTCTTCTTCAGGACCACACGAGGGCCAGCCCTGTGCGTACCACTCCTAAAGAATCCTGTGAGTAGGAAACAATGGGGTGCACACCTAATGTGTGTTCACCTGATACTTAATACATACGGTTGTACACTGACACGCTGTATTTTTGTTTAGGCAGAAATATGCCTCATGATCTGCGGTCTCCAGGGGTGCCATCAGGTCATTTTCCGAGAGGAGTGCTTTGACGAAGGTGTGACTACAAGCCCCTCTACCCCTGCAGATCATGAGGCATATTTCTGCCTAAACAAAAATACAGCGTGTCAGTGTACAACCGTATGTATGAAGTATCAGGTGAACACACATTAGGTGTGCGCCCCATTGTTTCCTACTCACAGGATTCTTTAGAAGTGGTACGCACGGGGCTGGCCCTCGTGTGGTCCTGAAGAAGAGCTTTAGGGGAAAGCTCGAAGCATGTCGACCCAGTACTAGGGACTCCATACTCATTACAGTTAGGTCTTTCCCTAGTATTAACCCCTGATTTTAAAACATACCGACTAGGAGCAGGAATAAAATATTAGCTCACCAGCTAGGTATTTTTAATCTATTTTTCCCACTCCACATCACTGCACCACACATATTTTCCAAAAACTAAGTGCTCCTACGTAGTTGGCAAGTCGCAGCACGCCTCAATCCGCAGCGGATTGAGAGGACCCCAATGATGAAGCATGCCACCTAGAGCTAACCCTGGTGGGTGAGGGGACTCTAGAAAATAATTTTTCATTCTGGAAAGAGGGTTTTTCACACATGTTCAGTGGAATCCCTGTTCTTCCTATGGTTAGGTTTCTAATTCCGGTATTCCGGATGTTGTGGAACTGCAATCTTTTTAATAGCCAGTTGAGATGGGAACCACTTTTAACCTTAAGTGCACAGCAGACAAGTAGGGCGATGGATGCACTATTCCGTTTTGTTTGTAAATTGGGGCATAAGCCTGTGAAGGAAGTAATTACCCTTTACAGAGCCTAATGTCTCTCTATTGCCATGTATGGAGCTGGGGTTTGGGGCTACGCTAAAAGCCAACAGCTTGTAGTAATCGAAAATACATTTATGAAAAGGTTACTGATGCTCCTGAAAAGCGCCCCTACCCTATTCTCCACACTGAACTTGGCCTAGAATTTATAGAAGACCGTATAGGCAGTGCCCCTTTGCTCCAATGGGCCAAGATATGGATCTCTGAGGATTTAACATTTTCACGTGATGTTATTAAAGACTGCCTAAAATTAGACAATGTTTTAAAGATTCCATGGTTTCAATATTTAAGTAGGAAATACCATGAGATTGGTCTGGAATACTTTTTTGAAAACCCTGAAGGAATTCCCCTGAATGCCAAAGGTATTATTAAGGAGGCGTACTGCTCCAGGGGCGATAGGCTTATTAGTTACCAACATGACGATATGGGAGACCCCCGTTTCCCTCCTGCCCCTGCACAATTTTATCTATCTTTTTCTGTTAAGACTCGGTTTCGATTTTATCTAATCAGGTTCCGTTTATGCACTGTGCACTTTTTGCTGGCATTTCCTTGCCAAGGAGAGTGGTCAAACAGGCTTATGCCCTGCCCATGTGATAATGCCTCCGATCAAAGCACTATGCACTTTATACTATTTTGCACATTGTATACATCAGAGAGAACTGGATTTCTGCTCCCATTACTAAGGAATGCTCGCCCTTGCTCGTCGTATATTGATGGCTACGGCTGAAATCTGTATTGCAGTAGCTAATTACATAAGAGGCTCTATAGCGATCAGAAAGCATTATGAGTATAATTTGCATAGAGACTTTAACTTTTTATTGTGAATCTTGTATGTACTGTATTTAAATCTTTTTAATCTGTAAAATGTTTTTTTTTTTTATAAACAAATTTTTATTGACTTGACAAAAGACACCAGCCATTCATCACGACACCATGAGAACCCAAGAGCATAATCAGTGCTCTGATCGACCCATTCTACAAAGACGATTGAATACAAAGCGATATACATTTGGACAATCCCCCTGAGATTAAACCATTCCCCCCAACCATTTCCCCCAGACCCTTCGATATTTCTTAGGACACCCACGTGCCTCATACATGGTTTTTTCCTGCGTGGCACACCAGTCGACCCCGGTCCGCCAGCGTCCGACACTTGGGGGTCAGGGGACTTCCAGGAGGCCGCTATGTCACTTTTAGCCACCACCATTGCCGTAGTAAAAAACAATTTCTCATTTCTAGACCCGTCCAGCCCGTCAGTGATGCCCAGAATCGTATGTTTTGGATCATGTGGGACTTCCCACCCCAGTATTTCGGTGAGTTCCTCCTCAATGTCCCCCCAGAACCGCGCCAAGCGTGGACAGGCCCATACCATATGGAGAAAATCAGCTGGTTCGTGGCTGCACCTAGTGCAAGCGGGGGTCGGGCTAAATCCTGCTCGATGAAGGCGCACAAGGGTGAGGTAAGCGGCATGCAAATAATATAACTGTACCATGCGCAGCCTGGCAGAGGCGGTGACCGTCCTGGGGGCCATAAGGGCATCACGCCAGTCTTCCTCCTCCAGAGTACCCACCCACTCCTCCCATTGAGCACGTAATCGATCTAGAGAAGTAGGGGTGTTATTGATCAATGTTCGGTAAATGCGGGAGATGCCACCCATCCCCAGGTCCCCCAGCATAATCTGCGCCTCAGGCGGGCTATGGTCAGGAAGCCGTGTGCCTGTCGTGAGGTGTGCGTGAAGAGCATGTCGCAACTGTAGGTATCTGTAGAGCTGTGACCGATGCAGGGAATGTCTGGTTTGAAGTTCCTTGAAGGAGCGCATATGATCACCCACCCACACATCTCCCAGTTGCGAAATGCCTATAAGGTCCCAGGATCGGAAACCTTGCAGCCCATTCACCTCCTTGAGCCAGGTCCCCTGCCACAGGGGTGTGCATTGAGTCAGTGTATGTGTCCACTTAGTGTGTCGCAGTGCGGCCCGCCACGCCAGCAGCGCGGAGCGCGTCACCTCTGGCAATTGGGACGGGATAGGATCCCCGTACAGCATAGACTGGACCTTGGTCAGACCCAGCTCACTTAACTCAAGCCTGTACGCCGGATCAGACCAGCCCCCATTGAACCAGTCGTGTATGGACAGCAGGCGCGCGGCGAGATAATACAAATACAAGTGGGTCATCCCGACAAATGAAGGAATCCTACAGACGTTCAGAGCCAGGCGGGCCCTTCCTTTCCCCCAGAGGAACTTATTGGCCATGCTATCCAGTTCGCGAAACCAGGTCCTTGGGAAGCAGAGGGGGGAATTCTGAAGAACGTAAAGGAACCTGGGGAGAATCATCATTTTAAAGAGGGCGACTCTCCCCATGGGGTTCAGGGGCAGTGTTTGCCATTTCTGGAGGTCTGCCTTAGCCTTCTTCCCTAGGGGAGTAACATTGAGGGCCCAGCTGAGTTCGGGGAGTAGAGTCACCCATATCCCCAGATACTTGAACGATTGGCGGCGGATTGGTATGTTGGACTGCCAATCGAAGCATTCTCGAGACAAGTGGAGAGGGACCAGGACCGACTTGTCGGGGTTCAGCCGGAGGCCCGAGGCCTGTTCAAAGGATTGTAGGATGTGGAGACGGTGGGGCCTGACCGGGCGGGATCCACTAAGTAAATGAGGACATCGTCCGCATAAAGGGCGATCTTATCAGACTCGGAGTTGGGCCAATTCGAACCCTGCACGTGCTCGCTTGATCGTATCAAGGTCGCCAAGGGCTCCACCACCAGAGCAAAGAGCAGGGGGGAAGAGGACACCCTTGCCTTGTTCCCCTGCAGACCGAGAAGGGCTCCGACAGAACCCCATTCACCAGGACGCGTGCCCTCGGACAGGCGTATAGAACACGGACCAGACCCCGAAAGCGGGAACCAAAGCCCATCATGTCGAGGACATCCTCCAGAAATCCCCAGTCCACCGAATCAAAGGCTTTCTCGAAGTCTACAAGGAGGATCGCTAGATAGGGGGTAAGCAAGTGGCGGTGGGCCAGGGCCAATTGCAGCCTCCGGAGACAGTGCCGGGTACCACGCGAGGGCATGAACCCGCATTGGTCGGGGTGAACCAACGCGGATAAGTGGGGTTTGAGCCTCTGGGCGAGGACCGTGGCATACAGTTTCAGGTCCGTGTTGATGAGGGAGATGGGACGATAGTCCGTACACCGTGGCGAGGGTGGCTGGGACTTGGGAAGGACCACTATGGTGGCCATATCCGTCTCTGGAGGGAAGGAGCCCTTTTCAGCCGCCTCCCGAAACAGACTCGCAAGGTGAGGAACGAGGGTTTCGCGATATAGAGCGTAGTATTCTTGGGGGAGGTCGTCTGGGCCTGGCGTCTTACCGGAGGAGGTAAGGGTGATCGCCTCCCCAATTTCTTCTTGGGTGATGGGGCTGTCCAGATCCTCCTGCACTATGGGGTCCAGGCAAGGGAGGCAGCTGTTCCCAACCCCCAACAGGCCTGAGAGAGAGAGAGTTGGAGTTTTAGCTGCGTATAACTGGCGGTAGTAGGAGGCGAAGGCGCGGGCCATCTCCGCTGGGGAGCGGCACACTGAACCATCCTGAGCCATGATTTCAGGGATTATGCGGTTCGCCCTGGGATAGGTGGCTAGCCTGTGGAGAATTGAGCCGTTTTTGTCGCCCCAGCCGTACACCCTGGCAACGGATGAGCGCCAGAGGAGCTTGCCCGCATCCAGTGAAAGCTGCCTAATCTCCGTACGAATATGAGCAAGAAGTCTCACCTCGGAGGCGTCCGGGGTCTGAGCGGAGGATTGTTCAAAGCGTAGCGCCTGCGCCTCACGCGAGGTGATTTGCTCCACCTGTGCCTGCCGCTGGAGTTTGAGCTGGCCCTTGGCGACCCCCCTAATCGTGGCCTTGCCAGCTTCCCATAGGGTGCCCGGTGAGGATACTGATCCCTCATTGGTCAGAAAGTAATGCTTGAGTTCCTGTCCCACCACCTTCCGGAATTCCCTGTCCTGAAGGAACCAAGCGTTTAACCTCCACGTCTGACGCATTGAGGCGGGAGGGGAGCCCATATTAAGTATCACCGGGGAGTGGTCAGAGATACTTCGAGGGAGGATGGAAACGTCTTGGATGGTGAGACAATCAGTCGAGGGAACGAAAATCATGTTGATACGCGCCTGCGTGTGGTGAGCAGCTGAGGTATGCGTGAACTGCCTGGAGTGAGGGTGCCAGATACGCCACGCGTCGCAGAGACCCAGTGATTCAGACCAATTAGTCAACTGTCTTGCCTGCGCGAGTCTACCATGGGAGGGGGGGCCTGTTGTGTCTAAGTCAGGGGAGGAAACCGCATTAAAGTCGCCCCCGAGGAAAGTGGAACCCAAGGGCAGGGAAGCTAGGAGGTCGGCAGATTTGGCTAGGGTCGCTGTTAACATCGAAGGAGGAGAGTAAAGTGATACAAAATTGAGGGGGCCACCGTTCAGTGTGCCACTCAGGGCCGCGAAGGTGCCCTGGGCATCGTGGATGACACGCGCAGCCACAAGAGGAAGGGAACGTTTCACCAGGATCGCCACCCCACGGGAGCCCCGGGTGAAGCCCGAGTGCCAAACCCTATCGTATCGTATCGTGCTAAAAAGGGGCAGTGATTACCTAGCAAATGCGTCTCTTGTAGCAGTAGGACCTCCACCCCAAGGCGCTGTGCATATCGCAGTACAGCCATGCGCTTGAAACGGTCCAGGAGGCCGTTGACATTCCAGGACATTACGTGCAGGGAGGCCCCTAGCGGAGGTATGTCAGGCATAGTGGCAGACGGTCTCAGTGGTGGGGTAAAGTCCCACATGGAAGCCCGGCCATGAGCTGGGTCACCAGGAGGCTTGGTTGGGTGCCCAGAGAGGAATCACTGTGTCCCACCGGGAATGGAGCAGGTTGTCATGTGAGTGCTGGTGCAACAAAACAAAGGAGCAACAAAAACAAACAAAGAATAGAACTGGGGACAACGGTCCCACCACCCTAACCCAGCCCCCACCCCCCACCCTTCACTTCAGGAACGGAAGCATCTGTCGCCCTAACAGTGAAAAATTTAACAAAAGACCAAACTAAAACGCTTGGGAATGGGGAAGCGTGGAGGACCCCTCCTCATGACAGGATGTACATAATCAAGTCCGTCGGGAGTGAAAGCAATGATGAGCCGATGCGCCGTCTCCGGCTGCGGAGCCAGGCCCGGCAGGCAGAGACAAGTTCAAGCAGGGTCCCTGAGAAGCATCGGGCTACGTGAAAGATCTGTGTCCGGGAGGTCCATCAGTGAAGGTCGGGGCGAGACACCCCCAGCATCCAGGCGGCTGGAGGAGCCAGACCGCCTCACAACCTGGGACTCTCCAGAAAGCGGCGCCGGCTGCCGAAAGGGGCCCAACGGGGAGTCCGAGTGGGCTCGCCTCTGGCCACGACGCCCACGGGAGCGGTTGCGCTGAGGCCGGGGGGCGGGAATCCCTAAGCGGGTGGACCCACCGTCTGCATCACCAGGTGATGGGTTCCGATCGTTGGTCCGTAGAGGACGCTCCTCCGTTGCCCAAGCCCAAGCCTCTGCAGGAGTGTCAAAGAATAGGGTCTTGTTGGAGAACACCACTCGCAAACGTGCCGAGAAGAGGAGCCTGTATTGGATGTTGAGGGCACGTAGCTTTTGTTTGACTTCGCCGAACGAGCGGCGCTGACCCTGAACCTCACGAGTGTAGTCCGGGAAGACCATGATCGTGTGATTATCGTAGCGGAGTCGCTGCTGTTTGCGGGCTTCGGCCAGGATAGAGTTGCGGTCCTTAAAGTTGAGAATCCGCATTATAATCGGTCGGGGAGCCGCTCCCGTTGGTGGTTTAGGAGCAAGGGAGCGGTGGGCCCGCTCGATCGCGAACCATGGGGAAAGGGATCCTTCAGGGATCCATGATCGCAGCCACTTCTCCAAGAAGTCTGCAGTAGGGCCCTGTTCCACCCCCTCCGGAAAGCCCACCAGGCGGAGGTTGTTGCGGCGGGATCTGTTTTCTGCGTCCTCCGCCCGTCGGTGCAACTCCTGGGTGTGTGATTGGAGACGAGCGACTTGCCCCTTAAGTTGTTGGACGTCGTCTTCCACGGTGGAAATTCGGGATTCGGTCTCTTTGATCCGGGCCGTGGCGTTTTGGATGAGGGTCATATCCACCCGGACTTCCGCGATCTTGCCCTCCACGGAGGATTGAGAGGCGTGGATAGCCTGAAGGATGGTAGACAGATCCGTGGCCGGTGGGGGCTCTTTGTCTGCAATTCCCCTGGTCGCCCCCATATCTGTAGTGGTGAAACGGTCCATTTTGGTCTGGGTGGCCGGGGTCTTGGCCGGTTTGTCTCTGCCCATGGTGCCACTTAACAGGGCCGGAGGACCCGAGGGTCTTCTCAGAAGGATTTCGCAGCAGGGGGTCGGCGATCAACCCCAGAAGGCCCAAGATCAAAAAGGGCAGCCAGGGCGGAGGAGGAGGCCCCCCCAAGATCTTCCGCCGCTCGGTATATGCGGCCGACTCCACCCCCCTGGGGCAAGACTGCACCCCGGTGACAATGGCGCAGAGCTCCGGACTGAGGCCGCGGCGAGGCCTCTGCGCTCGGGGCCCACAGACTACACCGGGCGTCACTCGAGCAGGGCAGAAGCGGAGGGGCCGGTGGAGGAAGCGTCTTTCTGGGCCTCACGCCGCTCGGTGTTAGCGGCCGATTCCACCTCTTCAGGCCCCAATTCCAATTAGAGGCAGCGTGGTGGGAAGCTGATCCATAATCTATGGCCAGGCCCACGATCCCTAGCAGGTGCCGCAACCGCAGGCCAGGGGGGGGCGGTGGGGGAGGTAGTCACGTAGATCTTCACGCCGCTCGATGAATGCGGCCGACTACCCCTGTTTCCGGCATCGCCGCTTCGGAGGTGGGGCGCCCGAAGTCAGACCTCCAAGGCCAGTCCGGGGAGATCGCCACGCCAATAGGCCCCGAGACCGTCTCGGGCCAGGCAACAGCAGGCTGGGGGGCAGGGGGCGATAGAGGGCCCTCACCCGGGACCTCTCGCCGCTCGATGGACGCAGCCGGCACCACCCCTCCAGGCCTCCCCCAGCCAGAAGTCCAGATTCGGCCTCAGGGTGCCACCACCAAACAGCACAGGACCCAAGGAAGCCGGTTCAAAGGCAGCGGGGCACAGGAGGTGAGGGGACTCGGCCGGGCCAGATGATAAGCAGCACCACCCGTGGGCCGGTCCCTCATTCCAGCAGGGTGCCCACGCGCGCAGGGGTGCCCCCCCTCAGCTGTCCCCGGACCCCCTCCGCCGCCGGGACTCACCAGACTGCAGGTCCGCCGAACGCCGTGTCCCCGGTCCCGTAGGCCGCACCGCGGCTGTCAGGCCCAGCTCCGCAGGGTCCAGTTGCAGCAAAAAAGGGTCCACCTCCAGATCTCACCAACACCCTGATGCAATTGCCTACAGGGTGTTCGAACGATCAGGCGGGGGAAAAGGAGAGGGAATAGGACTGCAGTGGAATAGGACCTGAAAGAACAAATGAAACACAGGTTATATATGCATGGAATAATGGCTACTCTCAGTAATGTCTCACTAGGAGATATATGTACCTGAGCTAGATGCTGCTGTTGGTACAACCCTTGAGACTCAACACAGGTCGTCATGAATAACACTCTTTCCGCCTAAGATAAAGAACACCAGAACATTAACCAGGGTAAGTACCACAACACTTCACCTGTCACTAGGACTCACACAGGCGTCATGCATACCCACCTATAAGCACCAAAGGAAAAGTAGTGATGGCAGTCAACCTATCCCAATGCATGAAAGTAGGTATCAATATTGAATACAGTTTGGCAGTTCCACAAGGTTACATCACCTGTGCTTTTACTGAGGAAATATATTGTTAGTTGAGAACTGAATCTCAGAACAAGTCCCGTCACCCCAGATAGTATAAATGAAAAGAACAAAGTTTCCAGTACACCTGCGGCGCTACGTGGTTCCTTCACCGCTGTAGCCCGCTTGTATTCCGATAGAACACAACAGTAAACGAGAGATAGCTTCTGGCACAATAACGGCAATATGCGGTAGAACCGCCGTATTCCGCTAGTGCTTCTAGAATCCGCCCTCAGTATAAGGGCACGGTAATAATCAATGAACGGCAATACGCGGTAGCACCGCAGTATTCCGCTCGCACTGTCTGCAATCCGCCCGCAGTATACGAGCCAAGAAGAAAACAATAAAGAAACGGCAATACGCGGTAGCACCGCAGTATTCCGCTCGCACTGTCTGCAATCCGCCCGCAGTATACGAGCCAAGAAGAAAACAATAAAGAAACGGCAATATGCGGTAGCACCGCAGTATTCCGTGGAACACAAGAAAATAAACAGGATTCCCACTAGGAACGTACTCGGTACTCACTGGTTCCGCATCGAGGTGTTGCGAACCCCATCCAGACACAGGACAGTACCCCTAGCGCTTAATCCTCCGGCGCTTCAGCAGGCAGTGTCTTGTGGATTGTTACCTGCCTTGTTATGTTGGCCTGGGCCTGGCTGCCATGCTGCTTTTCTTTGCGCACGTTACACTGAGCCAGGGCTCCCTCGCCCTTTGCTCTTGCCAAGTTCTTTTGCGCTGTCTGCATTTTCTGTCTTTCACCTTTTCTCTTGTTCGATTTGGGCTCAGACTGCACAACATGTACAAGGTCGCATAACAATGTATTTCGGTTCTTCCTGATATGGCCAGTCTCGCGCACCCAGACATAACATTAAGCGCAAATGCCATGAAACTTTGTGTGCTTTTAATACTGCAGTTTGTACTGGCGCTGCACACTTGGAGAAATCCTTTTCAGTGAGAAGAGCTATGATGTCCTGCTGATGTAATTCTGCATCTAGAGACTGAGGTATGGGGGTTCGCTAGACTAAGCCCAGAGGTCTTCTATTATTATAATAAACTATCTTACTGCAAGGGGAGGGTGGTAATGTTATTTATACGTTTATCCACTGAGCTCTGAGATGCTTTCCCGTTTGTATTCTATGGAATTGTAACCATGCTGCTTATATTAGTCATATGCATTATGCTATTAGTACTGACACGTGTACTGTACATTAGAGCACGTAAGTTGGAATAAACATTTTAACCTATCCAGTGTCTCTTCCTACGCACCTTGTGGACGAGTACGAGTGAGTGACGAAAGAGTGTTCTTGCTTCTGTGAGTCCTGAGATAAAGATACCGTGTTCTGGGTTGTCCAAACATTAGTACTTGGGTGCTAATGGGATGCTAAGCTAGTTGGGTTGGGGTTTTTGGGTGCTACGGTATATGGTGGCAAACCACTGTATTCCGGGGGTCCCATTTTCCTGTGCATAGCTCTGTGTATGTGCAGAAGCCTTATGACATGGCGCGACCACCGTGGGGCAGCTTATCTGCGAGACGCTTGAGTAGTACTTGTGCTTGTCCACAAACCCCTCGCGTACGCTTCCGGAGGCGTATGTGACGGTGATACCTCCTATATTGAACGTTTTATAGGTTCTTTCAAGCTTGAAGTTATTAAAAAGGTTACATAACAAACCCATTTTGTGCTCCCTGTTAGGTTGTCGAATAAAATTGTTTAGTTATGGCTGGTGTGGCGATAGCTGCACATAGCCGAGGACCACTCCGTGACCACTTACGGGTGTATGGAGTGCCTGATACAGGGATCGATTTGGTCTTTGTGGTTCAAGCCGATCCGGCTTACCACTTTGAGGTGTTTTACACTTGGATCACTTTTGAAGCGGTGGAGGCAGATGATAATCTGTTTCATGAATATAAGCCCACCGCTATTCCTGCTGCCTATCGACCCTATACCAATCTTGAAGTACCTCTCACGGCTTGGCAGCACCGTGTTTGGTTTAATGGCGCCCTACCACAACCAACTACCGCAGTTCGTTTAGGCCCCTTATCAATTCAGGGGGCCACTTGGCCTGTATTGGCCGGGTATACTCCGCATCCGAATTATCTGGCATTACCGCTTGCGGAACTTCGCACTATGCATACCGAATTGGTGCGAGTGCATCGAGCCCTAGTGACATACGTTACAGGTAGCCTACATGGAGCTGCTCCTGTAGTCGCAGGCCAACCAGCTATAGCCGCTGGAGTGACCATAAGTCCTGTCATGGTAAATTCTGTGATGGGCAAACGTCCACAAAATAAGGACGACTATCCTTATTGGCTTGCCGAAAAGTTCGATCAGATAGAAGCGGTGTTTCCACATACGTCCCCAGTGGATAAACATCGCATCCTTACGATAAGTTTGCCAAAAGACTTAATCCCCGATTTGACATCATGTGAAAACTGGGGTAAGGTATTCGCAGCAGTTTATTCAAAATGTTTTGGAACTCCTTCCATGACGGTTCTACCCTCTGTAATTAAAAAAGTACAGGATGAACATGGCCCTGAAGCGGCTGTGGAATTAGGGATGAGACTAGTGGGAGTGTTTGATGTAGTAGCTGAGCTGATCCTTGGAAATGTCAAGGGCGATGCTATGAACTTTCAAGTAGCGAATGCTTTGGCTTTGGTCCCAGAGTTGGACAGGCCTCGCGAATTACCGAAAATTATTGCCCGGGCTTATAAAACAATTGGAAGAAACAGCCTAGGCAACAAGCCTTTTGTAAAAATGCAAACTCAATCGCAAACCCAAGTTACACAAACAAAAAGTACATCTGAGAAAGATGATAGACCAGTCTTCACTAAAAAGAGTTGGAGACAGAAAAAACAGGGTAAGCAACAAAAGAAGCTGGGGTCGAGAGGCGCTTCCCCAGTTTCTGTTTCTTCTGAACGTACTTATGATTTACGTGATAGGTCAAGGATTAAATCACCAGAAAGGTTTCAGAGCTCTGATACGCGTTCTCCTCGTTCTTCACAGGCCCAGACGTCGTCACAGGCTGGTGAAGGAGGACGGCAAGATAGAGGAAGGGGCCGAGAGGCTCCCCAGGAGCGAGACCAACCTCGACAACAAGTCAGAGGGAAGGCAGAAGAATTTCATCTTCCTCGACCGCAATTTCAGAAGAAAAAGGTTGCCGCTGTCACAGCGAAATATGCCTCAGACCGTGAGAACGAGACTCCAGAATTGGACGTGGGCAGTGACCCTCCTAGACAGCGCCGCGGAAGTTACCATAGTGCGGGAGGCGCTACGTCCTCATATGGAGGCGACAGCAACTGAAACATTCGTTACTGTAGAGACAGCTGACACGAGAGAGGCACTCCCTGACAGACTATATAATATAGTCATACAAATTGAAGGTGACATACCGCGTGAAATAAAAGGGATTTTTGGGAAAATCTAACCTCTTCATATGACATTTTGTTAGCGGAGGTGGATTGGCCACCCCCATTCGTTTTAGCTGCACATAAAGGAGAGGAGGTAATCCTTCCAAGCTTTTCACGGCATGTCCCAAAAGACAAAGCTGAAGCACTTGCAGCTGAGTGGGCTGTGTACCTGGCACCAGCGTTATACCGCAACCATGTGGGATGGGATGAAGAATCACCTCCTCATGCAATACCTTTGCGGTCACTACCGCAGCCACAACCCCAATATCCCATCAAACGGCAGGCAAAAGGCCCCGTCTCCGAAATTCTGACACAGTTGGAATATCAGGGAGTAATTGAACCATGCGTATCACCTATGAACAATCCCCTTTTCGTGGTTTCTAAACCCGATGGATCGTACCGCTTAGTTTTGGATTACCGGCATTTAAATACTCATTGTCGGAACTTTGCGGTGCAAAATACACACAGTTCTGCGCTTGTAGACAGTCTTGTTCGTAAAAAATACAAAACGACACTTGACCTTTCAAACGGTTTCTACACGCACAACCTAGCCCCGGAGAGTGGTCAATGGACCGCATTCACTTCCGGTGGTAAATTATTCCAGTTCCGGCGATTACCCATGGGCTATAAAAATAGTCCGGGTATATTCGCCGCCCGTGTTGTTTCTTTGTTAAATGACATTGATCAAGACGCATGTTCGTACGTAGATGACATCTATCTGACGGACGACGAATTATTTCAGCATTTGTCCCGTGTGGACCGCATTATTCTTGAATTCGCGGAGCAGGGTTACAAATTTAACTTTGCTAAATCACACATTGCTGAATTTACAGTTCTGTTCTTGGGCTATGAGCTCAACAACGAAGGTAAGGGCTTAGCCCCCCATTTCTTGGAAAAATGTGCACACTTGTGCCCCCCAAATACTCTGAAGAAACTTCAGTCTTTGCTGGGGTTCCTGAATTTCGGGCGTACTTACATTCCCGAATATGCCCAGCGTATCAAGCCTTTGTATGCTTTGATACAACCTACTTATTCAAGGTCTTGCTGGCTGCCTGAGCACACCTCAATTCTGCAGTCTTTGCAGACAGACCTTTGGAGTCTAAATATCTTTTGACTCGTGATAACCACACAAACCTGGTGATTAGAATAATTCCGGGGGCGGTGGGATTCACCTATTTAACCTTTAATGAAGGTGATACAGTACCCATCGCATACAAGTCACATCTGTACACTTCCGCTGAATTGCGCTTTACATCTGTCGAAAAAGTTCTAACTGCAGTGCAAATGGCGATTCTAAAAGAACGCGCACTGGCACAGGGAAAGCGGATTCTGGTGGTAACACCCTGTCCTGCCCTGGAGGCAGTAACAAAGGCAAGTGTACCGAACTCAAAAGCAATGCATCCCCGTTGGATACAATGGGCTACATCCTTGACGTCTTCGGACGTCACTTTTGTCTTTGATTCTTCTCTTCAGACTCAGGAGTATTTACAGTATGAATTCGTTCATCCTCCTCCTTTGTTTTTACTGCCGCTTGAGGATTACAAATGTGTGATCTACACCGATGGTTCGGCGCAACCGGCCACTGGGTCCAAGCACGCTTATTCTGCTGCATGTGCTATTGTTGCGGGATCCTTTGTGGATGGCAAGTTCAAATCCACTGTAGTGCACACTCGCACACTTGGAGATAGTACCGCACAATTGGCCGAGCTGCATGCATTGCTACTTGCGCTTGAGTTCGCTTCTCAGGATGAGACCACTCTAATTGTATGTGATTCTTTTTACTGTGTACAATCATACAATGACAATCTGTTTTTCTGGTCGAAAAACGACTACAAGGACGCAAAAGGGAGCACAATTAAGCATAAAATGCTTTGGGTTCGAGTGGCAGAATTGCAACAACGTCTGCCCCTCACACAGGTGGTTCACACCTTAGGCCATCAGCGGGTGGGCGCACACGCTATTGGTAACGATCTGGCAGATGAAGCTGCCCGTTCAGCAGTAGTCACGTGTTCAGTAGCAGCGGTTACCAGGTCCATGTCTAAAATAGACCCTGTTATATTAGCAGCTATTGCTGCAACCAAGGAAGGTAATAATTACCCTACAGGTTTCCCTTCCAAGTATTCTTACACATTAAGTCCCGATCAGGTTCCTTATGTAACTATACCTGACGTTGGAGATCGGCTGATCCCCAACGCGGACCGCAGGAGTGCCTTGATATCAGCTGCACACGAAGGCATGGCTTCGGCTCATGCAGGTGTGTCAGCTACGGTTTCCATCTTGCAGCAGCGTTATTGGTGGCGTGGGTTATATAAAGACACTCGTGCTTTTGTGCTTTCTTGCGACGTTTGTCAACAGATTAAGCCTTCCACGGTAACACGTCCACCACAAACACCGCTCTGCATTGCTAACAGACCCTTTGGGTGTGTTTACTTGGATCACTGCGGTCCATTCTCATCAGACACTGCCTATAAATACATCTTAGTGGCAGTGGACTCGTGCACACGGTTTCTCTGGGTCTGGCCACAACGGAGTGCTGACGCCCAAAATGTAATCAGGGATTTGCGTGTCTTTGTGGGAATTTTCGCATGCGGCACCTTCCATTCGGACCAAGGTCCAGCGTTTGCCTCTAGGGCTTACAAGGATGCAATGGCTTCGCTTGGGGTGCGGGTGAAATTTTCGTCTCCGTATAGGCCTGAGGGCAACTCTATCGTTGAACGAATGAACCGTGACTTAAAGCAATCCTTAACAGCTAGGGTTATAGGTACTGGCAGGAACTGGCTGGCCCATTTGTATACCGTTCAACGTGCACTTAATAATCTCCCTAGAAGACCTCTGGGTGGGCGGACCCCATACGAAATGCTCTTTGGCATAAGAATGTTTGTGCCTGACCTTGAGGGTCCAGACATCGCGGCGCAATCCGCCAAGTTTGATGTAGATAACCACTCTGCTATGTTACAGGACTTACAAGAAGCCCGAGACAAACTTGCAACTACACATTTGCCTTCAGCCACAGATCCTGCGTTGCAGATTCCGGTAGCCGGCTGGCTTCCGAAAGTTGGAGAACTGGTTCGAGAGAAGGTTGAAAATAAAAAGAATTTGGCCCCTCTTTTCGTGCACCAGTTCCAGTTCTGGGCTTGAAGGGAACACGTACAGTCATTTTACCACCGCTTCCTGGTCGCAAAGAGAACAGATACATCTCAGTTGAAAATGTCAAGCTACAGCGCCTGGCCGATCCTGAATAGTGTCACACCAGCGGTCTCTTGTCCTGCCATTTATCGGACATATGTTCGTGGCCCATCTACACGAACGGTCGCTGATGCTGTAATTGAGATGGTTGATTTGCCTGAATCCTCTCCTTTGTCTGAAACTACAATTGATCCCCAACTCTCCACTACTATCGACGAGGACGAGTATACTTATCCTGCATCTGAATCGGTGGCGCATCAACCAACAACGCCACTTGGCCCGACTCGTTATTCCTTTGATTCGGATTCCACCTCTTCAAAAGTCCCATCCAAGTTCAGTATTTTTGTATCCTGGTTTAGAGACAATTTTTTGATTCCACCCTGGACATACCTCTGGTTGGTACTTTTCTTGATTTTTCTGTTCATGTCCATTGGCTTTGTCACAGTGTTTTTTCTACTAATCAATGGTCACTATTTACCTGAACGCTCTGCTGTGGACTATGTTTCTGGAACTTTGGCTCCTCATTCCTCGTCTCACATCATGAAGCGTGACCACACATTTGTGAACATTTCAGCTTTTCCAGTTGCTGATGGCATCGTATGGGATGCAGTGAACTATCAAATCCATGGTCCGACGGAAATTATTAATGTACCTAATGTCCTTCGTGTTTCAATGGGTGATGTAGTACAAAATAATATTCATTCTGATGATTGGGATGTGCATGCCGTTGAAGCATTGTTTGCCGATTTAAAATATTATGCATCTTTTAATGCTGAAGATTTATATATGAATTCTGCGAATTATGCCGATTTGTATTGTTACCAACATTGGGGTAATCATTTTCTCCATAAGCCAAGTGCCCTGCGTAGTTCTGTTAACTACACCCAATGGGAACATTGTCCAAACCCCTTGCCAGGTAGCTCACAAACTCTTCGAAATAAGTTTACCTATTTTACTGATTTTAATCGGTCGAACCCTGCATCTTATTATTTTAGACTTAATACCACATCAACTCAGAAAATTATGTTAACACACACCAAATTGCTTTATTCAGGTTCCTTTTTAAGTGCCCTAGCTGTGGGTGGTTATGAGTACTGGGAGGATACAGTAGATTTGAAATCTATTTGGGGTTCCAAGCCATGGCAGGTACAAGGAACCGAGACATTACATCGTGCTTGCCTCATCCCTACCCAAATTATGTTCCTAAATGCTTCCATCTATCAGACTACATGTTGGGGCTTAGCAACCACTAAACAATTGAATTCGCCCTCCGTACCATCCCTGTCGAGTTTTCCCAATGAAAGCTCACGATTCAATATGTCCCTCGTGTCCCTGCAGGCTCTGTTACAAAATAATTCGTATAATGTTTCTGAGCTAGTTCAGTCACCCTGGTTGGTATGGCCTACATCATCAAATGCATGTCAAATGCGTTTTCACGACTCAGGTACTAGCTACACACAGGATAGGCCTGATCCGAGATTTACTGATTCCTGTACTGTCACTACATATTCTGTTGGTAAATTATGCAAACAATGGCTGCAACACTCGTCCCTTGATTCTGTTAAACAACATTTGTCCCTCCTTTCAGGCAATATTGATCTGTCCGACTTTGTTTTGGGACCTCGTGGTCCCCGACCTAAAAGATTCATTTATGAGACATATAATGAACTCTGGAAGCTATCACAAATGGAAGCTGCTTCCCGTCTTCGGGAAATAGATCAAGCAAATTTGGAAAAGGTGCTTGCTGTTGTTGACAATAGTATTAATACCCTGTCTTCACGCATTTATACTTTAGAGAATATTGTGTCCTCTGTTGTCGATATTGTACAGGATGATGTTTCTGTGTTATATCATGGTCAGAATCAATTGCGCTCAGTTATGCAGTTTGCATGGACTTTACAAACGCTTAAGTTAGGTAAAGTTCCTTGGCATTTTTTGAACACCTCTGCCTTGTTTCTACCTTTTAATTTAACTGACAAACAGCAATTTATGTCCATGAAAGATGCAACTTACACTCTATTACATATCGAAAAAATGGATCCGCTGTCGTTCTCTGTTGCAGAACTCGATTCTGCTGTGTGGCTAGTTCATGGGGTTATCGCTTTACCTTTTTCCTTATTTGAATTTGACTCATGCATGAAACATTATCCTGTGGGCCGTTACCGGCCATTGGGCAGTGCTTTCCTGCATGAACTCTGGTCCTTGCCTTTCATGTATAAATGCCTTCGGGACGGCAGGGAAGTCTTTCTCACGGGGGAGTACTGCGACTCGACTATGGGTCATTCGCTTATTTGTAAACACATTAAATTGCATGGCTCATGTAGCGTTTCCTCTCCTAATCTTGCTTGTGTGCTGAAAGGTATTCCTGCTCCTGTTATTTCACCTACTTTCACTCTCCTTTCCAATGGTAGTTATTTGCTTTTAAATAACGAAAACTGTTGTGGCCTGCAGGCTGGCATTCCTTACATTGTAACAGTTTCACACAGGGTTGTCTGCTGCAAAAATGTGCTTTTTCCTCCCCCTCATGGCAAGGTTGATATCTCTATTTGGCCTTCCATCCCTACCATGGAAGCAGATTTCAATAGACTGAGCAGAATAAAGGCACTATTATTAAACGAGGAAGTTATGCTCACGTCCGCCCGGGAGACATTCATTCTCCAGGTGGCGAGTACCCACAGTGAAATACAGGCCCTTTTAAACACTAATCTCCCCCAACATTTTGGGGAGTTAATACATCGTATTTTTAACGCATCTAACACTGAAGGCCTAGTGCACTTTTTAAGGTCGTGGGGTCGGGCTTGGTGTCCTCCTTCCAAACTATATTTGGTGTCATACCGGCTTTCATACATTCTATTTTTTCCAGTGTCTTTGGCGGTTTCCCATTGATCCTCGCTTTAGCGGCTGGTGTCTTGCTCTTAATTTGCTTTCTGCGCAATGGCTGCTCCCCGATGGGACCTGCTCGATCCAGAACGCCTCCAGCTGCTCCGTGAACGCCTTTTGGCTGGTTTTGGTGTACTGCCATTGGCGACACTGAGTGTGTCATATACTCTTTCATTCCGCTTTGCGTATTTCACTTGCGTGCAACCTGTGATGACTTGTATCCGCTGTCCTTTCACCTGGACTTTGGATTATTGCCTCTCCAATTCGTCATTGTCTGTTCCGGATTTTGTTCAGTTGATGGGTCCCTTAGAGGCCCATGAGCAGGACTGTTCCGCTGCTGGCTGTATGGCGCGTGCGGCTGCACTGGGGATTTTGGCGCAATGGGATATCTGGGCGGCTGCCCAGGATCTCCTACAACGAAGCTGTTTCAATTATCACGCAAGCTGTCCCGCATTGCTTCTGGATGCTCCCTTTGTTGAGGAGCATTCCTGCTCTTTGATCTCATGGATTGGATGGCATCTATGTTTTTGATAATTCCAATGATGAACTCTTGGAGGGTATGGCTTTTCTCTGCACTTACACTTTCATGGATTGACCTGCCCTTCGCCGTTTGGGCGCTCCCTGTGCTCCAACGGCTGTGTTTTTCCTCTGATGGGCCTCTGTCCTGGCCGCTGGACTGTCCAGGGAGGGTGTCTTGTGGATTGTTACCTGCCTTGTTATGTTGGCCTGGGCCTGGCTGCCATGCTGCTTTTCTTTGCGCACGTTACACTGAGCCAGGGCTCCCTCGCCCTTTGCTCTTGCCAAGTTCTTTTGCGCTGTCTGCATTTTCTGTCTTTCACCTTTTCTCTTGTTCGATTTGGGCTCAGACTGCACAACATGTACAAGGTCGCATAACAATGTATTTCGGTTCTTCCTGATATGGCCAGTCTCGCGCACCCAGACATAACATTAAGCGCAAATGCCATGAAACTTTGTGTGCTTTTAATACTGCAGTTTGTACTGGCGCTGCACACTTGGAGAAATCCTTTTCAGTGAGAAGAGCTATGATGTCCTGCTGATGTAATTCTGCATCTA
This sequence comes from Calotriton arnoldi, assembly GCA_963921515.1. NCBI lineage: Eukaryota > Metazoa > Chordata > Amphibia > Caudata > Salamandridae > Calotriton > Calotriton arnoldi. Next base: position 4,369,378 of record CAWUFW010000244.1, read on the forward strand.
GAGACTGAGGTATGGGGGTTCGCTAGACTAAGCCCAGAGGTCTTCTATTATTATAATAAACTATCTTACTGCAAGGGGAGGGTGGTAATGTTATTTATACGTTTATCCACTGAGCTCTGAGATGCTTTCCCCGTTTGTATTCTATGGAATTGTAACCATGCTGCTTATATTAGTCATATGCATTATGCTATTAGTACTGACACGTGTACTGTACATTAGAGCACGTAAGTTGGAATAAACATTTTAACCTATCCAGTGTCTCTTCCTACGCACCTTGTGGACGAGTACGAGTGAGTGACGAAAGAGTGTTCTTGCTTCTGTGAGTCCTGAGATAAAGATACCGTGTTCTGGGTTGTCCAAACATTAGTACTTGGGTGCTAATGGGATGCTAAGCTAGTTGGGTTGGGGTTTTTGGGTGCTACGGTATATGGTGGCAAACCACTGTATTCCGGGGTCCCATTTTCCTGTGCATAGCTCTGTGTATGTGCAGAAGCCTTATGACAGCAGCTCTCTCTCGGCAGAGAGAGAGAAAAGCAACAGAATTACGCGCAACTTCCTGTGCGCCCTCTCCGGCTTTTATTCCCTTCCGTGGCCGGGCAATATGGGAGTTGTAGTTCAGGGAACTAGGCAGGCGCCGCAACACCTGTATCCCTGACAGCGGCAGGCAGGATCCGCCCGCCGTTGATCTCCAGCCCCCCCGCCCGAAATGGCAGCCGATATCGCGGCAGCGCCGCCGGGGAGCTGGGGTGCGATTGTAGGTGCCTTCGCAAGCACGGGCAGATGGGCAGCCCTGCGCCGGGTGCACCCTCTTCAGCGCCGGAGGGCAGAACCAGGCACCCGCGGCCGCCCACGCGGGATCACAGCTGGGCGAGGGAAGGAGGAAGACACATGCGGCACCTCAGAGTCGGCGGCTCGCCACCGGATGCTCTGGCCCCAGGGAGGCCCCTCCGGGCACTCGGGCGGAAGACCAGGCGGCACAGTCCAGAGGCGGCAGACGTTGCGGCTCAGGGCGGAGAGGCCGCCATTTTAAGTGCGAGCCCCGGCCGGCCGAATACGGCGTAGCGTTGACACACGGGGCTCCTCGCAACCAGGGACACAGCCAGAGGTGCAGCGCTGGAACGGCGACGATTGTCAGGGCTGGATGGCTCTCAGGACGGCTGGACTACGAGCGGAGGGGTCCGGGAGCACTCTCAAGGTGCGTCCACCATCTTGGCTTGCTAAGCCACGCCCCCTCTGTAAATCTTTTTATGGTTCTCTGAGCCGAAATAGTTATTCTTGACTTGAGATATCATCTGTAACAAAAGTCAACAAATCTAAGGATTAACACATTTTTGTAATCATATCTTATATTACGTGATATTTTAAATCGACCTTTAAAGACACCCATGATGCACAGCAGAAAGAGAAACAGAGAGGCCCTGTCAAAGGACTGCAAACCCCCACATAGGTGACAACACATACTGACTTCCTTTTCACAGTTCAGAAATATTTTTAATGTATTTGCCCTAAAAAGAAGAACAAATTGGACAGCGCCACTCAATACTGGAGTGAAAGTGAAGCTTATATTATAATCAATAACAAAAACAACTGAAGACCCATTAAATAAAGGCTAACACTGCTGTGGTGTGATGTTCCTCTTTTGTAAATATCTCCTCTTTGAGATGGAATTGATACAATTGCAGGTCTACAGTGAATGCTTTGTGTGACATCATGGGCAGATCCAATGAATTACTGGCATAGATTGTTCATTCATTATCTTCATGCATGTGTGTATTTTTTTCAGGGATTTCATCCTGAAATGTCCACATTCCATTCTGTGCATACTCTGTCGTGCTTTATTTGTTAACTTTAAACATTTGATACTGCACACGCCAAGCTCCCAGGAGAAGTAGACCACTTCATAGAGAATGTTTCAATGCAGCCGGAGCATCTGAGACATGAGATACTGTACATAGGACACTGTGGTTTGTAGAAATGAGCAGGCACAACTGTACCACCCACCCTGTGCTTTTTTTACCGATGCTCCAAATGCACAGTGGGAACCCATGTTTGCATAAATTTCTTTGGGAAACCCTCCACATTCAAGAAGAGAGTAGAATGGGACATTTGCTACACTCACTCACTCGGTAGTAGGTATTTTTCAAAATATCTTTTTTTATTGAGCTGTCACCAATGGTGTAGGAAACTCGCTCTTTATATGATATATCAAAATGAGATATATCATGCAAAAAGTCCAGGGATTCCCTTAAGGGTGGACAGGGGCTTGCTACGGCAATCCCAAGGTGTTCTTCTAGGGGGTAGTGTGGTCTACCAGCCTTAGGCTTATTAGAGGGGAGTGTTAGACATTCACAAATACACACAGTAGGCAATAAGTGAGAATCATGACTAAATAAGGAGAACCACACCAATCTGTACAAAATTACACATATCTTTACATATATTTAGGTACCAGAAGCAATTTGTTCAGGTAAGTACGTTTTTCAACAGAAATACTTTTGTATTTAAAAAGTTGACAGTGAAATTTTCAGACGCTGCAATTTTATCCTAAGGGTGGAAAAGTAAGTGCGGCATTCAGGAACAGTACAGCAACTTACGGGACCACTCTCCAAGAGTTACGGTGAGTGGTGGGTAAGGTCCAAGGCAGCACCAGCAGAACACCACCAGTGGCAATAGGACGTCCAGGTGCAGGGATGCAAAACAGCGTTGGGTGCACAATGTTACTCTATGGGGATTGGTCTACATGTAAAGAGACTGCAGGTTTTGAGTGGGAGGCCAGTCGGGCTGAACCAACGGGGGGGTCAGGCCTCATGATGCTCGGGGACGTAGGGACACCTGTGGTCATCTTCTCCACGGCCCAGGGGCAATGGCTGAAAAGGTGTCTTTTGGCGTCCAGTTTTCCTTACCGGGAGGAGTTACGGTAGAGTGGGCCTGCGTGCAGAGGCTACAGGCGACGCCTGAAAATTAATTGGAGCCGAAACCACAGCGGACTCGGTCTCTGGAGGGCTGGGGGACCACGATGACAGAGTTGGCTCACTTCAACTTGGGCTTGGAGCGTTGGGTGCAGTGGTGTCTTCAGGCGTCAGGTTTCTGTGGTCACGAAGTCCTCACAGGAGTCTTTGGTTGCCTGCAGGATGCAGGGAAGCAGGTTTACTACTTCTCTGGAGGTCTTGGTTCCTGGGTGAAGTGCTGGCAGGTCTTCCGGGCTTTTGGGCTCAGCAGCTGCAGGACAAGTCGTCTATTGCTGCCATTCTCGAAGTCAGCAGGCAGGCCGGCGGTGTTGGCGCCAAGTCAGTTGCTGGAGCTTCAGTTCTTGCTCTTTGTCACTCTTCACGTCCGTCTACTTCTTTCAGGTCGGCAGGATCTGTTTCTCTGGCGCCAGGGGCTCCTCTAAATTCTGAATTTAGGGGCATTAGGGGAGTGTAGGGTAGTAGGCAATGGGTTACTTACCCTTGGAGTCACTACGCCCCCTATGTAACCACTTCCTGTGGGAAGTGGGCATAACCCTGTCCCAGAATTCTTAAGTTTGCCATTACAAAGATGGGCAACTCTGAAAAGGCGTGGTCACTTCAATTAGCCAACCTCAGGGGTGGGACTAGCCTGGTGTGGGCATGCCTACCTGACTGACTAATTTTCCCGCCTGCCCAGGTGCCAAAGGACTCTGGACAAAGGGGATCTGCTTCCTCTCCTGTGAGAGGAGCCAGATTCGCATTTCAAAGGCGGGGGGTTCTTTGAAGCTTCCCTGCCTTGGAATGCAAATCAGCAGGTTATTCTGAGTGAGGGTGTGTACACGTCCTCTTCCTGTGCAGGCTTTGTTTCTGACCTCCTGAGGGCAGAGGCCTTCACCCTGGTAGGTCAGAAATCTATTTTGGGGTGCAGGCTGGCCAATCAGTCAACACACCAGGGGCTGGTAGGTTGTCAGGGGGCACCTCTAAGGTGCCCTCTGTGTGCATGTATTCACAAGTCCACCAATAGAATCTGGGTGGGTTTGTGAATACGAGATGTTAGATTCCAAATGTCCCTATTTTCAGTGAAGCCATCATGTAGCTGAGGAACTTGTTTTCACCAGTGTCTAGCACATGAGTTAAAATGGCTTCCCTGATCACTTGTACTGGCAGCAATGGAACTGACCAGCACAGGGCCAGTCCTCACATGTAATATAAGGAACCCTGCCATTGGGCTGTAAGGCCTAATTTATTGGTAATTTACAAATATTCCATGCAATGTTAGGGGACAAGGCACACAGGGACGTGCATCATGTCGTGTTTGCATTTTTGTCTGCACCAAAACACGCAGCCTGCAATGGCAGCCCTGCATGAGTTTGGTGAGGGGTCCCATAGTGTGGCACAATTTGTGCTGCAGCCCTTGGGGAACCTCAGCAGTACCTCAGGCCCTAAGTACAGAGAGTAACATTTACTAAGGACTTACAAAGAGTGCTAAAGGTATTGACAATTGGGGGACCCAATTGTACAGTTCTAGGGAAAGAGATCTGACACCGGGGACCTGATTAGCAAGAACCCAGTGCACTTCCAGTCGAAATCCCATCATGTACCAGGCAAAAAGCCGGGGGGGGGGGGGGCCACGTCAAAAACACACACTTTCCTACAAATGGCCAGCACCGGCACACCATTGCAATGGTGGTGCCCCTTATGTAGATGTTGAAAGAGTTCTGGATCCAGATGTTCTGGGGATATTTATGCACAGGTCGTTGGTTATGTAGGAGTTGGTGACACTCTTTATGCAGAATTTGGAATTGCGTTTTATAAAGAGGTTGGTAAAGCTTTTCAAACATATGTTGACAGTGCTCTCTATGCAGAGGTTGATGGTGCTCTTTCTGCAGAGTTCTTTATGCAGAGTTTGGATGTGGTCTTTATATTGAGGTTGGCGGTGCGCTTCAGAGAGAGGTTAACAGTGCCCTTTACACATAGTCTGATGATGATCTTTCTGGGCAGCAGGAGACCTGGGGATGTGCATGTTGTTTTTGCAAGTACATAGTGTTCTTGCTTTCTTCATGCATAGCTGGAGATGCTCTATATGGAGAGTTCGGGATGGCCTTCATGCAGAAGATGTTGGTACTCTTTTAGGCCAGCTGCACACAGAGCTAAAGAAATTGTTTCTGCAGTTTTTCTGTGCCCTTTTTAGGTCTCGCCTAGCCAGCGCTTGCGCTGTCTCTTCGAGTACCTTTTTTTTCTCCTGTTGGAACCTCCCATGAGGACTGCCCCCGTTACATGTGTTGTTACTCTACATGTTTTAGTTACGGCCTGTGAGCACACGCTCTCCACCAATGTTTTTTTTACATGCGTCCGCACGCCTTTTTTTCTATTTCTTTGCTTTTGTTACAATCGCCCCACCCACGCTTTATCTTTAAACATCTTAAGCTAAAGCGGGGCTGCCGTGATTGCTTCAGAATTAAATAAATTGGAAAAAAAATGCATCTGCATGCCTTTTTTTTCTATTTCTTTACTTTTGTTACAATCGCGGCACCCGCACTTTAGCTTTAAACATCTTAAGCTAAAGCGTGGAAGCCACGATTGCTTCAAAAGTAAATAAATAGAAAAAAAGCTTGCGCCCGCCATTTGTTTACTTTTGTACAGGGGCGGTTCCTGCGTAAAAGCACTGGGGCATTGCCCCACTATATCCGTGGCCCCTCCGGCCCATATTTGTGGCTCCACGACCTCCAGTATTAAATTTTAAAATGCAATAATTTTTTTTTCTGCCCACGGCAGTCAGCTTTTTTCAGCCGCGAGCCAGCTCTGTTGTCACACACATGATCAGGCTCACCTTACGCTGCGCTGTTGCTTGCACCCTCACCACAGTCACTCTTGAGAAAGTGGCAGGCTTGCAGTACGCATGTCGGGTTGAACGGCAGCCTTTGTGCGGCCAGCCCGACATAGGCAATAGAGGTGTCTCTTATATGCTCAATTAGTGAGCCACGGGAATCACAGATGCATCCCCCCGGTCTCCTAATGAGCGCTAACTTCGCCTGCTCAAGCCAATCCTGGCACTGGTCTCATGCTGTGCTCGTAACATGACAGCAAGAGAGCAGTGTCTGGATTGGCTCTGAGACGTGGTTAGCAGGCATTTCTTAGCACGGGGGTGGGAGGTTCCGTCGTCGTCACTCAGAACATTTACGGCCACCACTTTCAAGTGTCACCAGCCGCCACTGCTTTTGTAGCAATGGCGGCACCTGTGCTTTAGCTTTAAACATCTAAAGCTAAAGTGCGGGTGCCCCGATTGCTTCAAAAGTCAATAAATAGAAAAAAAAAATGGCCGCATTCCTCTTTTTTTCTATTTCTTTACTTTTGTTACAATCGCGGCACCCGCGCCTTAGCTTTAAACATTTTAAGCTAAAGCGCGGGTGCTGCATTTGCTGCAAAAGTAAATAAATAGAAAAAATACAAATGAACGCCTTATTTTTCCTATTTCTTTACCTTTGTTGCAATCTCTGCATCCGCGCTATAGCTTTAAACATCCTAAGCTAAAACGCGGGTGCCACGATGGCTTCAAAAGTAAATAAATAGAAAAAAATGTGGCCGCACGTCTCTTTTTTTCTATTTCTTTACTTTTGCTACAATCGCGGCACCCACGCTTTAGCTTTAAGGATCTTAAGCTAAAGCGCGAATGCTGCAATTGCTGCAAAAAAATTAAATAAATAGAAAAAATACGACTGAACGCCATTTTTTTCTATTTCTTTATCTTTGTTGCAAATTTGGCACCTGCACTTTAGCTTTAAACATCCTAAGCTAAAGCACGGGTGCCGCGATTGCTTCAAAAGTGAATAAATAGAAGGAAAAAAAAGTGTGCACCCGCCATTTGATTTCCATTTGTTTACTTTTGTGGCAATGGCAGCACCTGCGCTTTAGCTTTAAACATCTTAAGCTAAAGGCGGGTGCCGCAATTGCTTCAAAAGTCAATAAATAAAAATACGGCTGCATGCCTTTTTTTTCTATTTCTTTACATATGTTACAATTGCGGCATTCCCCACTTTAGCTTTAAACATCTTAAGCCAAAGCATGGGTGCCGCGATTGCTTCAAAAGTAAATAAATTGAAAAAAAAGCATTTGCAATGCAATAGGTCTTGCATTACTGAAAGTTTGAGCTACTGGCGTTGCAATATTATTAGCAACGCCAATGGTTCAAACTTTCAGTATTGCGAGACCTATTGCATTGCAAATGCTTGTTGTTTCTGCCAAAGGTGATTTTTAAGCAGAGGTTGTTGATCTTTCTGAACTGCTGGAGGCAAAGGGCTATAGATTTTGTTTTTACAGAGTTTTATTGTGCCCTGTTTTTCTGCCTGTTACTTAGCTGGGCGTGTGATCAATATTTTGAGGTTTGTGGTCCTATTTGCACAAAGATTGGTCATGCTCCTTAAGCAGAGGTTAGCGTTGCTCTATATGCTGAGGGCAGTATTCTCTTCATGTAGAGCTTGGTCCTGCTCTTTTACGGAGGTTGGAGGGGCTCTTCATGCAGAGATCTGTTGTCCTGTTTATGAAAAGGTAGGTAGTACTCTTTTTGTAGAGGTTGATGATGCTCCTTAAGCAGAGGTTAGCATTGCTCTTTATGTGAAGCTTGGTTCTGCTCTTTTGGTGTAGTTGGTGGTGCTCTTTATGCAGAGATCAATCTGTTGTCCTCTTTATGAAGAAGTAGGTAGTACTCTTTGTAGAGGTTGGTGGTGCTGTTTGTGCAGAGATTGGCTGTACTAATAATGCAGATGCTGGCATTGCTCTTCATGTATAGGTGGTTCTGCTCTCTATGCAAGAGCTGATAATTGGTGTGCTCTTTGTGGCGTGCTATAGGTATTGCTAACAGAGAGCTAGTCAGTGCTCCACATCAGAGCTTGCTGATGGCAACTGGAACTGTTTAGCCATGCAGAAGCACCCACATTCCTCTGATGTAGCTCCCATTTCCGCTCCAGTCGTTATTCGCAGTAAAACCCAGACGTCATTCCAGCCAAGAACAGTAAACAGGAGGGACCCCTAATAGAGAATGGGGGTGGGTAATATGGGGGTTCAATGAAACAGTACAAAAACAAAGGAGTACCCACCCTTTTGAAAATAGTAAAGGCCCGCAAAGGAGTCCTATGATGATGATTAAGAGCACAAAGCAATCTCATGCATGCAGGAAAAAACAACAATGGAAACAATAAATCGTTTTGTCTTTTTTATTAACAAAATATCAAAAGATTATCGAAAGATATGTTTAATATTACAGAAAATAATGCATACAAATAAAATATACTAAAGGAAATACAATAAATACATTGCCCCACAAACACTCATCATTCATACAGACACACTCATATCATTCATATGAGCTCAAAACATCAAACAGACATACTCAAAAATCATCCAACATTGACACACAAATATCCAACATAGAAAAGAAAGCCCACAGAATGAATAAATATTCTATATACAGATCCAAAATTGGAGGGTACGAAATGAATTAAGGTATTGAAAGGACAAGCGCCAACGCGCGTTTCGGTGGAAACCCTATTCACGGGCCACACCTTCCTCAGGGCGAGTCATCATTAACATGGAGGATGTGGGGCACTCAATAAACCAGTAATGATATTCTGTACAAATCAAGGTCCAACAACGACAGACTAAAATGATAATTCATTGGTCGGTCTATGTATAGTCAGAGAAAGCAACCTTCCTCTCCAATCGGATAGATTCAGGGGCCCATTTGGCCAAGAATAACGTTTTTAGGCTGCTTCTGCCAAATCTAATTTGATAGTGGCTCTTGATTAACACACCAAGCAGTCGTAGGTCTGGATAAGAACCCACGCTCCAGAATGCGGGTACTGATATAGCCCGTTTCCTTCTGCTGTCTGCCAGCAGAAGGAAACGGGCTATATCAGTACCCGCATTCTGGAGCGTGGGTTCTTTATCCAGACCTACGACTGCTTGGTGTGTTAATCAAGAGCGACCAATGAATTATCATTTTAGTCTGTCGTTGTTGGACCTTGATTTGTACAGAATATCATTACTGGTTTATCCTTTCAATACCTTAATTCATTTCGTACCCTCCAATTTTGGATCTGTATATAGAATATTTATTCATTCTGTGGGCTTTCTTTTCTATGTTGGATATTTGTGTGTCAATGTTGGATGATTTTTGAGTATGTCTGTTTGATGTTTTGAGCTCATATGAATGATATGAGTGTGTCTGTATGAATGATGAGTGTTTGTGGGGCAATGTATTTATTGTATTTCCTTTAGTATATTTTATTTGTATGCATTATTTTCTGTAATATTAAACATATCTTTCGATAATCTTTTGATATTTTGTTAATAAAAAAGACAAAACGATTTATTGTTTCCATTGTTGTTTTTTCCCTGCATGCATGAGAATGTCATTCCAGCCAAGACCTCGTGCATTCTGTCACTTGTTGAGCTTGACCTCTTGATCTCGGGTTACAGAGTAACCCGGAGGTGGCAGACCAATGTTGTGGAGGACTTTGGACCTCTGGACCACTGTGCTGTTGCCATTCTGGGTCTGGCACCATCCCTATGGACCCAGGCTCGATTGTAATGGTTAATAGATCATCCAGCATCACAAAGTCCTGAAGTTGTTGTACTGCCCGCTGCCCGGGATGACAGTGGCAGTGCCTCATATGCAATGGTTAATGCTTCATCCAGTTCCACGAAAGCCGGATTCATCAGGTTGAGGTCAACTCTACAGCCATGTCCTAAGATCACTCATGCCTTGCACAATCTCTCGACTATATTAAGAGGATGCTCCACACTCCCTGCATACAGGTGGTCCCCTCCTTCCATTCCCTCTATCCTCACACGCCTCGCCTCCCCAGACACCAAGACCGCGGCAGCATGAAGATTATTATGGTGAGTAGACCCCTATCCATTATCTTCTTTGGCAGCTACTGAGTTGACTGCCCATGGTCTTGTTCTGTTTTACCTTTTGATCTCAAATTTGTAGTATAAGGCTGGAGGGTGCGACTAGTACGGGCAGCACGCTGTCAAATAATGTAGAATGGTCTGCCCCGCTACTCAATAATATTAGAAATCTGCCTGGGCTCATATATGCTGGTGCACTTTACGTCCACTGATGGTAATGTGTTTGAATGAGGCATCCTCTGGGTCTGGCATCCCCATGGCACGGCTCTCCCGAGACCTGGATACATGTGGCCTCTTGAGTAATTCCAACCATGCTCCTTATGTATGATCAACTACTGAGATGTTGACATTGACCACACAGCATATGTAGGAGAAATACACCTGGTTGTAGCCTACAGGATACACCTGGTTGTAGAGATCTATAGCTTTTTAATCCATTTCTTCATTGATCTTCCACTTTACCATTCGGCGGCAAAAACTTGGAGGAAAGCGCTGTAGTATCTGGGCTGGACAGGGCTCCGAGTATTAGGTGAGAGAGTGTGCAGTACAGTTCCTGATTACCAAGTAGGCAATGGCCTATGGGCCCCACTCCATTTAGAACCCCGCGACAATGGATCAAAATAATATTGATTTGATCTTGAATGAAAATTACACTCAAGCTTTCTTAAATTGTTTACAATTAATTTTTGTTTAATAATTGTTAATGTTTAGTTCTGTGTAATAAAATTAGTTTATTAAAATTGTTGGTTGGTAGAATAAAAAAACGTATTAGGAGATAATTTGCGACAGGGATATCGACATTTCGACTGCCTCGGGGCCTAACCGGGTTTAATCTGGCACGGGGGGGGGGCAGAGAAGCACACGTAGGCTTGGCTAGTGTTTGATTCCAGGGCACAAGAGGCCATTGAGCTCCAGTTTGGCTCGGCCCCTCAGTGACTCACCCGCCACCTCTGATTCTTTCCCAGCAGTATTAGCTCCTCAGACGCATAACCTGGCTCGAAAGCTTCCAAATCTCTTTATATGCAGCCCGCCTCTGTAAAGCAGTGTTTAGTCGAATGGCAAGCATTGTACTGTGCAGTCCCTAGAAATTCTTAACTATAAACGCGCCCCTGTAACTTGTCATCATCTCATTTACATGAGTTTGGTGGGCCGGGTGTTTATTTCAGCACTTAGCTCAGAAATTGAAATAGACCTCCATTGTGTATGGGCCTTATCAGAGAAACTTTATACCGAAGCTAACAAAGGGCAAAACAGTTTGCACTGTTTTGCTACTCGTGTAATAGTGAACGAACCAAGCTAATCTTACCCCAATCCATATTACAAAAAGGTTTTTGCACGAGGAAAAAATGAAAAAAATGTATTGTTAGCAATTGCTAAAACATATATAACACTTTGCTTATAAATCATTTTATTTACGTTATGGAGACTTTGCTAAATATGTGCTAGACCATGAACAATTCAGTTAAATATGCATCGAACTCACTTACCACTGTCATTGCAAGTTGTATACTCAAACTGTTCACACATTGATTACCCCTGAAATATCGATAAAGTGGAAGACATGCTAACCTTTGTCTTATGCTTGTTTGCCATTATATTTCAGTCAAACGCTCTTATTAATCCAAAAATAATGTGGAATCAGTTTGTCTCATGTCTACCCTGGTGCAAACGGCATTTGCTCAATTCACATTCCTCAAAAAAGTAGCAGCTAAACGGTGCAAATGGGTGTGCTCTCTTTCTCCTCCACCAGTGCAATGTTTCTGTAGAACAGGCCCAGAAGGGCAAGCGTCATCCTAAAAGGGAACACAGAATGCTATTGACTGACATGTGATTAGTTTTATTCCACACTCATACTCATGGTTTATGTTACTGCCAATGATTATGTACCATTTTCCATGTATCTAGCGTACAACATTTATCTGTATCAGAGCAGCATTCAAAAGAGGAAGCGTGTTCTATGCAAGGATTATTTATGGACTGTGAAGTTCTAAGTCTAGATTGTTTATGTTGAACGTTCTTTAAAGGTGCTGCAGTTGAGTGGCATTAAAAGATTTATGCATAATGTTAGCCTCTGGTCTTGAAATGAAATCCAATAAATACAAATATACAGAGTGCAAAGGATGAGTCTGTGAACAAATGAAGCCACCATTGAAGAAAGATCTCCAGATGTTAGGTCCCATTAGAGCACAGGTTTAGGGGTTGCACCTTGGGGTATTATGTACCCTCTTTCTGTAGAAAGCAATGCACTATTCCCTCCCTCCCTTCCACTTACACATCTACTTTCAGGTAATCTCAATAATTTGCCTCGTTTCTAATGATTGGTTTGTCTCCACATTTCTAGGGGCCCGATCCTTCTCTGGTCTATCGGCCGGATATTGATCCAGATGATGTCACAGACAAAGAAAAGTACAGGAATTACACAGTAAGAGATTTCACTCCATTGAGGGCACAACTGGTGAAAGGTTCAGGATCGCAGGGTGATGGAAGACCAAAGATGGCAGTAATTGGTAGAACAGGGCTTGGAAGTCTGTGGGTGTACTGTACACATTAGAGGGGGATCGTTGCCCTGAGATCACAAGAGGTAAGAAGTGAGAGGGTGCAATGTGGTGCATTTTGAGAGATGATACGGAGAATGTACAGAATGGAGACGCATGAAATATGGCAAGCCAGAAGAAGCATGGATAGGGTGAGGTCGAGCAAGAGTGAAGCTAGTGACCTTGCAGAACATTTAAAGGCTAGGAATATTGAGGCCCAGACAGTCACGGAGGCTGTGATCAAAATGATTTGGGGAATTGCAGTAAATGTGAGATTTGGAGCCATTTGGGGAGTGGGATGAAATTAATGTTAAATAATTTGGACAAATTAAATTAGGGATAATTGGAGGAGCCGGGAAATATCCAAGGTCAGTGGGACTAAAAATGGGGAGTAGACAGAAATGTGGAACATTAGCAGGTGGGTATTAAAGGAGGAGAGCTTGAAGTATGATGGACCCACTGTCATTGAAGGAGGCATCATTGAAGGTATTCATTTTCATATAACTGAGGGGGGCTTCCAATGTAGGTGTCGACGTTTGAATGGTAGGTAAAGAGTCTCATTAACAGGATTTGGTGTGAATTTATTTGAGAGGGTTTCATCCTTAAATATATCAAGTGAGGGAAAATTGTTATAGGCCATCAATAAAAAAAAAATATTAATTGAAAAATATGAGTCTTGATCTCTTACCCTATATTACATCACCATCATTACCAAACAATAAGGGTTCCAGAATGTCCCTATGTATGATGATGTCTAGTTGGGTTATTGAAGCTATTGTGACATCATTCAGTAGATGGCCCCTTTAAAGGCCATGTCTTCTAAAGTATTGGGAGAGACTGCCACTAAAGGGGTTGATTTGTTTGGAAAAGGCAGCCATTAATGACAATTAATTTGAAAGAATTAAGGGCTGCTGTTGAAATAACTGGGAGAGCCTGCCATTGAAGACGATGAACGTGAAGAAGTTGACTGCGCCTGCCATAGGCAATGATGGCTTTAGAATGATGGGAGAGACTTCCTATAAGGGCTCTGTGTTTGGATGTTTTGGGAGAGACTGCTATTGAAGGCTTTGGGTTTGTAATCACTCTTGGGGAAAGTATATCAATAACTAGGTCGATTTTGGAAGAATTTTGAGTGGTTACCATTGAGGGCGTTAGTTTGGAAGACTATGGAGAGACTGCATTTGAACAAGCTGAATTTGAAAGGATGGGAGCTGCTGTCATCGAAAGTATTGGATATGGAAGGATTGAGAGAGACGACTTACAAGATTTTGCATCTAGGAGAGCGGCTGTATGGAATCATTTGAAGCTGATGATGCGGAGTGAGTGCCATGTTCCACCAGTACTATGATGCGATACACAAGAAGAAGTCGCTATTGAATGTGTTCCGTTTTTAAGTGGTAACTGTTGAAGTTGGAAGAATTTTGAAGGGCTGCCATTGTGGGTGCTGGATATGAAAGAATAGAGAGAGTCTACCATGATAGGTATCTACTTTGGAATGAGAGGGTTTGGTTCAGAAGGATGTGGAGAGGGTGACTTTGAAAAGTTGCCTAAAGTCCTCATTTTAGGCATTGTATTTGGATGAGTTTTGGGGGGGGGGGCTGCCGTTGAGGGTTCTGGCAATGAATGAAATGGGAAAGATGTCATTGATGACTCTGGTCTGGAAGGACAGGCATTGCTTTGAAGGGGTTGGCTTTGAAAGGATTGGCTGAGATTGCCACTGTAGATGCTACATTTGGAAAAATTAAGAAAAGCTGCGTTTGAAGGTGATGAGTCTGTAAGGAATGAAAAGAATCAAAATGGAAGACTTTGAGTCTGGAGGTATTTGAATATACTGATAGTATCTAAGCGCCAGGCTACGAGTCTAATGTGACTGGATACAGTGGGATAAGCTGCTATTGGAGAAGCTGGCAGAGGTTGGATTTTGACAATGGAACATGTCGCAGCATCAGAGATTACTGAAGAAAAATCAAGGCCTTTGTAAGGTGGGATCGCCTGGGACTTTAGGTTTTTGGAAAGGTTGTAACGACTTGACAGCCCTGAATGCAATAGAAATAAAATAAAATGCAGGGTTGTGAGGGTGGCAAAGCTTGCACATGGCCAGCACTAAACACATGCCAGTAAAGAACTAATGAATGCAAAATGTAAAAGAGACTCGGTATGTAAACAATCTGCGCATTAAAGTTGACAGCATAGAGCATGAAAGAGTAGTGCCAGCAGATCACAAATGATACTGTTGTGAGGTAGAAGCTTGGAATGAAGCCGGTCTTTTGGGAGCTCCACTTCAGTGGGCAGCTGCCTCCATGGGTGGCACATTAAGTGTGTGACCCTTCACTTCCCACAATGCATGCCTTATAGTTGGGGCACTAACCTGATAAGCCTGTGTTACTGCTCTTACTCAATGTAAGTGCTACCCTTGGAGAGCTGTTGGGCAGGTTACGCTCAATCTTGACACCTGTGATCTGACCACGCCAAGATGAGGTGGTGAAGAGCTTGCATGATCAGACCACGCAAGAGCACTTTACCACCACGTCCCAGGACGTTAGCTCCAAACGTTTTGAGCACCTCCTTCTTTAGGAGCAATGATCTGGCATGTAGAGTGACGTCAGAACCCACAGGCAGGGATAAGTCTTGACAGGGGCGGTGTGGTGTCATGAGAGATTAGTGACAGTTACTGGCAATGGGTCAGGTTTCAAAAGTACATTGAATAGTTGAGAGAGTGGAATCTAGTTGTCGGGATTATCCATGCTCAATTTGAATACGGATCTCGTCGGCTCTCATGGGGATGTGATATCACTGGAGCCAAGTAAGTGTGTGATCAGGAAATAGTGGCCTCTTAGAGGTTGTGAGATTTGTACACTTGCGGCAGTTGCGAGAGCTACTAAGGATAAGATTAAATCCAGTGTGGGCTGGCTCCAGGAATGTGTGTATATGACTCCAGAAGTGTTTCTTAAAGTATGCCTCGTTGTCGTTGATACCCCTCACCCACCATCTCTCTTCTTTCCCATTTCAGAATGGGCCGCTCCAGGAACGTGTGTTGAACACATACACCCTGATGCACACATACCAGACGGTGGAGTTCGTCAAGCAGAAGGTGTGGCTCTATTACTTAGGCTTGCCATCTGTGTGATTGTTGCAGCAGTTTTCTTCAAACTGTGTCCCTCTGGGTGGGATCTTCCAAGGACAAACCCAAAAGCACTAACAAGGCCCACCACGTGACTTAGCCCTCTTCCATGTGACCACCCAGTTCCTAGTAGTCTTCTGCCCCTCACTGTTTTCCCTCTGGAGCAATGATGTGAATGGGTTGGAGGAGACGTCTCCACTGCTGGCACGCAAAATGGGCGCATTGGCACAGTTCACTAGTCAAGGCGCACTGGCCTACAAGTTGAAAGAAAAATTGCCCCATTGGTCCATGCCTCTAAACTGCCTGAAAGCCTGGGGCAAATTAGGCACGTGCCATGCTTGTCAGATATTTTGCTGTCATTCCCCACCTATTGCACACTTTCAGATATAACAGGCCATTACCTTAGGGCACTGTCCGAATGAGGTTTTAACATGCAGACCAGGGCCAAAGCTGTTGTGTCCTCTATGACAAAATCACTGCATTCCTCTAAAGTGTGCTATTGATATGAAGGTGGTGGGGTCAAGCATGTGCCCACTCGCGGACTTACTGAGCTCCACTACCCATGACAGGAGACAAAGGGGTGATTTTTTTTTTCCCTGGCCTGCCATTCCGCCAAAGGGGTGGAGGAAATGACTGTCCCCATGGTGGAGAGGCTGCCCAGCTAACTTATAAATGGCCGCCAAGCAGGCGTTCATTTAAAAAAAGAAAAAAAAGAAATTGCCAGGAACCACCGTCACAGCAGTTCCTAGCAATGCTACGTCAGCAGGATGCAGCCCGGTAGCACAGAGTATTTTTTTTTTCTTTACAAAAAGAAAATCCCGAATAGGGAGTTTCTTTTTGTAAAAAAAAAAATATATAATCTCCCATTAAATGCATTATAATGTTTTTACTGTTCCTTATTGCCAGCCTTTACCTGGCGGTAAGAAACAGTAAAAAATAACGATGTCTGCCCATCTAAATTGGGCAGGCGGACATGTAGCCATTTCTGTGATGATCCTTACTCCCCAGGGCTGTCGGAGAAGTTTGCCCACAGTGGACAGAGAGTAGTCTCCCCTGTGGCCAAACTGAAGGTCCGCCTGCATTTAAATTGGGCGAGCAGCCCTTCATGTTGGCGGTATGAATACTCTGTTGCTGTCGAGATGGAGTATACGTACTGCCAACATAGAAATCACCCCTAAAATCCCTTGCCTGAAGAGCAGTATCTCAGTACTAGCATCAGGCCAGCCGGTGGTCTTACTTTTTGAAAAGGCAAAAGTCGTTTTAGAGTTGTCAGAAGGAGTGGGGCAAGGAAGAGGAGAAGTGAACAAGACTTGCTGTAGGTCGTGTGGCCAATGTCTTTCAAGGAGCTCTGGGCACGCATGCTCCTTGTATTTGCTTGTAGACATATTCTCCTATTTAGGTTTCTGGACGCCCCACAATCCAGGCCTTTTTGGAGCTTGTGGGAGCTTTCTCTGCTTACATCATATACCAGTCATGGAAGTGTCAGTGTCAAAGTAGAACTTATATTTGCTACATAGATAACCATTGATCATTGTATCGAGAACAAAATCCCCTCCCATTGCTGGACCCACAATAACAGCCACGCTGTAAGTTTGCCCAGTTCTTGACTTCCATCTTTCCCATCAATTTTTTTCCCCTGATTCACACACTTCCGTTACTTTGGGATGTTGCGTCTTACTCAGTATGTGCCCTTTCCTTGCAGAATGCAAAGTGGTGTTCCTTCAAACACAAACAAATGTCCATCATGGAGGCACTGAATCTGCTGGACGACTTGGTAGATGAGTCTGACCCAGATGTGGATTTCCCAAACTCTTACCATGCCTATCAGACAGCAGAAGGCATCCGGAGGAAGCACCCAGACAAAGGTAAGGCTCCATCACCAAGGGCAGCCCACAGTAGAGGGTACACGTGGGCAAAGGTAGGATTTTATTGCCTTGTGCATCTTACAACAGAGGGTAACAGGAGGATACACATGGACAAAGGTAGGAGTCTATCATCAGGTGCATCTCACAGCAGCGGGAAACAGAAGGATACACATGGACAAAGGTAGGAGTCTATCACCAGGTGAATCTCACAGCAGAGGGTAACAGAAGGATACACATGGACAAAGGTAGGAGTCTATCACCAGGTGCATCTCACAGCAGAGGGTAACAGGAGAATGCACACGGGCAAAGGTAGTGTTCTACCACCATGTGCATCTCACAGCAGAGGGTAACAGAAAAATGTACAGGGACAAAGGTAGGAGTCTATCACCATGTGCATCTCACAGCAGAGGGTAACAGAAGGATACACATGGACAAATGCATTGTTCTACCACCATGTGTATCTCACAGCAGAGGGTAACAGAAGGATACACATGGACAAAGGTAGGAGTCTATTACCATGTGCATCTCACAGCAGAGGGTAACAGGAGGATGCACATGGACAAAGGTAGGAGTGTATCACCATGTGCATCTCACAGCAGAGGGTAACAGGAGGATGCACACGGGCAAAGGTAGGAGTGTATCACCATGTGCATCTCACAGCAGAGGGTAACAGGAGGATGCACATGCACAAAAGTAGGAGTTTATCACCATGTGCATCTCACAGCAAAGGGTAACAGGGGGATGCACCTGGACAAAGACATTGTTCTACCACCATGTGTATCTCACAGCAGAGGGTAACAGAAGGATACACATGGACAAAGGTAGGAGACTATCACCAGGTACATCTCACAGCAGAGGATAACAGGAGGCTGCACCTGGACAAAGACAGTGCTCTACCACCATGCCTACCAGACATCAGAGTAGCAGGGAAAAGACTTCCATTAAAGGAAACAGTTTCAAAGCAACATTGAAGGGAGAAGCAGATTCATTAGAGTCCTAGCTTGGTAATAATTTAATAAATATGGGATTGTTGTGTATAGAGGTACAATTAAACTATTTCTAATATGAGGTTGAAAGTCATCACATATTTGCTTTTTTAAGAAAGATAATATCTGTTTTGTCGGTCGCAATTTACTCATTGTCCCTGTCTATGTGGCCATCAGGGTTTGGCTCTTTCTACAATGTAATTTAGAAGCCACAGCTCAAAGAATTGTGAAAGCTGTTCAATTTCAGCGTTCACCTGATAGAATAAAACCAAGATCATTTTAAGTGTAAGCATCCTGTATGATAAGTAAGGACCATTTTAATATGACTTTTCTATTTTTTATAATTTTTGTTGTGCTCCCAATATCGGTGCTTGTAATTTACATAAATAGGCTAAATCGTGCTTTATATTTCTCAAATAGAGTTGTGAAGAACAAGTGAGCTTGTATGTAAACAAAAATGGATTGTAAAATTGAGGCAGTGGTACTAACACCTTATGGTGAAGTATCACAGCAATTTATGAAGCAATTTGTCCAGCTTAGGAACTATTAAACAGTGTGCCAAAATATAAGAATAAGCTCAAAGCAATGAAATGATTACTGGTTAAAGGTTTCTTTTAAAAAATCTATTTATGTTTTTTAATGAAGCATGTACAGAATATACATCCTGATGAAGACCTGTTCAGTTACAGATGTGGCTGAAACACATTAATCACACAAACAACTTCAATACGAGAATAATGACAGACTAATAAAATTGTATCTTTCTTTAAAAAACACAGTTGATTATTTTCAACTATATAATACAATTAACTCAATACTATCTCTATGTGTGAGATTTATGTAACACCAGTAGCAAAAACATCTCTGTGTGTTTCAGCAGATGAAAAATTATTATACCAAAAGAAACTGCACACTGCTTTCCCTGATTTTGCTATATAATCAACTTGTGTGTAAAGACAACCAAAGCCACTTTTAAGTGGAAACAAACCTATTTGACTAACAAATGGTCCTACACTCAACATTTTACTAATATGTAAAACAATTAGAATATTTTTTTAAAACACTCCAATTGTAAGACTTTTTGATCCCTAAATATTGCTATACAAAACTACAGGACTTCCTGGGACACATTTACCCTTACTATATTATACCTATTCTTGCAGCATTACTGGGGCACCTTACACCATGAATATCATAAAAGAGAGGGCATCTGAAGGAGGCACCTGGGCAAAGGCAGGACTCTGCTACCATGCTGATTAGAGAGTATCAGTAGCTGGTACCTAAAAAATGCTATCAGAAGCCCAAATTCAGGTCCTTCACTGAAAGTTTATATTATATTGTATATTTAATGTCTTGCGTATTATCTGTCATGTTTCATTATTGCCTTCTCTCTCCCACAGATTGGTTCCAACTTGTTGGTTTGCTACACGATGTTGGGAAGATTCTTGCTCTTTACAATGAGCCACAGGTAAATCATGGGTTAACTAATTTAAAAGAAAATAAAAATAGGGGAAGGAGCTAAAATGGTCCTTTAATCTTGTCCATTGTACAAATGTAACAGTCCTTGCCGGCCAAGCAAAATACGTAAACCGTCTGACTAGCATCTCATTCCAGAATAGAGCCCGAAAAAACACAGAGCAATGGAAGAACTGTGCTGTGCACATGTTGATGTTTAGAGAAACAATGGTTCTTATGTGGCCCAAAAAGGTCCAAACTGAAGTGACCCAGATAGGGGGCACTAAGTTATTGAATGGAACTTAATTCTTAGAAGAGAGCAATAAGTAATATACTAGGGACATGTGGGTCAATGTATGACAAAAATTTATTCCACAACAATAATATATAGGTGCTCACACATCAAGTGACAATAAGCGTGACGTGACAGGTGAAAGTGAAATTAAAATAAAGACATCGCATTGACAACAATACTAGAACATCCTTTAGAAAAATTTTACAAAGTAAAAGGAGTTCTTGTTGTAGGGGGTCGACGGCGTTTCGAACTCAATTATTTGAGTTCATCTTCAGGACATACAAGGTGAGCAAGTAGAATTGATCGGTATTGCTGTAGCGGGAAAGGTTCCTGGGATACAATGAGCTCAGCTGAAATTAATATCAGGGACTCGAAGAATGGAAGGGCAGCTGGCCGTCGAGTGATTCCATGCAGCGCCGGGGTTTTCGAAGTTTTGATGAACACAGGGCTGTTAATGGGAGCCTGTGGAGAGAGAGCAGAGCCTGTCCTGCTGCTACTGTGGTCCGCGCTGAGTGCTGATGGCACGATAGAACATAACAATGCATGTTACTCTCATACTAAAGAGGTTGCCAAATCCCACGCTACCTCTTACCACACATCAACTGCCGGTCCAGGGACATGGAACTAGTGCAGAATCTCTGCATTGGCAGTTAATGGCCCTGAAGGTGGTGCAAAATCTCATTGCTGAAGCTCCATGAAAATGGAACTGTTGGAGAATCACATTGATGTCGATGTAGATATATGGAACTAGGGTAGAATCTTACTGCTGGCGGTCCATGTACATGGAATTGGTGCAGCATGTCATTGCTGACAATCTATAGACATTCATCTGGTGCAGAACACAACTGCTGATGGTCCACGGACATGGGACTAGGCCAGAATCCCATTACTGATGGTCCATGAACATGGAACTGGTGCAGATTGGCATCACTGTCGAGCTAAATACATGGATCTGGTGTAGAACCCGATGGATGATGATTCATGGACATGGAACTGGTGCACAATCTCACCACTACAAGTATATGGACATAGAGGTGGTGCAGAATCTTAATGATGATAGTCCATGGACATGGAACTAGTGCAGAATCTCACTGGTTCAGATTATGGACAAGGAAGTAGGGAGACGTCCTTTGCTGCTGGTCCAGGGACATACCATACTATAATATACTAGTTGCATTTGTATAGCGAGTGGCGACCCATAGGCATCTAAGTGCAGAAAGGACGATACTGGCTTGCCTGATAACTCCGTCTGGGGTTAATTCTCAAAAAGCCAACCTTTAAGCAAGTTTCAGAAGGACTGTTCATTGGCCACAATCTGCAAGGCCAGTGGAAGAGAATTCCAGAGCCTGGCAGCACTGTAGCAGAAGCACCATCTTCCACTTCTTGCTCTTAGGAGGGACTAAGGCCCGTTGTGCACTGGAGGACCGGAGGACCCTCTTGGGAATGTAGGGGGTTATGAGCTGCTGAGAGATGGGTGGTCCTTGCGGTCATTCGAAGGGCTCTGTGAGTGATGCACAAGGCCTTAAATTTGATTCTTTGGGTGACGGAGACTGAGGTGTGTCTGGGAATCTTTAGCAAAGTGCATGCTGCTGCGTTCTGCATGAACTGTAACTTGCTGACAACTATTTTGCATGCACCCAAGTAGAGTGAATTGCCGTAGTGCAGATGGGAGAGAATCAGTGCCTGAACTGCCAGCCTTTTGGATGATGAGGGGAGCAAGTAGAGAATTTTATGTAGCATTCGAAGGATTTCAAAGCAACAGACCCAGAGCTTAGTGGCCTGGGCATCCATAGATAGTGTAGTGTCCAGCCATACCCCCAAACTTTTTATAACTGTTCTGAGGGCAGCGGGTGGGCCTAAGCATTCTGGCCAGCCCAGGGACCATTGAGGGTTAGGGTTGTTCCCAAGGATTATCAGTTCCGTTTTATGTCCATTTAGCTCGAGGCACGACTTTTCCAGCAAGCTGTCTACCCGTTCCAGACATGGTCCCAGAGTGGGAGCTGCAGGGTCCAGGTCTGGGGGGGACTGAGAATACCAGCTGGGTGTCATCTGCATAGGATATAGTTGAGATTCTGAATGGTGTTACCATGTTTGCGAGTGGCTGCAAGTAAAGATTAAAAAGCGTTGGACTCAAGGATGAATCCTGAGGAACTCCACATTTGAGAGTAATTATATCTGAGAAGCAGGACTTGTCGATACCTGGAAGGATCCATCCTTCGGGAAAGAGCTGAGCCAGTCAAAGGCTTTCCCTGAGACTCCAGCCCTGTGAATCCTTTTGAGGAGAGCGATGTGGTTAACAGTATCGAAGATAGCGATAAGGTCAAAAAGTATTATGGCTACCATGCCTCCTTAGATAAGCCTCCTTTATGCGTCCCCACCACCGCAAAATGGGCAGTTGCGGTGCTATGTTTTGGTCGAAAACTGGTTTGGGTGGTGTGAAGGAAATTGGTTGCTTTGATAAATTCAGAAAGGTGGACATGTCTTTTTCAAGAACTTTACTTAAACCTGGGAGGAGTGAGATTGGTCGGAAGTTTGCCGGGTAAGAGGGGTCCAGGTTAGGATTTTTTTAGGATGGCTTTGACCAAGGCATGTTTCCACGCCATGGGTACTAGTCCCTTCTCCAAGGACAGGTTTACCATGTCAAGGAGGATGGGGAAGCTGAGTTGGCAAGGAATTAGTGCAGAATTCCATTGCTACATGTTTAGGGACCCCACCTTTGAAGGGGCCCACTGTTAGAGTGATTGGGACAGTCGAAATACCCGCCATTATAAAGGTGTGAATAAAAACTGTTTTTTTTAAATTTGGGGTCTGAGACTGCTCAACAGACTCTTAGGGTGCATACCAGGCCTGTTCAACCTTAACCCCCACACTCTCAGCCAGTTGGTAGCAATTAAATTGAAAAATAATCTTTGTGATTGATCACTTCTTACTTCACCTCACCCGTCTCTTTACTTTTCTTTGTACCTGTCTCTCCATCTCTATGTACCTACACTCTGCAGTGAAGTAGGTCAGTGGGCGGTGAACAGCTCTGTCCCTGACACACTCTACAGTGGTGCTGGAATAATATTTAGAGGGAAGGGTTCTGCCATCAATGGTACATCACTGATGTCATGGGGACTGTGAAAAATCCAAGCATCACACAAAGAATAACTATAGTAAATGAGCCACGTCCATTCAGCATGAGAGTAGTATGAATGTGTATGTAGCCACTGTGGCACATATATTACTAAACCATGGTATAATGGAGCACTGTCATTAACAGACAGCACATTTTCCACTAAAATAGGCACTAAATTTGCAGAGATGTGCAGTTTCACTGATAAAACTATACAGTGCACAAAAGATGTGTGGGAATTGGGTTTCAACAAATATTTATCATCTCCTCTTCACCAAGTAGAATGTCTTCATTTGCTTTGATCTGTTTCAATCACATTTCAGAATTACAAAAAAAATGTGTTTTCATTTCTGCTTCCCTAACTGCTGATATATGTCGAAATATGTGTTAAGTTCATTTCCAGGCATTTAAATTTTGTTTGTTAGGACAAAAATTACATTAAAGCCTTTCCTTTTACACTCCCAGTACCCCTGCAAGATCACCACATAGTTCACTTTACAAAATCCTCACACTTTTCAGTCAGAAAAAGAAAAGTAAACACCAATCTCCATTTTAAAAGAATAAGCAGCAATTTGTCAGCAGACATTGCCTGACAAAGTCAAGCCAAAGACATAGCCAAGATAAAAAATAAAATACATCTTTCTTACTCATTCGCCTTCTGAACTCCAGCATGATTATTTTGGGGATGCTGCGGCACATCCCACACCACTACTTCCAGCAGCTATGTCACTCTGATCTGAGATCACCCTTCAAAAGCATTTCTGAAGTGCGTCACGGATCGCAAGCACCCCTCTGATGCAGTAAATAGCATTTACAAATGGGCTGGTAGTTTAACGGAAATAATGCAGGCTAGTATACATTAACATGAATAGATAATGAGGCTTTTCCTGATCTCAGGGGTATCCTACGTATTTCCAGGATCACTCGACAGCCTAAGAAATTATTATCCTCAATCACTCATTTTCCAATATTTTATGGAATTAAACATATTTTATTGTAATATGAAACAATCAATACTTTTCTCTTGAGAATAAATGTTTTTAGCATTTTTATAAAAACGCCTTCCTCTATATTATTTCGACGAAAGAACACGAGTACATTAAAGTTTACAATATTCCAAAGCTTAAAAATAATTAACTGTTGCCTAGTGTAGGGTCATTCGCGATATAGAAGCGTGCAGAGCCACCTACAGGCAGGATACTGAAACACTACTAAAACTGTTCACTCAAACTGCTCTCCAATGTGGAGTAGTTCTTAATAGGTGAGAGAAATTGCGCGAAATGACAAAAATAATTACCTGAAAGTATGCGGTATTATATGAAATGTCAGCTTCGGCATTTTAAACTATTTTTAGCCAGAAAAGTATCCTTGCGTCTATTTCTGACGCGATAGTACATTTAAAATGGCGCAAACAGCCCCTTGCATTCACTTCCGTCGCCTTATTTCGTGCGATATGATTTTTACCCAAACAAGATTAGCCCAGGCCTAGGTTTAATTCCCATTAAGGTGCAAAAATAAACAAATTAATAATATTCGCTTCCACTTCGAGGACTATTTCTAGTTATCGTCTGCTGATGATGTTTCTCCGTCCGCAGTGGTGTGTTGTGGGGGACACGTTTCCTGTGGGCTGCAAGTTTCAAGATTCAATCGTCTTCCGAGACTGCACGTTCGAGAAGAACCCGGACAACAAACACTCCGAATACAGGTGAGTGAAGGGGCACTCAGGGCCCCCCTACGTCTCGCAGAATGAGGAAAGCGACGGCCACCTACAGAACACAGCCAAAACTACGTACATTGGGGCTTATTTACAAGGCCCTTGCGCCACTTTTGCGTCATTTTTAACATGGGAAAAGTGACGCAAAAGTGGCACAAGGGGCTTGTAAATCTGCCCCATTGTATGGAAGGGATTACCAGGCTTCTCCGAGGATATTGAGATCAATCGTCTCTATCAAAAAAGAGCCAAATGTACATTTGAAGGTTCAGCTAGCAAATGGCGCCATCTTGTGGCGACTGCCGTTGCCTGCCTCAATTCGAATTTATTACAAAAGCAGGCAAACCTGTTGTCATGGTACATAAATCAGACGTTGAAGCGCAAAAGTGTGGGAACTATAATGAGTGCAATAGGGATGGCTCAGCGAATTTGGGGGCGAGGCAACAAGAAGTACGGAAACTGGTAATGTTAAATTAAAAAAGATTGGGACCGTCTTTCCTAATAGATTCCGCCTACTTCAACCAGTGCATCCATTCACTCAGCAGCAATTGCACGGGGGCCTGAAAAGTGTGGGGCTGTGGCAGACAGCCCCCGCCCCTCTCCCCCAAATATCACGCTTGGCATACATGAGCCCCCCTCACAATGCGCAGAAGTGATCCTTATATTTTGATTATATATGCTGGCGGTTGCATACCTTTGGGATAGTATCTGTATCCATCTCCAGTGGGTAAAAAAAAGGGGTGGTAACCATGGACGTCATTTGGGGGTCACCAGCAAATGACAGAATAAGTGAATGTAAGTGAGCATGTGTTGTTATGCCTGCAGATCCGCTGTTGGACCTGACATGCTTCTTGGCTTATAGAAGCACCCTTGACAAAATGTTAGCACTGGAATACTGGAGGCAATACTTGCATATGGGATACCCTCTGCAAAATGCCACTGCTGGCACTCTGTAGGTACTTTTTGGCATGGAGCACCCATGAAAAAATGCCAACGCTGGAGGAAATTCTTGGCATAGTTGGCACCTGTGGAAAATTGCTTATGATGGCACATTGGAGGAAATTCTTGGCATATGGGAAGATAAATGTGGCAAGGTCATGGGGCCATCCATGACAAAATGTGGTCCTTGACATATTAGACATAACCTTTGACATGAGGGACCTCTATATTACAAGAGAAGCAGTATTAGGAACATTCTGGCACTGGCATTTTGTATGTAATGTTTCGGGCAAAAGGGGCCACCATGGCAAAATGCTGGTCTTAGCAATGGAGGTAATTTTTGACATAAGGGGGCACCCATGGGACATTTTAAAAACATAATTGGGTGAGCTCATGGGGACTATCAGATTTCAATAGCTTGGCAAACCATGAAACAACTTGAATATTTAGTAAGTGTTTTTTTAGAGCCTATAGCTTTTTAGCAAATTTATGTGAAAATTGTGCATTAAAATGCACTAGTAAAGCCCATTTTTTTCAGAATTTCCTCAGGGAAGCAAAACACCCACCCCTTGTTCTCCCCTAGAATAATATATATTAATTATGCAATTATGTAACTTCAGCAATGTTAATCATTGTGATGTAATCAGGATTAAGGTTATGACATCACTTCTTGGGACTGTGCAGGGTCAAAGGTCATATGATGTCACTTCCTGTGACATCATTAATGTCAAAGTGTATATGATGCCACTTCCACTACCCCAGGCATTTTGGTGAATCGACGTCCATGGTGGTTAACAAGAGAGTTTCGTCAGTCTGTAAACTGTCTCGCTATGCGATGGATCCAAAAAGATGTGATGGGACAGTGAGAGCTGTCTTTGGGTGTCTCTATTACCCTAGAGTATAGACAGACGTATGTCTGAGAGGCTCCATGTACTCTCATTTCCTTCAGAGAGTGAGGCTGAGATGAACCTGAGGGCACTTTATAAAGGTCTCTGTCATCTCTCTTCCTAGCACAAAGTACGGGACTTACACTCCTCACTGCGGACTGGACAACGTGCTGATGTCATGGGGCCATGACGGTAAGGAACTTCCAGGGCTCTGTCTCTTTCAAGGGTAAGACTTCGTCTCGGGGATCATTCTCTTGGGTCAGATGAACCCTCAAGAGTTCTTCGCTAACAAAATTACCTTTCTCTGTCCGGTAAAATCTACTCACGAATTTCACAACACAGGGCTTTTGGACCCCAGGGTTCTTTCACAAGTAAGATTTTGTGGCAGAGCAGGTTAGACAGGCACTTCGCTATAGCCTAAGTTGGTACATAAGGTGCTCTCAGCAGCAGTGCAGGTAAGGTGAGTCCAACTTCTGGCCTGGCCCCTTCCACTGTTTGCTGCTCTTCGGTCGCCTTTATATCCCTCCACTAAGTCATTCTCTTCCATCTCTGACTCTACAGCCCCATTCTTGCAGTCGCTTTCCATCACTCCTACTTTCTGTCCCTCTTCCCGCACAGACACCCCTAGCTGTACCTCCCTTCTCAGCCACACCTATTACTTTTTGGGTCAGAAACCCCTTAAGGCTCAGAGCTGCCCCAGGTTTTAAAACCTGCCCTTCAGCCTAGCTGGTTTACTGCAAACAGTGACATTAAGAAGCTGTTGCCATCAACGCTTTTAGCCACCATTAGCACCAATAAGCTGCTTCTCGCTGCTGTGACATCAATGCAGTAACTAACAGCATCTTCAAACGCCTGCTTGGGATAGTAGTCGGGTATGGGACCCATACCTAATAAAGCGGGGATAGCAGGCTTGAGGCTGCATGCACTGACGTCCTTCTCTTTCTCTTTCAGAGTACATGTACAAAGTGTTGAAATTCAACAAGTGCTCCCTTCCAGAAGAGGTAAGGTCAACGGGCATACGATGGGATATCAGGGCAAATGCCACTGCCCCAGTGAAAGGGGGACACCAGTAGACCTGAGCCAGGCCCATCTGAGGCAGACCAGAAGCATTCTGTTGTGGGATGATGCCAGAAGGCTAGGTGGAAAGAGGTGCCCTAACCCTGCCACTGAGGGTCTCTCAAGAGAGGTCCTACTCTCCAACCACCCGATGGACTGACGTGAGGGCTCTAGCTTCTTGCTCTAAGGCCTCGGAAGAGGTTTCTAGCCCTCCAGGGCCAGAGAAGGACTTTTCCAAAAACAAAAGGAATCCACCAGAGGGGACATCTCTTGAGGCCATTAGACCCTCCAATGAATGGCCGCTCTGGAAGGCTCTCCGGTGTTTAATTTGAGCTGATGGGGGCCACTCATTTTTGGGGATCATCACTTATTTTTTTTTTCATCAGACATTTCCTGAAAGAAAGAGGGGGCAAAACAAGGGGGAAAGAAGTAGGAAGAGACCGAGGGGAAAACCGTCACCAAGGGAGAAAGCAGGAACCCGCAAGACAGAGTGAGACAAGCAGGCAGGAGTGTCTGGCAGTGAATTAAAGAGGCCTCTGGTGCCTGATCCAAACTTTGCAGCCTTGGTATTCATTGCGCCAACATGCAATAGCGCCAGCCGCGGGCTTCTAAGCAGAACTCTGGGCACTGGCCCTCAATCTTTTACAAATTAGGCACCGATCTCTCCCCCTGATACAGGAAGCATCTCAGGAGAGCTCTGACTAACCTGGAGCTTAGGGCCTCCAAGGTGGACTGAACTGTAGACAAATAGAGCACTTGTTAGGAGGGCTCTAAACAACGTAAACATCTCCTTCAGGAGCGCAGGGCATCTGAGAGGCCTCTGACCTTCCCGCCAGATTCTAACTGTTGTTTACCGCCTTTCTTGCAGGGTTTCTACATGATCCGCTTCCACTCGTTCTACCCCTGGCACACGGGCGGGGACTACATGCACCTGTGCGACAAGAAGGACCTCCGCATGCTGCCCTGGGTGCGGGAGTTCAAGTAAGTGCGAGCGTGCATGCGGGGCGAGAGTATGTAACAGAAAGGCTAGGAAGGCGCTGCTCTGCACAGAGGCAGTGACAAGCGGGGAGAATCGCCGGACATACAGATAGCAGGCAGTGCCCACAAAAAGCGAGAGTCGTGGAGTGGGTAAATAGGGTTACGGTCAGCCCTGGGCAAAGGCGCAACTAGAGCCAAATTTCAGAGGGGGGGGGGGCTAATACAAATTTCGGGGGGTGGGGCTAATTCTTCCAGCAACAGGCAGAGTGGAGATGCAGGGATTCCAAGAAGGGATGAAAAAACAACAAAGCCTCGTTAACAAGCAAATGATCTTTTAAAGACCTGTGAAGTACTCGGGTGCGGCTGCAGTAAGACGGACGCCAGACCACAACATCTCAAAAACTGTCTGTGTGTGTGCTGACACACACACGGGGGGGGGGCATGAAGCCCTCTGAGCCGTATGGGCGTTGCGCGCCTGGCCCTGGGGATGAGTACAGCCGGTGTAACTAGTGTTGGGGGAATATATGATCTTACCCCGCAAACAAACACTCCGCATACCATTACAACGAATTTTTCACCACGCAAATTCAATGACCCGCAAGTTATTACGACAAATCAAATACAATGTTAAATGTTATGTTAAAAGTACTTGTTAAAGCGCACGTACACTGAAAACGGTTTCATGGCGCTCAGGGCGAGAGGACGGTGCAGAGAGTGAAGAGGCAGTGTTATTGATAAGCTTGAGAGAACAGCCAGGTCTTGAGCTTTTGCCTAAACTGGGAGTAAAGGGTCACTGATCTTACTTCAATAGGCAGTGAATTCCAAAGTTGAGGGGCTAAGACCGCAAATCTAAGTCCTCCATGCTTTTTACGCTTGAAAGGTACGACAGTCAATAAGTTGAGAGTGGAGGAACGCAGTTCTCGAGGAGGGGCGTAACGCTGCAATTTAGAAGAAATAAAAGCAGGGCCATTACCGGCAAGGGCCTTAAAGATGGTGCATCCCATCTTGAAAATACAGCGTTTACCTACCGGAAGCCAGTGTAGGTTCTTCATCAGAGGTTTAACATGACATCGGCTGGACTGGCGAGCGATTAGTCTGGCGGCGTGATTCTGCACCAGCTGCAGGCGGTGGAGTTGGTAAACTGGAATGCCTGCATATAGAGAGTTAGCGTAATCGATCCGCGAGATTACCAGAGCAAGGGTAACCAGAATTAGAGCCTCAGTGGTTAGAAATCTGGCAATCTTACGGATTCTGCGCAGATGAAAGAAGCAGGCGGAGACCACCGAACTGATCTGTGCTTTCATCGTCAGATCGCTGCTAATCACAATCCCCAAGCTCTTAACAGAAGCTGCAGGGAGAGGAGGACAGCCCAAAGAAGAAGGCCAGAAGTTGGAGTTCCACGGGTACAATGAAATTTGTATGTCAAGTATTAAAAGTACATTTACCCCGCAAATTAAAACAACGCATGCTATTACAACGAAAAATAAATGTGAAAATATGTTAAAATTTAAAAATTAGACACTTAACTACTGGCACAGGATTCCATGAAAACAGGGGTTTTGGGTGGGTAAATAATTTTAAAATAATGTAATTTAAATTAATACTAGAGTATTAATTTAAAACTGTACATTTCTTAATAATTTTAACAATATGTTACTTCTCCACTACACTCAAACACTACCCTGCACGACCCCCCAACACTACCCTAAACCCTAAAACACTACCCTACACAACCACAACACTACCCTAAAACACTACCCCTGCACGACCCCCCTTACCCCCAGTCCTGTCCCTACACTCAAACACTACCCTGCACGACCCCTCGACACTACCCTAAACCCTAAAACACTACCCTGCACTACACAAACACCACAACACCACCCTAAACCCTAATACACTACCCCCTGCATGACCTTCCCCCTACCCCCAGTCTGGTCCCTACACTGAAACACAACCCTGCACGACCCCCTGACACTACCCTAAACCCTAAAACACTACCCTACACTACACAAACACCACAACACTACCCTAAACCCTAAAACACTACCCCCTGCACAACCCTCCCCCGAACCCCACTCCCACTCCTGTCCCTACACTCAAACACTACCCTGCACGACCCCCCGATACTACCCTAAACACTTTAACCCTACACTACACTACACTACACAAACACCACAACACTACCCTAATCCCTAAAACACTACCCCCTCCACGACCCTCCCCCTTCCTCCAGTCCGGTCCCTACACTGAAACACTACCCTGCACGACACCCCCCACTACACTACCCCCAACCCAGGTCCAATCCCCCTTACCTCGATCTCCTCGTGGTTCCTCTCTCCTGGTTCCTTCTTCGTCTGAGGGGCAGTGCACGGTGCACGTCGTTGTGAGGAAACGGAAGAGCCTCAGTTTCCTCACAACGAGGTGGATCGCCATTACATCGCATGAGTTGTAAAAGCGCATGCGATGTAATGGCATTTAATTTAATATTAATACATTAATCATTAAATTAAATATATATATTTTAATAAATTAACATCTTAAAAAAGTAATGAAAAACTTACATTATGCATAGTCAAAGATGCATGGTAATAGTCTATTCGTGGTAATTGAATGCGGGGTAATAGTATTCGTTGTAAAAAATTCGTTGTGAAGGATATTTACCGTGTTGGGGTAGTCATGAGACACAGTCATGGAGTGAGTACATAAGTATTACACACAGCAGGTCTGCAAAGGGTGCACTTCAGGCAGAGTTGAGGGGTACAGGGTGCTTGACAGACAGCTGGGCGTAGCAGGGTCTTCACACAAAGACAGCCTGGGGTGGGCACAAGGGTTTTTGGGGTGTGCAAGTCAACCACTGGTGTGGGGAAGTAGAGCGAGGACCCTACAGGCAGAAATGGGGTGAACAAAGACATCTCTACAGCTGATGGGGCAGACAAGAGTGCGTAGGCACGACCAACAATCATGAGAACAGGCAGTGAGGTGGGCAGGAATGTCCAACAATATATAGTGACCCACGAAAGCCCGCGGAAGAGGCGTTCTGCGGCCCAACAGACAGGGGCAGATGAGCTCCACAGACAAGTCCCAGGGACTCCAGCGTGCCGCTGAGAGAGGCCATCTTAGTGAGGGGACCCGGGCAGGGACAGTCGTCCTTCATGAAATAAACGCTCTTTTTATTCAATTCTTCTTTAGTAAATTTGACCTCTACACCAAGACGGAAGACATGCCGGACGTGGAGAGCCTGCGGCCCTACTACAAGTCTCTGATTGACAAGTACTGCCCGGGAATACTGTGCTGGTGATAAAAGCATGGCTCAGCCAACCAGAAGACACCAAAACGGGGGTGGGGGGCGAGGAGAGGGAGGGGAGCGGCCATCCTGTGAACTCCGAAACACTTGTAACTGAAAAACTGAGATGCAATCATGCATAAGGAGCAAACCATAGCTGCAGAGACAGGGGAGTCTCCAGTGTGTGGGGAGGCGGGACAGAGGGCTGACCAAATGGGCCCCATTGGAACCTACCTACTCCGACATGGATGGAGGTGGCCCTACAGCTGACATCATGACAGCATCCGGAACAAAGTCTGACGTCCTGCCACTGACTGTGGCAGGGTCACTGGGAACATGAAACAGACTCGAAGTAACATGGCGTGAATGGGAAAGTGCCCCTCCACCCCCCGGCACTACACTACGAAATGACCACCAGCAGCCAGAGCCAACTAGCCTCCCAAAGGGCCCACGGATTAGGTCCTCTCGGTGGTTGTTGCAAGTTTACTTTTGCTTCACCTTAAAACACTTTTTTAGGTCTGATTAATAACTGGAGAGCTGCAAGAGGTCGATACCACGTGACGGAAACGTAGATGAAGGGTCAATAAAACCCGATAAGTCTCTGATGCTTCTCTGGCATCTGCTCCATCCTTCTTGACACCAGGCCTTTGGAGAACTAAGTGGTTCTCGGTTGGCTGGTGCCCCTACAAGCTGGGATGGCATCAGGTAACTGAACTTTCCACTTGCTGTGTCCGGTTCCCCCAGCGCCATTTTATTGGAGCCTCTGGACCCATTGAAAAAGGCATATGCAGTTCGACACCCTTCATTGCAGCTTTTTTTGCTCAGTGTGTAACTTGCGTGTCTGATTGAATAAACATCTAATTGTGTTAATATTAAAGGCAGTGTTGTTGGTACTCACCTTTTGCTTTGTTTATCTGACTTGTAAGTAGCACCACCATCTGCTGAGTGAGGTCAACAAGCTTGAGTGTTTACACTAAAGGACACAGAGCATCATTTGACTAGATACTAAAGTGCAGGCATTTACGCCATCGGATACCCACATTCGCCTTTGCCAGGAGCTTTGCTGATGCTGATCAGAGTGAGCGGAGTTTGTGAGTGGTGGGGTATGTGTACACCTGGCAGAAGAAATTCCTTCTGGTTAAGGTCTGTTGTGCTTTTAGGTGGGTCGAGAGTTGAGGGTAAGTAGCAGCTGCTATGAAAGATCACCCTCCAGGCTGGTTTATACTTTTTCATGGAGAATACGAGTGTCATTGCAATATTGGCTTTAGCGCTAGTAATATTATACTTCGAGTACAGCGTTTTTTGCTGAAATAGTCCAATATGGTGGCCAGATATGTTTTTTGTGTGAATGCCTTTGTGAGTGAGCTGTGGGGAAGCTGGTGGATTTGGTGACGCAAGGAGCTGTTTAGGATTGTAACGTTTATATTAAGTTTACAACACCCTTCGCCTACATCCATTGGCCGGCGAGGTAGCAGAAGGGGGGCGGGGGGGGGAAGGGAGGGGGAGGGAGAACATAATCAGACATTGTCAATGAACAATGAATAAAGGAAAACAATACATGCTCGTATCACATTAATAGAAATCATCACTCTGTCTCTTTCCCTAAATCTGCCATTGGGGTGGTGGGCGTAATCTGTAATATACACAAGTATATTGGACATGTGAGCTCCTGGTACACTTCTGAAAGGTGCTTTATACATGCTCCCCATCTTTTCTCGAACTTGGGTAAGGTGTGGCTGACAACTGCTGTCAATTTTTCCATCCCCAATAAGTCCCACAGCTTGTGGAGCCAATCTGCATGCGTTGGGACAACATCAGTGCCCCCATTTTGATAGCAGGACTTGCTTTGCCGCACATAACGCTAAAGTGATAGCCTTACCCTTATTAGAATGTAGTGGATATGTTTGTGTATTTGGTAGTCCTAACAGGACATGGCTAGAAAACGGGGTATTTCGGTATCAAACATCTGATCAATATCAGTCAACACCTCCCTCCAATACCTATGTAACTTGGGGCAGTGCCATAACAGGTGAGTGAGCGTGCCTGATTGGGCGCAATGCCTCCAACATGTCTTCTCGTCCTTTTTGCCTTGGGCCAGACGAGCTGGGGTGTAGTACCAGTAGTGTGCTAATTTTAACAGTGTCTCCTTGCCGGAGGTGCTGGTAGCGGAGGTGCGGAGGATGTCAGTCCATTCTTTTTAATAAAATAAAATAAAAAATTATTTACTTTTGATAGTTTGAACGTACAAACAATGAAATCATGAATACACGATACAAAGTGATTGTCGGGCATTAGCAATCGGTGTTTGACAAATAATATAGCAACAATTCCTCAGAAAGAGAGCATGAGATTAAACTGCAGTGTTACATATATACATGTGTTGAGGGTCACATCAGAGTAATCCACGTTTATCGACAATAGGTCAGGCATCACAAGGTTCAAGGCTCTTTCCCCGATCTTTCCAGTATCCAGTCTAGTACCACCTCCTCCGCACCCAGTTCCAAGCCATAATATTTTATCCATGGAGCCCATATCTTCCGGAATTTTCGGGGACAACCCCTTGCTTTGTATGTCACTTTCTCCGCAACCATATACAGATCTAAACAGGTTCTCCATTCCTTGAGTGTAGGGAGTTGGCGGGCACCCCAATATCGAGCTATGTCCCTCTTGGCTACCACCAGTCCCAAGTTAACCAACATGAGTTTATGACGTGGGAGGTCCACATCTGTGGGGATTCCCAGTAGGAGGTACCTAGGTTCCAACTCAAGCTGGGCTCCCAGTATATTGCTTAGTTCCTTCACTATCTTACTCCAATATAGTTGAATCCTGCTGCATTCCCAGAGGGTATGTATAAATGTACTGCGTTCTGTGTGGCATCTAAGGCAATCTGGGTTTTCTGCCCTCCCCATAGTGTGCAGTCTCGCTCTATCAAAGTAAGTCCTGTGTAGGATTTCATATTGGATAAGCCGCAGTCTAAATTTAATCGCCACTTCACGTGAGTGCATAAGGGCGGCCTCCCAATCAATGTCCTCCAGTGGGCCAGTAGTGAGTTCCCATTTAGCTCTAAGTGGGCCTAGTTTGTCAGGCATATTGTTAATTAGTGTTTTATATGTCAACGAGATGGCTTGATTCGGGATCTCTTCTTGCAGGAGCCTGCCTTCTAATGGGGCACACTCCGGCAGCGTCTCCGCATCCAGTCCCTAGGCTTGCCAGGCATGTTGCAGTCGAAGGTAGGCGTAGGATTGAGTGTTGTGGAGTTAAGTGGCTTGAAGCGAGGTGAACGGGGCCAATGCGCCTTTCTCTATGACATCTCCTATTTTGGAGATCTCTATTAGATCCCACTGTTTAAAGCCTCTCAGTTTTCCAATTTCTGCTAGTCTGGTTTCCTACCATAAAGGGGTTTCCCTTGTAGGTTTTTTTTATCCCATTTCATTTGCTTTTCAGCACTTTTCCACGCCTCCAGTACTCTTTGGATAGCTGGTAGGAGTCGGCTACTGCCTTTACCTCCATATAGATAGTGCAAGTGTGTGCGGTCTGTGAGAAAGTGCCCTCTTTCTGCATGGTATGCCCCCACTTTTTGCTGAATTGCTGATGTTCTTTGACTGAGTGTGCCCTGGGCTCCTGCTAATCAGGTACCCAGGGCCTATGTTCTTTCCCTAAAACTGCATTGAAGCCTAAACCCAATTGGCATTCCTGCCACAGGTAGGCCCCTGGTAAATGGTACCCAGGGCTCTGTGACCAGGGAAGGCCCCTTATTGTGCCACCCTTAGAGGCCCTGCACCTTTTCACTCACACACTGCCTTTGCAGGCTGCGTGTGTTGGTGCAGAACAAAGTGAAGAGTCGACATGGCACACATCCCTGTGTGCCATGCCTACAAACCACTGCCCTGGCATAGGTCAGTCACCCCTCTAGCTGGGTGCACTATACCAGTGGTGAGGGTACAGGTGCATGAGCCCTGTACCCCTACAGTGTTTAAGTCCATTCTTAGACATTGTAAGTGCAGTGCAGCCATTAAGAGTATATGGTGCTGGGAGTTTGTCATTACGAACTCCACAGCACCATAATGGCTACACTGAAAACTGGGAAGTTTGGTATCAAACTTCTCAGCACATTAAACCCACACTGATGCCAGTGTGGGATTTAATGTAAAATGCACGACAGAGGGCATCTTAGAGATGCCCCCTGAAACTCGACCAACTTCTAGTGTCCCGACTGAGTGGCTGCCACCACCAGACATGTTTCTGGACCCCTGGGTCGAGAGCCTGCTGCTCTCGGGGGCCTGAAACAGTGCACATCCTGGGACGAGGTGCCAAGCCTCCCTCCCCCCCCCCCCCCACGAAAGGGGAAGCTTCAAAGGCATGCCGCCTTTGTGAGCCTCCCCAGACCATTTGCTGCTTTCAGCAACTGGTCCTCACTGGTTCTACCCCCCACTTTGGGCGGGAGAACCGGCGGGAAAAATAAGTGAGGGAGAGGTGTGCCCACCTCTGCCAACTCCACCCCTCAGGTGGGGGAGGCAAGGTGAAGCACAACTCCGAGTCCCCGCCATCTTGAGGATGGGGGACCCAGCCAGGGACATGCTCCTGCCCCCCTCCCACTGGAGGGTGGCATGATAGGGGGTGTACCCACCCCAGGGAAGGGACCCATTGGTCCCTGCCCTCTACCTACCTGTAACGCCCCTAAATCTAGTATTTAGGGGGCACCCTGAACCTTGCTTCCTCAGATCCAGCCAAGAAACAAGAAGAAAAGAAGATGGACCGAACAGCCGTGCAGCCAGCTAACAAGAGGAAGACGCCCACTGACTTGGCCCCAGCCCTACCGGCCTGTCTCCCCTCAAACCTGCTCCTGCGAAATCCCGGTGTGTCCTGCAGCCAGCAACCTCAGAAACCTCAGAGGACCTGCCTGCCTTCACTTCCAAAGACTGCTTCTCCCGTGAACACCGGATTTGTTCAAACTGCAACTGTGGTGTGGTTTGTGGACTCATGGACTGCATCGCTAAGTTAGCTTAGGCCTGGCTGCCATGATGCCTCTTTGCGCACGTTACTTTGTGCCTTTGTTTTCCAGACTCTGCTATTTTAGAACTGTTTGCCTTTCACCTTTCCTCCTGTTCCCTTTGGGTTGCGTCTGCACATCATGTACAAGGTCGAAAAACAATGTCCCTTGTTCTTGCTGATCTGGTCAGCCCCTCGCACTTAGACATAACACTGACTGCAGCTGCACTGGAGAAATTCGTGTGCTTTTAATATTGTGATTTCAATGTTGGAGACACTTGGAGAAAAACCTTTCCAGAGAGAAGAGCTGTGCTTGTCTGATGATGTAAACCTTGCATCTAGATATTGAGGTATGAGGGTCCGCCAGCCAAAGCCCAGAGGTCTTCTGCTTTTATAATAAACTAGTTATTAGCACGGGGAGGGTGGACAGGTCATTTAGCCCTATATCCACTGTCTTTATAAAATGCTGTCCCCGTTTGTATTCTATGGAATTGTAACTATGCTTATTATTTTATTATTATGCATTATGCTGATAGTACTGGCATGTGTACTGTATCTTAGAGCACGATAGTTGAAATAAACATTTAAACTATACAGTGTCT
The DNA here is from genome assembly GCA_963921515.1 of Calotriton arnoldi. Lineage (NCBI taxonomy): Eukaryota > Metazoa > Chordata > Amphibia > Caudata > Salamandridae > Calotriton > Calotriton arnoldi. The sequence continues at coordinate 4,407,051 of CAWUFW010000244.1, forward strand.
CTTATTACGCACGTTGTGGACAGGTATGAGTGAGTTACGAAAGGGTGTCCTTGCTCCCGCGAGTCCTGAGAAAGAGAGACCTGTTCTGGGTTGTCTAATCATTGGTAGCTGCGCTGCTAATGAGACGCTAATGCTAGTCGGGTTGGGATTGTGGGTACTAAGGTGTATTGTTGGCTCACCACTATACTCCGAGGTCCTATTATCCTGTGCATAGCTCTGTGTATGTGCAGAATCCCTACAACACAACTTCTGGCAGCAGCCGGAGACCGCGAATCCGCCCCACTCTGCACCCACCGTCCACGGCCCGAGCTAGAGTGGGCAAACACCACGAGGTGGTCACCCCGGCGATCCTGACCCGAGATCCGGCGACCCCTGACCTGCCTCAAGCCTCCAGCCGACACCTGCAGCCTAAATCCAGAAGGCCCCTCTAACCGCGACCCGGAGCTGATAAGCCGTTCCGACCCCAAAAGGAACCCCTGCACCCGACGCCCCGCGGCCTTGTGTGCCCAAACCAACGGTGCCTAACCAACCCCTAACTTCCCACTCGAAGTGGTGGTCACACCCAGAAGTCCTTCGTCTCCCTGCCTGCAGTCTTTTTGCTGACCGGAGGTTCTCCATTGGAAACAACAGGGCTTCCGACATCGAAACAGCACCCTGCACCCGGCCGCCCTAGTGCCGCTGAGGGTGCACCTTTTGTGCTAAGCTGGTTCCCCAATTGCCCTGAGCTAAAGTCTAGGAGCTTTGCTCCCACAACCCAGTGGCCTGCTTGCCAGCAGCCACCAACCGGAGACCCCCTATCCTCCATAGGATAACATTGGGCCTCAACACTCTGCACCCGGCCACCCTAGTGCCACTGAGGGTGTAACAAGAGTGCATCACTGACCCTGGGGGACCCCTGAGTCTAACCCCAGAACCTTAACTCCCACAGTTTTTCCTCCATATGAAAACATTGACACTTTTTCTTCCAAAAAGTTTCTAAGTGTGGAGTTTTGAAATCTAAAAATATTCTTTAAAAATCGCACGAATAACCAAAACATATTTACTTACCTGTTTGCAGGAAATGTCCCAGTGCTGAATCTAGGTATCCAGCACTGAGTTAGAAAAGTAACGTGAAAAGTAACTTACCTGTAATTTACTGAAAAAGCCTATTCATTTCAATGTACTGTATTTGCTAAGTATTGCAACCTACTGCATCCCCTGTAAATCAAACAAAGTACAATTCCTATTACATTTTCAAACTGTTCTACAATCAGCAACTTATTACTGTAAAGTATTTAATGCTTACCTGTGCCAGGCTTGCTTGGTTCTAAAAATAAAACAGTATATTTTTTATACAAAAACAATTGGTCTAGAGTTCAGTCTTTGAGTGTGTGAATTCATTTGCTGACTGAGTGGGTACATAAAATGCTTAACACTGTCCTCTGATACTGCCTAACTGCTCGACCACTCTACCACAAATTAGAGAGTAAGGTTCTATCTAACTTTAACCTCTGGGGTCATCTGGACTCTATACACACTATACCTCATTTTGGTGTAGTATATATAGAGCCAGTTTCCTACACGGTCTCTGAATTGCAATCTTTCCAACATGTAAGTGGGGTGGTCTCTCGGAGCGTGGTTCCATTAATTAATTATAAGGAGAAGGGCCGCTCTGTAGTAGGCCCTGATATCCGGTAAGGCCAGACCCCCGTTGTATGGGTTTCGCTGTAGTGTTATACGTGGCTGGGCCCCGTCCCATTGAAGCAAGCGTAGCTCGCTATTGAGGGTTGTGAACACAGTCTCTGGTATTTTGCAGTAAGTGTTTTGCAAGATATACAGCAGCTGGGGGGAGTGTGATCATCTTGTACATAGCAGCCCGTGCCATGATCGTCAGAGGGAGTTTCCTCCACCTCTTAACATTTTCTTGAAAATTTAAAAGGATTTGCCTGATATTGTGATCTAAGTTGGTTGCTATTTCAGTAATGATGTAAAGTCCGAGGTATGTAAACCCTTCCAGGGACAATCATAAGCAGCTCGGGTAGGTCTGAGGCTCCACCACCCCTCCCACCGGGTATAAGGTGGATTTACTCCAATTAATCTTATATCCCGCGTGGCGGCCATATTCCTCAAAGATTTGCAAATCTTTGGGGAGTGTCTCGGCTGGGTCTGTAACATATAAGATATCATCGGCATATAGCGATATGCGTTCAGCCTCAAAATATCGGGACTCATCTATGAAACCACCCAACCCTTGTCGGGTTCGAACTACACAGGCCAGAGGCTCCAATAGGAGGGCAAATAGTAGGGGAGACAGGGGACAACCCTGCCTAGTGCCTTGTTGAATTGGCCAACTCGTTGACACCGCCCCATTGACCCGGACTCTGGCCTCCGGCGCATTATAGATAAGTGCCAACCATTCCCTAAATATTGGACAAAATCTTTCCAGGGTGTATCTCATAAAGGGCCAATGAATGGTATCGAACGCCTTCTCAGCGTCGAGTGAAAGGAGCAGGTGGGGGCTATCTCAGCCCTGAACCGTGTCCATCCAATTAGCCAGTCACCGTAAGTTAAAGCGTGTGGCTCGTTTCTGCATAAAACCGGATTGGTCTCTATGTATCAGGGGGGCAATAACTGTCAAGAGGCATATCGCAAGAATAGTGGCCAGAATCTTCGTTTCGATATTGAGCAGCGATATGGGTCGATAGGACCCACATTCTTCCAGCGGCTTCCCTATTTTATGAATTACCACTACAGTGGCCATTCGGAGATCTTTGGGGAGAATCCCTTGCTCTTTTGACGTCTGGAACATATGTAGTAAGTGTGGGGCCAGCAGGCTATTATTTAATTTAAAAAATTCTCCCGAGAATCCATTTGGGCCCGGGGTTTTCCCCGACTTTTGGCGGCCAATAGCCCCCGTCACTTCTTTGAGAGTTAGGTCCTCCTCTAGCCTATCCCTCTCCTCTTGGGAGAGCGAGGGCAGCTCGATTGTGTCTAAATATTGGGTTATTTGCGCCTCACTCGTCTGTGGTTTAGCTGCATATAGGTCCGCGTAGTATCGGGCAAAGGCCCCTGCTATTTCTTTAGGTGTGGGGTGTGTGTGATGATGTTCTTGAATGGACATTACCCATCTCGACTCCATTTCCTTTCTGCCCAGCCACGCAAGCAGTTTCCCCGCCCTATCGCCGGTCTCGTAAAGCCGATGTTGGACTGCCAATTGTTGAGCCTGTATCTCTCGAGTCGCTAGCGCCTGGTATTCCCTTTTGGTTATTTCAAGTTGACGCAGTGTATGGCTACTCGGTGCGGAGGTATAACTTCTTTCTAGGCTTAACAGTTTACATTCTAGGGCCGCCATCTCTTGGGTTTCTCGTCATTTTTTATGGGCAATAATATTTTGTGCTCTATCCCTGAGCACCGTCTTGTATGCTTCCCATAAAATGACTGCCGATTGTACGGAGCCGACATTTTCTTTAAAATAGAGCTCCGAGTCCACCCTGAGCTCTTTCGCAACCCTTTTATCTTTCAAGACCCAGAGGCTCAACCTCCAGTTCGCTACTTGATTGCCACCCCTTCCTCCCACCGTTAATAGAAGCGGTGAATGGTCCAAGATGCCCCTAGCTAAGTATTCTATTCTCTCCACCTGCCCAATCTCTCCTACAGGAGTGAAGAGGTAATCCAGTCTCGAGAACACCCTGTGAGCCCCCGAGAAATAGGAATAGGCACGTATGGTTGGGGGTTGCCGGCGCATAGGTCGGTCAGTCCGAGGACTTCCTGGAACTTTGCCAATGGCGTGGGTCCATGGGACCCAAGCCGTATCTGAGTTCGATCTAAAGATGGTTCAAGCACGTCATTAAAGTCCCCTCCTATAATATGTGTGGCAGGTCCGGAATGCAATAAGAGCTCTGTCAGTTTATCTAACGTACGTTGCTGCAGTCGTGGGGGAGCATAGGCACTAATAAGCAAAAACAGCTTACGATTCCAAATTCCCTGCACTGCAACGTAAGTCCCATCTGGGTCCACCCATTGTTGAGTAAAACGAAGGGGGGGTGATTTTTTAATAAGAATTGCCACTGCTCTCGAACCTTTGGTGAAGCCCGCATGTGCCAAGGTAGTGCAATGCCCTCTCCCCAGGAAAGAACTACTCGAACCCAGCAGGTGCGTCTCCTGTAGAAATATTATGTTGGGTTTAAGTCTTTTAAGATAATTGGAGACTAGGCCCCGTTTGATTTTGTATCCTAACCCATTGACATTCCATGTCAATGCCGTAAATCTGCCCTCAGCCATTGCAATACAGCCATTGAAACATCACATGCCCAGCCCTCTCCTGGAGGAGTGCCCACGTCTCTCATACCCATCTCAGTCTCGGTATTCATGCAATTGAACAGAAAAGAACAGTCCCCCCCCTCCCTCGCCATAAACATAGTCCACAACATTTGACAACGTTGAACATGCCCCCCACCCTACACTCTTCAGGTACCCACTCCGCCCCCCAATTCGTCACCAAGAGGTCTGTAACCCTCCCTCCCCCCGCTTCAATTAACTACACAAGACTACAGTGGCTATACACAGTATACTTCCCTTTGTCAGGCCAAATTTCTACAATGTCTAGCAGGCCCTGGGGTTGTCTTACTGTTACTTGTCGGCCGTCCGGCCCCGCATCTCATTCCTCTTCGCCATTGCTGGGCGGCTGCAGTTGCTGTGTCCCTGTATGGAGCAGGATCGGGTCTGGAGCTTCCATTCGCTGAATGCTCTCAAGTAGTGGGTGTTCACTATCTGCATCCGCTGATTCTTCTCTCTCAGATAGTTCAGTGTTGATGTTGTCACTCGATCTCCGCAGACTCTGTGCCGCTTGGCCCTGGACAGTGTCATCGTCCGACTCCGATATTTGTGACTTGCTTTCTCTGGGCCTCAGAGATCTTCCCGGTGTTCCCCCGGCTGTATTCCGGACTTTCAGTACACGCCTCCAACGCTTTTCTTGAGGCCTTTCCTGGCTGGAATTCATCCTCTTTTCTGTGTACGGACCTAGAGTCTGGGGTGCTGTGCGTCTTAACAGGGGCCGTTCCTCGATCCATGACCAGGCCTCGTCTGGGGTCTGAAAGAACAGTGTGGAGCCTTGAAAAATGACTAAGTTTAGCTGGGAACAGTAACATGTACTGGATGCCGAGTGTGCGGAGTTTCGCCTTGACAGGGTCAAAAGTTCACCTTTGCTTTTGCAGGTCACAGGAATAGTCCAGGAATACCATCACTCGTGTATTTTCGTATTTTACCTCCCCTTTCTTCCTCAGCTCACGTAGGATTAGATCCCCATCTTGAAAGTTCAAGAATCGGGCGATCAAGGGTCGAGGGGGAGCCCCCGGCGGCGGGCAGACATTAGGCATCCGGTGCGCTCTCTCTATAATTAAGCAGGACGAGAACTGTGTAGCCGGTAGGGCCTCTTTTAGAAAGGTCCGAAGAAAGTGGCCTGGATCTATTCCCTCCACATTTTCTGGGAAACCGATAAATCAAAGATTATTCCTGCGGGCCCTGTTTTCGGCATCATCGACCCTCCAGGCCACCTCTTTCATGGAGGCTAAGAGTCCCGTCTCGTCTTTCCGCGTGGAACGTGAGGTATCTTCAAGTTCAGAGATGCAGTGTTCCGCCTCAGTGACTCTCTCGGAGACCTTTCGTAGATCATGGCGTAATAATGTAACCTCTGAGCGCATCTCCGCCATCTTCCCCTCTAAGATCTCTCGTGATGTATGAATCGCTTGTAGTATGGTTGCAGTATCAGGAGGGGGAAGCAAGACCTCCCTCCGCTCCCGCCGGCGCAGGGAGCACTTTAGCAAATCGGTCCAGTTTTCCCTGTCTCGACGACTTAGGTTCTTTGTCTCTCGCCATCTTACAGAGTCGGATGTTAGGTCGTGACGAGGCTCTTTCCCCCACAGTTGGGACCTCTTTATCCCTGTTGGTGGCTTCCTCAAGACTCCCACCTTCGAGTGTATCGTACCTCGTACAGCAGCGCGGATGGCGTCTATCAGGCCGTGTAGGGTAGTGTACTGGCACCAGTGTCCTTTCTGCCCTGTCCGATTGCCAAAAGAGGGCACCAAGGCCCACGCCTCTGTCTACCCCCTCGTCGCTTACCTCGGTGTTAGTTTGGTGGGTTGAGGGGCCCATGAAAGGGGGAGAGGCAGAGCACAGATCCAGGCCTACCGGACTACGTGCGGGTCGTCCAATTGGTCTCGCTACGCACAAAAGCTAATGCAGTATGCCCATCGTATCTCGTTGATTCCCGTCGTTGCCTCTACGGGATTACACTTTGGGCGTGAGGTCAATTCGCGTAGACTCTTAGTCCGTCGTGGCCAGCAACTGCGAAGCCCACACTACGAGTCCACAGAGCTGGCGCTTCCCTATCCACAGAATCCTGGACCAAAACTGTGCATCAGGGCGTGCGAGCCCACCATCCCCCTCATCGCTCTCCCCATCAGTCCACACCATCGTTATTGAAATCTGCAGGAGAGGGGGGGGGAGGAAGAGTCCGCCTGCTATCGCACCGGACCCCCTACAACGATATTGCAGACTCCGATGCAGTCCGTGAGCCCAGGCACCTTGCCCCTCTGTTTCTCTGCTGTCAGTTTAAGAGAAATTCCCCCGGGCCACTTGGTTGCAGGAGGGAAATGCAGGGGGGCTCGCCCTCCACACCAGAAAGCCTTACCGGGCTTTACTGCTCAGTTCTTGCCCCAGCTGGACGTGGCCCTCGAGGGCCGTGCACTACTGCTCATCTTGACTCCGGGGGGAGGGTGGGGGGGGCTCACAGTCCAGCTCCAGTGGCACTCTGATTGTCGCAGTTCTGGGCCTGGAACACCCAGCGTTTCTCACGCAGTCAGCGCCTCTCACCGCTGCCCAGACCTCCTGCAGGCTTGGTCGATCTCGACGGTCAGCTCCAGGGAAGCTCCCTCGTAAGGCGCCGCCTACCGATGTCGCAGCAAAAATGGCCTGTCTCACGTCCGTCCGCGATCTACCTCCGTAGCACGTCGGTTTTCTGAAGGCCAAAACCGGAACATCCAACGGCTTCCACACTGCCTCAGCCGCTCGCCGCTACTCGGGCTCCCCGCTGGCGTAGGACGTCGCAGCATTCAGCTCCGGCGAGGCGCCATCTTGCGACGCGGCTCACTGGCTTCGTTGTCTAGCACGGTTTTACTCCCAGCCGAAAACCACAGCTCCTGGGTCATGCTGCCCGCCACGACTTCCGGACACATTCCAGTCACTACTGCTATGGTTGTCTGGCGTCGGGATCAGGATAAATGGCAGGATTCGGTCGGGGCCGGCGGAGCTCGCAGCGAGCGCAGCTACCCGGCCATGTTGTTGGCCACGCCCCCCCCGATGTCAGTCCATTCTTTGTCAGTGAAACGGTGCTCACACTGCAGCTCCCACCTTTTCCTGGATGGAGTTTGCAGGGGGGTACTCTGTGTATTTAGAAAGGAGTATATGTCGGATAAAATGCGGGAGTCGTCTTTTCTGGATAAAAGCCAACGTTCAAACGACATCAGTTGCCTGCTGGCATGTGGCCTAATACCAGGAAGTGTCACCCAGTGTCGGATTGCCAAATAGTGCCAATATTCTGAATCTGGGAGCCCAAAGTCTTGTTTGACCGCTTTAAAATCCAACAGACCTCTCACATCAAATAGATCTCCAATTCGTTTGCAATTTGCCTCCTGCCAATGTCTGAAGGCTTTCTCTTGTGTGGCCTGTGGAAAGTCTGGGTTCCCTATGATTGGTGTGAGTGGGGAAATCTGTGTAGAGTTGTTTAGAGGAGTACACCTTGTCCCAAACACCCATGGTGGCTCTAACCACCGGCGATATATAGACACCCAGCGTGCGGTGTTTGCGCTGGAGCCATGGGGTTTTCCAGATATGGACTCCCGCCACCGCTTGGTCTAGAAAACACCAATGTTTCTCGGTCATTGGACGCTGCCATTCGACCATGTAGCGTAATTGTGCAGCCTGGTAATACTTTGGCAGGTTCGGTATACCCAGTCCACCCTTGGCTATTGGCAGGTAAGACAGCTCCCTCGCCGTCCGGGCCCGCTTACCAGCCCATAAAAAGGTCTCGAGAGCAGCCTGTAATTTTTTCAAAATGGGAGCGGTTGGCGCCAGCGGCATCACCTGCATAAGGTAGAGAATTTTTGGCGGCAGGGTCATTTTGACCGCTGCTATGTGACCCAACCAGTAAATGGGACCACCATGCCAGGATTGACTGTGGGACCTCACGGTCTTTAAAAGTCTGAGTAGCTATGCGTTACCGAGTCTATGGTAGGGAAAATTTGAATGCCCAAATATGGAATTCCCCGTTGCGCCCACTTGAAAGGAAACTCCGACACCAACCGTAGTTGCTCATCATGCGGGATAGTGATATTAAGTGCTTGGGGTCTTGGTAGTATTTACTTTAAAGCCTGAGACCTCACCAAATGCTGCAAGTTCCTCAAGGAGGGGGGGCAGTGAGCGACGCAGATTTGTAATGGCCAGCAACACATCGTCAGCGTATAGAGCTATCTTATGAGATTGGCCTGCCATCCAGACTCCCTCTATCTGTGGATGGTGTCGGATGTGTTCCGCCAACAGCTCCATGTAGAACGCAAACAGGAGTGGTGAGAGCGGACAGCCCTGGCGGGTCCCACTAGAGATGGAAAAGGACAGGGACTGCGCGTTGTTTACCTTAACCAGTGCTTCCGGCCCCGCATACCCAGCCCAGATCCACCGCCGGAATCTAGGACCGAAGCCCACCGTTTCCAGCACTTTTTGTAAGAATGGTTAATGGACGCGATCAAAGGCTTTTTCAGCGTCTATCGATAAAAACAAGGTTGGTTTTTGGGAACGCCGGGTCTTATCCAGTAGGTGAAAAAGCCTTTCGGTGTTGTCCCCACAAGTGCGGCCCGGTATAAAGCCAGACTGGTCAGGCTCGATCAGCCCCAGCATATAACCACCCAGTCTGTCTGCTAATATCCCTGTAAATATCTTTGCATCCACATTTAAGAGAGATATGGGTCGGTAGGATGTGCAGTGTTGAGGATCCTTCCCTGGTTTGGGCAACACGGTTATTATTGCCATACGCATTGATTCCGTAAACTCCCCAGTCACACTGAACGAGTTGTACAGCCAAGCAAGTATTGGGGACAGGAGTGAGGCAAATTGTTTGTAAAAGGCTGCTATAAACCCATCCTGTCCTGGCGCCTTTTCCAATTGGAGTCTCCCTATCGCATCTAGCACTTCCCGTTCCGTTATGTCTTTCTCCAGGGGCGTGATGTAGGGGGCCTGCAGCTTTGCTATTGGGGCCTGTGTGATGTAAGCAATGCAGTCCTCCAGAGGTTTCCCCTCCGCCCTGTAAAGATGTGCGTAAAAGCGACCAAACTCCGCCGCTATGTCCTCGTCCCTTGTGATATGCTGGTTGTTACCGTCTATGAGGCCCTGCACGCGCCTAGAGTGTACCTGTGTTCGCAACCTGTGTGCCAGCAGCTTCCCAGCTTTGTTTCCCCCGCATAATATTTCTGTTGCGTTCATAGCAACGCATATTCCGCGGCATCCATGTCCAGTGCTCTAAGCTGTTTACGCGTTTGTGAGAAAGTGCCATCTTTCTTGCATGGTATGCCCCCACTTATTGCTGATGTGCTTTGACTGAGTGTGCCCTGGGTTCCTGCCAACCAGGTACCCAGGGCCTGTGTTCCTTCCCTAAAACTGCATTGATGCCTACACCCAATTGGCATCCCTGGCCACAGGTCAGCCCCTGGTAAACGGTACCATGGGTACCCAGGGCACTGTGACCAGGGAAGGCCCCTAAGGGCTGCAGCACTTGTTGTGCCACCCTTAGGGACCCTGTACCTTACACACACACACTGCCTTTGCAGGCTGCGTGTCTTGGTGCAGAACAAAAGTGAAGAGTCGACATGGCACACTTCCTGTGTGCCATGCCTACAAAGCACTGCCCTGGCCTAGGTCAGCCACCCCTCCAGCTGGGTGCACTATGCCAGTGGTGAGGGCACAGAGGCAGGAGCCCTGTGCCCCTACAGTGCCCAAGTCCATTCTTGGGCATTGTAAGTGCAGTGCTGCCATTAAGAGTATATGGTGCTGGGAGTCTGTCATTACGAACTCCTCAGCACCATAATGGCCCCACTGAAAACTGAGAAGTTTGGTATCAAACTTCTCAGCATAAACCCACACTGATTCCAGGGTGGGATTTAATGTAAAACGCACCCCAGAAGGCATCTTAGAGATGCCCCCTAAAACCAACCCGACCTCCAGTGTCCGGACTGAGTGGCTGCCCAGGCTGCCACCACCAGACATGTTTCTGGACCCCTGGGTCGAGAGCCTCTGCTCTCAGGGGCCTGAAACAATGCGCATCCTGGGGCGAGGTGCCAAAGCCTCCTCCCCAGGATGGGCAGGGGAAGCTTCAAAGGCCTGCCGCCTTCTGAGCTTCCCCAGACCATTTGCTGCTCCCAGCAAACTGGTCCCCACTGGTTCCACCCCCACTTCTGGCGGGAGAACCGGCGGGAAAACCAGAGGCTGGAAATGGGTTGTGCCCACCTTTGCCAACTCCACACCTAAGGTGGGGGAGGCGAGGTGAAGCACAAACTCGAGTCCCCGCCATCTTGAGGATGGGGGGACCCAGCCAACCAGGGACAGGCTCCTGTCCCCCTCCCACTGGAGAGTGGCAGAATAGAGGGTGTACCCACCCCAGGGAAGGGACGCATTGGTCCCTGCCCTTACCTACCTGTAACCACCCCTAAATTCAGTATTTAGGGGCTCCCTGAACCTTCCTCCCTCAGTTCCAGATTCCAAAAACAAGAAAGAAGAACAAGAAACCAGAAGACCTGTGTGCAGCTGCTCACAAGAGGAAGACACCAACTGATTTGGCCCCAGCCCTACCGGCCTGTCGACCCTCGAACCGGCTCCTGCTAAACCCCGGCGTCTCCAGTGGTCAGCACCCTCACAAACCCCGGGGGACCTGACTGCCTAGTGACTCCAACCCCCTGGGACTCCCAAGAGCAGTGGTACTGCTCAAAGCAAGCAACCAACCCCTGGTGCCAACTGGGAACCGCGAATCCTGCACCCTCTGCACCCGCCGAGCCCGGCCTGTGCCTGAGTGGGCAAATACCAAGAGGACGTCCCACCGGCGACTGTGACCCAGAATCCAGCACCCAAGGGCCCTCCTCGACGCTCCTGACGACGCCTGCAGCCTCAGAACCAGGGACCCCTCCAACCGCGACCAGCCGAGGGTAAGATTTCCGACGCCTAAAGACACCCCTGCACCCGACGCCCCACGGCCTCCTGTGCCCAACTCCGGGGTGCCTACCCTTCCCACAGCTTCCCAACTTACCTCTCAAAGTGGTGGTCGCACCTGAAGAATCACCGTCCCCGAGTTTGCAGCCTTTGTTCGTCACGCAGCTTTACCATTGAAAACCATTGGGCGCCCGACGGCCCAAAAGCCTACTGCACCCGGCCGCCCCAGTGCCGCTGTGGGAGCACCAACTACCCTGTTCGACTTCCCCACTTGCCCTGAGCAAGTGAACAGGAGCTTTGCTCCCACAGCCGAGTGGCCTGCTAGCCAGCAGCCACCAACCAAAGCCCCCCTGCCGTCCATAGGATAACATTGGGCCTACTCACTCTGCACCCGGCCGCCCCTGTGCCGCTGAGGGTGTAACAACTGTACTTACCTGACCCTGGGGGACCCCTGAGTCTATGCCCAGAACCTTAACTCTGCCAGTCGAGTACTTACCCAAAAGCCGATAACCCACTTTTCTTCCATAGGGTAACATTGACTGGTTTCACTCGGAAATTCTTCTAAGTGTGGAGTTTCCCAACTTTAAAATATTCACCTAAAATCAACCGAGTAACGAAAACAGAAATACTCACCTGCTATTAGGAGAGATCCCAGTGCTGGATCTTGGTGCCCAGCACTGACCCTGAAAAGTAATCACAACGTTACTTACCGCTAACTCAATTTTCTTCCATAGGGATCCATTGACTGGTTTTCTGTGAAATTTCTTCCAAGTGTCCACTTTTGAAATACCAAAATATTGCTTACAAATCACAACAGTAACGAATTCCGATTTACTCACCTGCTATCAGGAGAGACCTCAGCACTGCATCTTTCAGACCAGTACTGACCCTGAAAAGTAATTTTAACCGTACTTACCCATACTTTGAAATTCCTTCCATAGGATATCATTGCCTGCTTTTTGTTGAAAAAGTTTCTAAGTGTCGATTTCTGAATCTTACAAATATTCTTTAAAAATCGTGCTAACGATACAAACGTAATTACTTACCTGTTTTAGATAGATATCCCAGTGCTGAACCTGAGACTCCAGCACTGGATTACAAAAGTAACGTAAACATACTTTGCTTGCAAACTGTATTTCCTTCCATAGGATAACATTGGTAATTTTACCCAGAAAAGTTTCTAAGTGTCAACTTTTGAAATACCATAATATTCCTCAAAAATCACTACTATAACCAAAACGCTTTTACTTAACTGTTTACAGGAGATGTCCCGGGACTGAATCCAAGATCCAGTCCTGTGGTTAGAAAAGTAATCCACAAAGTAATTAATTGCATTTAACCAAAAACTTTCCATTGAGCTCCAGGTTGCATTGTGTTTGAAATTGTGTTGCCTCTTGCAACAACTGTGACTACTGTCATCAAAAAGACTATTGCCTATTTGAAAAGTGTTTAAACAAAGCATTTCATTCTGAGAAAGTATATTTTGATTCCTATTGTTGGTTCTAAAATAAAACAAGCCTATATTTTTCTATACAACCCATTGGCCTAGAGTTCAGTTCTTGAGTGTGTGGCTTCATTTGCTGACTGAGTGTGTACAACAAATGCTTTACACTGTCCTCTGATACTGCCTTACTGCTCGACCAAGCTACCACTTTAGAGAGTAAGGTTATATCTAACTTTAGCCTCTGCCAAACCTCTGGGGACTGTGGACTTTGTGCACACTGTACCTTACTTTGGTCCAGTATATACAGAGCCACTTTCTTACAGCGTTATAATTATTTGCCGCCTAGTTTTGTGTGGGCCTCTTCTAGCTCTTTAACGGTACCTTCTAGGCTGGCGCGTTTCAATGCTCGCTCCTAGTCGAGTCTGACTGCTATCGCTATATACGTGTCTCTAATGACCGCCTTAAGAGCCTCCCAGAGTGTTGCTATTGCTGTGTGTGGTGTATAATTGATGGCGAGATAGTCCACAATAGCTTTTCCTACTTCTTTAATCGCTGCGTCATAGGATAGCATTTTAGGATTGAGACGCCACGATCCACAACTCGTGCGTGTGGTCGGAAGGTGTAGGTCCAGCTGGATGGGAGCATGGTCAGACAGGGATGCCACGTCAATGGTGGCCTGCGTTACTCTCGGGCTCAGTGGAGCCGAAATGAGAAAATAATCGATTCTAGCATAGGATTGGTGAGCAGTAGAGAAAAAAAAGAGTAAGACCTCGTGGTCGGGTGCAATGTCCGCCAACCCAGCCTCTGCTAGCCAGTGCTCTCCCTGCAGGGTGAACATCCCCGTGTTCCCTGGGCGTGGGGGAGTTCTATCTGCCGCGGCATCCATTACCAAATTACAAGATTGGAGTCTGGAGATGTAGGCACATTACCTAGCGCCTGGAGTATAAAGTGCTCTTGTTGTTCGTTAGGTGCATATATGGAGGCTATCGTGAGTGTATGGTGGGCTAGGGACACCCTTAGAGACGCAGACGTCCCGCAATTTCGGATTGTACATTGATGATTTTCCCTTGAAAATGTGTAGCTACCAGGATTGCTACTCCCGCTTTTTTCCCCTCGACCGGAGGACCAGAATTGACAGTAGAACCATCTGGAGAGCATTCTGTTCCAATCTTTTTTCAGAAGATGAGTCTCTTGTAGGAGACATATATCACATTGGGCCGCCCTAAGCTGGGTTAAGAGTGCTATTCTTTTAGTTGGCAAGTTGAGACCCCTTACATTTAGGCTAACTATACGCACCATTTCCCTGGGGGAGTGTCACTGCTATCCAAGTCCCTTGCACTGCCAGCTAAAGCCCTATGCCCCGACCAATACATGGAGTGTGACCGCATGGTTGAGCGCTGAGCAGGAGTACACGTAGTTAACATAATACCATTAACAATTAATAAAACAAAGGCACCAACTTGGGCACAACTTGCAGTTCTGTAGTGAGGGTCCATGTGGTTTGTCGTCCGTATCAGTGTTTGGAGAGAAGTAAGGAGGTCCGTAGCCCCGGCCGCAACCGGTTAGGGGTAGTGAAAATATGTATGTGTCCCACGGGGAGCTGGCCAGCCCCATTCTACAGGATTCGTAGGCCATTCGAGGTGCTGTCAGACGGTTTCTCTTTCAGGGCATTGGTGTTGCTCTGTTAGTTGCTGTAACAGGGCCGAGCGCTCCTTGATGCTTTCAGTCTTTGCTGGCCTACTTATTTGCAGTTACGGGCGATTTCCTGAGTGTCGTCCTCGTCTCGAACCTTGGGATGACAGCTATGTAAGTGATTGCTGGGATGAGGATTCCTGGCCGAGATCTATACCCAGTATGTCTGCTGCCTCCGGGGGCGTGCGTACTGCCAGAGTTTTGCCTTGCCATGCGAAAATCATGTGGAATGGATGGCCTCACTTATACCGCACTCCTTTGTCGCTCAAGAATTCGTCACCGGTTTCATTGCTTGTCGTGTGATATTTGACAGATCCTGATATAGGCGGATTTTGTTGCCCTCCAAGAGGACATGAAGTTGGTCGCGCACTGCCGCCATTATTGTTTCTTTGTGTTTATAATTGTGAAGGCACGTGAGAATGTCCTGAGGGGCGCCTGGGGATGCTGATGGGCATCCTGCCCCATGGGTTCGGTCCAGTGAGAGGTCTTTCCCCTCCAAATCTGGCACCATGTGGCGAAAGAGACGAAGCATGTATTCCTCCAGACGTCCGCATCTGCTTGTAATGGCACTCCTTTGATTCGAATGTTTGATCTGCGGGATCTGTTTTCCATGTCCTCAAGGTGGAAATTGAGATCAGCGTTGCAGTCTCTAAGCTCCTCTGCGGCATTCTTTTAGTTCCTCTTCTCTGGAGTCCCCAGTGCGTTCCACAGAGTCCACTCTTTGCTCCAATTCCCCCATATCATGACGCAGTTCCTTGACTTCCTTGGTTACTTCTGTACGGAGGGCCTCTAGGTCTCTCAACGTGCCAAAGAGTGCTTCCATAAAACCACGCGTAATGGGGGCCTCCTCGTTCATCTCGTGCTGCGTTGAGGCGCTTGCTTCCGCTTTGTCTGGAGAGGTCGAAGTAATCCCCGCTTTTTGGGCAGCACCCTTTGCTAGGAGATCTTTAATGCTAGCCGTGTCTCTTAGACCTAGCGGTAGTCATTATAGTTTCATGGTGCTCGCCGACCAGGCCCTGCGTTCTCGGAAGCTGTAGTGTGGCGCTAGGCCGGGCAGTCTGCTTGTGGTGAGCTCTGGGTCCTTTGTGACCACTCTAGTGTCCTCTTCCCGTTGACCGGGTCGCACAGCCTCAAGGGGGGCCCCTCACCTTGCTGCGTTAATGCCCCACTCCTTTTCTCCCCACCCGAGTGCCTCAGCTCTCTAGTAGACTTCCAGCTTGCTTCTTGGTCGCTGGGCCGCTATGGCCCTCCCGTTGGGGGGCAGCCGGGTCTCTGATCAATTACGCCCCTGCGCCGCTGGGAGCTGTGTGGGGAGGCGGTGTCTTCGGGAACCTCAATATCCAGGCATGGCCCGGGTGTCAAGACAGTCCAAGCTACCTCTGCTGTCCGTCCCTGCCGCCTCAGTTATCAGGGCTGATGCCCTCTAGGCCACACTCCTCCCCAGGTGGTGGGCTTGCTTCGTTCACCAGTCAGGCACTGCCTGCCGCTGTACTCACCCGCAGCGAGATGGGCTATTGCAAGGATGTGAGGTGGTGGGACGAGGGCCGCTTTATTGCACTGCCACCAGCATTCTCCCCCGAAGCAGCTCCTCCCTGCAACACAGCGCCGCTACTTCCTCGGTCGCCATCTTGCCTCACCGCCAGCCGGCCTCACTCCATCTGCGAACACTCGGCGCAGCTGCGGTAGTCGGTGTGGGGAACAGTAAGTACACCTGGGCTGCTCCTTATTCCCTATGCACTCAGTGCCGACGGCCTGGGGCAGCCACTCACTGAAGTAGCCCTGCCGACTGGTGTTGCCCCGCTGACTTCACCTCGGCACCATTTGCTGAACAGGCGGCCGGCCGCGCCCTGATCACGAGCACTCGGCGCAGCAGCGGGAGGCGCCACCGAATTCTAAGGGCGCTCCCGGGCAGCTCCGCGTTCCTTCTGAGAGCAGTGCCGGGAACCTGGGGCACCCGTTCCCCAACGCTGCTTCTTATTTCGGCACAGCACTGTAGCCTTCACTCCGGCGCCATTTTGTAGAGCTGCCGGCCGCCCTCCGTCCACAAGCACTCGGCACGGCCGCGGCAGGCGCCGTAGAATTCAGCGGATGCCTCTGGGCGGATCCACACACATTCCGCACCCGATGCTGCCGATTTGGGGTTGCCGCTCCTCCGGGAACCGCTGATTTACTTTCCGGTGCGGCGGAGCTCAGCAGTTAAGTTACTACACGGGCGCCACCTTGGACACACCCATCCCCCCCCCCCCCTGCCCAGAAGCGGTTTACAAAGGACTGTATAGGTTTGTGGCGGTCAGTCGTTTCAGCGTAGCCTTTGCAGGCGGATGGAATGTGGCCAGCCACCCACTACAGTGAAGTCTTGTACAGAACTGAAGGATTTTCAAAGGTATTTCCGAAAATAGTGCTCGGAGGCTGTAATTCAAGCCTACCGAGCAACAACACATGTAACAGGGGGTGTCGTCATGGGAGGTTACAAAATGCGACAAGGCGTTACTAAGGCAGAACTATGAAGCCTTTTCACCAATGAACAGCCACAGTTTACAGTGGACAATGGCACAAGCCAATGAAAAATGTGGGCGGAGAGTGGGCGGGGCTTCTATCCCATACTCCACTATAAGTCTCGCAAAGCAGCGCATGCGCGCTGGCTCTAAGCTCGACCTAAAAAGTGAACCCCAAATTGATCTCCTACAAATAAACAATGATGGCACAGTTGGATTGTTTTGTAGCCCTTTTAAGAGATGGGCAACAACCGAAAGCTGATAAATCAACCCCTGCTTTAGCAAACAAAGTAATACAGACATTGCCATTAAAAAAATATTTTAGAGTGCCCACTTTACGGCATCTCTAGCCAAGTGTCAGCACACTGCAAAACATCAGCTACAAAAGGACTTCATAAGAAAACATTCCTCACCTTCTAGAAAAGTCAGACTTCGTGGAGGGGCATCTGGCCTGCAGTACGACCGCTACAATTTCTAGATCACAGAGAATAAGACGGTGAGGGGTTTTCCTCGATCTCCACGCCTGGAAGGGATTGTTGTCCAGGTGGGTTAAATGATTTGGCTCCCTACTGCAACAGGCGACCCCTGCACAGAAGCAACCTACATGGCGGAGAAAGGCAGAGTCCCAGCAGTTCTAGAAACCAATTCCTTCCTATGCAGAGCAGTGCAGGGAAATCGTAATCATGGTGGCTTTGTGACATCCAGTCTTCTGAATGACTTAACGAACTATAAGAATCAGTGGGTTCCTACAGTGTGGCGGGAAAGTTGTGTCCAATCTTAAACCATTATCCGGAACTCCATGCTCTTTGAAGAAACTACAGGAAGCAGGTTAGCTTGCTTTTTTGTGATATGCCTTCATGGCAAAAACATCCAAGGAAGTGATTTCCCAAGTGGAGAAATTCTCAATCCAATCTTCCTGCTAAAGTTCCACCTTCTGCTTGTTTACTTGCTTGAAATTTAATTTATTACCATTTTTATTATAATGGCAAGTTTGCGAAATGGCTTACTCCACCATTTTTTTGTGGAGTACCTGATCTACCAAGCTTTAAATAAGGCCCTTAACTCCTCTAGTTTTTATATTCTCTTGATAAAACAATTACTTATATTTGGATACAATATTTCTGGTTGATATAACATTTTGTCATATTCCTCACCATATGACTATCCCCAGGTCAGACTGGATACAGTAACAATATTTTTGATTCTAGCCACAGATCTCCAGTAACGCCAGCTGGCACCACATGATTCCAGTCAGTAAAGGGATGACACCAGCCCTTATATATGGTGTTGCCCGACATGTGACATCAGTTCCTTAATAAGGCATACAGAGAGGCCGACTAATGGCATAGCCAATAGGTCTCGCCTTTGGGACCTTATAAGTGTTTAGCCATCCAGCACATTACCCTGGGGGCTGTGCCGCTAGGGATTGAAGAGCTATCAAATCTTATGTTGCAAGGTAGAATAGAAATAACACAGCACTGAACAACTTTTTATTTTCTGATTCTAGAGATTGGTTAAAAGAGAAACGTGTAGTGATGCCTGTAGCGATTGTTGTGCTTGACGCAGCCTTTCATTCATCTAAGGGGGAATAAGGGAGTACCGGGCACCAATCATTCAAGCTAGACCAAAAAAAAAATCCAAGCAAGGAATGGGGGGGCTGCTCCACCACAGCAGTGCCTTAGACAGTAGCTGAGGGAATTAAGACAGGGTGAGCAGGCAGACATTATACAGCAATGTTTACCTGTTCACAGTATGCTTGCACCACATGGGTTTGTGTGTGTGTGCTGCACTGCAAAAGGGGTGGGGATGCCCAAGAGATCTTGGTACTGTTTGAGGAGGAACATATTAAAGCAAAGGTTTGCAGTATAGAAAGAGAGATCATCGAAAGAGAGGTACGGTCCAGAGCAAAGGTGGGAAGCATTTTGGTGTCAACGCACAGAGAGGAGGGGCGAACAGTCAATGTGTGCATTATACAGTGAGTGGTAATGTGTAGGGACAGAGTAATGGGAGGTGCACTGGCGACTGAAACAGAGGAGAATAATGACCTTGGACTATAAGGAGGTAAATGCACGAGGGGAGAGTACAGTACACAGCGAGGAGAAACAATACACCGGGAGAGACACGGAACAGTGAAGAGGCACGGTTTAGGGTGGGAACATGCAGATTGAGTGGGTACGGGAAGGGGGGACGAGTGCATAGGCTGGGGGCAGTGAGTAGCCAAGGAGGTTAGTGGAGAGGGAAAGATAATCGTCTGAAAGGAACGGCTGCAGAAGAGAAAGCAGATACTGCGCTGGGGAAGAGGATGTTCAGTGCATGACGACGTGGATGTGAGGAGCACGAGGATGTGCATTTGCGGTCCACTCAGATACACTGTTAGGAGAACTTATGGGAAGCAGTAAAACACCCACCCCTCCTTAACAATATTCACAAGGCTGAGCTCCAACCGACCTGAATAACACAGCCCGCAGCAAAGTTTGATGGATGGTGAAGGGGACTATTGGACGATGAAATTATATAGGAAAATGACTGTTACCATCCACTCCCTCTGATCACATGCCATTGGCTGTGTACTCACCCATGGTGTCCCCCCAGGAGGAGGGCGGCGGTTCCAGGTGTAGAGAAAGGGAGGGGGGGGATGGGGAAGAGAATGGCAGCGGCTGGGGTGAGAAGGAGGTGTGATTACACCCAGCTCTGTTGCTGCGGCATATTAAACCACAGGCCATCACTAGAGGTTCCTGGGTAGGAATATACAGCGCTGGGAGAACTATGGTGCACTACCACAGGACGTCACTCGAGGTCACCTCTCAATAGAAGCATCCAAGCAACAAAAGTACTACCACAGGAGAAATGAGATTAATGACTCCAGGCTCATAAAGCATGTTAATGTGAGATAAAGTCTTTCAAGTTAGATCACAAGCTTCCAAACAGGGCGAACAATTAAATGTTATCCTTCCTTTTCAGACAACACTGGCTATTGAACGTTAGACTGCGGTCCAACAGACCAGGTACATTTGTTGTTACTTCTGTCATACAATGAATGATGGGTCATGGCTTGATATAGGAATACAAGATAGATGCCTAATGAAATATCGCCCTCTGCTTTTGAAAATTCTCTCACATATCATGCAGGACCACCTTAGCCATCAAACATGCCTATGCTATCTGCAGAGACTCCTGGGAACATTCAGAGCTTTATGGTTCTCGTTATGAGAGACCCGTAATGCCCAAAATGGACAGTAACTCCCACAACTTGCTGCAAGGACATTTTCTCCCAAGTATTCCACTTCTCCCTTTTACAGAATGTTTGTAATGTTAGAACAAGTTGCAAAGGCCTGTATACAGAGTCCTAGTGCCTGGCATGATGAGCCTACAGCCATTGTAGACCAACTCTAAGCCAGCTATTCTGAACTGGGCGGACACACTAGAGGGTTCCTGAATAGGAATATAAAGCACTGGGTGCACTACCACAGGCCATTACTAGAGGTTCCCAGGTAGAAATGTACAGCGCTGTGTGCACTATGGTGCACTACCACAGGCCATCACTAGAGGTTCCTGGATAGAAATATGCAGCACTGGGTCCACTATGTTGCACTACCACAGGCGGTTTCTAAAAACAAGGCGGATGGTTGAGGGTTGAGTGTCCATTCATATCATCCTCAATCATGCCACACCCCAGCCTGCAAAGAGTAACTTTTGCTGCAGGTGATGTGTTCGCTATAAGCAGCGCCATCTGTGGGCATCAGCTTTTACTCTCGGACGCCAGGCCACACAGGTCCCTTTTGGGACATGTTAAAAAAAAAAAAAAAATCCAGCTCCGGCAGGCTTCTCAACTCTCACGCTGCCTGCAGCCATATTTGTTTTTAAAAGAGGACTGCAGCCAGAGCAATAACTCAAACCTGCAAAGCAGACTTCCGCAACATGTCAAATATTAACTAACACAGTAATAGAAAGAACCCAGCGTGTACGCTCCGGAGGCTTGCCATGGAGAAAGATTTCAGCGTGAGTGCAGTCATAGTCCTGGCTCAATTGGTTGCGTTGTTCGAATCCCACATTGGAGCCATCCACAGCCCAGACCACTACTTCCTGGAAGTTCCCCGACAATGAGGTAAAGTGTTGCCAGGGGGAACCAAAACTAGACACAGAAGAGGGAAAAGGAGGCATGCCTTCTGCTGTACTTTAGCACCAATGGACCATAACAGGAAACAAGTAACGTGGTGGGAGGGGTGAGGGACGGGGCAGGAGCACCAGGCACACGGAGGAGTGGGAGGGGCATGTAGCAACATGGGAATAGGTGAGAGGGACAAATGCTGCATTAAAATGCAAGCAACCATGGGCACCAAGCTAAACACAGACAAACAGTAAAAATAGCAGGAAACCAAGAAAAAAATAGCCCCCCAAAGAACAGATAAACAACCAAAGCATAGAGATACAGTACTTGGTCCCTGCTCTGTGGGAAGAACGAAAGAGAAAAAGAAGGGACAAAGAGGGCAGGACTAACCACTAGCAAGCAAGAATTTTTGAAGGCCACTGAAACAAACAAATGAAAAACAGGGGGAATGGCTTTAAGCTCAAGAGAAGTATATACTAAAGGATATACAAGAGGTCTTGAATGCTCAACCTAAAAAACATGTGCAAAAAGAAAGTTAAATACTCTGGAACCTTTTTCTAAATGACACTACCTCAGAAGAGAGGATGATGGGCAGTGAGGAATTTGCAGGTAGATCTAGTATCCACAACAATTACCAAACGTAAATAACTTTTCACTGTGACAGATGATTTCAACAGATTCTTCACCTTATAATGAGTCCCAAAGCAGTACCAAACAGGAGGCAAGGCTGAGTAGTGAAGAGTAATCAAGGAAATCAAGTAGCACAGCCCTTGCGCAGTATCCTTCACTCCATGCCTGAACCACCAGGAAATAATGTTTGGCAAAGAAATGCAGCGAGGAGCAAGAGGCCGGATGAAAATATAAGCCACCAGCACTGTTACCCCCTTAGCTGCGCACATGGGCGCCCTAGCAACATGTCTCCATGCCGTGCACAGAGACTCTGAAAGTGCACACTTTAGAAGCCTTGGAAAACAAAGGCATTGATTGTCACCTACCAGGGGTGAACTTTGACTAATGCCCCCTTGGAACTTACATTAAAGAGTTGAGGGCGGATCCCACGCTGTTTTAGCAGTTTTCCTGTTTGTCATCACCTTTCGCCTAATTAGCATCTCTAATGAAAATTTATTTTTGCAATGAAAATTTATTTTATGTAGCACGCTTATGTCTGTCAGCGGTGAAGGAAAGACAAGAAAGATCGAAAAAACTAAGCACTAACTATAAAAGCAGCCTATTAAGAACAAAGCCCTATCTTCAGTTTTCAAGAGTGAAACACCGCTCAAGCTGTATGCTTTCTGATAAGGAAGTCAAACAGGAGCATGAGGGCAGGCAAGGTACTACAGATCAGCAATATCTTATTTTTAAGCACCTTCTCCATCACCCTATAACAGTATCAAAGGTTCTATTCTTTGAACTTAAAGGGCTGTGACGGAAGAGTACTTTGCATTTTGACTGTTGAGATTTCCTAGAGGGTCATATTACCTTCTGCAAATTAAAGAGTGCGCAAAAGTGTAACGTCCTTAGTTGATGCAAACAGAACTAAAATAAACAACATTTCAGGTACAGCTGTTCAAACCACAGGCAAATCAGTCACTTCTCACAATCAAGCCTGACAAACAAATGTTTGAAGGTTTTATTTAGAAAAGTATAGGAAATGTTCTACTGAAGCAATTTCAACAAGTCGAGTCCCAACACACGGAGATAATCCTCCTAAAGCACATCGGAAGCATACATTAAAAAATGGCCTTGTGGCCATGCAACCTGTGGTTTCCCCTCCACCCTGGCGGTGCAGTCTAGGTCCATAAGCAGTGGTCTGCAAACCTACTTAACATGATCCGAACTTCCCAGGAAGCTACAGAAAATGTTTCAAACGTTCTACCTCCCTCTCACAAAAATATTCTGAAAATGCACCACAGAGAACAGACCATGCCAGAGATCAGAAAAATCAGACAAAGAAATATGGACAATATTTCTCTAGCGATCAGGGGGCCTCAGCGGAAGGTCATGTGAAAGGTCGTAGTAATCCAGCTCAAACAAAAAGTTCAATTGCAGGCTCTTCTTTACTTGAAGATGTCCAATGGGAATGGGCTTAGAGTTTAGCAATTGTTCACTTAGGTGCTATACATGGTTCTAGAAGTAAAATTCATCACAGCGATGTTGGGGCATAGAAGTCACTCGTGCTGTGTGGCCTCAAAACCTTAGCTGTGACACCTTCCTGACCAACGCTCAAATTGGGAAGATAAAAAGCATACCAAGCCAGTGAGGCATGGAACAGAAATGGGTCTAAACAGAAGAGATGACAAAAACAGCACATCCAACTCAAGTCCTTACAGTACAGACTGGACATGGGTGGTGATAGGATGTTAACATGGATGCATGGAGTTCATTGTCCCGCCTCTAGGCTTAGTCTATGATGTAAAAGATGACCACATAATACTACAAGGGAAACTTAAATACAAGTCGAAGGGTAAGTAATTTGGAGCAGACAGATACCATACATACTGGCCTAACTGATCGATGCTGATAGAAAACCTTGGTACCAAGGAATGCAGGTAGAAACGGCCAAACTGGGCCCATGAGCAGCAGAAGCTTGTGACTAAAGCATGTAGAAGCGTCCTAACAGAATAGGTTTTTCCACAGGTAGGGTCTCAAGGTCTATCGATGAGATGCAAGCGCTGGGCTCAGATTGCGTAAGCTCTCCCACAATCCACTATGTCCGACAGAAGATGGCCACAATGAAGAAGATGGAAATGAAAGGCAGAAAGGCGGCATTCATATTCAACATAATGCAAATATTACAATATAAAAACGATGGCTAAAAATGACTGAGCCCAGACTGTGATTGATCCAGCAGTAACAGCGGTTCCTGAATGCGGGAGGAGGAGCGGTACACAGACTAACTTTTTTCTGCTTTCTTCCTCTTGACACTCTTTAGACCATCTCCGGCAGCAGGCCTTTGCTTTGGTTCTAGTTTGTCATCTATGGTTTCTGGTGCAGGTTCTTCTTTCTTTCTGTCTTGTTGGTTTTTGTCTCCTAAGTTCTGTGCCACAGCAATGTCAGGCTGCTTTGGGCTTTTTGGCTTGCTGGAAGATGTCCGACCCATGAGCGCTCTTAGAAGGCTGATTGTGGCTACCGTGAGGATAAGTGACCACAGCACAGCAGGTGCACTGTACTGGTGGATATAGTCCTGGATAGTCTTAAGTGCAAATGGCAGGAGTGCATCCGTAGCTCGCTTAAGAGTCCCTTTATCCTGCAGGAGAATTAAAGATTGTTATGTGGTGAATTTCAAAAAGACAACAACTTGTGCAATAATGCAGTGAGTAAAGCGATCAGACTGATAATCTAACATTTCCTGAAATAATGTCACCAGGACCTTTATCTAGTCATAGCCTAGTCACCAACAGCATTTGCATACTTGGATTCATAGTTTTGTGTTTTCCGCTGTTCTCACAAAGGTAGAGAGCGAGAGATTGTAAGACCAGTTGCACGCTCCCGGAGGCAATAATCACACACAAAAAGAACTGGAATTTTAGAGCGAGATGAACAAAGAAAAATAGATCCTATCATTAGAAGTAAGGGAGGGGGTCCTTCCTTATGCCTCTTGGCTATCCGAAGATATTGAATTAGACGCCTCACTCACTTTATGGTGACATGCTTCATTATCAGCACCTTTCCACACTCTGGTAAGATGGTACCACCAGGGTGGACGCAACCAAAGATAGAATGGGAGTTCTTAGATAAATCAAACTGGATAAGCAGGGAGCCAGAAGAAGGTATATAGTTTTTTTTTTAAAACCCTACAGGTATACCCAAAGAATTCCTTTATTCATTGGGTACCTGGGGTATGGATAAAAAGGTTTTTGAGGTTTATTATTGAACATAATTGTTCAATTAAACCGGTTATATTTCTGCCAACATGTTTCGGCCCCCACTAGGAGCCCGTCCGGGTCTGGGGCCTTGGGCCTCACAAATGTGCATGCGTAGAAAAGCAGGGATACATTCAACAAGCAAAACACACAAGATGATGGACGGAATGCTGCACATTGGCAAACATTCACCCCCAGTCACAGATCTGGGTTTAATCCATCGTTATTTTGCTTCACCACGCCACCCCAGTTCAGACACAGCCATATGCAAATCAGTCTTGACCCTGTGCCTCATGGGAACAGTCCAGACCGAACTACCAAGCCATGTCTTCCCTGGACCAGAATCAAGCATCCTAGGACCGGTTTCAGGCTATCAGCCTTCATCAGCCAGGATAGCTTGACTCCAGTGGCGTAGTGAGCACGGGACCCATGTCTGGGCAAACCCTTCCCACTTAGGGCGAAATGCAAAACACACAAGATGATGGACGGAATGCTGCACATTGGCAAACATTCACCCCCAGTCACAGATCTGGGTTTAATCCATCGTTATTTTGCTTCACCACGCCACCCCAGTTCAGACACAGCCATATGCAAATCAGTCTTGACCCTGTGCCTCATGGGAACAGTCCAGACCGAACTGCCAAGCCATGTCTTCCCTGGACCGGAATCAAGCATCCTAGGACCGGTTTCAGGCTATCAGCCTTCATCAGCCAGGATAGCTTGACTCCAGTGGCGTAGTGAGCACGGGACCCACGTCTGGGCATACCCTTCCCACTTAGGGCGAAATGCAAAACACACAAGATGATGGACGGAATGCTGCACATTGGCAAACATTCACCCCCAGTCACAGATCTGGGTTTAATACATTCAACAAGCCCTGACAAAAGGCCCCAAACCTCTCAAATCTTTTTATCCATACCCCCAGGTACCCTATGAATAACTATAAACACATTTCTTCTGGACCTCTGCTTATCTAGTTTGATTTATTTAAGAACTCCCATTCTATCTTTGGTTGAGTCAGGGTGTGGGTAGGCGCCGATGATGAAGCATGTCACGATGAAGTGAGTGAGGCGTCTAATCCAATATCTTTGGATACACAAGAGGCATAACCCCCCATCTGATGATAAGGCCTATTTTGCTTCGTTAATCTCGTTGAAAAATTCCGGTTGTTTTTGGTGTGCGATTGGGTTTTCCGCTACTAAACATGGGCCTACAAGTACAGGCATTTAAATGGCTTTGAGCTATAAACCCAAAACTGGATAAAGGTGCACTTGCTATAGTGTCAACTAGCACGGCTTTTGCGGTGGACAAAAAGTTCAGGACATGGAGACTTCCAATGTCGACAGAGAAGGTACTTCAATAAACCAAATTCATAGCCCTAAAGCTAGGGTTGCTGAATATTTCCCCCAGAATGTCCGGATCACCACTCCAATCATACATATTTTCCTAACAAGAACATAGAAATGCCCTACTGAACCAACATTGATAACTGTTTAGGAGAAGCATCATTTACTTATGTGTGATCTGAAAGACACAGAGCTTTTATATTCAAGTACAAATTACTCTCAAAGTGACTTTTGCACTCAAAATCAAATGTACACCCTTTCATACAGGCTGGATTCGGTCTCGAACCGGAGGACAATGCTTTGGAACGTTACTTGTGCAGCAGTTTTGTGAGCCAGATGTATTTGCCCCAAAACGTCTGCGCCTTTACATTCACCCACCCCCACATTTAATCCCTTCAAAAGGCTTAAAGGAAACTGTGGGTTTAGGAGACAAAAGGATTTATACACTACCACAAGTGCCCCTACGGCGAGGAAGAACATGTTATTTGTAATTCCTGAGCTCCATCATAGGAAGCTTCCTTAAATTCATAAATCTAGACAAGTCACATCACACATGTAAATCATTGCTGTAAAGTAAAGCAATTTCCTTTAGAGTTGACTGACCAAACTAAACATCAGCTCACATGAGAGATTAAGGGTAGTACGCAGAGGGGATTTGGCTCCACTTTTGTTGATCAGCTTTGTTGCGGCAGCTCAGCATTTCAATGACAAGTAGGTGGGTTAATTCACCAAACTAATGCTTTCAGAGCACAGATTGGCAGAGCATGGCACAGAGAGCACATCATGTTTGTCTGTGAGCACAGTAGACACTGCTTTGCCGATGCAGGTTTATCAAGTGGCATTCTACAGAAGAGCCAGGTAAAGCAGAATACATGCCTTTTTACCTGCTTATCTGGCAGGGCAACTGCCTAGTGGTCCTCCCCCATAAATCGACTTCCAATATGGCCATCGTGGGTAAGAAAGAGCAGGGAGGAGGAGTGCAAAGAGGGGGAGGACAGGGACCGGTAAAATGGAACTCGGTAAAGTGGCATGGAGAGCACAAGACCCACGTCTGGGCATACCCGTCCCACTCGGGTGACAAATGCAAAAAGAACACTGTGCCACTGGATTCAAGCGATCCTGGCTGAGGGGTGAAACCCCGAAACCGGTCCTAGGATGCCGGTTTCCGGTCCAGGGAGGACCTGGCTTGGCAGTTTGGGCTGGACTGTTCCCATGAGGCACAGGGTCACGACTGATTTGCATATGGCCAGGTCTAAACTGGGGTGGCATGGTGAGCAAAAGAATGATGGATTTAACCCAGATCTCTTGACTGGGGGCGAATGTTTTCATTTGTTCTGCATTTCGTCTATAAATTGTGTGTCTTTTGCTTCCTCACCCACACAGGCAGCCTTTCAAAGATGTCTCAGACCTGCCACTGCAATGCCTGCACGCAGTTTTTACTGCCATGTCGACCTGGCAAGTGCACTCACTTGCCAGGTCCAAACCTTCCCTTTTCTTACATGTAAGCCACCCCTCAGGTAGGCTCAAGGTACCCCCATGGACAGGGTGCAGTGTATGTGAAAGGTAGAACATGTACTGGTGTGTTTTACCTGTCCTGATAGTGAAAGACTGTGTATTTAGTTTTTCACTATTGCAAGACTATCTGTCCCATAGGCTGACATGGGAGTTGCTTTGTAACATCTTACAAGCATAGCTTTCTATTGGGACAAGATGGAGTAATGGAGTATAGGCTTCCTGAATTTATGATTTAAAAATACATCTTTTGGTAAAGATGATTTTGATATTGTGTGTTTGAAAATACCACTTTTAGAAAGTGGGCATGTTCTTGTCTAACCATCTATGTGCCTCTACCTGTTGTGTATTCGCTGTCTGGGTTTTAGACTGACAGGGGCTGGTTTGTGCATTCACACTAGACAGACACTGGCAGGGGGTGGGAGTGGAGGTGGTGGGAGTGGAGGTGGGGGGAGTGGAGGTGGGGGGGGGGGGGGAGGAGGGGAGGAGTCGGTCCTGCCTTTCCTGGGTGACTCATGACCTTGCTGCATTTAGAGTAGTGGGAGGAATTGTTGCTTGCACCTGGATGGACTGCGTCGGTCTTCCAGGCAGAACTGGATTATGTATGCCAGTGGAACTTTGTGCCAACTTCAAAGGGAAATGTGGTATAAATATTGGGGCCCTGACCCTAGAACTTTAGATTACTGCTGGACTAAGGAACCTGCCAAAAAGAAGAGCTGGAAGAACTGTGAGGAGAAACTACCACTTTGCTGTGTGCTTTGCTGGGTTGGACTGCAGTTGCTGCTTCTGTCTTGAGCAGTTCTTTTTGCATTTTAAGTATCTCCAAGGGTTTGATGTAGAGCTTGCCTCCTGTTGGAAGTCTCAGGGAAATCAAAGACTTCAACATCTTGTGGGTACCGGCTTCTGGAACTGGATTTTTCAGCTGCCACAAAGGAAAAAAGTAACCCGACGCCATCAACGCCGCTGCTGCCGACTCCGTGACCTGAAGGAACTGCAGAGGGCGCCGCCGCACTTCGCTACGCAACTCTGGTCTCACCGATGTCGCCGTCCGATGACACCACAGAGCCGCTGCTTGCACCGTGACCTGTGGGCACCGCACTGCCTTGCTCCGCACTGCCGCCCAGGTATCCCCGACGACGCAGTCATCGACGCCGCTGCCTGCACCGTGACTTGTGGACACCGCTCGCGGAGAACACGGAGCACCGCCCTGCTTCGCAGTGCAGCCCTGGTCTCACTGACGCCGCCGTTCCAAGCTCACATCGACGCCGCTTCTTGCACCGTAGTTTGGGGGCACCGCTCTTAAGTTACACGACGCACCACCCCGTTCCACACTGCAGCCTTAGCCCACCGACGTCATTTACTCCAGATTGTCAATCAACAACGCTGCCAGCACCGTGACCTGTGGGCCCTGCACACTGCAATGCCCAGTCTCACACAACAGGCTTGGGTCTATCGACAACAGCGCTTCAGCAACGTCGCTGCTGCTGCTGTTAGCACAGTGACCTGTCAGTACCGCAACAAGCACATCCCCACTTCGCACAACAGCCCTGGTGTCACTAACGCAGCTGGACGACCGTCATCGAGTCGCTGCCTGCACCGCGACCTGAGGGGACCGCACGTCACACTGCTTCACACCGCAGCCCCGACACCTGCCGGTGCTCCGGACTTCAAACTCAAGGAGTTTGACCTGCAACACGTGTGACTTCAAGGGCCCGAAGCCTCCTGCACAGACGCCGCTCCTCGGTAGATCACCCGCAAGGTCAGACGCCCTGCATCTCCAAAAGTACTGTTTTATCGTCTCCCTGACACTGTAGCTGGCCCTCAACGCCGTGGTTGGCCAGAACTGTTGGATTTGTTGTTCATGACGCAGTGATCGCTCCGGACGGAGCTATCGACTTCAAGGAACTGTATGGATAATGTTACTTACCCAGTAAGCATCTGTTCTTGGCATGTAGAGCTGTAGATTCACATGCTATGCATACTCCTGCCATCTAGTGTTGGGTCCGGATGTTTGCAAGTTGTTTTTCTTCTAAGAAGTCTTTCCAGTCACAAGGTAGGTAACTCCTCCTTTCGGTGATGGTGCGCATGGGCATCGGCTAAATTGTTAGATTGTTGTCCCGCAGAGGGCGAGAATGGAGTTAGTAAAGGTAGAATAGAGATGTCCATGCGTATGTATGTAAAGTAAGAAAAAACTGCAACAGGTATAGGTACCCGGGGAGGCGGGTGGGCGCATGTGAATCTACAGCTCTACATGCCAAGAGCAGATGCTTACTGGCTCAGTAACATTATCCGTTCAAGGCATGTGAGCTGTAGATCACAAGCTTTGCTTAGAGTATACAGCAGTAAACTCCCAAAGCGGTGGCTAACTTGTAGCTGTTGCAGTTGTTTGAAAAAGTGTTTTAACTACTGCCTGGCCTACATTAGCTTGTTGCTCGCTAACACATCTACACAATAGTGTTTAGTGACTGTGTGCGGTGTAGACCATGTTGCTGCCTTACAGATGTCAGCTAGGGGAATATTCCTTAAGGCGGCCATAGTAGCCCCTATTTTGCGGGTGGAATGCGCTCAAAGGGGTATTGTCAAGGTTCTTTTCGCTTTCACATAACATGTTTGGATACATTTCACAATCCATCTTGCAATGCCTGATTTAGATATGGGATTGCCTTTGTGTGGTGACGAAAAAGCAACAAAGAGCTGTTTTGTCTTACGAACATCTTTTGTTCTTTCTCCATAATATAGTAGAGCTCTTCTAACATCTAGTGTGTGTAGAGCCCATTCTGCTACAGAATCAGGTTGAGGAAAGAACACGGGTAACTCAACTGATTGATTGATGTGAAAAGCAGAAACCACTTTAGGAAGAAATTTGGGATTGGCTCGAAGAACCACTTTGTCTTTGTGAAGTTGAAAGAAAGGCTCTTGTATAGTTAGTGCTTGGAGTTCACCAACTCTCCTTAAGGAAGTGATTGCAATAAGAAAAGCAACCTTCCATGAGAGAAATTGTAGTTGACACTTGTGCATTGGTTCAAATGG
This sequence comes from Calotriton arnoldi, assembly GCA_963921515.1. Taxonomy (NCBI): domain Eukaryota; kingdom Metazoa; phylum Chordata; class Amphibia; order Caudata; family Salamandridae; genus Calotriton; species Calotriton arnoldi. Next base: position 4,437,767 of record CAWUFW010000244.1, read on the forward strand.
TGGACCCATAAGCCTTGTAAGGACTAGGTTCAAGTTCCAAACTGGTGCAGGTGGAGCTCTTGGTGGTATTACTCTTTTTAGTCCTTCCACAAAGGCCTTAATCACTGGTACTTTGAATAGAGAGAAGTGTTGTCTGTTTTGTAAGTATGCAACTATTGCTGCTAAATGCAATTGAATGGATGTGTAGGCTAATCCAGATTGCTGTAAGTGTAAGAGCTAACCTATGATGTTTTGCACTGAAGCATCAAGGGGATTGATGTTATTACAGTATATAACAAATCGTTTCCACTGTGCTGCATAACATGCCCTAGTAGTAGGTTTCCTAGCCTCCTTTAGGATATTCATACAGTCTGGTGGCAATTGTAAATAACCAAACTATGACTTCAGGAGCCAAATCGCCAGGTTTAGTTCCTTGGGATTTGGATGCCTGATTTCTCCATGGCTCAAAGTGAGGACACTGGAGTGGAGATGCAGCTTTTGGTGTGGAACTACTGAGAGCTCTAGCAGGGTGGTGAACCAAGGTAGACGTGCCCATGTGGAAGCTAGGAGAATGAGTTTGAGGGATGATTGCCTGAGCTTCCGAACTACCAGTGGAATGAGTGGGAGAGGCAGAAAAGCGTAGGCAAATATCCCTGACCAGTTCATCTAAAGAGCATTGCCCTTGGAGAGCGGGTGTGGGAACCTGGAGGTGAAGCTTGGGCATTTTGAGCTCTGGCGAACAGGTTTATGTGAGGAAATCACTATTCCTGAAAGTAGGGAAGAAGAATCTGGGGATGAAGTTCCCACTCGTGGATTAGCTGTCTCCGTCAGCTGAGAAGGTCTGCAATCTGATTGTTTACTCCTGGAAGATGTTCTGCTAGGAGATACATTTTGTGATGTATGGCCAATTTCCAAATGGCTTGTGCTAGGCGTGACAGTTGGAGAGAGTGTGTCCTCCCCTGTTTTTGTATATAATACATAGCTGTCATGTTGTCTGTGCGGACTAGAACAGTTTTGCCCATTAGGTGAGTTTGAAAGGCTTTGAGCACTAGAAACACTGCTCGTAGCTCTCGGTGATTTATATGGGGGCTCTTGTTCTTTAGACTCCACAATCCTTGAATTGTGTGAGTCTGTAGGTGAGAGTCCCAACCAGTGAGCGATGAGTCTGCTGTTAGCACTGTCTGTGGAACAGGGTCGAGAAAAGGCCGCCCTTTGGATACATTTTGTGAGTTCCACCACTGCAAAGAGCAATGGGTGCAGCCATCTATCAACACTAGATCGGTCAACTGACCCTGCGACTGGTTCCACTGACTTGCTAAGCATTCTTGAAGGGGAAGGATGTGAAGTCTTGCGTGGGGAACAATTATAATGCAAGACGCCCTCATACCCAGCAGCTGCATGAATACTTTTGCTGGTAATGATTGGCTGGGCTGAAATTGAGTGAGAAGGGACTGAATACTGTGAATCCTGGCTGTATTGTGAGAGGCTAGACCTTTCTGAGCGTCTATCGTGGCTCTCAGGTAAGTTTGTGAGTTGGAAGGCCGTAGATGAGACTTCAACGCATTTACTGTAAACCCTAGTTGGTGAAGTAAGTGAATAGTGGTTTGAGTGTGTTGGAGACACATTTGGTAAGTGCTAGCTTTGATGAGCCAGTCGTCCTGGTATGGGAAGACATGGATGTGCTGTCTTCTCAGATGTGCTGCGACTACTGCTAGACATTTGGTAAATACCCTGGGAGCAGTGGTGACCCCAAACGGTAGTACTTTGAATTGGTAATGATGACCCGCTATCATGAATCTGAGGTATTTGCGATGAGCAGGATGAACTGGAATGTGGAAATATGCGTCTTAAGTCTAGAGTAGACATAAAACCGCCCTGTTGTAGAAGTGGGAGCACTTGTTGAAGTGTCACCATGTGGAAATGCTCTGAAAGTATGTAGAGGTTTAGTTCTCTGAGGTCTAGAATAGGTCTCAAGGAGCCATCCTTTTTGGGTATGAGAAAGTAAAGGGAATACACGCCTGTCCCTTGATGTTGTAACGGCACAGGTTCTAAGCTCTTTTGGATAGGAGCGATTGGACCTCTTGCTGAAGTAGATGCAAATGTTCTGGTGACATTTTGTGAGAACGTGGTGGAATGGAGGATTGTTGGTAAGCTCCAGGCAGTAACCATGTTTGATAATTCCTAACACCCATTTGTCTGTGGTGATAGATTGACAAATGGGGAGGAATAGTAGAAGACGTTCCCCGACAGGTGTTAAATGATCAGGGGGAAGTGTAGGCAAGTCACTGTTTGTTGGGGGAAGGGGAATTACGTGGTATGGAACCCCTGCCTCGACCGTTGCTGTTGTTGCCTCTTTATCCTCCTCTAAAGAATCCCCTTGTAGAGGAGGATTGATTGTTGCCTTTATAGGAGGTAGCAGTATTGTCTGAGGACATGGTTTTCGACCCTCCACGGTAGAAGGAGCGAAGAAAGGATCCCCGATTAGAGGGAGACTGCAGAGCTCCCATAGACTTGGCTACTTCTGTGTCTTTTTTCATTTTTCTAATGATTTATTGACTTCGGGCCCGAAGAGATGTTCCTTGTCAAAGGGAGTCTTTAAAATAGGCTGTTGGGGGGCGTGGCCAAGATGGCGGAGAGCTAGGACGTGCTTTGTCTTCGCTCCTCCGCCCGCCGAACTTTAGCACTAACCAGGGCACTAACCTGCGCCGAGAGGGGCTCATTTTGCGGCGCTGTGACCTGGGGAAGCTGGCGCTGTCCCGCGGACGACTCCCGGACCCCCTGCTGCACAGTTCCCCGCCCCAGCCGTGCGCGGACCCTCTGAGGCCGAGGCGCGGCCGGGAGACGGAGCCGGTGCGAGAGAGGCCGTGGGGGCGGGAGCCCTTTACATTAGATTTCGAGCGGCCTCTGCGCCGCGAAGCCGGCGGTGGGCGCGGGAGAGCCACCTCCCGCATCTGGCGACGGTGACGAGCGGCCGCCAGCCCCCGGACGTAATCTTGGGCGGCGTCGAGGCCGGGGAGGAGGCGCGACCGGCAGAGGAGGTCAGTGGTGGGGGACGGGGGCTATCGGGAGGCGGATCGGCCTTCAGCCTGGGTCGGCGATCCTCGGCGGCCCGGGGGTGAGAGGCATCTGCACCCACTCCTAGCTGCGGCCTGCCCCTCCCCAGAGCACATTCGTGCGGCCTAGCGGGTGCTGGGCCCCGTCGCATTCCCGGAGTGAGGGGCGGAAACGAGGAGACCCACCACTGAGCACGGACACCACACAACGGGGGCTCTGACATCCCTGTCGCCCCTGGACGCTGTGTCAATCGTCGCCCGGTGGGGCCAACCCGCGGGGACAGAGGGAGGAGAGGCATTGAGCACCCGCTGCCTCCTGCGGCCTCCCTTCCCCCAGCGCACACCTGTGATGTCCAGCAGACAATAGACGGTCCCGTCTTTGGCGCCCTGCCTCGGCCGCTGACCGACTGGGGCATACCTCGCAGCATCTGTATCTGGCGAAGGAGAGGCTGGTCCCACTGATGGGGGCTGCGGGACGAGTGGCGGCTGTGTAGCGACACCGCCGCCTGGCCACTGCAAGACTCGGAGAAGACCTGGGAAGGCCCGGGCTATGCGCAAGGCCCGATCTGCGCACTACGACTAGGCCCTGAGACTAAGGGGCGAAGTCAGCACCTCGACGAGCGAGCTGACCCCAGATCACGACCATTGCGGTCGCTCACGAGACGAGACAAGAGTATGTCGTCCACCCGGGGCCGAAAAGATAAGTCAGCCACCAGGGAGAGGTCCCTACGAGATCTTTTTTGCCAGGGCGCAGGACGGGGGACCGGCGGACACGGAGAGACGGGTGGAGCCGGCGCCGATGGAATCCACCCCGGGGGAGCCGGTAACGCGTGAGTTCGTAGAATCTTTGTTTGCCGGCCTGAGGGACGACCTGCAAACTGTGAAGCGCGATCTCACCGCAGAGATCAAGGACATCCGCAAAGATGTGGACAGCATCGGGGAAAGAGTGGCCACGCTTGAAGACAAGAGCGACGCAAGGGACACCGAGATGTCCGCCATGCAGCAGGAGGTGATCCGCATCCATGAGCAGCAAGTAGATGTGCAATCACACCTGGAGGACCTGGAGAATCGCTCCAGACGCCATAACATCAGAATCCGGGGAGTGAAGGCTTCGGAAGAGGCAGGCGACATCTTTCTCTACATACGGGAGCTTTTTAACCACATACTGGGCAATCCGCTGGACTCTGCGCTCCGTCTGGACCGAGCACACAGGGTGGGTCCGCCGAGAGCGGCATCAGCGCCCCCGGCAGATATTCTGGTCTGCGTCCAGGACTTTACCACAAAAGAAGACATTCTGCGTAAGGCCAGATCGCTCCATCCAATAACTTTCAGAGGCCAATCACCCGTCCTCTATCAAGATCTTGCTGCCATCACGCTCCAGAAGCGCAAAACATTTAGACCTATTACAGAAGCGCTCCGGCTCCGTAACATCTCTTATTCCTGGGGCCACCCGTTCCGCCTCATCTTCCGCCATGAAGGCACGTTGTTCCAGCTCCGCTCTGTTACCGAAGCTAGCAAACTGCTGGGGATTCCTGTCCCAGAGGACCCTGACGACGAGGGACACTCGGACCGTGGGTCCAACGATGGTCGTCCCGGATGGAGGAAACAGCGCCGTCGGCGCGGAGGCCGGACTCTCTACAGATAAAAAAAGAGCAACAAGCTGTCCTTGACGCTTTACCGACGGCTTTTGCCAAGTCTTCGAATGTCTAACTGAGCTCGGCCCATACGGCGTATCCTTTCTAAGGACTTCGGCGGGACGGAATGGGGGAAGCTGCTGCTCCCAGAGGCCACACGACAACCCCAAAGACTGACCTGCTGTACATCTCTGGATGTCGGACTATCTTCCATTATTATGTTCTTCGTTGTTGGCGTTTATTGCGCCTTGTTCTTTTTGTTCTCTTAGGGGTCTTTGGTCTGTTTTTCCCTTTCTTTCTGATTCTTCTGGTCTTTCACTCTTTAGGGGTCAGGTCCACGCAGTGCTCTTATTCACCTTACCCGGCACAGGTGCCTAGGGCCCCTCCACTGGGTCCCTCACTAAGGCTGCCACTAGGGGTCACGTATTTAGCGATGGGTCCGCCACTTGGTATTAGATGCCACCGCCCTCTCTTCGAGTCCTCACACTTAATGTGAGAGGGCTCAATAATCCCATTAAACGAAGGTCACTCCTCTCATACCTCGAGAGCTCAAGGGCAGATATTTGCCTCCTACAGGAGACTCACCTCCTTCGCAAGGACTGCCATAGGCTTAGATCCTGCGCCTTCCCGATACAATTTTTTCATCACATACCACCAAGACCGCTGGAGTAGCTATATTGGTATTCAGGTCTTTCCAAAGACGGGTAGTGCAGAAGGGGACTGAGATTAAGGGCCGACTTCTCACATACCACTTTGCAGTGGGGGTCACGATTTGATAGTGGGGTCTATTTACGCTCCCAATGACGGCCAGGAACAATTTTTACACGATGCCCTCACAGAGGCCACAGCGACACTAGAACGGCATCTTCTCATAGGGGGAGACCTCAACCTAGTGCTTGACAACGACCTAGACCGTTCGGCACAACGCACCACTCAGGTATGCGCCCTTTCACACGCAGGACTCGCTAGTCTGAATGACCTGGGGCTCCCGGACTTATGGCGACACCATCACCCTCAAACACGTGCCTTCACATATTATTCTAACGCGCATAAAACATACGCACGATTAGATTACATGTTAGGATCCAAGGCAATTCGCAACATTACGCTCTCAGCTGATATTCTGACGGCTGCTCTCTCGGATCACACCCCAGTGGAAATTACGTTAGCCCTCCCTCAATTGCAGCGGCCTACCACACACTGGCGCTTTCGAGACACTTTATTACACAGGCCGGACACGGTAGCACAGATACAGAGGGCCCTAGAGGACTATCTCTCACACAACAATAACCCGGGACTGCTCTTTCCACACGCTGGGCGGCACTTAAGGCTGTCATCCGGGGGGAGGTCATTGCTATCTCCTCCGCGGACAATGCGGATCGTAAAGTAAAACGGGAAGAATTGACACAAAGAGTGAAGGAGCTAGAGCAGATGCACCAGCGTACTGGCGCCCCTCGTATTTGGCGACAATTGACTGCGGCTCGGACACAGCTGGCAGCCATCGACCGGGATAAGGCGGAATATGCTGCAATGCGGCTGCGCCACACCTTTTACACCGGAGGAGACAAATGTGGCGGCTACTCGCACACAGACTCCGGGAAGCCCGACACCGAGGGGAGTCCAAGAGATCAAGAACCAGGCAGGCTCCCGAATGACTGATGATGCGGCTATCGCTGAGGCCTTCCGCGACTTCTATGCCCACCTCTATGATGCACAGGCGCCGGGAACCCAGACATTGAGGGATATCTAGATCGGGCCCATCTTCCCACCTTAACGCCGGAACAGGCGGCACACATTGAAAGGGAAATTAGGATAGAGGAAGTGATAGCGACTATTACCCGGCTAAAACTGGGCAAATCGCCCGGCCCCGACGGCTATACTGCGGCATTTTATAAGCAGTTCTGCTCCACACTCGCTCCCCTGCTTACACGACTGTTTAATTCCTTTGCAGAACCAGGGGCGGTTCCTCCCCCCATGTTGGAAGCGGCATTAGCTGTCATCCCGAAAACCGGGAAGGACACGGCAGAATGCGGGTCATACAGACCTATCTCGCTTCTCAACATTGATTTAAAACTCTACACCGGAATTTTAGCTTCCCGATTGGCACCATATATGCCGGGTCTTGTGGACTCGGACCAAGCCGGTTTGATCCCGCAGCGCCAAACGAGTGATAACACGAAGCGTGTCACGCATCTCATAGAAAAGGCCTCCCGAATCCCAGGGGATTACATGCTTCTCACTATAGATGCGGAGAAGGCCTTCGACCGGGTCCATTGGCCTTATTTGGAGCAGACCCTGACCAGAGTTGGCCTGGGGGACAAGATGCGGGCCCACATCTTCAATTGCTACCGGTCGCCCACAGCAACTGTACGGATTAACGGGTACACATCCACCCCACTCCCCATTAGCAGGGGCACGCGGCAGGGGTGCCCATTGTCGCCTCTGCTGTTCGCACTCTACATGGAACCATTAGCACAACGGGTCCGGCACCACCCGCGGATCACAGGCATCCGCGTAGGGGGGGACACGCATACCATCAGCTTGTATGCCGACGACGTGCTGGTCACCCTGGCTCAACCGGGGGAGTCACTGACAGCCTTTCTGGAGGAGTTAGACACCTTTGGGAGGGCATCCGGCTTCAAGGTCAATCTGACGAAGTCTATAGCACTGAATCTCTCCATGCCTCCGCAGGAGCAGGCGGCACTAAAGGCCCGACATGCCCTACAATGGTCCGACACCACCGTCCCTTATCTGGGTATCCAATTAGCTCCGAATTTACAGGCCATGAGGGAGGCCAATTACTCTCAGCTCCAGACACACATTCGCTCTGAACTGAGACGTTGGAAGCACCACCAGATCTCGTGGCTCGGACGGGTCGCCGCGATCAAAATGACCACTCTCACCAAAATTTTATATATTTTCCAGACGCTCCCATTGCCGCCTCCATTTGGAAGGCTGCAGAAGATGCAATCTGAGCTTTCACACTTTATCTGGCAGGGACGTAAACCGAGAATGAAACGACTAGTTAGTTACCTCCCGCCACACGAGGGGGGTCTGGGGATTCCGGATCTCACCCTCTACTTCAAAGCGACGCAACTACGATACTTAGTCGAGTGGAGTCGGACCGAGTCCGAGAAACATTGGCTTTTTCAGGACCGTGCAGTTGCGGGCACGTCTCTCATGAAGGTTCCCTTCCTCCCTAAACCACATCGGCCCCCTAATCTGTATGCTTCACAGGTAACGCGTACCCTCCTCACCTTATGGGATCATACTAACACGAGACATGGGCTAACCACTTTCCCCTCCCCGCTCACGCCCCTATTCGACAACCCTGACTTCCGCCCCGGGGTGGGATCGCAGCCTTTCCAGCGGTGGAGAGAGGCGGGCTGCCAGGCCTTCGGCTTATAGTTTACTAAAGGCGCCATCCTCTCCTTCCCGCGACTTAGGGCCAATTTCGGCCTTCCAGAATCTGAACGCATGCATTATCTGCAGATACGACACTGGGCCATGCAACCCAGCAATCGCGCGCAGGCGACCAGGCCTCTCACTACCTTTGAGAGGTGGCTGATCACACGGACTTCAGATAAAAAGCTAATTTCCGATTTGTATAAGATGCTTCTCTCCCACTATACTCACACTCATCATGCAGGTCGGGCACGTTGGGAAAGGGACCTGGGCCGTAGCCTCAGCACGAAGGAGTGGGAGGGCGCATGTTACAGAGCGCGCCATGCTGCAACACACGTGGGCCTCACAGAAACCCTCACAAAACTGGTGTACTACTGGTACTATACCCCCGAAAGACTTCACCAAGCAGATCCGACACAGACACCCGACTGTTGGAGGGGGTGTGGGCGGAGGGGTACATTGGTCCATCTCCTTTGGGACTGCGAACACCTTCAGAGCTACTGGACTCAAGTATTAGATGAGGTTGATAAACATTTGGACACTGAGATCCCTAGACTCCCTGCATACATCCTATTGGGGGTACCCAATCCACTCACTTATCCCTTGAAATCCAGGAGAGGGAAGCAGATAGCTATGGCTCTGGGCTCGGCAGTCCAAAACATCCTCATTCACTGGAGGACCCCACGCCTCCCCACGCATATTGGGTGGTACCACCGCTTATGGCATATTTTAGGTATGGAAAAGATCTCCCTTACCCAGGCCGGGAAGGGCTCCACCTTCAATGACCTTTGGCAGCCATTTCTGGCATTACTTACACATGAATTCCAGGAGTTGACCTGCCCACGCTACTGACGCCTGCTAAGCCTCTCGGAACCGGCCCCTGCCAAGTGAGCTGGCTCCTATCTGGTTCCGACACTACGCCGGGTACAGCACTGATGGACGGATTGGACTGGGAAGGGTGGCCTTTCTTTATTTTTTTTCTTTTCCAGCTTTGTCTTTCACTTTTTGGGAGGGGGAGGGAGGGTATTTGTCATTGGTTGTTTTGATAAAACAATGCATCACCTAGCTGATATTGCGCGCCCTGTGTGGCAGGCCTGCAGCGAACCAGTCCTTTGCATTGTCTAATAAAAGATTTAAACCATAAGATAGGCTGTTGGACTTCAGGTTTGAAACCTGAAATCCTTAACCATGCATGTCTCCTTAATAACACACTAGTGTCGATCTCTCTAGCTGCGGTGTCTGCAGCATCTAAAGCGCATCTAATTGAAGAATTGGATATGTGCTTCCCTTCCTGGACTAAATCCTGGGCTTTTGATTTGTATTCATCTGGGAGGTGTTGTAGCAATGGCTACATTTCGTCCCAGTGTGCCCTATCATACCTGGCTAGCGCATTGCCAACACCGGGGTGTTGGCAATACGCCAATGATTTGCTGCTTGGGCGGCTACTCTTTTACCGGAGGCGTCTAATAGTTTTGACTCTTTGTCTGGAGGGGGAACATCCCCTGTAGTCTGTAAATTGGCCCGTTTACGGGCATTAGAGACCACCAAAGAGTCTAGTGGCAACTGGCCTTTAATAAAGAGTGGATCTGAGGGAGCAGGCTTATATTTATCAATTCTGGGGGTGAGAATGCGAGCACGCACTGGATCTTTAAAGATATTATCGGCATGTCTCATACCTTTAAGCATAGGTGGAGTGTGGCTAGCCCTTTGTGTGCTACTGAGCGTTTCAAATAGGAAATCTTCCTCTAGAGATTCCTTGTGTAACTGTACCACATGACATTCCACAGCTGTAGCAAGTAATTCTAAATACCCTACATTGTCGTCAGGAGGGGAAGGCGGAGAAGAGGGATACGCGTGTGAAACAATACCGACGCGGGTAGAGTGGATTGAGCACCGAGGGGAACCCGAAGAAACGGTTTCGAACCGGAGCGCAGCAATACACGTCCGAACCCGATGGCGGAAAAAAACAATCTAACAATGGAGTCGATGCCCATGCGCTCTATCACCGAAAGGAGGAGTCACCTACCTCGTGACTGGAAAGACTTCTTTGAAGAAAAACAACTTACAAACATCCGGACCCAACACTAGATGGCATGAGTACGCAAAGCATGTGATCTACAGCTCACATGCCTCAAAAAGTCTATTTTTGCTTTATTGGTATTGTAGATTACTGGATGGTGGATTTTTATCGTTTTGGTCTTATTTTACACAAATATTGGATATTTTTCTATAACTGGTGTGGTGTCCTTTTGTAGTGTTATCACTGTATTACTGTTTGTTATGTGCAAATGCTTTACACTGCCTCTGGAATAAGCTACCAAGGGGGTGAGCAGGGGTTATTTTAGACGTGTAATCCCCTTATTCGGACTAGAGTGGTGGATTCGGTCTAGCTTAGGTGCAAACCCTAGCTAACCAGAAAACCCATTTCTAACACTGCTCTAGTCTTGTAACCAGATCAAGGGAACTCTACCAAGTGACTGATCCATTCGGACCAGCTTTAACTAGACTTCCTACCTGGGGAAAATCCTACCAAGATCTGGATAAAGACCAAGGATGGGTGTGATACTAGGTATCCTGGATGTGTGCCACCACAGTAGTGAGGAGCAGCAGCAGGCTATTTTTATTAAATATAATTGCAGATTTCTCCCTGTGCGTAACTCAGCGCAACTTTGGTTGTTGCGCTAAAAACAAATCTGCTCCTTAGTAGGATTGCCTTAATCATACTTTCAAGCAGTTGATAAAAATAATCTTGTTCTTTCTCTCGTCTTACTTCCTCGCCTCTAACATAACCCTCGCTCTTAAAACTCTCTCTCTATCCCTACTTCTCTATGTACCTTTACCCTTGCTCTTTGTCTCAGCTCTCTTCCTCACCTCTCTCTCTATATATATTCAAACCTCACTCCATTTCCCCTCTCTCACTCATGACCTTGCTACTCCCTCTATCTCCATCTCTGGCCTACATCTATATCCATCACTCTCAACCTCTTCTCTCTACCCCAATGATTTCTCTACATCATTCCTCTATCTGTACCTAATTGAACCTTATTTTAATCTTCCCTCCCTTAATCTCCCCTCCACCTACTTTACAATCTCGTCTCTAGCTGCCAGCTCACAGAAAACTATAAACTGCGCACTGGTCTCCGACACTTCCTTCATCACACAACTAAGCACTGCATCTCATAACATAACCGCCCTTCGGTGGTCATCATGCACGACATACAACACTTCCCACGCAGGATCAAAAACAAAGAAACATACTTCCAACCACACTCCCTACACTGTGTAGTGTGCTAACCATGTAGGCAAGCAAGCATTTTAGGGTTCTACATAAGGTTAGTAAGCAATACATTAATGTTGCAGTTCAATATAATATAGTGAAGAGAGGAGAAGGCCCACGGTCGAAGAATACCCACAATAGGCAAAGCAGAATTAAGGGGTCACCCATGAGGCAGTGACTTATGGAGGAGCCATGCGATTCTGGCACCTAGTCTGGACACAATCCCCCAAAATCTTAACCTGACAGTGTGAAGCTAAAGAGATACTTTCCTGCCAACATTCATTGAAAGGAAGCACAATTCTTGACTCTCCTGGTACCCTCTGCGCAATTTGTCTGGACACAGAGGTTTTTTTCTCTTTGTTCCTAACCATAGGACGTGTGAAATTGGCTGCAGTGAGTTGCCCTTAATCAGGAACCATTTGAACAATCATTCAAAGCAGGATAGTGAGGTTGGATTCAACCTGTAAATATAAATTCGTATTTGAGACTAAGTTCAGTCTATGCTACTGAATATAAAAAATGATGACCACAAAAGTCTTTTTAGATACAATGGCCTAAAAGCTGTTTCTGCTGGGGAATGAATTAGTTTGCATTGACTGACTCCAGCAGCTGCCCTTTCACTGTCACATCCCAAGCTGGATTATTGTGGACAGTGGTGCAAAATCTACTCTGGAAGACATTGGTTTGCCCCACCTGCTTCCACATATCTCAAGCGAGCGAGAAGCAAAATTAAATGAGCCACAGGAGTCATCAGTAGAAAGGTGACAGATAAGCTTGGCAGTGGGAAGAAGGTTTGGAAAGACTAATTGAAAACATCAAATCATTCAGAAGCAGCATGGTCATCCCTGCCTACAAACAATTTCACCAATAGGTACCTCTGGGTAACCATATCATGTTGCTTGTACCCCAAGCTAAGACTTTGGAGACACTTTGTATATTCTGGAAAATCTGCCCGATCAGTAAAAATGTTTTACTTAAAAAGTATTTGAGATCACCTAGACTAATCTTCAGGACAGAATTAGATTATGGATTCAAAAGGTGCTACCTGGAAAGTCCAAGTAAACAGGAACATTATTTAGGATTAAATGCTTTGGGTTTTAATACAATCACTATGCAGGAATTAAAGAACATGGTTTGCCAGATTACAAATCCTCTTGGTTTCTCCTTGCAGGAGTGAAAAACTTCAGACAATTGCTTACTAAAAATTCCATGTAAGGTGTAAATGAAACCGATTGAAATATGTGATCTTTAAGAATTGGAATGCATGCATAAAAGCTGAACATTATTGGTTGAGCAAACATGCAAAATGCACTAAAAGGGTGTAGTGTGTGCTTTGCTTGCAAAAATGAAGTCATCCTCCACTCAGCCTTCTGCTCACTTTGCTTTCCCCATAGCCCCCAAATTCTGCTCTTTGTCTTTAGAAATGTAACTACATTGGCATCAGCTGTGCCAAGGTAAGGATTGTGCAGGTATCTCACTACAGACCTTCTTACGAGTTAAAACTCATTATGGACTTCATCGTGACAGCAGGCTGAAGACATGGGATGCTCAAAGTCCTCCTTCTTTGTTTGTATTTAGGCTACTCTTAATGTTACCGCCACAGATACTACTCATTCAACCATCACAACAATTTTGAAGTAGCCTGAAACAATGGTTCTCTGTCCATAATGCAAAGACTTTGACTAATATCCCCACATAGTCTATTGAGCACCCTTTTCTTGAAGAATTTGCCAAATACCAACTTACAGAAAGTATCCCCACAAATGAGCGATCAAACAGAAAATCTTCTTAACAGGAGAGTTTAGAAAAGCCCTTGACAAACACTGAATTGAATTCCAGGCCAGGCCCCTTTTTTCCACAAACCAAAGAATTTATAACACTTCTCAAAATAAACTGGGCACAGAAAATGTAATTTAAATATTGACAGTCTACCTTTCAATGCACTTGGGTAAAGGTATTTTAGTGGGCCTGCCTCAAAAGTGATGCAACAGTGAAGGAGCTATGGTGGAAAAATAGGACAAGGAAGTATCAATAAAGGACTGCACCCTCTGAGTGGCAAGTCAAAAGAGGGTGAATTTGTGACAATCTGGGATTACAATGGCGGGGGAGGATTTGTTGCAACAGTTGAGTGCGACATTGAACAATGGTGCTGTATTCCAAAGTGTAACAAGAAAACAATGTCTCAACCTGTGATCATTCGAGGGGGGCAAGTACTAGGAGAGTACCAATCATTCGGGGAAGGGAAAGAAGGGAGACCACAAAAAGATTTAGTAAGAAGTAAATTCTTTTTTGCAAGTATTATATAAGCACTACAATACAGTTTATGTAAAAGTAACCAAAACACACAATTGTGCACTGAATGTGCTAGTGATAGTGAACGGCGCAGTGACACAATGGGGTGAGAAACAGCGCGAGTGGCGCAGGGATTATATACAGAAACAGTGGTCAACACAATGATAAGGATTATATACAATGGGGGTTTTTTCGTTGCGTCTCTTTAGGGTAGACCACAATGATGCCAAGTATACGCTGGATAGTCGACGGCGTTTCGACCTGTTCAATTCCAGGTCATCATCAGGACAGGGTTACTTTATTTAGAGTAGTGCTGTACAATGGGAGTACAGGGCTACCAACCGAGGTTGAGAAACTGAATTCGCAGGTTGCGTGGGTCTGTGAGGATTGGACCGGCACTTCTAATGGTCTAGTATAGGATCCAACTGGAGTATGGGTAGGTGTTAAAGCCAGGTCATGAAGGACCGTGATCCTGTTTGATCGGCGTGGCTGGAAATCCACGCAGGGTTCAGGTTCAGTTGAAAAATTACTATGGTCCAACGCAATCGGACCGTAACAGTTTGAAGGAATCCGGATATGTAGGCTGATCCGAGAATTCGAATCAGGAGCAGCGAGCGGGCGAGTAAAGCGCCGCGTTCATCAGTCAAACGGGTTTACTCCTGTTCTTCGACTCCACTGTATTACAAAGTGTGGTTTTTAAGCTGACGATTGGTAAGAATAAACTTCACAGCAGTAACACAGAACTGCAGGTCATACAAAAATCGGCAAAACTCAACCCACAGTGTACAGCCTTTACTCACTTTAAATGGGCACTTAGTTCCTCTATAACTATCAAGTGTAACTTAAGCGTTTGCTGAAATCATACATATATAAGTAAAAACAAAATTACAAAAAAATACACAAATCCCGCTCCTGGAATGGCCTGCATTGATGGCCTTCATAATATGGTTCTAAATATACTTGCAGCTGCTAAAACAGCCCAGGATCCCCATAATGTTTATTCTGGATGGTGCCTGCGATATGTTACCACCACTTGGACACCCTGTCAGGGCTACATCTAACTACAAGCTTGGATATGCTGGCTTGCCAGGGGCTTGGGGTGGCTTTATCCCCACAGTGTTGTAAGTCTTGTTTCAATGCAGTCTGGGAAGCGCCTGAAAGAACTGCTCAGTCATGTAAACAACGCCCCATGTAATGGGTCTCACTTACCTTTAGACCGTGTTGGACTAGCATTGCCTCAAGTTTGGCATCACCCAGATGCACAGTAGGATAGAATTCTTCCACATGCTGCCTCCTCCACCACTGTCTGGGCAACTCTCTGTAGAAGAAGAGATAGAGGACGAGAAAGTAAACAACGTCGCCACTTTCAAGAGCTGCCAGCACTCCTAGTAAAAAAAAAAATTCACCAGCAGTATCCAAGAATGATGCAAAAAAACCAAAAACATTTATGCCTCTTGCTACCTCGAGCGTACCATGACACATGCTCTAAAATATCCACATCTTTCCTGATCCAAGCCATGACATTAAATCAACTCAGACTGGCAAAATGGTATTGTTCAATGTGCCCTATGCACAGTAAACCAGTACATAATTTCTTTTCAGGTGTTAAGGGATGAGCGGTGGGAAAACATAGCTTAACAGTCCAGTGTCAAATTTCCACGCTCTCCCCAAGGAACCAAGCCCGAACAACTGCTGAGGCTTACCATGCCAAGTCCCAGAATGTGTGTAAATCTTGTACACTGAACAGTAACCTTAAATCTAGTGCTGACTCAATGAATTCATGGGGTGGATTTCACCCTTGCTTAAGATTCCTCATTACCTTCCTCAAGCATATTTCGACATTCTGATATGAGATTCAAGGAAAAGGATGGACACTACCAAAAAAAGACGCTTCCATTTATACGAAGTTCTGCACTCCTCTTGCCCTCTTTTGTTAAAGTGTAGGGCAGGGCCTCTTTTTGTATGATACCACCCCCACCGCTTGCCCCCTTTTGAATTAATGACTATGTTTTTCCGACTGTGCAGGGCAGTCCAGGCCCCAGTGCGTGTGCTCCGACCCCCAAAGTACATGTACGATTGGCTAATACCCTACAAGCTCATTTTACTTATCTAGAAGTCCCAAGTATATGATACCAGAGGTACCCTCCCCAGGCTAGTAACTAAAATTTCACTAGTTGACTGCAGCACTTAATTGTGCCACCACTGCAGTGACACAGTGAAATAGGACTCCAGGCCTGCCGCTTCAGCCTAGTCAAGCAGCTTTAAATCTGTCAACTTGCCAGGCAAAGTAAATCCTTTTGCCAGGTCACATCCTCCTTTTTATTTATTTATTTGTAGAGCGCAACATTCATCCCAGAGGGATATCACGGCGCTGAGGAGGAGGAGAATACTAATAAGCCACCTTTAGGGAAGGCCCTGGTAGCCCACCAGGCAGGGTGCTTAATATTAAAGAGGGCATGTTCATTTTGAGTTTAACATGCCCAGACAGTGAAAATACGAACTTGCCGTTTTCACTGTATCTAGGTCTCTGGTTCCATTGGCTAACGTGGAGTTTCACTAGCCACTGCGCTAAGTGCCAACTTCCATTTGGGATCACCAAATATTTTATTCCAAGGTATCAAATTAATTGTTCCATTAAAATGAAAGTTTCCCACCTGTAGGTGTAGTTTTGCAGCTTGAAGAATTTTCTGGACTCACATGTTGTGCGTTATTCTGCCATCTAGTGGTCTAGTCTGGAATTCTCAATTTTTTTCCAGTCGTCCCTTGTTTGATCGACCCTAGACAGCACTTGTGCTGTCTAGAAGATCTGTTGTATGTACTTTGTGTGGGCTTTGGAGCATTGCCCCAGGGCTCGTCTGCTTCCGATTAGGGACTACTTTTTTCTAGCAACTGCCTCTAACTATCTGGATCGAAAACGCAGAGATCAGTAAAATACCAGAATAGCTTTACCCAGGATAATGTGCTCCATAGCTAAAAACTTATAAGGTCCCAAAGGCAAGACCTATTGCAGTGCAAATGCTTGTTTTTGATGGGCGTCGACGGACCCCCCACTTTCTTGCTTCATGTGCCATCGTACACCCTCCCCTGGAGGCTCCCACTCTTGGGCAATGGTTGCTTCTTTCTTCCTTGTTGAGTGTGCTTCTGGGATAGAGATTAGTTTTCTCCCCGCACTTGTGTGGCAAATTTATATGGTTTGCACGATCCATCCGGCAATTGTGCCCTTATTAACTGGTTTCCCCACATCGTTGTCTGCCAATGAAACAAATAGTTGCTTTGTTTTCTTGCTTGACTTTGACTTCTCAACATAGTACACTATTGCTGGTCTTGCGTCCAGCGTGTGCAATGCTCTCTCCGGTTTTGGAAAAACATTGGAATTTGTATTGCTCGATTTATGTGAAAGTGTGAAACTGCCTTTGGTAACAACTGTGGGTCTGTCCTCAAGACTATTGTGTCCTTGCGGACCTGTAAATATGGTTCCTGAATTGTGAGTGCGAAGTGATGTTATAGCCACCAGAAATGCTTTATTTAGTGCGAGCATCTTAAAGTGGCCTTATGTAAAGGCTCAAAGGGTGACTTCATTAGTTGAGTTAGCACTACATTTAGATTCCATGTGGGTGCTAGTACTCTTCTTGGTGGCGCAAATCTCTTTGCTCCCTCTAAAAAACACTTTATTACTGGAGTGGCGAAGACACTTCCTCCTATATGACCTATTATGCGGACCACAATTACAAATGCAGCTAAATGTACCTTCAAGGATGCATGTCATTGCAGTCTAGTAGGTGTACAAGATATTTTAGCACAGTTGCGTAATTATTGTTTTCCCATAATAAGCCCATTTTATGGCACCATAATGAGTATCTCGTCCATTTGGCTATGTAGCACTTCCTCAATGTAGGCTTTCTTGCTTCTCTAAGAACATACATCATGCTCTTCAGGAGCCCCAGATGACTGACTTCTAAGTCTTCAGGACCCAGGCTGAAAGACTGGTTCTGGGTGTAGAACCTTCCCATCTTCCATTGACAGCAGGTCTTGTTGTTTTAGCAATTTCAGAATGTTGCCCGTAGCCATTTGTTAGTTCTGAAAAACAGGTTTGCCTCACTTAGAGGGGCAATGAGTATTAAGGTAATTATGCTCCTTTTGCATTTGTTGATCACTCGGTGTAACAGTGGCATTGGGGGAAAAGTATATGCAAATATTCCTGGCAGTAGCGGCCAAATGCGATGCAGCGCGCGCAACGAAATTCGTTTTATTTATTTATATGTTTACTTATCTCTAATCGGCCGTAATCCGTAGTTTACTACCACCCACCCTGCCCCTCCCCCGCCCCACGTCAGCGCCCGGCAGCACTCGCACCACGGGCCGCTACTGATTCCTGACAATCCTATCAAAAGAGCATTCCCTAAGGATTGGTGGTATGCCTGTATGGATGCAAAGTTTTGGCCTTTTGCGTTTCTTGCGGTTGCAAATAGGTCTACATTTGGAGTTCCCCAACTCAAAAAATGTTTGAGTACCGCTTGATTGAGTTCCCATTTGTGAGAGCATGATGCTTGTCTGCTCAGTTTTTCTGCTTCTACATTGTGTAGCAAGCTGGCTCTGTATATACTATAACAAAGTAAGGTAGAGTGTGCACAGAGTCCAGGGGATCCCCAAAGGCTTACAGAGGTAAAAGTAGATAATACCTTATTCTCCATTTGTGGTAGTGTGGGCGAGCAGTAAGGCTTTATCAGAGGGTAGTGTTAAGCATTTATTGTACACACTCAGGCAAGAAATAATTTCACACACTCAAAGATTGAACTCAGACCAATTGTTTGTATCAAAAATATTTCTTTGTTGTATTTTATTTATAGAACCAAGAAGGACTTGGTACAGATAAATGATTGTATTTTTCAAGACCGTGTTAAAAAGCAAGCTGGATGAATAATGACTTTCTTACAGGTTTGTAAAAATGAGCAAATACCATAATTTCTTTTGGATTACTTTTGATTACTTTTTCTACTTCGTATGATATGCCTGGATATCACACTGGGACATTTCCTGGATAAAAGGTAAGTAAAACAGTTTCTCAAAACACACCGTTTAGATTTTCATACAATTTTCAACGCCACACTAAGAACTTTTTCCACAGAAAAACAGTCAATGCAGCCGTATGGGAGAAAATCAGGTTGTCGGTTTAAAGGTGAGTAATTGGTCTTGGGAGTTGAGTTTCTGGGGCTAGAACCAGGGTTCCCTCAGGGTCAAGGATGCACTCTAAGAGCACTCTCAGCGGCATTAGGGCGGCCGGGTGCAGAGTGCTGAGGCCCAATGTTATCCAATGGTGATAGGGGCCTCCGATTGGTGGCTGCTCACGGGTAAGCCACTTGGATGTGAGAGCAAAGCTCCTAGGGTTTAGCTCAGGGCAAATGGGGATCCGAGTTAGCACACAAGGTGCACCCACAGCAGCACAGGTGCAGCCGGGTGCAGAGTGCTGATTTGGCGTTGGGTGCCCTGTTTTCAATGGGAGTTGCCAGTTTTGGATTTTGGCTGCAGTATTGGTCCAGGAAATCTTCCGAGAGGAACCAACAGCTGGGCAGGTAAGTTGAAGGGCTCGGGGACGTAGGTGCACCTCAGGCCCACTTCTCCAGGGCGGCTGGATGCAGGGGAGTCCTTTGAGGTCGGATTTCACCTTGGGAGGTCTTCGTGCAGAAGCTGCAGGCGACGTCAGGGAATCCTGGGGGGGTCAACCCACTGTGGACTCTGACTCTGGAGTGCAGGGGGACCTCGCTGGGACCCTCTGACTCGGGCCGTAGGCGACGGCTGCAGTGGTGGTTCCAGGCGTCGGATTTCTTTGTGTTCAGGAGGCTCAGAGTCTTGCTTTGGGGATTCTTTTGAACAGAGCTGCTGTTCACAGGAGATCCGGTCTTTGTTAGAGGCTCCCAGGGGTTCTGGAGGTCGC
The DNA here is from genome assembly GCA_963921515.1 of Calotriton arnoldi. Taxonomy (NCBI): domain Eukaryota; kingdom Metazoa; phylum Chordata; class Amphibia; order Caudata; family Salamandridae; genus Calotriton; species Calotriton arnoldi. The sequence goes on from CAWUFW010000244.1 coordinate 4,457,339, forward strand.
TGGCCACAGGACAAGGTGACTTTTGGCATAGGATCTCTGGAAACTGCAGACAGGCCGGTAGGGCTGTGGCCAAGTCAGTTCTTCGCTGCAGTCTCCTCTGCTGTGCATCTTCTTTCGTCCTTCTTCGGAGGTTGCGGGAATCTGCCTTCTAGGTTCAGGGCTGTCCCCTAAATGCTATATCTAGGGGGCGTTTTAGGTGTCTCGACGGTAGTAGCCAATGGGCTACGAACCTTAGGGGGACTACACCCTTGGATTGCTCACCGTACGTGGGGGAGTGGGCACAATCCCCAATCCTGATTGGAGAGTGCCTGCCATCTGCAAGATGGCGGGCACTGAAGAGTGGGCTTCACCTCGCCTCCCCACCTGAGGGGTGGGGTTGGCAGAGGTGGGCACACCTTCTGGGCTGCTCTAATTTTTCCCGCCTGTCCTCCCGCCGAAAAGGGGGTGAGACAGGAAGGGGGCCTGCTCCTGATAACAGGAGAGGCTGGGGGTCATGTTACAAAGGCAGCAAGGCCTTTGAAGCTCCCCTGCCACAGATGGGTCTTCCTGACCTGGGGAGGTGTGACCACCTCTGCCCAGGAAAGGCTTTGTTTCCGCGCCCAGGGAGCAAAGGCTTCCACCCCAGGGGTCCAGAAACATGTCTTGTGGTGGAAGGCTTAGTGTTTACCAGACAGGGAATCCACCAGAGGCTGGTAGTTGTTCAGGGGGCATCTCTAAGATGCCCTCTGAGTGCATGGTATAATAAATCCCACACTGGCATCAGTGTGAGTTTATTATGCTGAGAAGTTTGATACCAACTTCCCAGAATTCAGTAAAGCCATTATGGTGCTGTGGAGTTCGTAATGACAAACTCAGACCATACACTCTTTATAGCTTTACAGCACTTACAATGTCTAAGAATGGACTTAGACACTGTAGGAGTACCGTGCACATGCAACTGTAGCCTCACCATTAGTACAGTGCACCCAGCTAGAGGGGTATCTTACCTATACCATAGGCAGTGGGTTGCAGGCATGTGTAGGAAAGTGCCCCTTTTTTGCATGGTTGCCCCCCACTTCTTGCCTGATGTTGATGATCTTTTGACAAAGTGAACCCTGGGTTCCTGCCAACCAGGTACCTAGGTCCCATGTTCTTTCCCTAAAACGGTACTGTTGCACACCCAATTGGCAACTCTCTGGCCACATGTAAGTTCCTTGTAAAAGGTACCATGGGTACCAAGAGCCCTGTGGCCAGGGAAGGCCTTTAAGGGCTGCAGCACATATTGTGCCGCCCTTAGAGGCCCTGTACCCTGACACACACACACTGCCATTGCAGGCTGCGTGTTTTGGTGCAGAACAAAGTGAAAAGTCGACATAGCACACATTCCTGTGTGCCATGCCAGCAACCCACTGCCTATGGTATAGGTAAGCCACCCCTCTAGCAGGGTGCGCCATACCAATGGTGAGGGTACAGGTGCACGAGCCCTGCACATCTAGAGTGTCTAAGTCCATTCTTAGACATGTAAGTGCAGTAAAGCCATAAAGAGTATATGGTCTGGATGTTTGTCATCCAGAACGCCACAGCACCATAATGGCTTTACTGAAAACTGGGAAGTTTGATGCCAGTGTGAGATGTAATGCAAAATGCACTCAGAGGGCATCTTAGAGATGCCCTCTTAAAAACAACCTGATTCTAGTGTCCTGGCTGACTGGCTGCTCGACATGTTTCTGGACCCCTGGGTCGACAGCCTCCCGCTCTCGGGGTCCTGAAACAAAGCACATCCTGGGCAGAGGTGCCAAGCCTCCTCCCCCAGGATGGCCAGGGGCCACGAAGGGGAAGCTTCAAAGGCTTGCCGCCTTTGTGAGCTGACCCAGCCATTTGCTGCTCCCAGCAACTCGCCCCCACCGGTCCTGACCCCCACTTTGGGTGGGAGAATCAGCTGGTAAACCAAGATAGGGGGAGAGGTGTGACCACCTTTGCCAACCCCACCGCTCAGGTGGGGGAGGCAAGGCACAACTCTAAGTCCCCGCCATCCTGAAGATGGGGGGACACAGCCAACCAGAGGGAGGCTTATGCCCCCCCTCCCACTGGAGGGTGGCATAATAGGGAGTGTACCCATCCCAAGGAAGGGACCCATTGATCCTAACCTGTACCTACCTGAAAGGCCCCAAAATTGAGTATTTAGGGGCAACCCCGAACCTTGCCTCAGACAAGCAAGAAGAAGGACCAAAGAGCCTTGCTGAAAGAAGAGGAAGACACCGACTGACTTGGTCCCAGCCCTACCGGCCTGGCCCGACATCGACCTGTTCCAGCGGAATCCCGGTGTGTCCTGCAGCCAGCAGCCCCCCTGAACCCGGAGGACCTGCTCTGCTTTCCCCAACAAGACTTGGTCTCACGTGAGCATCGGATTTGCTCACCAACAGACTCTGGCCAAATCCGGGAGTCTGCACCACTCTGCACCCACCACCCATGGCCCGAGTTCGAGTGGCAAACACCACGAGGCGGTCTCCCCGGCGATCCAGACCCGGGATCCGGTGATCAGTGACCTACCTCAAGTCTCCCGACGATGCCTGCAGTCCCCATCTGGTGGATCCCCGCGACCTCACCCGGAGCCTGTAAGGAAGACCCGATGCCAAAAGACACCCCTGCATCCGACGCACCACGGCACTGGGTGGCCCAACCGACGGTGTCCCGGCATCCCACGACATCCCAACTTGCCTCTCCAAACGGTGGTCGCCCCCAGAAGATCTTCGTGCCCGAGCCTGCAGCATTTATTCGGACCAGTGCTTCCCTACTGAAACCAACAGGGCTCCCGACCGGGTGCAGGATCCAGCACCCTGCAGCCCCTGTGCTGCTGTGGGTGCACCTTGTGTGCTATCTTGGATCATTCTTTGCCCGGAGCTAAACCCCAGGAGCTTGCTCCCACATCCAAGTGGCGTGCCAGTGATCAGCCACCAACCGGAGGCCCCATATCCCCATTGGATAACATTGGGCCTCAGCACTCTGCACTCAGCCACCCTAGTGCAGCTGAGGGTGTTCTTTGAGTGCACCCTTGAGCCTGGGGGAACCCTGGTTCTCACCCCAGAAACCCAACTCCCACAACCAAGTACTTGCCTTTAAACTGATAACTTCATTTCCTCCCATAGGCTTGCACGGACTGCTTTTCTGTGAAAAAAGTTTAAAGTGTGGAGTTGGAAATTGTATGAGAACTTAAGAAACTGTGTTTACAACAACTGACTTACCTTCTATTTAGGAAAAGTCCCAGTGTGATATCCAGGCATAGCACATTGAGCAGTAAAGTAATCTAAAAAGTAATCACAAAGTAACAAAGGAAATTTCAACTGTTTCTGAACATTTGACCTACCTGTATCTACATTCAACTGGACTATCAGAAAAGTACTATTTTTTACTTACCTGCAGCAAGTCTGGCTTGGTTCTAAAAATAAAATACAACAAAGAAATATTTTTATACAAAACAATTGGTCGGAGTTCAATCTTTGAGTGTGTGAAATCATTTCTTGCCTGAGTGTGTACAATAAATGCTTAACACTACCCTCTGATAAAGCCTTACTGCTCGCCCACACTACCACAAATAGAGAGTAAGGTATTATCTACTTTTACCTCTGTAAGCCTTTGGGGATCCACTGGACTCTGTGCACACTATACCTTACTTTGGTATAGTATATACAGAGCCAGCTTCCCACAGCATTACACACAGGTAGGTGTGCCATGTTGACTCTTCACTTTTCTCTGCACCAAAACATGCAGCCTGCAATGGCAATGTGTGTGTTAATGTACAGGACCTCCAAGGGTGGCACAATATGTGCTGCAGCCCTTAGGGGCCTTTCCTGGTCACAGTGCCCTTAGTACTCATGGCACCTTTTACAAGGGACTTGCATGTGGCCAGAGAGGTGCCAATTGGGGGTACAAAGCACAGTTTTGGGAAAGAACACAGGCCCTGGGAACTTGATTGGCAGGGACCCAGGGCACATCAAGTCAAAGTGCACCAGAAATCTGGAAAAAAGTGGGGGGGTTACTGTAAGAAACTGGCTCTATATATACTGCACCAAAGTGAGGTACAGTGTGTATAGAGTCCAAGGGTCTCCAGAGGTTTGGCAGAGGTTAAAGTTAGATAGAACCTTACTCTCTAAAGTGGTAGCTTGGTCGAGCAGTAAGGCAGTATCAGAGGACAGTGTAAAGCATTTGAGGTACACATTCAGTCAGCAAATGAATCCACACACTCAAGAACTGAACTCTAGGCCAATTGTTTTGTATAAAAAAATATACTGTTTTATTTTTAGAACCAAGCAAGCCTGGCACAGGTAAGCATAAAAATACTTTTCAGTAGTAAATTACTTGTATGAACACAGTTCAAAATTGCAGTGTAACTTGTACTGGTTTTGGTTACAGTTTTAAGTAAGCAGTTTGCAACACATTGCAGGTATAGTACATTCAATTGAATGGGCTTTTTAAGTAAAATGCAGTTAATTACTTTTCAGATTACTTTTGCTAACACAGGACTGGATCCTAGATTCAGCCCTGGGACATTTCCTGAAAACAGGTGAGTAAATGCGTTTTGGTTAAAGGTACGATTTTTAAAGAATATTATTGCATTTCAAAAGTTGACACTTAGAAACTTTTTCACATAGAATCACCAATGATATCCTATGGGAGGAAATTCACTTAGTAAGAAAAAGTATCGATAACCTAACTTACCTGCTCAGTGCTGGATCCAGCACTGGGACATTTCCTGAAAACAGTTGAGAAAATGCGTTTTTGTTATTCGGCTGATTTTTAAGGAATATTTGTAGTTTTCAAAGTCGACACTTAGAAACTTTTTGGGAGAAAAAGTGTCAATGTTATCCTATGAGGTAAAATGAGTTATCGGTTTTGAGGTAAGTAATCGGTCTTTTGAGTTAGGGTTCTGGGGTAAGACTCAGGGGTCTCCCAGGGTCAGTGATGCACTGTCGTTGCACCCTCAGCGGCACTAGGGCGGCCGGGTGCAGGGTGCTGTTTTGAGGTCGGGTGCCCTGTTGATTTCAATGGAGATTCTCCGGGACAAAGAAACACTGCAGGCTCAGGGACGAGGAACTTCCAGGAGTGACCACCACTTCGAGGGGTAAGTTGGGATGTAGAGGGTTGGTTAGGCACCGTTGGTTTGGGCACACAAGGCCGTGGGGCGTCGGGTGCAGGGGTGCCTTGGGCCGTCGGATTTTCTTACCCGCTCTGGTCGCGGTAGGGAGGGTCCTCTGGATTGAGGCTGCAGGCATCGTCAGGAGGCTTGAGGCAGGTCAGGGGTCGCCGGATCTCGGGTCAGGATCGCCGGGGGGACCTCTTCTGGGTATTTGCCCACTCGAGCTCGGGCCGGATTCGGCGGGTGCAGAGTGTGCGGGATTCGCGGTTCCTGGCTGGCACCAGAAGCTGCAGTTCAAACACGTCCGGTGTTCACGGGAGAAACAGCCTGGAAAGTGAAGGCAGGCAGGTTCTCCGGGGTTTTTGAGGTTGCTGGCCGCTGGACACGTCGGGGTTTTGCAGGAGCAGGTTCGAGGGGAGACAGGCCTGTAGGGCTGGGGCCAAGTCAGTGGGCGTCGTCCTCTTGTTAGCTCTGCACGGCTTCTCGTCCTTCTTCTTCTTCCTTTTCCTGTTGTTGCTGGATCTCCTTCCTGGTTCAGGGCTGCCCCCTAAATACTGTATTTAGGGGGCGTTTTAGGGGTCTTGAGGTCAGTAGCCAATGGGCTACTGACCTTAGGGTGACTACACCCTTGGTGTGCTCACCCCATGTCGGGTAGTGAGCACAATCCCTAGTCCTGATTGGGGAGTGCCTGCCATCTGCAAGATGGCGAGCACTGGAGAGTGGGCTTCACCTCGCCTCCCCCACCTGAGGGGTGGAGTTGGCAGAGGTGGGCACACCTCCTGGGCTGGCTAGTTTTTCCCGCCTGTCTTCCCGCCGAAAGGGAGGGGAGACAGGAAGAGGGCCTGCTCCTGATAGCAGGAGAGGCTGGGGGGAGGTCACATTACAAAGGCTGCCAGGCCTTTGAAGCTCCCCTGCCACAGATGGCTCTTCCTGGCCTGGGGGAGGTGTGTACAGCTCCGCCCAGGAAAGGCTTTGTTTCTGGGCTCAGGGAGCGTAGGCTCCCACCCTAGGGGTCCAGAAACATGTCTCGTGGTGGCAGGCTGGTGTGTACCAGTCAGGGAACCCACCAGAGGCTGGTCGTTTTTCAGGGGGCATTAATGGCAGCACTGCACTTGCAATGTCTAAGAATGGACTTAGACACTGTAGGGGTACAGGGCTCATGCACCTGTACCCTCACCACTGGTATAGTGCACCCAGCTAGAGGGGTGACTGACCTATGCCAGGGCAGTGGGTTGTAGGCATGGTCCACAGAGGTGTGTGCCATGTCGACTCTTCACTTTGTTCTGCACCAAAACACGCAGCCTGCAAAGGCAGTGTGTGTGTGTAAAGGTACAGGGCCTCTAAGGGTGGCACAATAAGTGCTGCAGCCCTTAGAGGTCTTCCCTGGTCACAGTGCCCTGGGTACCTGTGGTACCATTTACCAGGGGTTGACCTGTGGCCAGAGATGCCAATTGGGTACAGTTTTGGGGAAAGAACACAGGCCCTGGGAACCTGATTGGCAGGGACCCAGGGCACATCAAGTCAAAGTGCATCAGTGGTCTGGCAAAAAGTGGGGGGGTTACTGCAACAGAAACCCACTTCCTTACAGTTACTGCAATAGAAACCCACTTTCCTACACATTGTCCTTCCCTGGTAGATGGACAGCTGTTATATCGGTCTCTGCACTGACTACTTCCAGATTTCTTGTGCTAGGCTTGATAGGGCAAAGGATTGAGTCCCCCCTTGTTGATGTAGAACATTGTAGTGGTATTGTCTGTTTGGATCAATATTGTTCTCCCCAATAGCACTTTCAGAATGGCTTTTAAGGCTAGAAAAGCTTCCTTTAGTTCTAAGACATTGATATGCTGGACTCCATCTTGTTCCTTTCAGACCCATCAGCCTTTGAGCAAGCCCATGTGAGCTCCCTAGCCCATATGAGAGGCATCTGTTGTAATGGTTATAGCTGGAGTTGGTTGTGCAAATTTCCTTCCTTTTTAGGTCTCGCCTAGCGATGCAGCACAAAGCGCTGCTCGCTATGCGAGATCTATTGTTGCCGACTTGGGTCGGAAGCGGGACAGGAGATGTGCACGCGTACGGCTCGCGGCGTTCTCACAACTCCTGCACCATACGCGTGCTCATCTCACGGCACCCGGACAGGCCATGTGCACGCTCACGGCGTCTCTTTCAGACAGCCGATGTGCACGCTCATGGAGTGTCCTTCAGCCGGCAATGCACCCAGACAAGCCCTCACTCACCGGCTGGTTCAGGACTCCGGCGTCTCTCCTCGGTCTGCAGGTTCCCTGGCTGTCTCCTCGGCACGCCGCGGGGCTCTCCTCATCACTCGGGAGCCCCGTCTTGCCTCTGGTGCCATGCAGTCTGCCTCGCTCTTTGCCCTGTCCCTCTGATGGGGCCGGGACTTCAGCATGGAGCCTGCAGGGTTCCGGACGTCCTCTCCGGCGAATCCTTCCTGTTTCTTTGGCAGGCCCCGCCCACGTCCCAACAAAGGCTGCCTGACTTCCGGTTTCGCCGCCATCTGCACCGGAGGCAGGGAGTGCGCCCCGCGATGTCGCCTCCGTTGTTCAGCTTGTTTTATTTGGGATCGGTTGCACTGGCACTGCAGACTTCCTAGGTGACTGTCATGTCTCCGTCTCCTTCTCTAGGTCAGGCAGCATTCCTTATAGTTCTGATGTCAGATGTTTTACTTTGATCATGTAATAGAAACAAGGTCAGATGTTTTACTCAGATCATGTAATGGGAACCAGGATTTCATGCAGTCTTTGTAATGAATGCACACAGTATGTAGATTTCGAGTATCGATTGCTTCAATATCCACTTAATTTCCACATGCTGACTTGGAAATTTTCCCCTCCTGAATACACTCACGATTACTTTGTATGAATTGATGGCAACTTGAAATAATATGCAGAGTCCAGGTTTCATAGTTGCATTATGCAAAGCAGTTTCGCAAGTCTTTTTCTTTGGAGTCTACCATCATGTAGGTTGTTTAGCACTAGGCGCAAGTATGTGAAGAGGAAGTATCGAGTCTAAGAGAGGGTAGTAGTGACAAAAATAGTAGTAATCAGGCACACTAGATTTGATACCTTAATGAAAGTAAGTTGTGATGACTATTCAGCCCTGTATTGAAATGGAGGTATGTGTTTCTCGTCAACTCAGGAGGTATTAAGCATATACTTTTTAGAGGCAGCTCTGGTTTCTTGCCTCATATGATAGGGCTGTATTGTCCATCAAAGAGTTAGAGCTATAAGGGGCAGAGCTAAAATGGCTGCCATGCGGTGAAGCAATGGTAGGTAAGCTATGTAAGACCCCAGATATTCACCTTAGACTAGTTTGGATCTGTTGTGCGAATTTTGCGCCAGATCTCTGCCAAATATCAGGCAAAGCGCTGCAGTAAGTCACTGTGAGACTGTCACACAGTGATTCGTCTCCACGCAGAGTATCCGATCCTCCTGCATGTTTAGCCCAGGGGTGCCATGCATAAGCAGAGGTTGCAAAAACAAAGCTAGAAATGCTGTTGGGAGACTCACAAGTGAAGTCGTAGTAGATTCATAGGGCTTTGATGTGTCTAGCAGGAGTCTGGCTTTGCTTTGCGGTGCTCAACAGTGTTCGTGCCATTTTGGTTAGCTCTGTGCTCGCAGGGAGACTCTGCAAACACAACCATCAGGAGCGGTCACAAGCTCACCCAGCCTAGCATAGAGCGCTGTTGGCTTCCAGAGATCACTCATTAAACCGAAGGTCCATTACAGCACTGTAGTTTGGGATTTTTCTGTGATTTCCAGGTGTGATTTAGGCTTCACAGTGAGCTAACGTATTTGAGGTATTGGAAACATGAACTAACGGCACAGAAACCAAAGATGAGGACTTCAGTAGGTCTCACTCAAGGTGTAGGATTCCAGCATTTAACTCGGACCAGTCGATATATCCAGTCCTGCATCTTGAACAGTCAGCAACATTCCAGAATGTGTCTTTGTTTGATGATGTCAGCATGGGTTTTAAGATCTTTTGTGGCATCCTCAATGGGATAATCCCATTAAGTGAGGTAATCAGGCAGCAGTAGTGCATTATTGTTTCATAAAAGTTGGAGCATGTTTTAATTCTGATGACCGGCATTCCTACTTACCTCCTTTTTGATGCTGTACCAGTTTGAGAAAGCATGATTCTGAAATATTCTACCTCGAAATATCCCAGCAGTTGTTTTATCACAACTGTTTGTGCAAATTTCTTTTGAAAATAAAACACGTTCATGGTCTCATGTTCGCAAGCTCTAAGATAGCCTTAATTCTAATTGTATGAAACATATGAGGTAGCAAGTACATTCGGTGACATTCTCAAGCGTACCTCTTAAAGCACATTATGCTCAGTGGTCCAGTACGCCTTGTACTATGGGCTGCAATCACGCCATCCAGTCAGTGAACATGTTATGTTCCATGAGCTCTAAAATGGCCCTGCTGCTCATGGCATGGTTGCCTTCCCTTTTTAGGTCGAGCCTGGGCAGTGCATGCGCTACTCTGCGAGGCATGCTGTATTCGAGTATGTACTTGAAGCCCTGCCCACTCTCCTCCCATATTTGTCATTGTCTTGTGTCATTGTCTTTCGTAAATGCGGACTTCTGATTCATTAATAGGCTGGTTAGTCCCTCCTTAGTACCACCTTGTCTTCAGTTGTAACCTCCCATTGGGACTGGCCCTTTTACTTCTGTTGTTACACGGTATGTCTTATTTAGTCTGTACACACTATTTTCTTTAATGAGTTTCTCCTACTGCAGGCAGGACATGCTTTCCTGATACATTCAGCGCACCATGCACGCTTTCACTTTCCGAGCAGCCCTGGACAATGGCGGGCGCTTTTTTTAAATGAAATAGGTCTCTCATTTACAAGAGTTTCAGCTATTGGCATTGTAAATGACAATGCCTTTTATTAATGTGTTAATTATCAAAACGGATAAATAAAAGGCATTGTCATTTACAATGCAAATAGCTTAAACTCTCGCAAATGCGAGACCTATTGCATTGCAAATGCTTGTTATTATATGTGATCTGTTCCACCACACCATTTCCTACTGTATTTTCTTCGTGACAACCACTGGATCTTCCCAACTCCAAGTTGCTTGTGCCCATTGGTTTTGAAGCCATTCCTGAATTGGCCTCATATGTAAACTCTCATATAGAATCAAAGGGATGCACAAGCCATCCTCCCCGACATTTTCCCCACAGTCCTCACTGTCAGATTGTCCCTTCTGGTAAAGGGGAGTTTCCTGAAGTAGTGACACTACTCTCTTCTCGCTGGGATATATTTTCCCTAGTATCAAATTGATTCTTGCTCCCAGGAACTATTTTTCTTGTTCTCAATTTGGAGACGACTTTTCTATGTTTGTAGAGAAACCCAGTGTGAAGAAAGTCCTCATCACCTGCTGTATACGAGTTTTGCGTTTGTTGTGGGAGTCGGCTCTTACTAACCAGTCATCCAAATAGGGATAAATGTGTATCAAGTGTGCTGCCACTGCTGCTAGACACTTTGTAAATACCCTTGGAGCAGATTTTATTCCGAAAGCTAGAACTCTGAACTGGTAGTGAGTCTTGTTCACCACAAATCTCAAGTATTTCTTGTGTTTTGGATTCCTTGGGATGTGCAATGAAGCGTCTTTTAAATCTATAGTTGCCATGTAATCCCCTTTTTGCAACTGTGGTATGACTTCCTGTAAGGTTGTCCTCTTGAAAATCCATGCCTTTATAAACTTGTTAATGAATAGGAGGTCTAGAACTGGGTATAGAGATCAGTATACCTTTGGGATTAGGGAATATGTTGAGCAATTTCCTTTCTTGATTTCTTCCCTGGATCCCTTTTCAATTGAGATTTTTTCCAGCAATTCCTCTATCTCTTTGAGTAGACGTGATGTTTCCACTGGCTAGTGAGGACTCCCACCCCACACATGAGAAGATGGTATAAAAGACGCACCTTAGACCCGTAGTCCCCCTGTCTCCATCGGACTGGAAGACAGAAAGACTGCTCAGCTGGTCCCTGGACCCAGCAAAGAGAGGCTGCACAACAGACTGAACTGCACCTGCTGCAGCTAAAGGGCCTGCAAAGAGGACTGTGCCTGCTGTGTCCACTCGTGGAAAAGAGCTACACTTGTGTCAGGACAGAAAAAGCGACTACTAGGGCTAGGTGGCTAGCCTCCTATTAGGCTTCAGGGCCACCAAAGGCTATGGAAACCTGCATCCGTTGGAAGCCCAGCAGTCAGGAACACCTGCCTGGCGCTGAGAAACAGAGTCCTGACCTAGTAGAGGTGTCTCCAAGTTTCTTGGGGTCCGTTGCCAATGTCGAAGTGGACTATGGCTGCCCTGCAAGAAAGAAAAAGCTCACCTACAGGCAACTGCTGAAGACCGCTGGAACCAGGAGACCAGTGGCAACTGAACCTTCACTGACTTACCCCTGTCCTGCACTGTTGGAGGCAGACACCCGAGGCAGAGACAACACATGACTGTCGTGGATACCAGAGAGACCCCAGGAATACTCACTGCATCTCTCCAGCATCTCCAACACCTTAAACATTCTGCATCCTCAGCATCAGGGCCACTTTTTGACTTGGCGCGTTAAAGGAGGAAAAAACGCTGAGGACCCAAAGACAGTTGAAAAGCAACTGGTAACTGTCTTCCTGGACCCAAGTGTTTCCTGTGACTAGCCTCCATTCCATGGTGGCCCGTCAAAGCTAAAAGGAGTAGCCCTCCTTTTCTTTTTATTATTATTTATTTTTATACAGAACACATTTGCAACAGCTATTACAGGGTTATCATAGGTTGAGTCAATTAGCGTTTATACATCAGTGTTTATATAGCTAACCCCACATGGCATTATTTATTGAAGAAGAAAAGAGAAAAAGGCAGGTAGAAAAGGCAGAGAAGCAAGGGATGAAGAAAAAAAAAAAAAAACAGATAGGGGACAGGCACTGTGAGAGATACATTCCTTATTAGTTACATCTGACAACTGACATTTTGTAATGTTGTATGAGCTTGCATACAGGCCCGACAGGGCTATAGTTGGATGCGACCCTTTGTCCCAAGTAGACGCAGTTATCTTGGTGGTACTATTGTAGGGGTAACAAGAGTGTAATTCGCCGGCCTAGCAGTTTCATGGAGGGTCATACGAGTCTAGGTAAGTGTCCAGAGATCTCCACATCCCTCTGTAGGCCGGTTTCCAGGGTAAGTTTTGTAGTGCAATGTTGTCCGCTCCTCTAAGGTGCGTGATCCAGTTGATCCAGCCTTTGTAAGTTGCCTTACTTGTGTCTTTCCAGTTGGCTAGGACCATTTTCACCGCTGCTGTTAGTAGTAGGTCTAGTAGGTCCTTGTCTTGTTCCGTTCTCAATTCCGTGCTCATAAATCCCGAGGTGAGGGTGGAAAATTCTTCTGCTAGTGTACAGTCAAACAAATCATTTATAAAACCAAAGATTTCCCCCCAGAATATTTTGAGTGTTGGGCATTGGAAGATAAGGTGTGCTAGGTCCCCCTTCCCCATGTTACAATTCCAGCATAGAGCGTTCTCCCTGAGGCCTAATGAGAATAGTCGTGCAGGTGTCCAAAAGGCCTTGTGAAGCAGCCAGAATTTTGTTTGTGCGAGCACTGGGGATATCTTATTGTGTGCAGTTGAGGCCCATAGTGTGGCCCATTCTTGTTCGTTAAGTGAAGTTTTAGTTTGTTTATCCCAGTATGCGACTGTCTTATCATTCAGTTTGGAGGTTTTTGGGCGAAGGAGTTTATAGAGCTTCGAGACTTGGTGTCCTAATTTGTTAATGTTTGACACATATTGGAAGATTGAGGGCTGTGGGGTAGATAGCTTAGTTTTTGATAGGGCCGATCTGATTTTCAGAAAGTTATAGAATTCAATGTCATTTAAGTGGTGTCTTGATTTGAGGTCTGTGAATGTAATGGGGTACGTTTCGTTCTCTAGTTGGTGAGGGTAGTAAATACCCTTCTCTATCCATGTCTCGAAGGTTAGGCTTTTCCCTTTATATAGAACCTTGCTATTTGCCCAAAGCGATTCCATTTTAGACCCTTTGATACTAAAATCCAGCTTCTTGTCTACCTTTAGTAGCGCGATTTTTGTGTTTTTAAAGATAGGCTTGGAGGCGTGGGGGTATCGATTTGCTGTTAGTAGAGCCAGTGGGCTCAGATTGTTCAGGATGGCCCTTTCTACCTGAAGCCATACCGGTACGTAATCGGGCGGTGGTGCTATCCAGTATGTGCCTTGTTTTGCTAGGAATGCTAGCTGGAATATTCTGAAGTCTGCTAGGTTTACCCCTCCTTGGGTTTTGTCCAATCTTAGTTTCATAATGCTTATCCGTGCCTTTTTCCCGCGCCATAGGAATTTAGAGATCAGGATATCGACTTTCCGGTGGAAATCGTCTGTGAGGAGGAGCGGGAGCATACTGATCACATAGTTAACCATAGGAGTGATCATCATTTTAATAGTCTCGATTCTACCCCACCACGTTATGAATTTTGGGGACCAAGATTCCAAAAGTTCCCTAATCTTTCCCAGTAGTAGCTTCTCGTTGTGGTGCAGTGTGTCCATTAGATCGCTACCAAAGTGTATGCCTAGGTACTTAATATGCCCTGTCTGCCAGGCCAGATTCCCCCAGGATGTCTTTCGTGCAGTGAATGTTTAGTGGTTTGCATTCAGATTTGTCTTTGTTTAGCTTATATCCTGAGAATCTGGAATATTCTGCTATCGTAGTCATCAGGGCCCCAATTGAGGACCTCGGTTGTTCCGTTACTATCAGGATATCTGTGTAGGCGGCTAATTTTATTTCTACGCCATTGATACTGACCCCCTTTATGCTGGAGTTTAACTTTATGTCCTGGATAAGGGGTTCCAGGGCCAGCAGGAATAGCGCAGGAGATAGCGGACAGCCCTGTCTAGTGCCTTGTTGGAGTGTAAAGGGGTCAGAGAGTGATCCATTGACTATGATGCGAGCTGAAGGTTCCCGATATAGGGCCATAACCATCCTTATGTATCCCTCCCCCAGGTTATAGGATTGCATGCAGCGTTCTAGGAAGGTCCAGGAGACTTTGTCAAAGGCCTTCTCGACATCTAATGCAATAGCTACTGCTGGCTCTGATTTATTGGTCACATGTTCCAATATGTGGCAGAGAAGTCGGGTGTTGTCGTTAGACATACGGTTGCGTAAGAACCCGACCTGGGAGTTGCTTATTAGTTTGGGGAGAACCGCGTTGAGTCTAACTGCCAGTATCTTAGCATAGATTTTACAGTCCACGTTAATGAGGGATATGGGTCTGTAGTTTTTTGGTGATAGGTGGTCTTTACCCTCCTTGGGGATGACTACTATGTTAGCTTCTGACATGGACTGTGGAACTGCCCCCTTAGCTGCAGAGTGGTTAAAGACCTTTCCCATGGTTGGTTTGAGCTGGGTTAAGAAGGTCTTGTAAAAATCGGCTGTATACCCGTCTGGCCCAGGGGCTTTATTTCCTTTCAGTGATTTGACCGCCATTTCAATTTCAGTGTAGGTAATTTCTTGGCCTAGCCCGATTGTGTCCACAGTGCTTAACTTCGGGAGTCTGATTCTGTCGAGGTACTTTGTGCAATCGTCTTGGTTGGGGTTCTGGTCGTTTTTGTATAGTTCTCTGTAGAACTCTTGGAATGTCTTAAGGATGTCTTTGTGCCTTGTGTGGGTCTTGTTTTTGAGTCTGTGATAGATGAGACCACAAACTGGTTGCTTTTGTGTTTTAGGTAGGAAGCAAGAAGTTTCCCTGCCTTGTTGGCTTCACATAGATTAAGGGCCTTGTACTTATTAAACCACAGTCCTGCTCTCTCACTCAGGATTTTGTTATATTCATATTTGTTTTGTGTTAGTTTTGCTAGGAGCTTGTTATCTTGTGTGGTCCTTGCGTGGGCCGTTTCTAAGCACTTGATCTCCTGCTCAAGTTGAGTTAATCTCAGGTTTGTACTCTTATTTATTTTCGCTTTAATGTCAATTAATGTGCCTCTGACGGTCACTTTTAGGGCATCCCAGAGTGTGCTGGTGCTAATCCCGGGGAGGTCGTTATATTTGAGGTAGTCAGTTATTGCCTCCTCAAACTTTTTTTTTATTCGCGGGGTCTGATAGTACTTCGCTGTTAAACGCCACCTCCGGGGAACGGCTTCGTTATGGCACCCGCTCAGTTTTAGGCTGATGCATGAGTGGTCTGATATTAGTCTTGGCGCTATTTCCGAGTGTTCGATTAGGTGTGTGTGGGATCCTGAGATTAGTATGTAGTCTATCCTGGTGTAGGAATTGTGTGGGTTAGAGTAGAAAGTGTAATCCCTAGTGTCGGGGTGCTGTAGGCGCCATGCGTCCTTAAGGTTGAATTTGGAGCAGATATTATGGAGTGCTGCGTGCGAGTTCGTGGGGTGATATTGACAGGAGGATTGTCTGTCCGTTATGTGGTCCAATGGGATGTTAAAATCCCCCGCCACTACCAAGAGGTCGTACTGGGGGAAGCTATCTATTGTGCGTGACACCTCCGACCAGAAGGATGGGTCGTCTGCGTTGGGACCGTATACGTTTGCTACGTGGATCAGCTCCTCCCCCCTTCTCAGATGTGTTACTAGCAGTCTACCCTCACTATCATGGGATTGTGAATCTATTGTTATGTTTGACCTTTTGGATATCAGGGTCATGACCCCTCGCTTCTTTTTGTCGGCCGGTGAACAAGCCATGTGTGAGATCCAATTACCTCTCACTAGTTTGGCGCCCCCATGGATAGTTTGGTTTCTTGTAGCAGGACTATATCGCCTTTGGTTTTAGATAGGTAGTCTATTATCTTCCGGCGTTTAATAGGGTGGTTAAGGCCTTTGACATTGAGGGACACTATGTTGAGGTCCGTTGTCAGGGTGAGTATTATTGAGGGCCATCAGCTATGGTGTAGTTTGGCTGGCGCCTCCGTTCTGTATACCCCATTTTCAGATTCGCTATCTCTAGATTTGGTGTTGGGAGGTGGCCCTATTTGCTCTACCTCCCCTCTCCCACGGGTCTGTGTGTCTAAGCTTCCCAGTTGTTCTGCAAGCAATACTTGTTTCTTCACCAGATGTGTACGTGTGTTGACTACCAGGACCTGGCCGATACATTCTGTAGAGAAAAAGAAAGGTGTGAAAAAGGAAAAGGAGATAGAGTATAGAGATCATAGAACTGAGAATTCCTAGTACGGATTCCTCCACCCCCCCTCCTCTCCCCCCACCCACTCCCCACGCCCCTCCCCCCCATTGAAAATACTCGTATGTCGGAGGTGCGACGGCAGGATCGCCGTCCCGCCTCACGGAGAAATTCTGTCAGGTAGTTGACCGGTTGTACTCCGAGAGTTTTGGAGTCGTACATTGTTACCTTACAGTACATTACGTAGCGATGGGTAGAGACCCCAAGCAGTATATTTGTCTACAAAGGATACGGTGCTCTTGGTGCTGGGTTGTCGCCGCGGCGTGCCTGTTGGTTGTGAGCCGATAGTGGTGGATGTTGCATCGCTTACTGAGGTAGATAACGGTTGAAGTACTTGGCTAGCAGAGACTGCGCTGAACGAGGTATGTTGGAGGTAGATACCAGTTGTTGGTTCCTTCTGAAAGTAGCTACATTAGGGCGGCCCTACTGGTGATGTGTGTGTCCTGTTCATCCAGTATTCGGTTCCGGCGACGGTCTCCTTTTGGTGGATCCAGCTTGTGACGTTTCCATGTCAAGTGTTGCTGGGCTGTCCAGGAAGGACGCCAGGTCCTTGGGATCGGTGAAAAAGTGGTGTCTACCTTTGTCTATTATCTTGAATTTTGCGGGGGCCACAAATGAGAATTGGATGTTTCTGCTCCTGAGCCTGTCGCGTAGGGCGAGGAAGCCCTTCCTGGTGTCGACAGTGGGCTTAGAGTAGTCTTGTGTGAGGGTGATTGTGACCCTTCCAGCTAATTTGGTGATTTTTGCAGGCGTAGTTAAATATGGCCTCCGTGTGATGTGATCTCAGTGGCTTGCAGATGATAGGTCTTGCTGCTTGGGTTGACGAAGGTTTAAAAATGGGAACTGTACGCCCTGTCCAGCTCGAATTGGGGATCGAATTTAAGGTTGGTAAGTTTGGGGATCAGGTCTTCGAGAAAGGCGGAGCAGGAGCCCGCTGCAGTTTCCGAGCCCTCCGGGACCCCTAATATTCGGATGTTCCCTCTGCGGTTGCGGTCCTCAATCTCCGCTGTCTGTTTCAGGAGTGATGCGGTGATTTTGGACATTGCTTTCATCTCCTTACTTGAGCTGTGGGTAGAGTCCTCTACGTCACTGATCCTTTGTTCAGCTGCTGCAAGTCTGATGTTCACTGAGTTCAGGTCTGCTCTGACCGCTGTGATCTCTAGGAACGGGGAGTCTGATATCGCTGGCTCACCTTTGCTCTTCTTTAGTTGTTGTTGCAGTCTCGATTCTCTTTCCGCCATGTTTGCTTGCTTGTCCTGCTATTACCCTGGTGTGCCTCTGTTCTCTCGCCGTGCTTGCTGGGCTTCTTGTAGGGTCTACCCCCTGGTCTTCCCCCTGGAGAGCTGCGGGTCTAGTAGCCTTAGTGCCGTCCTCCCACATCCCCTACAGCCGACTCTCTGGGCTCCTGTGGTCTAGTGCTAGATGAGGGAAGAATTCCTGGGTTATTGCTCAGCTATTGTTCGCTGGTATCCCGCAATTGGGTTTGCTCTTCCAGGACCTGCTGTGTTGCTTAGTTGGGTCTTGCACCTTGTGTATGTTTGGGCGATCCAGCGGTGGAAGCGGTGCAGGGAGGCTTCCCTGGGCGTAGCGTCCGTACCTCCCCCTTGAGCCTTTAGTCCTTCGTTAGGACGGTCGCCATTTTGGTGTGTGCAGGTTGTTCTTTGTTCCGGTTTCGGTTCTGCAGGGGAGGTCCCCACGTACACTTCTCTGTGTGCTGTATGCTGTACTTGTTGCAATTCTAGAGCTCAGTTATTTGGAGGGCTGACCATCTCCGGTGGCCCCCCCCATATGCTGCGAAGGAGCAAGATTGCTCTGTCGCTCAGGTGTCTCAAAGCCTTATTCAGCGCGGCCAATGACGGTGTTAGGGTCCTTAGAGTTCTTGTCTCGCTGTTGCCTTCTCTATTGCCTAACTCCCCGTCCTGCTTGTCTAGGTAGTTGAAACGCAGCCATGTTGCGGTTATGTCGCGGCGGCCGCCATTACTGGTGGTCCGCTTTAGCTCCTACGGCTCCAGTTTCGGTGAGCCCGAGCTTGTGTTCATACGATTAAAATTAGTTTATCCCCTAATTCGCTTATAGTCTCTGATGGGGCGTCCGCACTGCATTGCCTGTTATTCCGGTTCTTAGTGCGAGGACGCGCAGCGCCCGGTTCCCAGTGCAGCGCGCGCCTTGGTGTCCTCCGCTGTTGCCGTTATTCTTGCTCCCCGCGCCCTCTCGTTCCTGCACCCTTGCCGCTATGTACGCTTTTGTCTTGGCTCCTGTCTGGCGCTTTGGTACCTGCTGTCGGCGGGGTTATCAGAGCACCGTCGCGTCTCGCTTCGATGCCGCACTCGCTTCCGTGGTTGGTTTCGGTTCTGTAGCGGCCGCCATTTTACCCCTCGCATCCCTTCCTCTGCACCGCTTCTGAAGGTACGGTTTTCTCGTTCCTGAGGGTATCTGGGTCCACGGGGAGGGAAGCACCTCTGGGCCGGGCACTTCCGACGTTCAGATCAGGAGTATTTGAGTTTGTTATTCTCCGTTCCGGCGGAGCAGCAGGATCAGGCAGCCATCAGCTCTGCCGTCCAAGCCACGCCCCCGTAGCCCTCCTTTTCAAAAGGCTAAGATCTGCTCAACCAACTACACCGATTTATTGCATTTAAAAAAAAAAATTTTAATTACCTTTCCCTCAAGTGATTTGTCATTTTGGCATTTAAGATAAAAAATACACTACTTTTTAAAATTGGTGTTGGATTTGTGTGTCGAGGTACTTGTTTTGGTACTTCTAAATGCTTCACACTGGCTCCTTTGATTTGGCCAGACTGCTGTGTGCAACAGCTACACAAAACCGAGCAAAAGGTTTACTTAAAGAAATCTAACTGGACTTGATAAAGATTGTGACATTATTACATGGTGAGGTCTCACAACTACACAGCATAATAATACACTTTAAGACACTGGGGAATAAATTCATAAGACCAGATGCTCTCATTCTCTGTAAATAGACATGCCATGTAAAGTTCATGCAGCTAACCTTGCATATCCTCCCACCACCCCACAATTCTGTATGCGATTCTTTCACCACAATTTTTAAATCAGACTCTGTAGATTATCAGAACCATAGCCAAAAAAAATTTGATCATGCGTTATTTCAAAGGAAAGGAGAAGCTACTATCTCAAACACTATTAGATCCAAAGGCGGCTAATGCAACAAGCATAAATGATGATGTATGTGTGTGAAGGCCTCACCACGTAAGCTATAGTGGTTCCCTGTATGATGACATGCACTTATGTCATGACACAACAGCCATTTTAGCTTTAGGCTCCAGCCTGATAACACAAGCAACCGTCTTGGAGTCATAAATAAAAATATATACAAAAAGGGAGCAAAAGCACATTGTTTAGAGAAAAAGTAGCTGAGGGGCAAATTGCAGCTGCAAAGCCTTAAAAGAAATGCAACAGGAAGGGTCAAGGGATTCATAGGATTACATGTTTAAAAAAAAAGCCATGCAGGATGGGGCTAAGCATGGAACAGACAAGCTTTAGAGGAGAAATAGGTCTCGCCTTTGCAAGGCATTAGCAGATCTTTTGGCTTTGCCAGTGCTGAACGGACAGAAAAAAATACTTATTGCTGATGCTTATGATTAAACCTTTGGAGTCTGCCACTATCAGAGCTAATTTTATGTTACAGAAAGAAAAAAAGATCTAAAAAATGTTAATTTCTCGCCTCAATAAAGAGAAGGAGGATTTTTACACCTTCACTCATGGGTGATGCCCTAATGTCCAATATAACTGTAAAGAAACAATATGATGGCTCTCCTGAAAAATCTGCATGCCATGAAACTTGTTAGGAAAATGCTACTTACCACAGTATGCATCTGTTCTTGGCATGCTGTAGAGTCATATGCTTTAGCATAGATCGCCATCTGGTGTTGGGTCCGGATGTTTGCACTTTGTTTTTCTTCGAAGAAATCTTTCCAGTCACGAGGTAGGCGACTCCTCCTTTAGGTGATAGTGCGCATGGGCATCGACTCCATCCCCAGATTGTTTTGCCGTAAGGGTGATGATGGAGTTAGTAAGAGTATTAGAGAGATGTCCATGTACAATGTATCTAAGTAAGATAACACTGCAACAGAGAAAGGTTCCCAGGGGGGTGGGTGGTCGCATATGACTCTACAGCTCTATATGCCTAGAACAGATGCATACTATGGTAAGTAGCATTTTCCGTTCGAGGCATATGAGCTGTCGATCATATGCTTTAGCATAGACTATACAGCAGTTATTTAGCAAGCGGTGGCTAACCTGTATCTGTTGCAGTAGTTTGAAAGTGTTCTTAAAACTGCCTGACCCACACCAGCTTGTTGTTTTGCTAACACATCCACACAATAATGCTTTGTGAATGTGTGTGGTGTAGACCATGTTGCAGCCTTGCAGATGTCATCTAAGGGTATGTTCCCTAAAAATGCCATAGAAGCCCCCAGTTTGCGTGTAGAGTGCGCCCTAGGGGGAATTATTAATGTGCGCTTAGCTTTAATGTAGCATATTTGGATGCACCTAACTATCCACCGTGCAATACCTGCTTTTGATATAGGATTGCCTTTGTGCGGTGGTGAAAAAGCAACAAAGTTGTTTGGTTTTCCTAAAAGATTTAGTTCTTTCAATGTAGTATAGTATGGCTCTTTTTACATCCAATGTGTGAAGAGCACGTTCTGCTACTGAGTCTGGTTGAGGAAAAAACACAGGTAACGCAACAGACTAATTGAGATGAAATGCAGAAACAACTTTAGGTAAAAATTTGGGGTTAGTCCTAAGAACCACTTTATTTTGGTGAATTTGTAAAAATGGTTCTTGTATAGTTAGTGCCTGGAGCGCACCCACTCTTCTAAGAGATGTGATGGCCATAAGGAAGGCTACCTTCCAGGTGAGAAATTGTAGTTCACATTTGTGCAATGGCTCGAACGGTGGACCCATGAGTCTTGTAAGTACTATATTAAGATTCCACACTGGAGAGGGTGGAAGTCTAGGAGGAATGATTCTTTTGAGTCCTTCCATGAAGGCTTTAATAGCGGGTACTCGAAACAAAGACAAATGTTGTCTGTTTTGTAGGTACGCAGCTATTGCCGCAAGGTGTAAGCGGATAGACGTATATGCTAAGTTAGAACGCTGTAGGTGTAACAAATAGCAAATGATGTTTTGGATGGAAGCATGTAGTGGGTTAATTTGATTGTTTGTTCAGTAAATTACAAATCGTTTCCTCTTTGCTGCATAGCATGCTCTTGTGGTAGGGCGTCTAGCCTCTTTAATGACGTTCATGCAGTCTGGCGGAAGATTAAGGTAGCCAAACTCTACGATTTCAGGTGCCAGATCGCAAGGGTGAGTTGACTGGGATCTGGATGTCTTGTCTCTCCATGGTTCCGAGTGAGCAGCTTGGGGGAGAGGTGTAGTTTCTGGTGAGGAACTACTGATAGTTCCAACAGGGTTGTGAACCAGGGTTGTCGAGCCCATGTGGGAGCAACTAGGATCATTGTCAGGGAATGTTGTTTGAGCTTCCGAACCACTAATGGAATTAGCGGGAGAGGTGGAAAAGCGTAAGCAAATTTTCCTGACCAATTCATCCATAGCGCATTGCCTTTGGACAATGGGTGAGGATACCTGGACGCGAAGTTTGGGCATTTTGCGTTGAGGTGTGTGGCGAACAGATCTATTTCTGGGTAGCCCCACATCTGGAAGAATGGGAGGAGAACTTGAGGATGTAGTTCCCATTCGTGGATCTGTTGTCTTTGACGACTGAGCAGATCTGCAATCTGGTGGTTTACTCCTGGGAGGTGTTCTGCCAGGAGATGTATCTTTTGAGGTATGGCCCATCTCCATATGCTTTGAGCTAGTTGTGAAAGCTGTAGAGAGTGCGCCCCACCCTGTTTTTGTATGTAGTACATTGCTTGTAAGGAACTGGCTCTATATATACTGCACCAAAGTGAGGTACAGTGTGTATAGAGTCCAAGAGTCCCCAAAGGTAGGCAGAGGTTAAAGTTAGATAGAACCTTACTCTCTAATAGTGGTAGCTTGGTCGAGCAGTAAGGCAGTATCAGGGGACAGTGTTAAGCATTTGATGTACACACAGTCAGCAAATGAATTCACACACTCAAGAACTGAACTCTAGGCCAATTGTTTTTGTATAAAAAATATACTGTTATTTTATTTTAGAACCAAGCACGCCTGATACAGGTAAGCATTCAATTCTTTTCAGTAATAAGTTACTTGTTGTACACAGTTTTAAAAAGCAATGAAGATTGTACTTGATTTGATTTACAGGGGATGCAGTAGGTTGCAATACTTAGTAAATGCAGTACATTGAAATGAATGGCTTTTTAAGGTAAATGCAGGTAAAATTACTTTGCGTTACTTTTGTAATCCAGTGCCGGACTCCTAGATTCAGCACTGGGACACTTACTTAAAACAGGTAAGTAATTACGTTTTTGTAGTTTGTACGATTTTTAAAGAATATTTTCAGATTTCAAAAGTCCACACTTAGAAACTTTTTGGACCAGTACATTGAAATACATAGGCTTTTCCTGTAAATTGCAGGTAACTTACTTTTCGGATTACTTTTTCTAACAGTGCTGGATCCTAGATTCAGCACTGGGACATTTCCTGAAAACAGTTGAGAAAATGCTTTTTAGTTAGATGTACGATTTTTAAAGAATATTCTTGTATTTCAAAAGTTGACACTTAGAAACTTTTTCACATAGAACCACCAATGTTATCCTATGAAAGGAAATTCAATTCACAGGTAAGTTACTTTTACGTTACTTTTCCTACTCAGTGCTGGATACCTAGATTCAGCACTGGGACCTTTCCTGCAAATAGTTGAGAAAATTCGTTTAGGTTATTTGTGCGATTTTTAAGGAATATTCTTAGTTTTCAAAAGTCGACACTTAGAAACTTTTTGGGAGAAAAAGTGTCAATGTTATCCTATGAGGGAAAACAGGTTATCGATTTTGAGGGGAGTATTCGGTCTTTGGAGTTAGGGTTCTGGGGTCAGACTCAGGGGTCCCCCAGGGTCAGTGATGCACTGTTGTTGCACCCTCAGCGGCTCTAGGGCGGCCGGGTGCAGAGTGTTGAGGCCCAATGTTATCCTATGGAGGATAGGGGGTCTCCGGTTGGTGGCTGCTGGCAAGCAGGCCACTGGGTTGTGGGAGCAAAGCTCCTAGGGTTAAGCTCAGGGCAAGTTGGGGAACAAGTTAGCACAAAAGGGGCACCCTCAGCGGCACTAGGGCGGCCGGGTGCAGGGTGCTGTTTTGAGGTCGGGTGCCCTGTTGATTTCAATGGAGATTCTCCGGGACAAAGAAACACTGCAGGCTCAGGGACGAGGATCTTCCAGGAGTGACCACCACTTCGAGGGGTAAGTTGGGATGTAGAGGGTTGGTTAGGCACCGCTGGGTTGGGCACACAAGGCCGTGGGGCATCGGGTGCAGGGGTGCCTTGGGACGTCGGATTTTCTTACCCGCTCTGGTCGCGGTAGGGGGGGTCCTCAGGATTGAGGCTGCAGGCGTCGTCAGGAGGCAGGTCAGGGGTCGCCGGATCTCGGGTCAGGATGGCCGGGGGGACCTCCTCGTGGTATTTTTCCACTCTAGCTCGGGCCGGGTTCGGCGGGTGCAGAGTGGGCTGGATTCGCGGTTCCTGGCTGGCACCAGAAGCTGCAGTTCAAACACGTCCGGTGTTCACGGGAGAAACAGCTTGGAAAGTGAAGGCAGGCAGGTCCTCCGGGGTTTTGAGGTTGCTGGCCGCTGGACACGCCGGGGTTTTGCAGGAGCAGGTTCGAGGGGAGACAGGCCTGTAGGGCTGGGGCCAAGTCAGTGGGCGTCGTCCTCTTGTTAGCTCTGCATGTCTCTTCGTCCTTTTCTTCTTGTAGGTAGGCTGGATCTGCCTTCCTGGTTCAGGGCTGCCCCCTAAATACTGTATTTAGGGGCGTTTTAGGCGTCTTGAGGTCAGTAGCCAATGGGCTACTGACCTTAGGGTGACTACACCCTTGGTGTGCTCACCCCACGTGGGGGAGTGAGCACAATCCTAGTCCTGATTGGGGAGTGCCTGCCATCTGCAAGATGGCGAGCACTGGAGAGTGGGCTTCACCTCGCCTCCCCCACCTGAGGGGTGGAGTTGGCAGAGGTGGGCACACCTCCTGGGCTGGCTAGTTTTCCCACCTGTCTTCCCGCCGAAAGGAGGGAGACAGGAAGAGGGCCTGCTCCTGATAGCAGGAGAGGCTGGGGGTCGCATTACAAAGGCTGCCAGGCCTTTGAAGCTCCCCCTGCCACAGATGGCTCTTCCTGGCCTGGGGAGGTGTGTACACCTCCGCCCAGGAAAGGGTTTGTTTCTGGGCTCAGGGAGCGTAGGCTCCCACCCTAGGGGTCCAGAAACATGTCTCGTGGTGGCAGGCTGGTGTGTACCAGTCAGGGAACCCACCAGAGGCTGGTCATTTTTCAGGGGGCATCTGCCCTCTGTGTGCATTTTTCATTAAATCCCACACTGGCATCAGTGTGGGTTTAATGTGCTGAGAAGTTTGATACCAAACTTCTCAGTTTTCAGTGCAGCCATTATGGTGCTGTGGAGTTCGTAATGACAAACTCCCAGCACCATATACTCTTAATGGCAGCACTGCGCTTACAATGTCTAAGAATGGACTTAGACACTGTAGGGGTACAGGGCTCATGCACCTGTACCCTCACCACTGGTATAGTGCACCCAGCTAGAGGGGTGACTGACCTATGCCAGGGCAGTGGGTTGTAGGCATGGCCCACAGAGGTGTGTGCCATGTCGACTCTTCACTTTGTTCTGCACCAAAACACGCAGCCTGCAAAGGCAGTGTGTGTGGGTAAAGGTACAGGGCCTCTAAGGGTGGCACAATAAGTGCTGCAGCCCTTAGAGGTCTTCCCTGGTCACAGTGCCCTGGGTACCTGTGGTACCATTTACCAGGGGCTGACCTGTGGCCAGAGATGCAAATTGGGTACAGTTTTGGGGAAAGAACACAGGCCCTGGAAACCTGATTGGCAGGGACCCAGGGCACATCAAGTCAAAGTGCATCAGTGGTCTGGCAAAAAGTGGGGGGGTTACTGCAACAGAAACCCACTTCCTTACATTGCTGTCATGTTGTCTGTACGAACTAGGACAGCTTTGCCTACTAAATGCATTTGAAAGGCTTTCAATGCTAGAAAAATTGCTAGTAGTTCCAGATGGTTCATGTGGAGTTGTTTTTGTTGTACAGTCCACATTCCCTGAATGGTATGTTTTTGAAGATGAGCTCCCCAACCAGTGAGCGATGCATCTGCTGTCAGCACTATCTGTGGAACTGGGTCGACGAATGGCCGCCCCTTGGAAAGGTTTTGTGTATTCCACCACTGCAGAGAGCAATGGGTGCGGCCGTCCACCAACACCAGATCGGTTAACTGACCTTGAACCTGGTTCCACTGACGTGCCAAGCATTCCTGTAGGGGACGCATTTGGAGTCTTGCGTAAGGAACAATTAGCATGCAAGAAGCCATCATACCGATCAATTGCATGAACACTCGGGCTGGTAGTGAGTGTTGAGGCTGAAATTGTGATATCAGGGTTTGCGTGTTGCGTATCCTGACTGGGTTGGGGTATGCTAGAGCTTTGCATGTGTCTATTGTGGCTCCTAAGTACACTTTTGTGTTGGAGGGCTAGAGATGAGACTTGGTGAGGTTTACAGTAAATCCCAAGTTGTGAAGCAGCTGAACTGTTTTGCGAGTGTGGTGTAGGCAGCTGTGTCGCGATCTGGCTTTTATTAACCAGTCGTCTAGATAAGGGAAGACGTGAATGTGCAGTCTTCTTAAATGAGCTGCGACTATTGCCAGACACTTGGTGAAGTCTCTGGGTGCTGCAGTTACCCCGAACGGGAGAACTTTGAATT
Source organism: Calotriton arnoldi (assembly GCA_963921515.1). NCBI lineage: Eukaryota > Metazoa > Chordata > Amphibia > Caudata > Salamandridae > Calotriton > Calotriton arnoldi. The sequence continues at coordinate 4,483,553 of CAWUFW010000244.1, forward strand.
GGTAATGTTGTCCGTTAACCACGAACCTGAGATATTTCCTGTGAGCCGGGTGAATGGGAATATGGAAGTAGGCGTCCTTTAAATCCAGAGTGGACAGAAAGTCGTCTTGCTGAAGTAACGGGAGCACCTGTTGGAGGGTGACCATGTGGAAGTGGTCTGACTGAATGTAGAGGTTTAGCTGTCTGAGGTCCAGTATGGGCCTGAGAGAGCCGTCCTTTTTTGGAATTAAAAAGTACAGGGAGTACACTCCTGTCCCTTGATGACGTAATGGGACTGGTTCTATCGCATGTTTTTCTAACAGAGAGAGAACCTCTTGTTTTAATAGGGTGAGATGTTCTTGTGACATTGCACGTTCTCTTGGAAGGATAGTTGGGGGGAGTGCTGCTAAGTTACAGGCAGTAACCATACTGGATAATTTATAATACCCACTTGTCTGAGGTGATTGAATTCCAGACAGGTAGGAACTGTGAGAGACGTCCCCCGACAGGAGTGGAATGATCGGGGGTAGCAGAGGGTAGTCACTGTTTGTTGGCAGGGGAAGTGCGGGTGGAGTTACCTCTGCCTCGTCCTTTATTATCATTCCCTCTGTAGCCTCCTCGAAAATAACCTCTGGAGGAGGTAGATTGGTTGTTTCCCTTATAAGAGGAGGGATTCTCTGAGGATACTGTTTTTGAGCCACCCCTGTAAAAGGAGCGGCGAAAGGAACCCCTGCTAGAAAGTAATTGTAAGGCCCCCATGGACTTTGCAGTTTCGGTGTCTTTTTTCATTTTTTCGTGGGAAGCATCAACCGCTGGCCCGAAAAGATGTTCCTTATCAAATGGCTGATTAAGTATGGAGGATTGTACCTCCTGCTTGAATCCAGAGACTCGAAGCCAAGCGTGTCTGCGCAATAGTACGCTAGTGTTAATGGTACAAGATGCTGTGTCTGCCGCATCTAGTGCGCATTTGATGGAAGTGTTGGTGATGAGCTTACCTTCCTGAATAAGGTAGTTAGCTTTGGTTTTATACTCATCTGGCAAATGTTGCATGAGTTTTTCCAACTCATCGTAGTGAGCCCTGTCGTAACGTGCTAACAGAGCCTGAGCATTGGCAATACGCCAATGGTTAGCAGACTGCGAAGCCACTCTTTTGCCTGAGGCATCAATGAGTTTAGACTCCTTATCAGGAGGAGGGGCGTCGCCTGTAGTTTGAGAATTAGCTGTCTTGCGGGCGTTAGATACAACAAGAGAGTCTAAAGGCAACTGGCCTTTTATATATGCAGGGTCTGTAGGAGCGGGCTTGTATTTTTGATCCACTCTAGGTGTGAGTATTCTGGCTCTAACTGGGTCTTTGAATACCTCATCTGTATGTTTCAACATGCCCTTGAGCATTGGTAAAGTATTAGTAGACCTTTGTGAGTGCGTTAGTGTCTCAACAAGGAAATCCTCTTCGAGAGGGTCTGTATGAAGCTCCACCCCATGATATTGAGCAGCTCTATTGCTAAGCTGCACATAACCAATGTTGTCGTCAGGTGGGGAGGGTCTGGAGGGATACAGGTTGGGGTCATTGTCATGATCTGGATCTTTATTATAATTTTCCCAGGGATCAGTGTCCTGTGGTATGTCCTGATCTTGTGGCATATCCTGTTCTTCATCCCCATCATCTTCATCCTGTACGTCAGGTGATAGTGGAGGTGGTGGTGAATTTGATGGTGTAATTATTAAATTGGGATTAGGAGGAGGAGGAGAGGGAGTTATGTAAGGGGGAGAAGGGTTAGTACCCATGTCCTTTATCTTCAGAGGTATAGGGTAATCCTCTGAGAGATCCAGTTTTCGTTTTTTAGGAAGAGTGGCCAGAAGGTGTCCAGTGTTAGGGTCAATACTTAGTCTCTTTTGCTTCGGATCGAAAAGGTGTGACCTCGGATGGAGGCTCCTTGGATGGAGTATCTTTCTCTTTAGTAGTTGATTTCGGCGAAGGTTTGGGCTGAGAGTCTTTAGGCGCCGAGTGTTTTGAATCAGAGTGCTTGGGTTTAGCCGGTTTGGGCTCTGAAGCTTTTGGAGTGGGGTGTTTCGGCTCCGAGCTTTTCGGTGCGGAGGGTGTGGGTTCTGAACCTTTAGGTGTCGAGGGTTTCGGCTCCAAGGTTTTCGGTTTGGACGATTTCGGCTACGAAGCTTTCGGCTCCAAGGCCTTCGGTGTTGAAGGTGCCTTCGGTGCCGATGGTGTGGAGACTGGCAGATGTTTTGTCTTGTGTTTCGGTGCCGAAGGTGTTGGTTCGGCACCGGAATGGGGCCGGCTCGAGCCGGAAGGCTTGTCTTTATGTTTTATAGCCGGGCTAGAGGGCGGGGTATCTGAAACTTTTCCTCGGTGCCAACCTGAGCCCGAGGGGGAAGGTGATACCGGAGCCTTAGATTTTGGTTGAGTGGGCATATGGGGATCTGTACTCACGGTACGTTGACCCGGAGTGATGTTCAGGTCTTCTTCCATGTCGGCTTCGGACACGGAGACCAGTTCTTCTTCTTCGGCTGGACGGTGTTCGCCGAAGATGTCCGGTACGGAGCCGGTGCCGCGTTGCATCTCGTGGTGTCGAGCCCGATGATCAAGAATGGGTTTCTTCGATCGGGAACGATCAACACGCTTCACAGTCCTTTTCGTCGTGTTCCGGGGATAGGCAGAGGTTGCAGACCTCGTGCAAGTCGGTGCGTGGAAATTTAGCACTACACACAGGACATAGCTTGAATGGAGTCCGTTCCATCGACTGCTGGCGTGGTCGGCACGGGTAGGCCCGACGGCCCACCTCAAAGTTCCCGATCGAAGGTTTCCCTGTTTAAACGATGCACGTCGAATGGGAAACCGCAATCGAAAGACAATACCGTCGAGGGTAGAGGATTGCGCGTCGAAGGGGTTCGAAAACGATACCGGAGCGCAGCAATACACATCCGAACCCGATGGCGGAAAAAAAACAATCTGGGGATGGAGTCGATGCCCATGCGCACTATCACCGAAAGGAAGAGTCACCTACCTCGTGACCGGAAAGACTTCTTCGAAGAAAAATAAAGTGCAAACATCCGGACCCAACACCAGATGGCGATCTATGCTAAAGCATATGATCTACAGCTCATATGCCTCGAACACCAAATTTTGAATCACCTAACTAAAGCACTTTGTCAATAGTCCAGCATGTGTCAGTAGTCCTAGTCTGGGCACTTCTATCGAGAGCATCATGAAGAATCAGGCGGATAGAAAATTTTAGGGAGTCTTATAATGTTGAAGTTGGTGTTTGGCTTAACCCTTTGGAAGGTTTTATATCTGTCAAAAATACAGCAGACTCCCAGCTCTGCAGAGAGTTTCAAATTTCCAAGTACTTACAATTGCGCATATCGTCGAAAAACAGAGCACAGCTTCGTGATGGGACGGATCTTATTCTCCTCTTTTTTTGTCAAGCATTCATAACATAGCCTCGCACTACACCTCCCAAGTTGGCTCAGTAGAGAGAAGAAAGTCTCAAATTTGAGGCTCAATCACAAACACTTCTGTTTTCCACACAAAGCTCTCCGCAACCTTTTGCTTGCACTACACAGTTATAAACAATAAACAATGCACTTCCTTACCCTTTCTCGTTGGCCTCTGTGAACCAGTATTTGTAGAGCTGGGCTCTGATGTATGTAGGAGGTCGGGACCAGAAAGGATACATGGACTCCTCCACCTGCAGCAGGTCTATCACTGTCAGGAAACAAACCATGGATAAGCATGAAACCCTGCAGACACAGCTCTACTCTTTAATTCAGGAGCTTTCATTGGCGCAATAGGACAGAGCATGAGGGAGTAGGAAAACAAGAATAGCGCCCATAAGAACAGCTGAAGAAGCATGGGCCAATAAGCAAGGCAAATCTCATTTGTGCTATACTACAAGTTTACTATAAGCCCATCGGTCTAGTCTAACAATGAAAGCAGAGAGAGTGAACTCGTGGCACATCCCAAATCCATATCACAGCCGAGGGTCTTTTTAAAGAGAAAAAAACATGTTTTTCTATTTTCACCACAAGGGTCACACATTTGTTTTACCCTGCTGTCATTCCATCACAGTTCCATGCAGGGTTCACAAATAAAATACCAAGCCATGTGCTATCCCCGCACTCTGTATGCCTATAATCTCCTCATCAATGTGCCTCCCACACTTACCATCTTTCTTCCCCTGTAGCAGTCGATAGACGAAGCTGGTAAACCAGGGACTTTGTGACTGGTGTCCCAGAGCAGCAAACCACATCTGCCAGTCAAGTCGAGGCTGGTGAGGAGCCACGAATGGCGGTGGAGCACTGATGTTTCCCGGTTTGTACATAAACTCAATCTCCTACACAGGAAAAGGCAATCAAGCAATTAGGGAAAGTGTGTATAAATAAATAAATATATATATATATAAAAAACACATGCAGACAAAAAACATTATTACCTTCCAGGATTCATTGTCATAGCTTCCTTCAACTATGACCTCAGGACGGCCCCCTACTCCAGTCATTCTTCTGAAAAGCCCATAAGAGTTTGTCAACTGGTATCGGTCTACCAAATTGTACATCTGGTGGACACCAGGCCAAAGCTTCCCATTAGACTCAAACTCCATATAGGTAAAGGGAACCTGTAACACAACAACCATAAACAATCAGTCAGTAAATTGGATCCTTGGAATGGCCAATGCGTGCTTTGCACAAAGGAGCACAGCCTGTGAACCCCAGGCGGAGTTGAACAAGCATGAACACAAAAGCATAATCCTGGTTTTCAGGAAGGGTATTAAACTACACAATCCATAAGGGCATTATGTTTAAATCCTCATGCCAGGTCAGAGCACGATCCTGAAGGCATAATGCTGAAAGACCTAGACAGGTTGGTCACACATACCATTCACAGGAGCACAATGTTGGGATCATTAAGTGTGTAGGCACATGTACAGTATGCTGGGGCAAAAGCGTGTCACACCTCTCAGTCATGGTCAGCACATGACCCATAGACAAGGGCAAAATATGGTCTGTCCCTGGCCAGGGTTAGAAAATACACCATACGTTTGCAGATCATTCAGTAAAAAGATGTGATGGCCGACTTACACCCTTAAAAGTAACAGATGCTAATTTCCTATACAAAACACCCATGAATACATGCCAAAAGAACAACAGTGCCCTAAAGGTATACATTTCAGTTGAAGGAAGCAACACATACTCATCTCTTTCCTGCCCCAACATAAATACACATACGCCATAATTAAAGAAACCTCCCTGCATGACCAACTGAAAGAAGAACGGTTGCTCTACATGCAAAGCATGGTCCTATCCACTTCCCGTGCCCAAGACATAATGGGTCAGTACACACACATTCTTCCAAGCACGAGGCAGTCTATTCATGTCCTTTTTGGAGTTGATGGATGCATGGAGAACAAAGGTTGGCAGTGTGAGTGGAATTGACGTGGAGCGCAAAGTTAGGAGAGGGAGTTTTAAGAGGATAAACATTGTGAGCGTCTTACATTTAGAGGACTCAAAAATGTGGCCCAGTAATTCACAAGTGGGGGAGAGACTTAGGTTTTGACCATGGTCTTTTGTTTTAGTTGGCATTTGAGTTTCCTTCTGAATGAGAGGATGTCTGGCACCAATATCAACTGGATCGCAAGGGAATTCTAGATGGCAGGGGCTGAGCCTGAAAACTATGGTCTATGATCTAAGGAGGTTTTGAATTTTGGATGTTCTAAAGTGAGGCCTTGCTGTGTGAGATTCTGAAGAAGAGATATTGTTTCATTAAATTGGTTAGGTCAATGTGAAAAGCTTTGAGCATAAGGCAAACTTTAAAATTGATCTTTCTGCAAATTAAGTTATGTCAGGATAGGGGCAATGTGGTTAAAGTTTCTTTTCTTCAAGGTCACCTGAACTGCCAAGTGTAGGACTGCTTCAAGGTGCTACAGGGTTTTGCCAGAAGGCCAGATAGGAGAGCATTGTCTGCATCTACTCTGGAGAGTAGGAGCTTTGTGAGTGGCTGTCTTGAGCGGCTCAGAGTAGATTTTTATTATTTGTAATTGATGTAGATGGAAATTAGCCATCTGGGCAACTTGTTAACGTGGGTTTCCAGTGAGTTGTCAATGATGAATCCGAGTGATTCCATGGCTGTTGATAGGGTGGGTGGATAAAGGTTTACATTCAGTGCTATCATTAAGACCAGGTCACTCCTTTCATTCAAGTTGCGTGCAAGTAATATAAATTTGGTTTTCTAGGGTTCAGTTTAAAAGAGTTCTTGGGTGTCCAAGAGAAATATTTTTCATGCCTCTTGAGAATAAGAATATGGTTCAAAGAGGAGAGTTAAGTAAAGCTGCATATCATCCACATATCGAATAAGTTGGATGCCCAAGTTTTCTAGAATTTGACTTGAGGGTTTGACATACAGATTGAATAAGATGAGGGGCAAGATTGATCCTTGATGCACTCGTCGCAAGATCTTTTCAGTTCTGGAAATATGGGATCCTAGTTTTACCAGTTGAGAAACTGTTTAGAAAATTTAAACCATCAAAATATGGTCTCTTTTAGGCCCTTCCTGCTTTCGAGTGTTTTTAGAAGGATTTTGATGATCAACCGTATTGCATATGCTACTGTCACGTTGAGTAGAATTAGAATGCTAGTGTCTCTTTTGTCCAGTATTTGGAGAATAACACCAAGGACCTGGATAATTTCAGTGCTTTGCCCTGTTCTGAACCCTGGGTGGGAAGGGGAGAGCAGTAGGTTGTATTTGACAAATGTAAATGCATTGCAACTGCTTCTTCCAATGGCTTTGCCAAGGCAAAGGGGATTTGTGATGGGCCTGTAGTTCTCTTAAGCTTTAGGGTAAGGGCTGGCCTTTTTTAATTTTATACTCCAATGTGCTGTCTGTGCTTATGGTAGATTGGATATACAACTTGATGAAGGAATGTGAGAAGGTGGTTCTGATCATCTTATCTGCCCTGATGTTTTGGGTTTTGACATTTTATTGTGGGCCAGTCTCGTACCCTGTGACTCATCCACAGTAAACTTGTGGTAAAATTGGCTACACGTGTTTACCGCCAGTGTCTACTTTTTAAAATAAGGCCGCTGTGACGCAGCCAGGGTAAGGGGCACTTGTGTGGTTACACGTGTGCACATGTAAGAGGGCTGCACCTAGGAGAATCCTGCCGCGCGCAGCCGAGAAACTGCACACAGGTAGACTGGCGCAGAAGGGACTACACAGATTTGGATAGGGGCCTAGAATAGGCCTTATACTGTGGGTGTACTCATGTAAGGTGAAGTGAGTGTGCTTTACTGTTTGAATGGAGGGACACCCCGTTATACTCCTATGGAAAAGGTTGCCTTAAGGCGCAGCTCCAGTTCTCTTTGAGGTAGAAACACCAGACTCGCACCAATGTACACTGTAACCTGTGTAAAAAGAACAATTCTGTTAGGTACAAAGGCATATCTGTGCAGCTTATGGGTCCCACGAATGTCATTTTTCTCTGCCTCAGCTAAGGATCAGAGTCCAGGCCTTCTGTCACCTTGCTGGGCTGGGTTAATTACTTTCCCCTCCAGTAGCAGGAACAAACGCTCACCAAACAGGAGCAATTACCCTTGATTAGGTCAGCTCCTTAGAAGGAAGGGGTAGGGTGAACTGCTCTACATCAATCAGCCAGCTGTCATCCTGTGCCAGGAAGGTGGTCTGCCCCAGGCTACTCAAAGGAGGGAGTCCAGACCTCTGGAGCCAAACCAGAAAGGGGGGTGGGAGGGGCTCCTTTGAAGGTTTGCTGGGGTAAGGCCCTGGCAGGGATTTCAGCGAAGGGTGGAGCACAGGACCCCCTCTCCCCCCCCCACGCCATTGTGGCTTGTGACCCCTGGGTGACGCCATCTTGAGCTATCGCAGAAGATTCTGCAGGGAGGTTGGAGCAGGGGCGGAGAGATGATGTGGCACATCAGGATAGGCCAGAGGCAAAGGCCCTGCTGGACACGCCCCCCACTTAAAAGATACTGCACAGGGGAGAGAACTCTCTTTTGGTTGTACTTTTCTGCTGGACATTGGAGGCGGCTGCCATGGACAATGGGGAGGGGGGAGGGGGACCGGACCCCCTTTCTGCCATCAGGCCCCCATGACTCTGACCCCAGGACTACCTCCCAGGATCAGGCAGGCTTGTCTCCTTACACCCCCTGAGGATTACTTGGGGGAAAGACTGGGCTCTGCACATGGAGAGAGAGGCCCAGAGAAACCCAAGCGAATGGCTGGTGCAGGGAGCCAGTGAAATCAGCTCCCTGCCATGTTCCTTCTAATGTTTTTCTTCTATGTGCGGCAGTGTAGGGTCTCTGTGTGCTGCAACCAAGGCTATGTGCACCGGGAACCAGACCGCGGGTGTGCGCTGCAATTAACATGAATACTCAAGCCCTGCCAAGTAGCACGCATTAGGCGTGGTCCGCAACACTGCACTAAAATGCATTAATCACGCATTTTTTGCGCCTTGACAATGCCTGTGTAATAGGAGTCCGTGACCGCAAGTGTTGGAGCTGAATTTACGCAAAAGAAACAATTGATGGACAGAATGCTGGACAATGCAAACATTCACTCCCAGTCACAAGGATCGGGGTTAAATCCATCATTCTTTTGCTCACCACACCACCCCAGTTTGGACCCAGCCATATTTACAGCAGTGCGGCAAGTGTTGGGCATATGGTCCTATAGGCGGGACACTGGATAATTGAACAAGGCGCCTCCTGCTTGCGTCATTGTTTCAAGTAAGCATTTTACGTGCTGTTCGATTACGCAGCTCTGATGTCGTGAGGCCGAGGGAGGGAAGTGATGTGCTACGCATGTCTGCCTTGGAGAGGGTTCCTGGTAAACGCTGCACGCACTCACAGGTAAAAGCATGTGATTTGCGCACAAGCCCCCGGTAGCCCTGTCTGGCGTCAGTCACTGACAGGTGTGCGTTGGCGCATGTGCCCCACGGATCCCAGGTCCATCGAGAGAAGAGGGGAGGGCGCGGTTCACGCCCACAGGCGGTGCACCTGTGGCAACTCGGGTGTGAACAGGTAACCTCAGAAATCAGGCTTCCACCTCTGACAGGCCAACGTAAAGGCTCCTGCGTGCACAGCAACGATGAGGGGAATGCAGGTTTTTAAAGAAAGGTTCTACTTTAAATACAACAATATGTGCATGCAAAGGAATGCGGAGGGGGATATGCAGATTTGTAAAGCTTTTTACTTTAAATACAACAATATGTGCATGCACAAGAGATACCAGGTAGCTAAAAGTCGCGGTTCATCTTTGCACAGTATAATGCCATAGCAGACCGTGGAAGGGGATACACCGCAGAACTGAAGCATTGCACATGCACAGCTTGTTTCTGTGTGTCTTCTTTATGCTGAATGCCCAGAGCTGCCCTGCTCAGCGATGCTGCATGTGACTCCTCACTATGGCAGAGGCCGTTAGCAGTATCAAAAAAAGCAGCCAGCACCGTCAGTCATTGAGACCCCCTGCAGCAGGCAAGGATGGGGCCTGAGGGTGGCAAAGGCGGTGACTGTCTGCCATCACATCGCCGGAGCTCTTTTTTCTTATTAAAAATGAGGGTTCATCTTGTGGCTCCGATGCTCCCACCCGCGCCTGCAGCCTCAGAGTGAGTGTTCGTTTTAAATGCACTTGCAAAGTCTGCTTGAAGCGCCTTACTGGACACAGGCCTTCAAGTCGATCATCTGTGATATTTCCTTTCAGTTAGTTCTCAAATAGCCTGCTTTTTCACTTTCAGCTACGAGTTTCTAGTACTTTTGTGTGTCAAAGCAGAAACTCTGTAGCCCTCTACTCTAGTCTGCATCATCGAATTGTTCATTGGTTTGCATACGTTGAACTATTCACTATCAGGTTTTCGAGCCTCAGTACTTTAATAAAATAGCAGTATTCTATTAAGTACATTTAGTAAATCAGCTAATTTTCAAATTTTTGAGCCTTTATTTTTTAAGTCAATGGGGAGGCTTGTCCTTAAGCCAAGTTGCAGTGGCTATCTTAAGGTTCTTCTTGTATATTATACAAAAGGGCGGCTGCCTTGAGCACAGCTGTAATCATAAATAGCTTATAGATTATTCACAAAATATTTTAGAATCACCGATATAATAGCATGAATGTACCCTGGTGCCAGTCACATGTACCACCTTTATGCTATTCCTATGTAGAGTCTGACGTCTCAGTGAGGGGGTTATGCCTGATATTTATGTTTCCCTTGTCTTCATTGCTTGATTTTTGACAGCGAGAAAGTACCACTCAGTTGTTGAATGTCACTCATAATTACACTCAGATAATGAATATGTCACACATAAGCAATCTGAAACCTTGGCAGCTATGATACCATCTCAAAGGCCGACCATCAACCCCGCAGCTGTGCACTATTAATAAAAGAAATGCAGAGTCTCAAACAAGAAGTGTGCTTTCAGAATCTGAAAGCACACGTCGTGCTTTAGATTTACTGCATTCCTTTTCCCAATAGTGCGCGGCTGATTGTGGGCCTTTGTAAAAGTATTCATGTTAATTACAGCCTATGACGGCGCTGCGAGTAACACCAATACTTTCACAAAGGCCCACAATCAGCCCCGCACTACTAAGAAAAGAAATAGAGCAAGTGCCAGAACCACTTGCTGGTGAACGCGAGCAGATCGTTTTTCGCGCCTCTCGCGTTTTAAAAGCGGCGGCGCGAACGGTCTAGTGGGTTGTGGTGTATGCGCGCTAAATATGGGACACTGCGCGCTCGGGATGACTTGCGTGCACACACCTTATAGGGAACAGTGGCTTCCTGTAACGTTTGGTATCTTGGAGGCCAGAAGAAAGTGCTCCAGGTGGCTAGGGCTGGCCACCAAGAGCAAAACACTAAAAGCGTTGAAATCAGCCTAACTGGGCCAGAGATGTGCCTTCCTGAAGTAGGCGACCTTTGATTTTTTTGTCCAGAGCTGGCGATGAGGCATGCGGGGCTTCCCCGCAGACCTCAGTTGTGCCTCCGTGGTGGGCCAGGGCCCGGAGGCTGCCCCCAGCACAAGAAATGCGGGAAGCGGAGTCTCACTTCTCCCGCGGGAGGAGAAAGGGGCCCAGGACCTGATCCCTGGGCACGGCGAAGAAGACTGATTCGGGGGAGCAACGTTGCCCCCCCCCCCTTGCAAAGCTGAGATGGAGCCCAGGACCCCATCCATGGGCCCTGATGGCCAAAGTGAGGAAAGGGGTGTGCCATCGCACTCCACTGGAATCCCGGAAGGCCGCTGCACCATGCACATCTGCTGCAGGAGTGGGCAGACCAGAAGAGATGTGCCAGCCCCCACAGCAGCATCCAAGTGTGCTGGCCATGTGGAGAGCCAGTGAGAGCAGCCGAGGGCGGGCTACCCGAGCTGCTCTCCAACATGGGTGGGACCAGGCATCCCGAAGAAATAAGACAGCACAAGGCCGCATGATTTTGGAAAAATGAAATACAAAGAAACTAGCTTTGCAGCTTTCCCCAGCACAGTGGAAGAACCACCTTTCTAAATTCCATCTGCTCGTGAAGAGTGCTCCATAATGCCCTGCGAGGCTTGTCAATTTTGCCACAGCTTCTCAAGGAAACCCCTTGTTTGCAGCCCATGGTGACCCCAGGAGAGCGGGGTCACCACCAGAATATTGCCCAAGTGCGGGGGGAGCTGCAGGAGCAACGCAGACTCCGCCCAAAAGAAACTCACCAGTCACCCACCCAAGTTTAGGGGGACAGGAAAAAGATAACCCCTCAAGGGTTTTACCTTGCTTTGAAGCTTTCCTCTACTAGAACTTTTGTTCAACACCTGGGAATGAAGGGTTATGGCTACAACTAGTTGTGGCCTGAAAATTGTTAACGTGAGCTTTTTATGTTGAAAGACACCTTCTAGGGACGAAAGGTGGCAATTACACATGTGTATTTACCAAAGTGATTTCCCTTGGGTATTGTGTGTAAAGCGCAGTATTCTGGTCTTTGATAAAAGTGTTCATGCTGCAAACACCCTCTAGGGGTGAGCACTAGAATTGCATTAATGTGATTATAATTGTGCTGCCTTCAGAGGCTTTTTTAAAAGTGCGTATTTCATGCTAAAAGTAACTGATCACACAAATCACCTACACATGCATTTACATATCCTCTTGTGAATGCTTGAATGAAGTAATGATGCTGACAACTCATATGCCAAGTAAGCATGCTTTATTGCCAGAACTAGGTGCTCGCTCATTCAAAGTGATATTCCACTATTGCATTTCTAATACAAGTGAATGTTTTAAGTGATGTTCTTGTTCTAGACCTGCCTTTGGGAGGGGTAAGAATGATTAAGCAATGTCATCCAAAAGCATTTCCATCAGTTTGTGTACATTTGCAAATTGCTGCATAGTATTGAGCAGTGGGTGTGGAATAGGTGTACTTTTTCCTTTTTCAAAAGAAAAAGCATAGACTGGACAATCATTTATTGGGTGTTATTGTCTGTATCTGTGAATGGAGATTAATAGCCCACACAACCTCCCTTGAGTAAGTCTTGGACTGCTCTGCAACGCTACCCTATGAGAGTCAAACAATACAAAGGGGTGTTTGGTTCCCACTGGTGGGTAAGTGTGTACCCATTACTTGTGCAGGCCACACAACTAATGACCCATTTTCCTACAAGCAATAACTGACTAAAGCTTGGCTAGTAAGGCGATAATAGATAAAAGGTATTTTTTACTATTGAAGCGGGTAAGAGGTCACTGAAATGGTGTGTTTGGCGCAGTTGTTTGATTAAAGGATCGACTTCTTACAGAAATAATAGGCAAGAAGAACTCCAAATTTTGTCTGATTTGGGAAGTTATGCTGCATTAAGTCATCCAGATTTAGCTCCCTCTTATGCAATACCCCTTTCATTCCAGGCCTCTGACTGGGGAAGGAAGATGCATATTTGCCATGGATTTTAAGCCGCTCTGATAAAGATTAATTTTAATACACTTAAAAAGTGCTGGGCTTTACAGTTTAAGTTGGATGCATTGCAGTGATCTAGTGACTGCATTTATGTGCCGTGATATGAGGTGGGCTGCTAACATTGGGAGTTCAAAGTAAGTACTTACCAAGCTAATGCCGAACATGCTCACAGTAGCTGCAGAAAAGACAGCCATCTGCAAAGTTGTCCACAGTTTCCAGAAAAAGCCCCTGACAAAGGCACACCTAGAATGCATAAGGTGAGCAGTGAGATTAAATAACTGCACCCTCACTACATTAATTTCATTGACATTAAACGCATTGCTCAAAAAGTAAATCTGAATTGAAGGAGTAGCAAGGAGCTGCCACACTAGAGTCCATCAGTTCTTGAGACTAATGGTAAATCAGCTCATGTAATCCTCCTGTTAACTCTGCAAACAGGGTTCATATACAGCCTTTGATAAAGGACATTTTTCTAGATGTAAACAAGAAAATCACACCAAACACATTAATACAAATTAGCACAATCTAGGTCCAACAATTAGGGGATATATATATCTGTGCCTGGTGGATGTCGAGAAAACGGAACAGGAGGTGATATATATTAGTATTGTAATTGCATTTATATAGCGCTTACTACCTGACGAGGTATCGAAGCGCTTTTTCGCAGAGTAGCACGCTACTCCGGAACCCATAAAGGATTAGTGGTGAATTAGTATAGTAAAAATATGAAAGTAATTTGAGTGGTGGATATGTTAGTCAGTTATTTGGATTGAGAAGGATAGTGGAGGGATAGAGAAGGGAAAAAGGTTTGCATTTATATAGCACTTGCTACCCCTGATGGGGTGTTGAAGCGCTTTTTCGGTGTGTAGCACCCTTCTTGGGAACCCATAAAGGATTAGTGGTGAATTAGTATAGTGAAAATATGGTAGTAAATTTGAGTGGTGGTTATGTTAGTCAGTTATTTGGATTGAGAAGGATAGCGAAGGGGTACAAGAGGTAAAAAGGTTTGCATTTATATAGCACTTGCTAGTGAATAAGCAGACAATAGGTCTTTGTGCCGGAGGAGAGGCAGGAGAAAAATGGAAGACGGGGAGAGAAAGGAATGGCGAATCAAAAGGAAAGGCAGATACAGAAGAGATATAAAAATTAAGTGAACCAACAAGGCTGAGAAACGGAAAAGACATAAAAGGACTGACAGGAGAGGGGTTAAGAGACAGACGAGAGAGACTGGACAAACTGAAAAAACAAGAGCAGAGAAAGGAGGGAAAGAAAAACAGTAGAGGTAAGAGTGGCAGAAACAGGATGGGGAATAAACGATAGGGGTGAAGAAACAGAAGGGAAGACAGGAGACAAATGGAAAACCAGGATGGAAGAGGCATAACAAGACAGAAGAACAGCAGTGAAAAGACTTCAAGGCTTAAATATGTAAAAATGCCAAGTCTTCCAGGCCACAAAACATGCTTTGTAATATCGTTTACAATTTGAGATCGACCATGATTGTGCACTTTTGTAGCCCATTTTAAAGAGAAAAATAATATAAGGAAAATGACGAGCGATGATGTGCTGAAGGAGAAATGGAAAACACCACAGTGGAGATTTGGAAAGGATTCTCACCAGAAAAGAAAACGAATCATTGATAAACTGAACCTTCCAACTGCTGGTCTGAATGAATTAAATGAGTGGAGTTCTTCATCCGCATCTGAAGTACAATCTTTTTGGAAGCAGCACAGTAGCTTCGTTGCATCATCGCTCCACCACAGTGGAGTCCTCCTGAATGAGTAGTGAGCAGTCCACTCAATGTTTAAGAGTGTAATCATTTATCAATGTACAAAGACTGAGATGGGGTATGCCTCCTGAATGATGTGTATGAGGCCTACTCAGCCTTCTCCTTAAACCCTCTTATACGTGGCTGGTAATCCTCACGCGGTCGGTAACTGGAGTTAAAGGCTGCCTTGGGATTACCAGTGAAGTGCAGGCACTACACTTCAATGTGCTCCTCACTCCGCTAGCAGACGTTTCAACTTCACAAAGCAGCTGAAATCTCTGGGTGGGAAGCAGAGAGGAAATATGGAATAACTTGAAGAAATGTTATGGTAATGCCAATTTTCTCACTTATTCTGCATTTGTCAGAGCCCAACTTATGATGGGCCAATAAGTGTGAACCCTGTAATTATCTATGTCTGTGGAAGACATAATATTGCATCGGAACAAAAATGCAATTTTAACGAGGGCCTTAATTTTTAGATGCCCTTTGCTACATGGCAAATTCCAGAATGCCAGGACCTTTTCCTCTTATATTACACAACCTTTGCCACACTGAAGCACACACATATATATATATATATATCTATATATCCTCCACAGCAACGAATAAAGCGCACTCTCAGGGGGAATATATACAAAAAAGTTCAATTTATTTCAGTAACGCGTTTCGACTGCGAACAGTGTTGCTCGCACACTGAGTTGATGCAGACATCTCATTAACATAGTTCACTAGGACATAGAAAGCAGACTACCATGCAGTACATGCTTGTTGTGTAACTACTATGGCGGTCATCTTAGAACGCCGCAATGCATTTGTCACAGTGTAAATACATATAGTGCTCGTGTCCAGATTTTGTATCAATTAACGAAAAAAGGGTTAAAAAAAGAGAATACAAGATATAATACACTGTACAAGCCAAGTGGCTATAGGATGAGCCTCCGAAATTTACATAATGCACATTAAGCTAAAGTGCATCTTAAGGATAGTACTGCGCTTGAGGAGCACACATTCTAGGACATAGACGGAAGTTCATTGTATGTTAACATTATGTGATTTGTTCTCCAATAACTGCAATGCAACCTTTCCGGTTGAGTAGCTAAACAGAATGTAAATGCATGTAGTACCAGTATCAAAGCTATGTAATGTGTCAATCCACAGGAAAAGTGAAAAGGAGAAAACAATGCATTGTAAGAGCCAAGTGGCTACAAGATAAGCTCTTAAATTTGCATAATGCAAATTAAGCTGAAATATACCCTCGGTATAGTACCGCGCTTGGGGAGCACAATCCTAGAACAAAGAAGGAAGTTTATCATTTGTTAACATAATGCGATGTGTTCTTAAATAACTGTGATGCAACCTTTCTGAGTATCTAACCATAGATGGAGAACTCGGACTAGATACTGGTGTCATCGCCAAGTGGCTTTTGTATGGAAACAGTCAGTGGGTTCTGGGCACACGCAATTTGCAATCACACATCGGATGATTCCAGAAAAAAGGGGGAAGGGAGAGGGGATCCATGATGTTGGACACTAGTACGGCATTTCTCCATCAGGTCAACAAGCATTCATAATTCAATATAGCACCAAAGGGTTACAGTTGAATATACATTAGAACTTAAACGCCTAGTGGCAGACCTCAAAATTTACGTAGTCCTACTATTTTGCTCACTATTTTTCTCACTATGTAAGGTGTCTCTGTCTGGAAAAGAGATTTGAACTAAGACCAATAACAAATATGAAAGTCTATTTTCCAAAGCACAATTTACGCAGCTTGGACTAGGGGTTGGGGCAAGTGAAAGCATTGGTACCTCTTGGCAAATGCCTGGCTCTGTTTAATCCTCTTCCATAACAACTTCTTTCCTGCAAACTTATTGTGCTACAAAAAAGTAAGGGACAAGAAGGTTGGAGAAGATGGATATTTGTAGAGAAGAGGTCCATTTCTTTTTAGGCATCAGTGTGAGGTAGCCAGCACGTTTTGAGATAATGATCTGAAATGGTGTCAGAACAGGACTTTTTGCCATATATCTAAAGCTTTTTGTAGGCAAAACCTAAAAACACAAGGAAAGGCTGTGGGAAAGTGCCACTTTTTGCATGGTTGCCCCCCACTTTTTGCCAGATGTTGATGCTCTTTGACTAAGTGTGCCCTTGGTGCCTGCCTACCAGGTACCCAGGACCTATGTTCTTTCCCTAAAACTGTACTGTTGCAAACAAGATTGGAAACTCTCTGGCCACATGCAAGTCCCTTGTAAAAGGTACCATGGGTACCAAGAGCACTGTGACCAGGGAAGGCCTATAAGGACTGCAGCATATATTGTGCCATCCTTAAGAGGCCCTATACCTTAACACACACACACTGCCCTTGCAGGCTGCGTGTTCTGGTGCAGAGAAAAGCGGGGATGCGACCTGGCACACAACCCTGAGTGCCATGCCTACAACCCACTGCCTATGGTTTAGGTAAGCCACCCCTCTAGCGGGGTGCACTATACAAATGGTGAGGGTACAGGTGCATGAGCCATGTACCCCTACAGTGTCTAAGTCCCTTCTTAGACATTGTAAGTGCAGCAAAGCCATAAAGAGTATATAGTCTGGGAGGTTGTCATTACGAACTCCACAGCACCATCAAACTTCTCAGCACATTAAACCCACACTGATGCCAGAGTGGGATTTAATGCCAAATGCACTCAGAGGGCATCTTAGAGATGCCCCCTGAAAAAAGACCTGACTCTAGTGTCCTGGCCGACTGGCTGCTCGCCAGCTGCAACCCCCAGACATGTTTCTGGACTCCTGGGTCGAGAGCCTCTCGCGGTCCTGAAACAAAGCACATTCTGGGCAGAGGTGCCAGTCTCCTCCCCCAGGATGGGCAGGGTCCAAGAAGGGGAAGCTTCATAGGCTTGCCGCCTTTGTGAGCTGATCCAGCCATTTGATGCTCCCAGCAACTGGCCCCCCACCGGTTCTAACCCCCACTTTGGTAGGGAGAATCGGCGGGAAAACCAAGATAGGAGGAGAGGTGTGCCCACCTTTGCCAACCCCACCCTTCAGGTGGGGGAGGCAAGGCAAAGCACACTCAGTACCTGCCATTTTGAAGATGGGGGGAATCCAGTCAACCAGAGTGAGGCTGATGCGAAGGAGAAGGAAGAGAAGGAGGAGAAGGAGAAGGAGGAGAAGAAGAAGGAGGAGAAGGAGGAGAAGGAGGAGAAGGAGGAGAAGGAGGAGAAGGAGGAGAAGGAGGAGAAAGAGAAGAAGGAGAAAGAGAAGAAGGAGAAGGAGAAGAAGGAGAAGGAGAAGGAGAAGGAGAAGGAGAAGGAGGAGGAGAAGAAGGAGAAGAAGAAGAAGAAGGAGAAGAAGAAGAAGACCCCTGCATCAGACGCCCCATGGCCTTGGGTGGCCCAACCGACTGGGTCCAGGCATCCTCTTGCATCCCAACTTGCCTCTCCAACCGGTGGCCACCTCCAGAAAGTCTTTGTGCCCGAACCTGCAGCGTTTGTTCTGACCGGAGATTCCCCATTGAAACCAACAGGGCACCCGACACCGATCCAGCACCCTGCACCCAGCCGCCCCTGTGCTGATGGGGGTGCACCTTGTATGCCAACTTGGATCCCCCTTTGCCCTGAGCTTAACCCTAGGAGCTTTGCTCCCTCAACCTTGTGGCCTGCCTGAGAGCAGACACCAAACGACGGACCTCTAGCACTATAGGCTAACATTTGGCCTCAGCACTCTGCACCCGGCCGCCCTGGTGCCGCTGAGGGTGTTTTTTAAAGTGCATCCTTAACCCTGGGGGAACCCTTGTTTTAACCCCAGAAACTCAACCCAAATGACGGTTTACTTACCTGCAAACCGATAACCTAATTTTTCCCCATAGCATTGCATTGACTGTTTTCCTTTGAAAAACTTTTAAAGTGTTGAGGGTGTTTGTATGGAAACATAAGAAACTGTTTTTATAAAAACTGTTTTACTTACCTTTTATCTAGGAAATGTCCCAGTGTGATATCTAGGCATATCACACCGAGTAGAAAAAGTAATCTAAAAGTAATCAGAAGTAATCCAAAAGTAATTACAACTTTTACTATCCAAACTGCAGTCAGTGGGCCAATTTACCTAGTTTGCACTAGGGCCTGTGGAACGCATGCTACACCACTGGACTTCTACACTGTTTGTTTTGCCAATTTCCTTTCATCCTAACACAACTGACACTACATAGACTCGTTTTTCCTAATCTGCAAAATGGAAAATGCTACTTACCCAGTATGCATCTGTTCTTGGCATATAGAGCTGTAGAATCATATGCTTTAGCATAGATCGCCATCTAGTGTTGGATCCGGATGTTTGCACTTTGTTTTTCTACAGCTACAGGTTAGCCACCGCTTGGGAAATAACTGCTGTATAGTCTATGCTAAAGCATATGATCTACAGCTCTTATGCCTCGAACGGAAAATGCTACTTACCCAGTATGCATCTGTTCTTGGCATATAGAGCTGTAGAATCGTATGCGCCCACGCGCCTCCCCGGGTACCTTTATCTGTTGCAGTATTATCTTACTTAGATACATTACACATGGACATCTCTTTACTACTCTTACTAACTCCATCATCACCCTTTACGGCAAAACAATCCAAGGATGGAGTCGATGCCCATGCGCACCATCACCGAAAGGAGGAGTCACCTACCTCATGAATAGAAAGACTTCTTCGAAGAAAAACAAAGTGCAAACATCCGGACCCAACACTAGATGGCGATCTATGCTAAAGCATATGATCTACAGCTCATATGCCTCGAACACTTTATTATTCCTATGTTCCATTGCAACACTAATTATGACCATACTCTGTATTTATCCTGCTGGGGTATGTCTATTCAGTCTCTCTAGCCACCCTCACCCTCCAAGCTGTATCAATGGAGCATTTGTGCATCCCTCCTAATGAGAACTGAACCACAGACCATATACCATAAGTATTCCGATGTTTGTTTAGTGACATCTAACTCCAAGGTTTGATTCTAGAAGTGGGTCTTCAATATACCCTCTTTCGTGTTTAAATCGTATAGAGGTATTTTTATTGCATTGTTTGGTTGCGCTAATGGGTTCTTACTGTGGTTGCTCCAATGGTCTTCTAGGAGTTTAAAGGTTTACATTGGCAAACCATACATGGTGCAGTTTAGGTCATTGTCTTAGTTTATTTGTGACAGTGCTCTGCTTTTGTTGATGTCCTGGCCAACAGGAGGGCTTTCTGGCTAAAACTGGTCACTGTTTATGAATGTAGGAAGCTGGCTCTGTATATACTATACCAAAGTGAGGTATAGTGTGCACAGAGTCCAGTGGAACCCCAAAGGTAGGCAGAGGTAAAGTTAGATAGCACCTCACTCTCCATTTGTGGTAGTGTGGTCGAGCAGTAAGGCAGTCTCAAAGGACAGTGTTAAGCATTTGTTGTACACACTCAGTCAGCAAATGAATTCACACACTCAAAGACTGAACTTCAGACCAATTGTTTTTGTATGAAAATATTCTTTTAGTTATTTTATTTTCTAGAACCAAGCAAGCCTGGCACAGGTAAGCAATAAATACTTGACAGTAGTAATGCAGAGTTTGTAAACAGTTTGAATTGTAATTGTAAATGCACTTTGTTTTAACTTACAGTATGGTTGCAGAGAAATGCAATACTTTGTAAATACAGTACATAGACTTGAATGGGCTTTTCAGTAAAATACCAGGTAAGTTACTTTTTAGATTACTTTTCTTACTCAGTAGTATACCTGGATACTACTCTGGGACATTTCCTGTAAACAGGTAAGTAAAATCGTTTTGGTTAAATAGTACAATTTTAAAGAATTTCTTTAGGTTTTCAAACTCCACACTTAGAAACTTTTCCAAGAAAAACAGTCAATGTTATCCTATGGAGGCAAATAGTGTGATCGGTTTTAAGGTAAGTATTTGGTAGTGGGAGTTGAGGTTCTGGGGTAGACTCAGGGGTCCCCCAGGGGTCAGGGATGCACTCTTGTTACACCCTCAGCGGCACTAGGGCGGCCGGGTGCAGAGTGCTGAGGCCCAATGTTATCCAATGGGGAATAGGGGGCCTCCGGTTGGTCGCTGCTGACGAGCAGGCCACTTCGTTGTGGGAGCAAAGCTCCTGGACTTTAGCTCAGGGCAAATGGGGTAACAAAGTAGCACCACAGGTGCACCCTTAGCAGCACTAGGGCGGCTGGGTGCAGCAGGGTGCTGTTTCAACGTCGGACGCCCTGTTGTTTGCAATGGGGAACCTCCGGTTTGCAAAGGCACTGCAGGCTTGGGGACGAAGGTCTTCTGGGTGCGTCCACCACTTCGAGAGGTAAGTTGGGAAGTTAGGGGTTGGTTAGGCACTGTCGGTTTGGCCACCCAAGGTCGTGGGGCGTCGGGTGGAGGGGTGCCTTTTGGGGTCGGATCTTCTTTCCAGCTCCTGGTCGCGGTTGGGGGGGGGGGGGGGATGAGGAGGAGACCTTCTGGATTTGGGCTGCAGGCGTTGGCTTGAGGCAGGTCAGGATCGCCAGGGGGACCTCCTCGTGGTGTTTGCCCACTCGAGCTCGGGCCTTGGACGGCGGGTGCAGATTGGGGCGGATCCGCGGTGTCCGGGCGGAACCAGAGGTTGCAGATAAACAAATCCGGTGTTCAAGGGAGAGTATTTGTGGTTGAAGGCAGGCAGGTCCTCCGGGGTTTTCGAGGTTGCTGGCCGCAGGACACACCGGGATTTCACAGGAGCAGTTTCGAGGTGGAGACAGACCGGTAGGGCTGGGGCCAAGTCAGTGGGCGTCTTCCTCTTGTTGGCTTCTGCACGGCTGTTTGGTCCTTCTTCTTGTAGTTTCTTCTTGTCTGAGGAAGCAAGGTTCAGGGGTGCCCCTAAATACTAGATTATGGGGCGTTACAGGTAGGTAAAATGTAGGGACCAATGGGTCCCTTCCCTGGGGTGGGTACACCCCCTATTATGCCACCCTCCAGTGGGAGGGGGGGGGGCATGAGCCTGTCCCTGGTTGGCTGAGTCCCCCCCCATCTGCAAGATGGCGGGGACTGAGAGTTGTGCTTCACCTCGCCTCTCCCACCTGAGGGGTGAAGTTGGCAGAGATGGGCACACCTCTCTACCTCACTTGTTTTTCCCGCCCGTTCTCCCGCCCAAAGTGGAGGTCAGAACCAGTGGGGACCAGATGCTGAAAGCAGCAAGTGGCCTGGGGAAGCTCACAAAGGCGGCAAGCCTTTGAAGCTTCCCCTTCGTGAACCCTGCCCATCGGGGGGGGGAGGAGGCTTGGCACCTTGTCCCAGGATGTGCATTGTTTCAGGCCCCAGAGAGCAGAAGGATCTCGACCCAGGGGTCCAGAAACATGTCTGGTGGTGGGAGCTTAAAGCAGCCACTCAGCCTGGACACTAGTGGTAGGTTAGTTTTCAGGGGGCATCTCCAAGATGCCCTCTGTGTGCAATTTTCATTAAATCCCACACTGGCATCAGTGTGGGTTTAATGTGCTGAGAAGTTTGATACCAAACTTCTCAGTTTTCAGTGTAGCCACTATGGTGCAGTGGAGTTCGTAATGACAAACTCCCAGCACCATAGACATTGTAAGTGCAGTGCTGCCATTAAGAGTATAAGAATGGACTTAGACACTGTAGGGGTTCAGGGCTCATGCACCTGTACCCTCACCACTGGTATAGTGCACCCAGCTAGAGGGGTGACTGATCTATGCCAGGGCAGTGGGTTGTAGGCATGGCACACAGGGATGTGTGCCATGTCGACTCTTCACTTTTTTCTGCACCAAAATACGCAGCCTGCAAAGGCAGTGTGTGAGTGTAATGGTACAGGACCTCTAAGGGTGGCACAATAAGTGCTACAGCCCTTAGAGGCCTTCTCTGGTCACAATGCCCTGGGTACCTGTGGTACCATTTACCAGGTGCTGACTTGTGGCCAGAGATGCCAATTGGGTTTAGGCTTCAATGCAGTTTTAGGGATAGAACATAGGCCCTGGGTACCTGATTGGCAGAAGCCCAGGGCACACTCAATCAAAGCACATCAGCAATTCAGCAAAAAGTGGGGGCAACCATGCAGAAAGAGGGCACTTTCTCACACACACCCACCCCAAACGAAAGGTGATGAGACTAACCTTGCCCTATGGAGTCTTCATCGTCTAAGTGGAAGAACCTGGAAAGTCCATCTGCATTGGCATGGGCAGTCCCAGGTCTGTGTTCCACTACAAAGTCCATTCCCTGTAGGGAAATGGACCACCTCAACAGTTTAGGATTTTCACCTTTCATCTGCATTAGCCACTTGAGAGGTCTGTGATCAGTTTGAGTACCAAACAAGTATGGTCTCAACGTCTTCAGGGACCAAACCATAGCAAAGGCCTCCCTCTCAATGGCACTCAAACGCTGCTATCTGGGAAGCAGCCTTCTGCCTATAAAAGCAACAGGTTGGTCTTGGCCTTCATCATTGGTCTGGGATAGGACCGCTCCTATCCCTAGCTCAGAGGCATCAGTCTGCACAATGAACTGCTTGGCATAGTCTGGAGCTTTGAGAATTGGTGCTGAGCACATAGCCTCTTTCAGGGTGTCAAAAGCCTTTTGACAACTAACTGTCCGTTTTATCCTTTTTGGGCATCTTCTTGGAGGAGAGTTCTGTGAGGGGAGCTACAATGGACCCATATCCCTTCACAAACCTCCTGTAGTACCCAGTCAAGCCAAGGAATGTCCTGACTTGGGTCTGGGTTGTAGGAGCTGCCCAGTCCAGGATGGCCTGGATCTTGAGCTGTAAGGGTTGTACCAGGCCTCCAACGACAAGGTGGCCCAAGTACACCACAGTTCCCTGCCCTATCTGGCATTTGAATGCCTTGATAGTTAGGCCTGCAGTTTGCAGGGCATTTAAAACCTTCCCAAGGTGGATCAGGTGAGCCTGCCAGGTGGAGCTAAAAACAGCAATATCATCTAGATAAGCTGCACTAAAGGACTCCAATGCAGCAAGGACTTGATTCACCAACCTCTGGAAGGTGGCAGGGGCATTCTTTAAACCAAAGGGCATAACCGTAAACTGATAATGCCCATCAGGTGTGGAGAATGCGGTCTTTTCTTTTGCTCCTGGGGCCATGCCAATTTGCCAGTACATTGCAGTTAAGTCAAAGGTACTTAGAAATTTGGCTGCACCCAATTTGTCTATCAACTCACCTGCTCTTGGGATAGGGTGAGCATCTGTCTTGGTGACAGAGTTGAGCCCTCTATAGTCCACACAGAACCTCATTTCTCTTTCCACCCTGTGGATGAGGTTTAGGGACTAGAACCAATGGGCTGGCCCAGGGGCTCTCAGAGGGTTCAATAACCCCCAACTCCAGCATCTTGCTGACTTCAGCTCCGATGCTTTCCTTGACTTGATCAGACTGCCGATAGATTTTGTTTTTGACAGGTGAACTGTCACCAGTGTCCAGATCATGGGTACACCAGTTTGTCTGACATGGGGTCAAGGAAAAGAGCTTTGCATACTGCTGCAAGACTTGCTTGCAATCAGTCTGCTGTTGGGCAGAGAGGGTGTCTGAAAAGACAACTCCATCCACTGACCCATCTTTTGGGCTGTATGAGAGGAGGTCAGGGAGAGGTTCACTCTCTGCCTCCTGATCCTCATCAGTCACCATCAGCATGGTAATGTCAGCCCTGTCATGGAAGAGCTTAAGGCAGTTCACATGGATAACCCTTTTGGGTGTCCTGCTTGTGCCCAGGTCAACCAAGTAGGTGACCTCACTCTACTTTTCTAGGATAGGGTAAGGGCCACTCCATCTGTCCTTGAGTGCCCTTGGTGCCACTGGCTCCAAAACCCACACCTTTTGCCCAGGTTGAAATTCAACCAGTGCAGCTTTTTGGTCATACCAGTGCTTCTGAAGCTCCTGGCTGGCCTCATGATTTTGAGATACCTTTTCCATGTACTCAGCCATTCTGGACCTTAGGCCAAGCACATAGTCCACAATATCTTGTTTGGGTTCTTGGAGAGGCTTCTCCCAACCCTCTTTTTCAAGACAGAGTGGTACCCTCAAAGGATTAATCAAACAGAAGTCCAAAGGGGGAAACTCAAACTCCCTTCTGTGGCACCTCTCTGTAAGCGAAAAGCAAGCATGATAAGAGGACATCCCATCTCCTTTTGGGTTTTTCAGAGAGCCCCATAATAATGCCTTTCAATATCTTGTTGAATCTCTCAACAAGCCCATTGGTTTGTGGGTGATAGGGTGTAGTAAACTTGTACTGCACTCCACACTCTTTCCACATGTGTTTTAGGTAAGCAGACATGAAGTTGGAACCTCTGTCTGAAACCACCTCCTTAGGAAACCCTACTCTGGTGAAGACACCAATGAGGGCCTTGGCTACTACAGGAGCTGTAGTAGTCCTAAGGGGAATTGCCTCAGGATACCTAGTGGCATGATCCACTAACACTAGAATTAATTTGTTTCCTGATGCTGTGGGAGGTTCAAGTGGACCCACTATGTCCACACCTACCCTTTCAAAGGGAACCCCAACCACTGGTAGTGGAATTAAGGGGGCCTTTGGGCGGTTACCTGTCTTGCCACTGGCTTAACAGGTTACACAGGAGCTGACAAACTCCTTCACCTTCTGAGTCATCTGGGGCCAGTAAAAGTGGCTAACTAGCCTTTCCCAGGTTTTGGTTTGGCCCAGATGCCCAGCTAGAGGGATGTCACGAGCTAAAGTTAGGAGGAACTCCCTGTACTTCTGAGACACTACCACTCTCCTAGTGGCTCCAGGTTTGGGGTCTCTGGCCTCAGTGTACAGTAGTCCCTCTTCCCAATAAACTCTCTGGGTACCACTGACATCTCCCTTTTCCTGTGTAGCAGCTTGCTGCTTCCGGCTTTCAAGAGTTGGACAGTCCTGCTGCCCAAGGCACAGCTCTTCCCTAGAGGGTCCCCCTGGGCCTAAGAGTTCAACCTGGGAAGGGTCAAGCTCCATCGGCTCAGTTCCCTCTGGGGTGTCCAAGTCCTCTCCCTGAGGAGAGGAGTCCTGATCCTTTTGCCGTACAGAAGTTGGTTCCCCAGTCTTCTTACCTTTCCTCTTGGAAGGTTGGGCCATACTTTCAGGCTCCAACACTTCTTATTCACACTGTTTTGTGCTCTGTGCTCTTGTTTTTACACACACCATCTCAGGGATATCCAGCATTTCTGCATGGGTTTTCAGTTCAACCTCAGCCCATGCTGAGGTTTCCAGGTCATTGCCAAGCAGACATGCAGCTGGTAGCTTTGGAGAGACCACTACCTGTTTCAGGCCAGTAACCCCCCCCCCCCTGGTCTAATGTCACCATAGCCATTGCATGGTTAGGGGTAACACTGTCAGCATTGGTGACTGGGTAAGTTCTCCCAATCAAGTATTGCTCAGGGGAAACCAGTGTGTCTCTCACCATAGTGATACTGGCACCTGTATCCCTCAGAGCTTCTATCCTAGTTCCATTAATCCAAGGGTATTGTAAGTACTTTTTAAGTTGGGTGGCCACACAGCTACAGTGGCAAACTCAACTTCCCCTTCTGAAACTAGAACTGCTTCAGTGTGCAACCCGATTTGCTCTTGGCACACTGTTGATCCCATCTGGAGACTTGCTACACCAGGAGTAGCTGCAGTAGGACTAGGGGCCTTCTTGTTTGGGCAAGCAGCATCTCCAGTTAAGTGTCCCAACTTCTTACAGTTGTTACACCAGGCCTTTAAAGGATCAAAGTTCTTTCCCCTGTACCTATTATTGGACTGGGAAGAGTTTTGGGACCCATCCCCCTGTGCAGGCTTTTGGGGCCCTTTAGAAGACTCAGGCTTTTTATTTTGGGGATTCTCACCACCTTTCCCCTGGGGAGGTTTTGTAACCCCTTTCTTTTGGTCACCCCCAGTGGTTGTTTTTGTCACCCTTGTCTTGACCCAGTGGTCTGCCTTCTTTCCCAATTCTTGGGGAGAAATTAGACCTAGGTCTACCAAATGCTGATGTAACTTCATTAGTGCAATTACTTAAAATATGTTCTTTCATAAACAGATTGTAAAGTCCATTGAAATCATGTACTTTGTGTCCAGTTAACCAGCCATCTAGTGTTTTAACTGAGTAGTCTACAAAGTCAATCCAGGATTGGTTTTGGGAGCCCCCCCTGAAGCTAATTCTATATTCCTCAGTTGTGAGTCCAAACCCCTCAATCAGAGTTCTCTTCATGAGGTCATAAGACCCAGCATCTGCCCCAGAAAGGGTCAGGAGTCTGTCTCTGCAGTTACCAGAGAACAGTTCCCAAAGGAGTGCCCCCCGGTGTGACTTCTTCCCCTTTCTCATTTCACAAGCCCTCTCAAAGGCTGTGAACCATTTTGTGATATCACCACTCTATTCATATGTAGGGACAATCCCTTTGGGGATTTTAGGATCATAAGAGTGCTCTTTATCCTTATTAAGTAAATTGCTGCAACCATTGATGGGTGCTAGGCCCATCTCTGCTCTCTCTTTCTAGAGCCAGCAACCTGGTCTCTAGATCCAGTCTTTTGGTCAACCTTGCTAAAAGAATATGCCTCTTTTTACCGCATACCATTACCCCGCATGTTGTTACAACACGGTCGTTACAACGACCGCGTTGTAACAACGCATACCATTACCCCGCAAGTCGCCCCCCCCCCTCGACTTGCGGAGGGGGGGGGCGCTGGATGTTGGAATAGTAAAATGTACTATTCCAACTCCAGTCTGTGCGGACTGTAGGGAAGGTGTTGGATTTTAAATCCAACACCTTCTCCCCCCTCCGCAAGTCGTTGTAACGACTTGCAGGGTAATGGTATGCGTTGTCACAACGCGGTCGTTGTTACGACCGCATTGTAACAGCATGCGGGGTTACGGATGCGGGGTGACGGTTGTTTACCTTGCTAAAAGGTTGTCCTCATTGAGGCTGTCCTCAATGTCCTCAGTAGTGCCTGACCCACCTGTGTGGGATCTAGGTACTGAGAGGTTAATTCTTGGAGTCAGGGCCACTGGGGCCCTTTTCTCCTTAAGTGGGGGAGGTTGATCTACCTGGTCATCCTCCTCCTCTTCTTCCTCATCTGACTGGTCTTCACCAGTTTCAAATGGTTGGTCCTTAGTATACCCAGCCAACAGCTCATGGAGCTTTTGCTTGGTGGGATGGGAACCCATGGTTATGTTTTTAATTTTGCATAGGGACCTTACCTCCTTGAAAGACAAGTGAAGGTAGGGGGTGAGGTCAAGCTCCTCACCCATGTCCTCTATGACATTGTGGTTATTTTCAATAACAGCTGGGTTCTTGTTTTGAGACATTGTTAAAAAAAAACTTCTAACCCTAGCTAAACTGACTTTATTTTTCTAAAATTCTAAAGGGTGTTAACCACGGCCCTAACAAGACTTTTAGTAATTTTGCGAAAATGCCAATTTGAAAAATCAGAATTCTAAAGATAATTTAAGTGTTCTGTTGTGTGATCAGGTGGTAACCAAGTAGTCCAACAAAAGCAAAGTTGTATATCCCACCGCTGATCCACCAATGTAGGAAGCTGGCTCTGTATATACTATACCAAAGTGAGGTATAGTGTGAACAGAGTCCAGTGGAACCCCAAAGGTAGGCAGAGGTAAAGTTAGATAGCACTTCACTCTCTATTTGTGGTAGTGTGGTCGAGCAGTAAGGCAGTATCAGAGGACAGTGTTAAGCATTTATTGTACACACTCAGTGAGCAAATGAATTCACACACTCAAAGACTGAACTTCAGGGCCACTGAACTTCGCGTGGCACTGAGGGCAGAATTTGAACGGTGTCTGTTCCATCGACGGAGAGCTGAACCGACGCAGTTAGGCCAGATGGCCGTCTAAGAAGCCTTTCGATCAAAAAGTAGATACCGGTGACTGAAACAATATGCGGAGAAGTGGGAAACGCGTACAAAACAATACCGTCAAGGGTAGAGAGGAGTGCGCGTTGAGGGCAACCCGAAGAACGGTTTCGAACCGGAGCGCAACAATACACGTCTGAACCCGATGGCGAAAAAAAAAAAAAACAATGGAGTCGATGACCACGCGCAATATCACCAAAAGGAGGAGTCACCTTACCTCGTAACTGGAAAGACTTCTTCGAAGAAAAACAACTTGCAAACATCCGGACCCAACACTAGATGGCAGGACTATGCAAAGCATGTGCATCTACAGCACACATGCCTCAAACATACAATTTAAATAAAAGGTACTGACCCACTGCAGCACGTTCTACTCGGTATTCTAAAACTGCAGTCTGCTGTTGAGCTCCTCTCACCAATCCAGACGCTGCTCTCATGATGTTAACCAGCACGAGAGCAGCGCCACGATTGGATGGAGCGGGCTGGCTAGACGCTACTTCAGGCCCTGCAATTTTATTGCCAATATTTCAGTGTCACATTTTGGAGTGTGTTGTCTATGCAGTAGAACAACACTATGTAATATTTATCACAGACAGATGTGCACTGTACATTAGCTGCCTTCTGTTTGTATAGGTCTTCATTAAAACATTTGCAGTTTAGCAGCTTTATGCTGTAGATTTTCCCATCCATTGTTGCATGTGCGGTAGATCCAATGGTTTTTATATTTAACCTTGTGTTATCACAAACAAAATATCAGGTATGCACCTTCAGACCCATTCCTTTCTTCAAATCCCTTAGCCACAGTAACTCCACAGACCTCACTTTGTCCCCAGTTCTGACTTTGCTGGTGCAGCACACATTGGTTTAATGTCCATAATGGTGCATATCGACTTACTGACATTGTGTTCAGGATCTACTGACTTCCATATGATGCAATTGAAACCCAAACATTCTTTTGGTGTCTGCTGGGCCTGCTCTGTAGGATTTATAGAGTATCCCAAAGGGGATTTTGTAGCCTGGAATGTACGACGGCTCAATTCATTTGTGAAGAGATCTAAGGTACAAACCTATCTTCGTAGGCATGGAATTCACATAGCCATGTTGCAGGAAATGCATTTGTCAGACCCGGAGACTCAAAAACTACATAGAAAATGGAGGGGTCAGATGTTCTACGCTACATACTCTACCTATGCCAGAGGGGTGGTGATTTGGGTGGCCCCACAAATACCCTTTCAGGTCACTTGTTGTGTAGCGGACATAGAAGGGAGATATGTATTGGTGCATTAAGTGTTAGATGGCACAGAGGGATGCACGCTGAATGTCTACGCCCCAAATATATACGACGGTGAATTTTATCTAGATCTGGAGAAACAACTATTGCTATATGCTGGGATTCCAGTTTTTTGGGCAGGTGATTTTAACTGCGTGTTGGATGGTGCATTAGATAGATATCCCCCGAAAGCACACACAAAACCTAATATGTCGGCAACTCTTCAGGAGTTCATGGACTGCCTGGGTTGTGTGGACCTGTGGCGCACAACGCACCCAGATGAACGGGGCTACACGTGGTATACCCCGGCGCACTCAGTCTTTAGCTGTCAGGATCGCTTCCTGCACTCAGACGGTGCTGTCGCGGCGGCCCTGCTGGTACGGGTATTGGGGGGATTTCTTTCAGATCACTCCCCTGTATTATTTGAATGTGGGACGAGGAACGGCCGACCAAGGGTCCCCCTTTGGCGCCTGAGGCCTGAGGCCCTGAAAGATAGTATATTTAGAGAGGAACTCAGGGAGGTGACCTGTGGGTATTTTCGCACCAACTCGCTGTCCACGTCAGCCAGGGGGACTGAGTGGAACGTACTGAAGGTCGTGCCTGTCTAAAGTAGGTGGTATGAGGAAACAGTTAAAGTGTAGGAAAGTGCCCCTTTGTGCATGGTTGCCCTCCACTTTTTGCCTAATGTTGATGCACTTTGACTGAGTGTTCCCTGTGTTCCTGCCAACCAGGTACCCAGGGCCAATGTTCTTTCCCTAAACTGTACTGATGCAAAACCCAATTGACAACTCTCTGGCTACATGCAAGTCCCTTGTAAAAGGTACCACAGGTACCAAGGGCACTGTGACCAGGGAAGACCTCTAAAGACTGCAGCACTTATTGCGCCACCCTTAGAGGCCCTGTCCCTTTACACCCACACACTGCCATTGTAGGCTGCTTGTTTTGGTGCAGAACAAAGTGAAGATTAGACATGGCACACATCCCTGTGCGCCGTGCCTACAACCCACTGCCATGGCATAGGTAGGCCACCCCTCTAGCTGGGTGCACTATACCAGTGGTGAGGGTACAGGTGCATGAGCCCTGTACCCCTACAGTGTCTAAGTCCATTCTTAGACATTGTAAGTGTAGTAATGCCATAAAGAGTATATGGTGCTGGGAGTTTGACATTACGATCTCCACAGCACCACAATGGCTTTACTGAAAACTGGGAAGTTTGGTATCGAACTTCTCAACACATTAAACCCACACTGATGCTAGTGTGGGATTTAATGAAAAATGCACTCAGAGGGCATCTTAGAGATGCCCCCTGAAAAACGACCTAAGTCTAGTGTCCTGGCTGAGTGGCTGCTCGCCAGCTCCCACCACCAGACATGTTTCTGGAGCCCTGGGTCGCGAGCCTGCCGCTCTCTGGGTCCTGAAACAAGGCACATCCTGGGACGAGGTGCCAAACCTCTTCCCCAGGATGGGCAGGGTCCACGGAGGGGGAAGCTTCAAGGGCTTGCCGCCTTTGTGAGCAATCCCAACCATTTGCTGTTCCCAGCAACTGGCCCCCACCGGTTCTGACCCCCACTTTGGGCGGGAAAACCAAGTTAGGAGGAGAGGTGTGCCCACCTTTGCCAACCCACCCCTCAGGTGCGGGAGGCGAGGTGAAGCACAACTCTCAGTCCCCGCCATCTTGCAGATGGGGGGACCCAGCCAACCAGAGTGAGGCTTATGCCCCCCTCCCACTAGAGGGTGGCATAATAGGGGGTGTACCTACCCCAAGGAAGGGACCCATAGGTCCCGACCTGTACCTACCTGTAACGCCCCTAAATCTAGTATTTTGGGGCAACCCCAAACCTTGCCTCCTCAGAAAAGAAGGGAGAAGAAGAAAGAAAGAAGCCATGCTGAAAGGAGGACACCAACTGACTTGGCCCCTGTCCAAACCTCGAACCTGCCCCAGCGCAATCCAGTTGTGTCCTCAGCCAGTAGCCCCCAAGAACCCGGAGGACCTGCCCTGCCTTCCCAAACCAGACTGTCTCCTGTGAGCACCAGATGTGCTTACCAACAGACTCGGGCTCCAACCACATCTTTGAGTCTGCACCACACTGCACCCGATGCCCCCTGCCCGAGTTAGAGTGGCCCAACACCAGGAGGAGGTCTCCCTGGCAATCCTGACCTGGGATCTAGTGATCCCTGACCTGCCTCAAGTCTCCGATGCCTGTAGCCTCTTTCTGGAGGATCACCCCGACCGGAGCCGGCAAAAGACACCCATGCACCTGACGTCTCACGGCCTTGGATGGCACAACCGACGGTGTCCCAGCATCCCAACTTGCCTCTCCAACCAGTGGCTGCCTCCAGAAGATCTTTGTCCCCGAGCCTGCAGTGTTTGTTGCAACCGGAGAATCCCCTTTGGAATCAACAGGGCACCCGGCCGCCAAACCAGCACCCTGCATACGGCCGCCCCTGTGGGTGCACTTTGGGAGCTAAATCGGATCCCCCTTTGCCCTGAGCCTAACACCAGGAGCTTTGCTCCCACAACCTTGTGGCCTGCTCGTGAGCAGCCACCAACCGGAGGCCTTCTATCCCCCACTGGATAAAATTGGGCCTCAGCACTCTGCATCTGGCCGCCTTAGTGCCACGGAGGGTGCTTTGAGTGTGCATCCTTGACCCTGGGGGAACCCTGGTTCTAACCCTAAAAACCCAACTCCCACAACCAAGTACTTTCCTGTAAACCGATAACTTCATTTCCTCCCATAGGATTGCATGGACTGCTTTTCTTTGAGAAATCTTCTAAGTGTGGAGGTGGTTTGTATGAAACCTTGAAAAACTGCAAATGTACAA
This sequence comes from Calotriton arnoldi, assembly GCA_963921515.1. Taxonomy (NCBI): domain Eukaryota; kingdom Metazoa; phylum Chordata; class Amphibia; order Caudata; family Salamandridae; genus Calotriton; species Calotriton arnoldi. The sequence continues at coordinate 4,516,145 of CAWUFW010000244.1, forward strand.
AAACTGAATTACTTACCTTTTCTCTGGGAAATGTCCCAGTGTGATATCTAGGCATATCACACCGAGTAGAAAAAGTAACTTAAAAAGTAATCTGAAAAGTAACGTACAAAGTAATCTCAAAAATAACTGTAAAGTAATTTTGACTGTTGACTTACCTGTAAACAAACCAATTGCATCCAACTGCATTTCAAATGTATTTCAACTGCAATATACCTGCAAAGTATTATTTCACTTACCTGCACCAGGCCTGGCTTGGTTCTAGAAATAAACGAAGGAACATGCTACTTACCAGTATGCATCTGTTCTTGGCATGTAGAGCTGTAGAGTTATATACTTTGCATAGTTCGCCATCTGGTGTTGGGCTCGGATGTTTGCACTTTGTTTTTCTTCGAAGAAGACTTTGTAGTCACGAGATAGGGGACTCCTCCTTACGGTGATAGTGCGCATGGGCATCGACTCCATCCCCAGATTGTTTTCGCCATAAAGGGTGATGATGGAGTTAGTAAGAAGTAGAAAGAGATGTCCATGTGTGATGTATCTAAGTAAGATAACATTACAACAGATAAAGGTACTCGGGGAGGCGGGTGGGCGTAAACGAATATACAGCTCCACATGCCAAGAACAGATGCATACTGGTAAGTAGCATTTTCCGTTCGAGGCATATGAGCTGTAGATTATATACTTTGCATAGACTATACAGCAGTTTTTCCCTAGCGGTGGCTAACCCGTATCTGTTGCAGTGGTTTGAAAAAGTGTCCTTAAGACAGCCTGGCCCACACTAGCTTGTTGTTTTGCTTGCACATCTACGCAATAGTGCTTTGTGAATGTGTTCGATGTAGACCAAGTTGCAGCTTTGCAAATGTCATCTAAGGGAATGTTCCCTAAAAAGGCCATAGAAGCCCCTAGTTTTCGAGTGGAATGAGCTCTAGGGGGAACGGTTAATGTGCGCTTGGCTTTAAGATAGCATATTTGTATGCAGTTAACAATCCACCTTGCAATTCCTGCTTTTGAAATGGGATTGCCTTTATGGGGTGGAGAGAAAGCAACAAAAAGTTGTTTAGTGTTTCGAAAGGATTTACTTCTTTCGATATAGTAGAGTATTGCTCTTTTAACATTTAGGGTGTGAAGAGCTCGTTCTGCCACTGAATCTGGTTGAGGGAAAAAAACTGGTAGCTCAACCGATTAAGGTGGAAGGCAGAAACGACTTTAGGTAGAAATTTTGGATTAGTTCTAAGAACCACTTTGTTATGATGGATTAGTAAAAATGGTTCTTGTATGGTTAGTGCCTGGAGTTCTCCAACTCTTCTAAGAGATGTGATGGCTATAAGAAAGGTTACTTTCCAAGTGAGAAATTGCAGTTCACACTTGTGCAAAGGTTCAAAAGGGGGACCCATGAGTCTGGTAAGGACGACATTAAGATTCCACACTGGAGAGGGTGGAAGTCTAGGAGGAATTATTCTTTTAAGTCCTTCCATGAATGCTTTGATAGCGGGTACTCGAAACAAAGACAAGTGTTGTCTGTTTTGGAGATAGGCTGCTATTGCAGCTAGATGCAATCTTATAGATGTGTATGCTAGATTACATTGCTGTAAATGTAAAAGATAGCAAATGATGTTTTGAGTGGAAGCATCTAGTGGATTGATTTGATTGTTTGTGCAATAAATTGCAAATCGTTTCCACTTTGCTGCGTAGCATGTTTTAGTGGTAGGACGTCTAGCCTCTTTAATGATGATCATGCAGTCTGGCGGGAGATTAAGGTAGCCAAACCCTAAGACTTCAGGTGCCAGATCGCAAGGTTGAGTTGACTGGGATCTGGATGCCTTATCTCTCCATGGTTCTGAGTGAAAAGCTTGGGTGAGAGGTGTAGTTTTTGATGAGGAACTCCAGACAGTTGTAGGAGGGTGGTGAACCACGGTTGTCGAGCCCATGTGGGAGCAACTAGGTTCATTGTTAGGGAATGCTGTTTGAGCTTCCAAACCACTAATGGAATGACCGGGAGAGGCGGAAAAGCGTAAGCAAATTTCCCTGACCAGTTCATCCATAGCGCATTGCCTTTGGACGATGGGTGTGGATACCTGGACGCGAAGCTTGGGCATTTTGCGTTTTGGTGTGTGGCGAACAGATCTATTTCTGGGTAGCCCCACTTGTGGAAGAATGGAAGAAGAACTTGAGGATGAAGTTCCCATTCGTGGATCTGTTGTGTTTGAAGACGGAGTAGATCTGCTATTTGATTGTGTACTCCTGGGAGGTGTTCTGCAAGGAGATATATGTTGTGCGGAATGGCCCATCTCCATATGCTTTGAGCTAGCTGTGAAAGCTGCAGAGAGTGTGTCCCTCCCTGTTTCTGTATGTAGTACATTGCTGTCATGTCTGTACGGAGTAGGACAGCTTTGCCTACTAATTGGAGTTGAAAGGATTTTAATGCCAGAAAAATTGCCAGTAATTCCAGGAAATTTATGTGGAATTGTTTTTGTTGTGGAGTCCACATGCCCTGAATTGTATGGTTTTGAAGATGAGCTCCCCAGCCGGTGAGCGATGCGTCTGCTGTTAGCACTGTTTGTGGGACCGGGTCTAGGAACGGCCGCCCTTTGGAAAGGTTTTTTGTGTTCCACCAACACCAGATCTGTTAGCTGAAATTGAGCCTGGTTCCACTGGCGTGCTAAGCATTCCTGCAGAGGACGCATTTGGAGTCTTGCATAGAGAACGATTAAAATGCAAGAGGCCATTATTCCGATTAACTGCATGAACATTCGAGCTGGTAATGAGTGTTGAGGCTGAAATTGTAATACGAGAGCCTGTATGTTGCGTATTCTGACTGGGTTGGGGTATGCTAGAGCTTTTGAAGTGTCTATGGTAGCTCCTAGATACGCTTGTGTGTTGATTGGTTGGAGGTGGGACTTGGTTAGATTTAAAGTGAATCCAAAGTCGTGAAGCAACTGAATTGTTTTGTGTGTGTGGTGAACACAGCTGTTGTGTGACTTTGCTTTTATGAGCCAGTCGTCCAGGTAAGGGAACACATGAATGTGTTGTCTTCTTAAGTGAGCTGCAACTACTGCAAGGCACTTTGTGAAGACTCTGGGTGCTGTGGTCACCCCGAACGGTAGTGTTGACCGTCCACCACGAACCTGAGATATTTTCTGTGAGCAGGATGGATTGGAATATGAAAGTAGGCGTCCTTTAAATTGAGGGTGGAGAGAAAGTCGCCCTGTTGGAGCAGTGGAAGCACCTGTTGGAGAGTGACCATGTGGAAGTGGTCTGACTGAATATAGAGGTTTAGGGGTCTGAGGTCCAGTATTGGCCTGAGAGAGCCGTCCTTTTTTGGAATTAAAAAATACAGTGCGTAAACCCCTGATGAGGCCCTGATGAGGCAAGGGGACGGGTTCTATTGCATGTTTCTGTAAAAGAGAGACCACCTCTTGTTTTAGGAGAGTCAGATGTTCTGATGACATTGGACGTTGTCTGGGAGGGATATTTGGGGGATTGGAGGTGAGTTCCAGGCAATAACCATACTGGATAATTTGTCTTACCCACTTGTCTGTTGTGATGGAAGTCCAGACAGGTAGGAACTGTGAGAGACGTCCCCCGACAGGAGTGGAGTGATCGGGGGAAGGGAAGTCACTGCTTGGTGGTAGGGGAGTTGCGAGTGTTGTTGCCTATGCCCTTATTATTTCCTCTGTATCCTCCCCGATAATATCCTCTGGGGGAGGTAGACTGATTGGTGCTTTTGTAGGAGGTGTTTTCTGACGCCATTGTTTTAGAGCCACCCCTGTAAAAGGAGCGACGAAAGGAGCCCCTATTGGAAGGAAGTTGCAAAGCCCCCATGGACTTGGCAATCTGTGTCCTTTTTCATTTTCTCTAATGAGGTATCGACTGTTAGTCCAAACAGATGCTCCTGATCGAAGGGCTGATTGAGTATGATGGATTGAACCTCCTGCTTGAATCCGGAGATTCGAAGCAAGGCGTGCCGACGCAATAAAACGCTGGTATTAATGGCACGAGATGCTGTATCAGCCGCATCGAGGGTGCATTTTATTGAGGTGTTTGTAATAAGTTTGCTCTCCTGAACGAGGTCATTAGCCTTATTCTTATATTGATCTGGTAAATGCTGCATAAGCTTCTCTAGCTCGTCGTAGTGAGCTCTGTCATAGCGTGCTAACAGAGCTTTAGCACTAGCAATACGCCAATGGTTAGCAGCTTGGGATGCAATTCTTTTCCCAGAGGCGTCAATAAGTTTTGATTCCTTATCAGGAGGAGGGGCATCGCCTGTACTTTGGGAATTAGCCCTCTTGCATGCGTTAGACACAACAAGAGAGTCTAAGGGAACCTGGCCTTTAATGTACACTGGGTCATTGGGAGCTGCTTTATATTTTTTGTCTACCCTGGGGTTAAGTACTCTGGCTCTGACAAGGTCCTTGAAGACTTCTGGGCCATGTTTTAACATACCCTTTAGCATGGGCAGGGTGTGTGTACATTTTTGTGAGGGTGTGAATGTTTCTAATAAAAAATCCTCTTCTAGGGGGTCAGTGTGTAATTCCACCCCATGGTATTGGGCCGCTCTATTAATAAGTTGTCCAAACCCAACGTTATCGTCAGGTGGTGATGGTCTGGAGGGATACAGATCAGGGTCATTGTGCGGATCTGGATCCTCATGGTAATCATCCCAGGGGTTTGTGTCCTGTGGTATGGTATGTGCGTCATCATCCTTATGTCCATCTCCATCCCCCTGTCCACCCCCATAATCATCATCAATATCCTGTGGTGCAGGTGAGAATATAGGTGGTGGGGAGTGTGCTGGTGAAAGCAATAGATTGGGGTCAAGAGGAGGAGGGGAGGAAGGTATATAAGGGGGAGAAGGGTTAGTACCCATGTCCTTTTTGAGGGGTATTTGAGAGTCCTGTGGCTGGTGTAACTTCCGTTTTTTAGGAGGTTTGGACAGAAGGTGGCCAGTGTTAGGGTCAATATGCAGTATTTGCTGCTTCGGATCCGAAGAATCTTGAGAGGAAAGTTCTTGGGATGGAATGTCTTTGGTCGGTGCCGAAGGCTTAGGGTCAGAGTGTTGTTTAGGTTTAGTTCCTGAAGCCTTGGAAGGGGTTTTGGATTCCTGAGGCCTTGGGCTCCGAGGCCTTTTTCGACTCCGAGGCTTTCGGCTCCGAGGCCCTTTTCGGCTCCAAGGTCTTTTTCGGCTTCGAAGATTTGTCTTTAACAGGATTGATTATTAGTTTCGGCACCGGGGTCTTCGGCGTCGAAGGTGTTTTCAGTGCCGGCGAGGAAGGATGTGGCACAGGCTTGGTGTGGGGTTTCAGTGCCGAAGGTGTTGGTTCGGCACCGGGAGGAGGGTGGCTCGAGCCCGAGCCGGAAGGCTTCTGTTTGTGTTTCGCAGCCGGGCCCGAGGGCGGGGCGTCTGAAATTTGCTGTTGGTGTCGACCTGAGCCCGAGGGCGAATGTGTTACCGGAACCTTTGTTTTGGGTAGATCTGAAACAGGGGGCAGAGTACTCACGGGCCGTTGAGCCGGGGTGACTGTCTGCTGGTCTTCCACGTCTGAGTCGTCGGCTTCCGAAACGGAGATATCTCCTTCTTCGGCTTGTGGTTCTAGATGGATATCAGAGCCTGCTCCGAAGATGTCCGGAATAGAGCTGCTTCCGCAGGACATTTCGTCGAGCCCGACTGTCACGGATGGTTTTCTTCGACCGGAACGATGTACAGGCCTCGCAGTGCTTTTCTTCGTGCTCCGGGGAAAGGCACAGGTTACACACCTCGTGCAGGTCCGTGTGTGGGAACTTAGCACCACACCCGGGGCATCTTTTAAACGGAGTCCGTTCCATGGACTGCTGGCGTGGTCGGCACGTGTAGGCTCAACGGCCCGCGTCGAAGCTCTCGGTCGAAGATCCTGTTTTGTAGGATGCGCGTCGAAAGGGGAAACGCGATAGAGAACAATACCGTCGAGTGGTGTAGGATTGTGCGTCGAAGGGGGTTCGAATATGATACCGATCCGGAGCGCAGCAATTCACATCCGAACTTGATGGCGGAAAAAAATAATCTGGGGAATGGAGTCGATGCCCATGCGCACTACCACCTTAAGGAGGAGTCACCCATCTCGTGACTACAAAGACTTCTTCGAAGAAAAACAAAGTGCAAACATCTGAGCCCAACACCAGATGGCGATCTATGCAAAGTATATAATCTACAGCTCATATGCCTCGAACATTATATTTTTACATAAACAAAATTGGTCTAAGTTCAGTCTTTGAGTGAGTGACATCATTCCCACACTACCACAAATAGAGAGGAAGGTATTATCTACTTTTACCTCTGCCAACCTTTGGTGTTCTACGGCACTCTGTGCACACTAAACCTTACTTTGGTATAGTATATACAGAGTCAGCTTCCTACAAGAAAGAAAAATTGGAGGCAGAGAATGCATTGGCCACCGTACAAGATGGGAGCCCTGTCGCGGAGGCGCACAGTGAGGCCTTACTGCATGCACAGCGCAGAGTGGGGGATATATGGAACAGATTAGATTGCCTGGTCCACCAGGAGTACCGTCAACTACTACACCGAGAAGGAGATAAATCGGGAAAGCTGTTGGCATGGCTCCTCGGGCGAGACAACCTTCCCCTCCCCCCCCCCCTCTCCCCGGTTATATGGACACTAAGGTGGGAAGATGGCGGCCTCGTCTCCACACAGACAGCCATCAACTCCTTGTTATGTGCTCACCTGGACGCAATGTATAGGGAGGACAAGGTGGTTAATAGGTCTGATATAGGACAGTTCCTTGATGATCGAGCACTCCCATACCTCGCAGATGGCTTAGGTGATGAGCTGGGGGGTGGGATTCGTCTTGAGGACCTCTCGGAGGCAGTGCAGAGTATGGCACGCCGCAAAGCCCCGGATGGTCTCCTGGTGGAGTACTTTCAGACATTTGCAGACTTATCGCTTCCTTGATTGTTGGAGACCCTACATGAGGCCAAACGAGTAGGGATTTTCCCTTCCTCTATGCGGGAGGCCCAGATAGTTCTGCTCCCCAAACCGGGAAAGGACCCACATCTGCCCGGCTCTTACCGGCCCCGGTCTATGTTAGGGGTTGGCACCAAAATATTGGCTAAGGTACTGGCGATGCGACTGGGTAGGGTGGTCACAAAACTGGTTCACGAAGATCAATGTAGGTTTATGCCGTGTAGGGGAACCCACATCAATTTGCGCACACTCTCTCATATAGTACACTCCACGGCAGGCATATATGTACAGGCGGCTGCAGTCGCATTGGACATCGAGAAAGCCTTTGATGCCCTGTGGTGGGACTACCTATGGGAGGTTTTGGAAAGAATGGGCCTAGGTCCGGATTTTATCTTTGGGGTTGGTTTACTGTACTGTCAACCAACAGCATGAGTCTGCAGTGGTGGAGTAGTCTCTGCACTCATTTCTACAGAGCGGGGCAAGAGACAGGGATGTCCTCTGTCCCCACTCCTTTTCACACTGGCAATGGAGCCGCTGGCGATCCGGCTGTGGCAGGATATGGCCCGTTGGGGCTTAAATGTGGATGGTCGTACCAATGTCAAATCTTTGTATGCTGATGACGCTCTGCTTTATATCCGTCATCCAGGGGTAGCTGTGTCTGCCCTCCTGGACATATTGTCAGCAGTTGGGGCAGTGTCGGGGTTGGTTATCAATAGCCAGAAGCCGGTTATGTTCCCACTAGCGACTCTGGTTTGGAAGGAGGTCATGGATCTCCCTGCCTCAGCACTTGCGTGGGAGCGTAATCATTTTCGTTACCTAGGTATCCAGGTTGCCCATACAGCTGAGGCCCAATATACCTTGAATATGGGAGCGGTCCTTTCAGGTCTGGAAGCATCGATACATTTCTGGAACTGCCTCCCTCTGTCTGTTAAGGGACGAGTGGCTCTGGCAAAAATGGTCCTCATGCCGTGCTGCCTCTATGTGCAACAGAACTCCTGTTGAATCCCCAATGCCACCTTTGCCACTCTAAATAGCCTCCTCGTCCCCTAGTGTGGGCCGGAAAATGCAGCACGGTAAAACTGGAGATATCAAAGCTGGATATGGACCGGGGAGGCCTAGTCCTTCCCCTTTATAAATTTGGTGGGCTCCTTCAATATGCGGCACGGTGGTGCGCTGAGGGGACAGATACAGATTAGAAACTATTGGCCGACTGAAGCACAGAGGCAGACCTTCCAAGATACCTTATGATGGGCTAACGGACATCCCTGGATTGTCCATTTGTGGCCCGTCAGGTTGCCTGGGCACCTGTGGTCACTCTTGTACAGCGAAGGGTCCCATAAGCCTAATCACTTCCCCTAAAATGGCTTCACAGTTTCCGTCACATACAGACTGTGATGGACTTGACCGGATGGTACGACAGTGGATGTGAGGCGGCAGACGGCCTTTACCTCAATGGGAATTTCCTCTCCTTTGCTGACGCAAGAAAATGTTATTAGGTCCCTGTGGGCCATTTTCTACAATACACAAAAATATCACGCACTGCGTGTGAGCTATAGATCACCTTATCCGAGGAGCCCAAGGAATCTAACACCCTGCTGACGATCATGGATCCCGGTTCCTTCAGGGGATTGGTCTCCTGTCTGTATAAAGGCTTGAAGGCGGACCGCGGGGTCGATGTCTCGAGTGTCCACAGTAGATGGTTGGAGGACCTGCCGTCTTTTATCACAGAGGGAGAGTGGAAAAGGGCATTCGCACAGATTCAGGAGGTGGCCAGCAATGCCTGCATTAAACTGACCCAATTTCACTACCTGCATCGCACCTCCCTGACCCCACACCGACTATCGCGCTTTAATCCAGCGCGTGCATCAGCTGGGTCTGCACACTTAACGCATATGACCTGGGCTTGTCCTCACCTCCAGACTTACTGGGCAGAGATGCTGGAATTATTGCGAGACATTAAAAAGAATCCAAGTTGAGGCATCGATCAAGCAAGGAATTTTGTCGTCCCCCAAACCGAAGACCCGTATGCAATATAAATTGGTTCTATTGGGGCTAGTGTTGGCAAAACGACGTATTGATATACACTGGACACACGCTACGACCTCTTGTTTGGCTAAATGTAAGGCAGACATGTGTGAATGGGGGCAGCGGAGAAGCGCTGTCTGCACTCAGCTCGAACAGATGAAAATGCTGACCGCGACTTGGAGATGTGGGGTACCATGCTGGAGAGGCTGCAGGCAGATGACCAGCCGGGTGGGGATGCGGTGGACCCAACCACCTCCTTGCGGGTACGGATGCTGGAGGCCGCTCCACTGTTTGATGGTTGCTGACAAGGCACGAGTGGCTTGAATGTCAATACAAAGGGCAGTAACCCTAGTGTAGAGCCTCCTACTGATTGTGTAAAGCTTGGACATATCATATGATTGGATTTTGGGAAAGAATGCTCAACTGAGTGCAGCATTAGATAACAAGGCAGGCCAACACCAAGTCCTGTCAACAAAGAAGCATGCAATAAATCAATTAAGAAACTAAGCGTATGCCCAGAGTACATGCCGCTTTGTCTCTAAAACAGGCAGCCTAACCAACATGTAGCATGTTTAAGAAGTTAATACTGTATTTACATGTCTATTGAATTTTAAAGGACAAAAGTATGGCCCTCACCTGAAGGGTCCCCTTCACCTTCCACCAACAGTCTTTGCAGCCCCACCTCTCCCATCTGCCATGGGGCAGTGCTCCATGAAGTTTAATCAGCTGGCCCTTGCTAACAAAGGGAGCCCAGTCACCATCCTCCCTCACCCGAGTGTCTGCTGTCCTCACGCTCTACCTTGTGCCATGCTAGGACAAGGCACTAAAGTACACAAAAAGTATATAATACTTTAGTGTGCCACCCTAAGTGGGACAGATATGGCAGATGTGGGTCTCATGCACAGTGCGTCACCGAACCAAGCTTTACGTGGATGATGAACCCTAACTAGGGCGAAACTAGTCCTGGGTTGCTTGTGGTCTGGTTCAGAGAGGAACTGGACAGGCAGTTCAGGCTGGAGCAGGGTCGAGACTGATGTGCATATCACTGAGTCCAATGTGAGGTGGCCTGGTGTGCAAAGTAACAATGGATGGGATGCAGCTCCAAATGTACCAGTGGCTGAAATTAAATCAAGCATTCCCATACATCACTTTTTTTTTATACTTTAGTATGCTAAAACGAGGGGTATCCAAAGGGAACATACCTTGCTTCTATAATTAATACTGCGAGCCACACTTGAGGATGTCCATCACAAGACATCCAATGCAGCATTAGCAGAATCTACTTTTCAAGGTTTGCATTACTTACCCATATATTTTTTCACATTGCTATGATCATGAGGTTACTACTTCCTTCGAGCACAGTCTAAAACTCGATATTTCCCAACATATTCGTCCAACCATTGCTTTGTACTTCTATCGCCTGGGCTGATCAGCTGACCTTTCTGGAGAGGTGGTCTAGTGATAGCCTTGCAAGAGTCAGACTGTTCAACTGATTGTAGTGCTTTTCAAAAGTATCTATTAAAGCTTTATCTTTGTATGCTTATTATGCGGTTTCTCTTTTCCTTAAATTGCACGCAGTCTTAAAAAACAGTCTCCATATTTCTAAATCCTGTATGAAAAATTGATCTTTACTTTAAACTTCTGACTTTAGTCTCTCTCTTTTTTATTTTAAAAAAAAGGCACTTTCCTTCCCTTCCGTTCCTGGCATGCCTTGTCTCTCGAATACAGCATTTCTAAGCCACATGCATCTTTGCATTAAGGTCTATTCATGTGATCTTTGAAATGAGCAGTGGGCAATTTGCAGAAATACAACCTCTCCTTCTCTGAAACTCATACCCTGCAACCTAACAATACTTTATCTCCTCTAGCTTATCTATTAACTTCACTAAACATCTGCATCAACTTACATACCCCCTGTCCCCCACTAATGGTCACCCAAACTCTTATTCATTTTAATCTACTACAAAGAATCTGGAATGAATGCATGGAAAGGTTTGCTCCTGCACTCAAGGTTAATTCCATTAACGCTGGACTAACCACAAACCTTGGTTTCTTTAGCAGTGTGCTGCCCGGCATAAAGTAATTTAAAACAACGTCTGGGGTAGTAAGCACTATATGAATACAATTATAATAAAATTAACTGCACTTACAAACATCTGCAGAGCACATTAATGGAAATTAACACCCTGCAGTGAGGGCAATACTCCTAGCATGCAGTTGGTGGGAAAACCCAATTTAAATTTTCATGCATAGAATCCAACAAAATGTTTTACATCGGTCTTTAGTTTCTCACAAAAGTCACACATTATGTGTTATAAGGGTGATGCTATTTAGCCATTCATTACTGCTAAATTAAACCTGGATTTGCAATGTCTGAGAAGTATTTGCTTTCAGACCATTAAGCATCTAATCGACAAACATCTGATATTTCTTATTTATAGTGAACATCAAGATTAATAGGATTATTTGATCTAGTTTAATTTAAGCAGTGGTAACAAATGTGGTTTATAATGTCCACAAAGTAGTCTGTTCAATACCTATGTCTGGTTCTTTTAGCAGAATCACGTCTGTTTTTCTCCAATGGGAGCCAAGCTGCCTGGTGTCTAATGCTCACATTTGAGAAACTGACATCAGACAATGTTAGGCAGGATTGTCCTGGTGTTAAAAGGCTGTGCTGATTATCGTCTGCCTACTTTTTGTGAATTGTTCATGCTGACAAGAGGATTAATAAAGACCTATTGTACATTGCTCAGAACACTATCGCCCAAGACACAGCCAAGGAACTTTCATTGTACATCCCACATATGTACAATGAAATATACAGCTTCTCAACAGTGGCAGCTAGTCCCTCTGCTGCAGACGACTCTATCCTACTTAATGTGATACTTAAGGTGAGCAACTAAATTCTCCAGTCAGAGAAATTTGATATTAGAGAAAAGTACAGAGTTGTGCCAATAGCCCCAACTCTACACTGAGCAGTGACCTTGGTCTGGAAGTAAAGAGAACTTCAAGCTGCTGATGTTCTACTAAAAGTTCTGGAGCCTATGTTTATTGAAATTAATTAGGAAACGGGGGAGAAAATGAACTGGTAAGACAGCCGTTTTGGGTAATGTTTCTCCACTAACTCAGATAAGGGTGCTAGATAGTTTTCAACAAACATCTGGGACTATCTTACTCAGGAGGATGGAATTGGTGCTGTTGTCATGTAGCATGAATTAGAGAGACCAAGTATGCTTGCCTGTCTGCGCTATTAGCAGTTAGATACAGAGAGGCGCTTTGGCATTGGTTTGGAGTAGATAAAGTACTTATTGGTCAGTATCTCAGTATTACCCAATTACAAACTTTATTGTAGGCAGAAGAGAACAGATTTTCAAACTGAAGGAGAGAGAGGATTTTATGGATTTCTAGACTTTAAAATATGAAAATATGTATCAATTGGCACTGGCTAGTCTATTCCCACAGTGTTTGTGCATTTCAATACAATCACAGTGAGTGAGATTGTTATCTTGGGCCTCACTGAGGGGTTCCCTAAGGTAAGGTTACATGCTTTGCAGAAAGACTTACTGCTTTTGTTTACCGCTGCACCTACACTTAAAAGTGTGTGAGGATCAGCTAGTTAATGATTGATATACGGGTGCCTTCCTATCAAATGATCTGGGTAAAGCAACAAGCCTTCATGTCCATATCGTGGGTATGTATTGGCACCCTTTAAGCCCACAAAGCACCAGAATAAAAATGAGAAATTAGTACAGTAAGGACTTTACACCCGACATGAGATATTCTGAAACTATTCTGGAAACTTGAGTGATTTCAGAAGGTAGTCAAACCATTGTGTAATATATGGGTGTATTTAAGTGCAGCAACAATCAGGAAGCGGACTCCTAGGGTGTGGCAGCTGAAAAACAACATCTGCAAACGTGTGTCCTACAATACACCTGCAGCAAGTGCACCTATTGCAGTCTAATGAAAAATGTATGGTACCTCTTATAGATCTACTGAAGAACCCCACATGCTGGAACGCACCTGTACATAGCAGAGAGGATTTCCCAAGAAAGTGAGAGTGCTCCAATTCCTACTGTTGGCAGCATGACTGCTTTAAGCCACTGCATAAACTCATGGTACGTAAATGCTGAAAAGAAATGTAACAAGGTCTTTATGAGATTGACACTACAAGACAAGAACATAACAGACAAATGGGTGAAGTCGCAACAGAATTAAAACAATTATGAAGTACGTCCAGTTGGCACCTGGAAACCCACTCCAGTCATGGCAAGAAGATAAGAAACGGTAAACATGTAGCATCAATAAACAAACATCGTATTGGTACACATTTCAATCAGGGGACTGTGCCAGGAAACCCAACCGTGGCTGATTTAACTTTTTAGGTTACATTTTTCACTTCAATGATGGACAAAAGATAGTTCCTGTGGAAAAATAATTGATACATTTAAGGAACTAGGACCCGAGGCTTATTTGCAAAAACTATAGACACTTAAGGTAAGCTATGAAAGGCAAATTACATATGGTCTAACGGAAGAGAGTGCAAAAGCCAGACTAGAAAGAAACAAGAAAGACTGCAGCCATGCTTTAGAAGGCAGGTTGTAGGTCAAGTGAGACAATAGACAAGCTATTTCTTTTTTTGTAAAGTAGTGTTACATACTTAATAAAATAACAGGAAGGATATTGCCTATTTTCTAAGATTAAGAGGGCTTCCAATTCACTACATCTCACATTAAAGTGTTATCTTTAGAGTGAGGTGGGGCGACACCTACATCAGGAGAGAATTACATATGCCCTTCAACACCATTGTGATTACAAACCTCGGTGGGTAAAGAACTATAAGATAACAATCATTACGGTCAGGATCAATAAGGCACAAGCTTGCATCAGAGATGAGGCTGTGAGCTGAATTTCAGAAGCCTTTTAAGATCCACGGATACCAGTCATAATAGGCTCCACAGGGGTGGGAGGACATGTGCGTCAGAGGATCTCGTGCTGTTAGGGTGACAAGGGCAGTTGGGAAAGGTGTGCAAGATTGGGTAGTCTTGAGGCATCAAGGGAAGGGAGACGGGATAGAGCAGCGTAGGGAGAAAAATGAGGAGGGCAGAAAATAGAAAGAATTGTTTTTCAAGAATGTGAAAGTACAGCAATGCGAGATACTGAAACAATCAGAGGATAATGCACATAATAGGTAAATAAATGTGTTTTCATGGAATCTCAAAGGACTAGATAACCGAGACAGGAGGCAAGGAGGACTACAAGAAAAAAATAGCAGTTTCCCTGGACAGACACGTTGAATTAGATCAAAGGCATCAAAGATGCTGAAAATACAATTGGATTTAGAGAAAGCACTCCCTGCACTACAAGTAATTCAGGAACCGCTTGTAGGAAGCTGGCTCTGTATATACTATACCAAAGTGAGGTATAGTGTGCATAGAGTCCAGTGGAACCCCAAAGGTAGGCAGAGGGAAAAGTAGATAACACCTTACTCTCTATTTGTGGTAGTGTGGGCGAGCAGTAAGGCTTTATCAGAGGACAGTGTTAAGCATTTGTTGTACACACTCAGTCAGCAAATGAATTCACACACTCAAAGACTGAACTTCAGACCAATTGTTTTTGTATAAAAATATTCTTTTAGTTATTTTATTTTCTAGAACCAAGCAAGCCTGGCACAGGTAAGCAATAAGTACTTTACAGTAGTAATGCAATTAAAATACAGTTTGAATGATAATTGTATATGCACTTTGATTTGATTTACAGTATGGATGCAGAGAAATTCAATACTTAGTAAATACAGTACATAGACTTGAATAAGTTTTTCAGTAAAATAGCAGGTAAGTAACTTTTGAGATTACTAGGCTTACACAGAGTAAGTATACCTAGATACCCATTAGGAGCGAGGAGGTGTTAGTACGCTGCTTTCTCTTACTCGTACTACACTTGGCTTGTATTGGGAGTGTTTTAAAGTTTTCTATTGTGCTGCTACTTGTATTTTAAACCAACTTTGCTGCTAAACCTGTTTTTATAATCGAAAAGCAAAACAATCACTTTCTCCCACTCACCACGCATCACGGGGAGTCCCGGTTGATCAATCTAGGCCGCCATTTTTGCTGAGGGCGCGCTCTAGTCGTTGGGGGCATACTCACATCTTTTAAGGCGGCCAAAGCTTGGAACGCCCTCCCTTACGAACTGCGAAACACTAAAGACATCAGGCTGTTTAAAAAGCAGTTAAAGACCTTGCTTTTTAATTAACATTAAGCTCCTGTTCTCGCCCCCCTTTCTGTCTCCTGAGTTGGCTTCCGCGCCGGGACACTCTTGAGTATCCGTGCGTGTTATAAGTGCGGCCTAACATAACATACTACTCAGGGACATTTCCTGAAAACAGGCAAGTAAAATCGTTTTTGTTAGATTATGCAATTTTAAAGAATTTCTTTAGTTTCTCAAACTCCACACTTAGAAACTTTTCACAGAAAAACAGTCAATGTTATCCTATGGAGGAAAATAGTGTTATCGGTTTTGAGGTAAGTATTTGGTAGTGGGAGTTGAGGTTCTGGGGGTAGACTCAGGGGTCCCCCAGGGTCAAGGATGCACTCTTGTTACACCCTCAGCGGCACTAGGGCGGCCGGGTGCAGAGTGCTGAGGCCCAATGCTATCCAATGGGGGATAGGGGGCCTCCGGTTGGTGGCTGCTGGCAAGCAGGCCACTGGGTTGTGGGAGCAAAGCTCCTGGACTTTAGCTTAGGGCAAATTGGGAAACAAAGTAGCACAAGCGGCACTAGGGCAGCCGGGTACAGAGTGCTGTTTCGACGTCGGACGCCCTGCTGTTTTCGAAAGACACTGCAGGCTTGGGGACGAAGGTTTTCTGGGTGCGACCACCACTTCGAGAGGTAAGTTGGGAAGTTAGGGGTTGGTTAGGCAACGTCGGTTTGGGCACACAAGGCCGTGGGGCCTTGGGTGCAGGGGTGCCTTTTGGGGTCGGATCTTCTTTCCAGCTCCTGGTCGCGGTTAGGGGCGCCTTCTGGATTTAAGCTGCAGGCGTCGGCTGGAGGCTTGAGGCAGGTCAGGGGTCACCGGATCTCGGGTCAGGATCGCCGGGGTGACCTCCTAGTGGTGTTTGCCCACTCGAGCTCGGGCCGTGGACGGCGGGTGCAAAGTGGGGCGGATTCGCGGTGTCCGGCTGGAGCCAGAGATTGCAGGTGAACAAATCCGGTGTTCACGGGAGGCAAAGTCTTTGTGCTTGAAGGCAGGCAGGTCCTCCGGGGTTTTCGAGGTTGCTGGCTGCAGGACACACCGGGATTTCGCAGGTTCGAGGTGGAGACAGGCCGGTAGGGCTGGGGCCAAGTCAGTGGGCGTCTTCCTCTTGTTAGCTGCTGCACGGCTGTTCGGTCCTCCTCCTTCTTGTTGCAGGTTCTTGTCTGAGGAAGCAAGGTTCAGGGGTGCCCCTAAATACTAGATTTAGGGGAGTTACAGGTAGGTAAAGGCAGGGACCAATGGGTCCCTTCCCTGGGGTGGGTACACCCCGTATTATGCCACCCTCCAGTGGGAGGGGGGCATGAGCCTGTCCCTGGTTGGCTGAGTCCCCCCATCTTCAAGATGGCGTGGACTGAGAGTTGTGCAGCACCTCGCCTCCCCCACCTGAGGGGTGGAGTTGGCCGAGGTGGGCACACCTCTCTTCCTCACTTGTTTTTCCCGCAGGTTCTCCCGCCCAAAGTGGGGGTCAGAACCAGTGGGGACCAGTTGCTGAGAGCAGCAAGTGGCCTGGGGAAGCTCACAAAGGCGGCAAGCCTTTGAAGCTTCCCCTTCGTGAACCCTGCCCATCCTGGGGGAGGAGGCTTGGCACCTCGTCCCAAGATGTGCATTGTTTCAGGCCCCAGAGAGCAGCGGGCTCTCGACCCAGGGGTCCTGAAACATGTCTGGTGGTGGCAGCTGAAAGCAGCCACTCAGCCTGGACACTAGCGGTGGGTTAGTTTTCAGGGGGCATCTCTAAGATGTCCTCTGTGTGCATTTTTTATTAAATCCCACACTGGCATCAGTGTGGGTTTAATGTGCTGAGAAGTTTGATACCAAACTTCTCAGTTTTCAGTGCAGCCATTATGGTGCTGTGCAGTTCGTAATGACAAGCTCCCAGCACCATATACTCTTAATGGCAGCACTGCACTTACAATGTCTAAGAATGGACTTAGACACTGTAGGGGTACAGGGCTCATGCACCTGTACCCTCACCACTGGTATAGTGCACCCAGCTAGAGGGGTGACTGATCTATGCCAGGGCAGTGGGTTGTAGGCATGGCACACAGGGATGTGTGCCATGTCGACTCTTCACTTTGTTCTGCACCAAGACACGCAGCCTGCAAAGGCAGCGTGTGTGTGTGTCAGGGTACAGGACCTTTAAGGGTGGCACAATAAGTGCTGCAGCCCTTAGAGGCCTTCTCTGGACACAGTGCCCTGGGTACCTGTGGTACCATTTACCAGGGGCTGACCTGTGGCCAGAGATGCCAATTGGGTTTAGGCTTCAATGCAGTTTTAGGGAAAGAACATATGCCCTGGGTACCTGATTAGCAGGAGCCCATGGCACACTCCGTCAAAGCACATCAGCAATTCAGCAAAAAGTGGGGGCAACCATGCAGAAAGAGGGCACTTTCTCACACCGCTGCTATAGGGGTAGCTTTACTCCTAAACTACTCATCATGTATTTTTGTAGTTGGGGTGCTTTTAAAGCTTATTCCAGAACATAAAGAACAAAAGATGCAGGGCAACATTCAGAATCATGCCACAAAGTCCATGCGAAGTCTAAAATATTTTACAAACAAATTAAGGCAATAAAAGGACAGATAAAAGTTGTTTATTTGGCTCATTCTGCTCATCAAACATAAGAGCAAAAGATTAAAAGTTTTGAATCAGGAAAAAGATCTGGTTGATTACTTAAATTATATGTTAAAGGAGCAAACAAATAATAACCAAATCCTCTACCTAAAGGATGATTCAGAACAAATGAAAAATAACATCAGTGAAATTGCCACTGTGTTAAGGAAGTACTGTATAGTTATATATTATCCTATTTCTTAGGTCACAATCCAACAATATTTAAATAATTGCCCTTTAAGAAAGCTTTCAGAATTACAATCACAAAGCCTTATCTCTATTCTAAAGTATAAGGAAATCCACAAGGCCATACAGGATATGGCCCCAGGGAAAGCGGAAGGACCAGAAACCCCACCCACAGAACTGTATAAAGTAGTCAGCCAAGAATTCATCCCTCCTCTCCCCAGTTCAACAGAACAGCGAGGAAGCTAACCACTGCGCCTTCATAGAATGGATTTACTTGCTAAAGGAACCTATGGCTATGATTCTGCTTTCGTTCGAGTGCCATGAGTTTCTTATGGGAGTTAATGTGGAGAATGAACATTGACCCAATATTCATTCAGTAGTTACAGATGATATAATCATCTGCATTAGTGGCACATTAACTAAGTCGCAATTCAATGATGCACAAGCCAGGCCTGTCCTTTCTCACCCGGTCAAAATAACTGCATTTGAAGTAATTGAGTTTACTCTTACAAATTTACCCATCACAACGAAAATAACAAGAGACAAGGCAGTGGAATTTGGGTCCTTGTGCCCTACATACGTAAACTATTTGAGTTCCAGATTTTACTGCAGGCATCTTGCAATCCGAAGACATACAAGTTGTCCAAAAAAGTACCTTAAGGTGGACTTCGTAACAATGAGGAAGCATTTAATGCTAATTGCGAACAGGTTTATAGGGATTGTCTCTCAGCTGTTTGTCAACGGATGCACCTACCAGTATAACTGTTAGGAACAACAAACATCATAAAAATTATAATAGGTCTGAAGCTACTTTACAAGTTTAGGGTTCTCCCTATTTAAATTGCTTCATAATTTTTTCGTAAGCTTGATCTGACAAAATAAAAGAGCTCTGTGACTAGCTAGTCTTCCAAGGGAAAGAGTGAAGGGGTTGACATTACCACAGATGGGCCTATACTGATTGGCAGCTATGGGTAAGAGACTATCAACTCTCTCAAAATTACAATCCCACACATTAATTCTTTGACGTCTTTCTTTCCCCAGACAAAAACTTTATATGCTAAAATCAGGAAATCCATGATTTTTAAAACCGATATGACTTGAAAACGCTCAGGACTTTTTTTCTGAGATTTGGCACAGATTAGGAAATTGTAAAAAAAATAATTTAGAAAAAGCCACAGTGCATGCTTCTAGTTTTATTGCGGCAATATCAGCTATTTCAATCAAAAGTCTCATTAAACTCAAGTTGGAATTTCAATTGCCCAACACAACCTTCTTTAAATATTTGCAGATTAGAAACTACCTAAATAAATTAACAGAGTCAAAAGCCCCAACTTACACCATTAAATACAACAAAGGTTTATAATTTATTTATTCAGTTTAACTTAGATGACTTGTGCTGGAATATATGCAGTACGCAACACTCATTAGCACCTGGCAAGAATGCTGGGAGGTGAGCAGCCAATCGGAATGCTGCCTTTGCTGGCTATATTTAAAGTTAGAGGCCTACAAAGAGATAGTTCTGAGGCAGGCTTGCTGCCAACATCTCGCTTGTGAGTGGATAGGGAGCGCTGAGCAGATAGGGAGCGCTGAGCAGATAGGGAGCGCTGAGCAGATAGGGAGCGCTGAGCAGATAGGGAGCGGAGCGCTGAGCAGATAGGGAGCGGAGCGCTGAGCAGATAGGGAGCGGAGCGCTGAGCAGATAGGGAGCGGAGCGCTGAGCAGATAGGGAGCGGAGTGCTGAGCAGATAGGGAGCGGAGCGCTGAGCAGATAGGGAGCGCTGAAAAGCCTCTCACATGAATGTCTGGGTGAAAAAAATATTTTTTAAATGGCTCCATGCTTCAGTAGCTTTCCCTCAAACTCTTCGAAAGCAGCTACCGATCATGGAGGACAGTCTGGGCTCCTCCCCTTGCTTTTAGTAAAGCCAAAAAAGCCAAGAGAAACAAAAAAAAAAAAAAAGTCAGACCTTTCCATTTTTCTTTAGCTGACTGGGCAGGGGAAGGAGCCCAAAAAAGCTATCTGTGACTAGGCAGCTGAAAGAGAAAAGGCAGTGGAAGTGGTCCGGAAGGATAGAGCTGTTTTTTCACTCTAACATTGAGGGAAGAGGCTGCTCCTGCCTATCCAATGGTCCCTATTTTTGGTGTGTCTGTGTGGGGGGGGTCATGGGGGTGGCAATCGCCATATTTATCTCACCTGCAGGGCAATAACGGCTGT
Organism: Calotriton arnoldi; assembly: GCA_963921515.1. Classification (NCBI taxonomy): domain Eukaryota; kingdom Metazoa; phylum Chordata; class Amphibia; order Caudata; family Salamandridae; genus Calotriton; species Calotriton arnoldi. The sequence goes on from CAWUFW010000244.1 coordinate 4,536,384, forward strand.
TATTTACCCCTTAGCCCCCGTTATGCGCCCTCACCTGTAGCACAAGTGCATAAGTACTGAGAATTTAATTAACAGTTGCAATTATTTAAACATCTAAGTCAAGTCACGGCTTTAATGCCTAAAAAAGTGCTGTAACAAATAAATATATAGAGCAAATTAAAACTGAGATGTACCCAAAAAACAGAAGGCTAGCACCTTCTAGGATTTATATATGACCACAAATGTTTTTAGAGCTCCTTATTGCTAGCCGGTAGATTTCTATTAACAACGGCTATACTAGTATGAGGCTTGCTTAAAGCTTACTTGGGAGTAATAGGGCCTTGATGTTTTAGTAAGAAATCTTACTTGCATAGGGCTCTCTTATGATGTTCTACAGGATGCAGATGCAAGGCTTCTGGACCCATTTCTGGTACTGGGTCATCCTTGGGTATCAAGGTTGGAATAAAGTGTCATCACAAACAAAATATCTGAACAAAACCCTGCACTCAAACAAAGTACACCTGATTCACGAGAAAAGGTCTCTGGTGAGAGGCTAAATGTGTCTTATTACTGACACCGTTGCCAAAGTCAAAGTTCAACTATTAGTTCTGTAGCCAACGTGTGGGCCTGGATTCTATTGTGACATATGGACCAGTGAGCCAGTACTCATTCGGTTGGTCCTAAAGCGCTTTTTTCTTTAGGGACCTGCATCTTGACAACTACTGGCTGCAATCAATTTTTTCTGATGACAGATGCACCTACTGAACCAAGACACCCAAGGGAGCCACCAATCTAACCAGGACAGACAGGCCTTTAAGAAAAAAAGTACCAACTTCAACATCAACCAGCAATATTTCCAGAACTGGGCAACCTACTAGATAAACCAGAACCAGGCGCCCAAGCCTTAGAGGCACAGAATGTGTTGGAGATGGAGCAAGCTCACACGCATGGTGCTTCAAGTCTGCATCCCAGATGATGCTCTTGGCGATTTCCACTTGTTGGCCAGCTGTTCTGCCAGGACGTCGTCGTTCCTGGGAGACCATAATCTGTTAGAGACATCCTCTATGAGGATCTTAAGGACAGCTGACCCTTACGCAATTTTTCTAGTTGATTGGGAAGGCTCTTGCTGGTAGGACAGTTCAGCTCTGTGCAGCAGGAACGATCTCATCTTGGCACGGGTCACAGCTGCAAGGCTGGTCAATATTGGGAACAGTCCGGAAGATGGCTTGGAATAAAGAAAAGATTTTACCCATAGTCTGGCGTCTTCTCTCCCAGCATTGGGCCGAGTGCCCCATCGGTATCCACACATCAAAGAACAAGCCCCTTGTTAACAGGGAGGTCCACACTCTGGTGGCCATGGCAGCATGCTGAAGCCGACCCTCCATTCTGGTGCCAGCTGTACCGCGAGGTATGATGCGTCTCATAACTTACTTGTAGAATATGGGCCCATGTGTGTCGAGATGTTTTTACCAATGTGACAAAATTCACACAAAAAACTATATTTATATCAATTTCCCAAAAATATCCTCCTCCTTCGAAAAAGACAAGGGGACACGGCAGGGCTTCAAGGAATCATTTATTCGAATTCTCTGGCATGACGCGTTTCGGCGGTAGCCTCTTCAGATGCCTCCGATGTTACAAATTTCAAAGTTTCCTTTTATTTATTAAGCCCCTCCTTCTAAAGTAGCGTGGGGCACACCTGCACCATATCTCATCAGAGAACACTCGGCCAGTTCATAGTTATGGACTGCAGATCCCATCATGCAGTTGGTTCGCAATCTGGACGAATGTCTCTTACAGCCGGATTTTCCCTCCTCAAAGTGAGTGGCTGAAGAATGGTTGGCTTGAGATTGTAGCACTGTGCTGGGCAACAAACGATTCCTGAAATATCAATTTCCGATCAGCTCTTTTTGTTCCCTCAAACTAGCCAATGTCAATATTAGCTGGTGAAAAACCCAAACTGTCCCTCTCTGCTCCCCTTATCAGGAACTTACGGGATGCCCTTCGAAGAGAACTTCCAGCGGAAAATGTAAATAGAACAGATACCTGCCCACATGGACACACCCGCAGGGTACCCACAAGACTACTACATTAACTCCAAGTAGGATTTAGGTGGCAGAAGCGAGATTCTGATCATATTTTTTGTTGCAACACAGGTATTGGTCTGCAGTGATTAAAGTGCATGTGCTAGACATTACATAGAGACTATACCTGGCTTGGATTCGATGTTCTGGTTTTCCCAGTTAATCTTCAGGCCAAAGTATCGAGCACTTCCATACAGCAATAAGCCATAGCCAGCAAGTTCCAGGAGAGCATTTAAAACAGACTGCAGGGTTGATGTCCATGCTGCAGAGAAGGGATAAGGCACAAACAAGAAGGTTAATTTTTGTAGCTGGTTAGATCAGCATTCTATCAACTAGACAATAGAATTCCAAAATACAATTTGCAATCCCGTGTTTTTTCTAACTAAGAGGTTACTCTTCTGTGTACATACTTGTATCCAAAATAAGCATTAAACACACACAAGGCTCTTCAGCATGCGGCCACTGCTGCATCACATGGAACAAGAAGGGGTTTTGATGCAGTGGTCAATGATCAACTTGGTCTAATGCAGCATCCAGGTTCTCCCCACCCACCACCACCCCTACATTCAGAGGGATTGCTTTTTAGACAAACAGCAGAACATCAAAGCTGAAGTAATATGTACAGATGGGTCCATACAGAGATATGGGCTGGCTATAAAAAGACATCCTGAAAATTAAATCAGACGGACACAGTTACTTACAGCTTGAGGTTTTCTTCTTGCTGCGACCCAACCAGAACCCCACATGCTCATCGTCCAGAAGTGAGAAGCACAGTACAATGGTCAGCAAGTTAAAGAAGTTGTAGTTCCCTGTTATGATGATCAAGACCTGAAGCAAAACCTATTAAACAAATGATAAAAATCCTAACTTTACATTTTAAACATCAATTGGCTGCACTAGACAAATATCTGATCAAGGAGAAAGGTCTTAAGTGCCTTCTTGAAACTCCCATGACAAACCTGTTGCACACACTCATCATGCTTGCTGTGCAGAGAATAACAGCTGAATGGCAATCTCCTCATACCTCCAGCCCCAAAACTATCCCTCAACTGCGAAATTCAAATTTGTCTGATGTGCAGGCTAGAAAACATAACTCCAATTTCATACTCCTCTACAAGCACATTATCCACATGGATGGACTGACTATGAACACCAGCACCTCTCGCTGGAAAAAAAGCAATTCGAAGCAGCTCATAAGTCACCAAACTATCAAGAAATGAATCATTAATCACATCACTTAACTATGCCTACAGAGCTGTGCTTTGACATATATCACATTATGCTCAGCACAAAGTCCATCACTAAACCAAAACTATGATCTAGGCTTACTGTAGTGTTGACCAGTTCAAAGGGCTAACATATGAACACACTCTCTAACAGAATAGGAATAATTCACAACCATTAGCCATTCCGGAAAACATTAAGGACCTGGCTCTTACCGAACACACAACTATTATAAATGCTTACATAATTGCTCAGTATCAGCTTGTGAGACCATGTCTATTCCTGCACTGCTCCTCAACACCCTTTGTTGCTTTGCAGAGATGCAGCACCATATTATGAGGACATCCCTAAACTTCCTTTATCCAACGCCTCCCATAGAGATCTAACTACAGCATGTGCCCTAATCAACCATGCATTCTGAAAGGCTGATGAGGAATTTCAGAGTATGACGATCTATATGAATGCTACGAAACAATACAGAGTACAGGGTCAGTGAAACAGAGAAACATTATCAGGACTATGTTTGGCCACTGTGCCATGTCACACCAGTCAATCCTGAGCACATTATAAGGGGTGGTAAAAACCAGAGCTTCTCAGCAGAGGTGGAGAAGAGCATTGGGTGTCATCACAAGCAGGAACGAAGGACAATAGAAAAAAAGCCATTGAGAACAAAGTGAAAATGACTGCGGTTGTCAAAGGTTTACACCATGGACAACCTTCTCAGACTACAGCTTGCTCTGAAATATTAAATGTTTTGTAGTCTATATTTCAATAGTTCTGACAAACTCAAATTTTACAACGGTGAAAACAGTGTAGGCAAAAAGACTGTCTGCATCTCAGTAGGAAATTGCAAATCATGATTATCACCAAACATAGGACGTCGTAATATGATCAATACATGTACAGACAAGTCTAAGCCATGGGAGAGAGCTTGAACTGCCAACATGTATGGTTTTAAAGAGCAATATGCATTCTTGGGTTGATCTACAACAAGTACACGTACTAGGGCATTATTTAGATTATTAATAAGATCGACCCCACATCTAACCCATCCAAATCAATGTGGAGGTCAAAGAATCAAACCTGGGAATAAAAGGCGAAGATCCTCAGGCGGCGAACAGGAACGAAGAACAGAAGCGGGATGGCAATTTCAACAACATAGGTGGCAACAACTGAGAACTTCTGGAACCAAACGGGGAACTGATGAGCGTACCAGGCAGCCGGTGTTGGGATGCACTGCGTTTCGTAGTGGTAGGTCAGCGCTGGAAGAGGAGATAAAGATAAGAGGTGGAGAGGAATATTTCAGGATCAGGATACACTGATCTTGTTTCATAGTGATGGCTCAGGGACAGTCAGTCCAAGATCACTGTAGACTAAGTTTGGTAATGAACAGTCAACACTGAAGTAGAAAAAAGAACAAAGTAGGCAAGCAGGGATATACGGTATGTGGGAAATCAGACAGATGAACTTAATCACATCACAGCAGTTGGTCAGGAGGAACATCAGACAAGGGTCAGAATAAGGCTATTAAAATAAGAGAGAAGAAAAAAAAACATCTAAAAGGATGAGTGGTAAAACTGGGCTGTGGTCTGTGGGGCTAATTCTTGGGGTCCAAAGACAGAAAGAGATTTTGGGCAATACGTGTTAGAGTTTACCACTGGCGTCCTGGCGCCACAACACTCCAGCACACAAACTGAATGAACAAGCATTCCCTTTTAGGTATTGACTCTCTCAGCGTGGATGGTGGGAGAGAAGAGGAGTGAGCGACAATCCAGGTTTACTCCAGGCAGCAATGCATGGTTACGGACTCAAATTTAACACAGTGACTTTATGACAGGATTTTCAAAGAAACAATTAATCTCTTCAGGGACAGTGGATCAACCCCAAATATTAATATAAATCCCTTGCAATGTGACAGATGGCCAATTATCAGTGGGTATGCTTTGGGTCTCCTCAGGTAGATGGAAAAGGCATTCTCTCGAAAACAGGCATTAGAAGAGTCAATAGGACTTTTCTTTAAAAAATAAATTTTTTAAATGGCAGACGGGTCATGAGGATGCAGACGCTGATTTGCATATAGCTGTGTCTGAACTGGGGTGGTAAAGTGAGCTAAAGAATGATGATGGATTCAACCCAGATCTGTGACTGGGGGTGAGTGTTTGAAAAGTTTCAGCACTCCGTTCATCATCTCCTTGTGATTGCGATGCAGACGCATGTGCCAGAGGTTATCTCAAAATGCGCTTTGTTTGAGAAAAGCCATCCGAGACGGCTTTTAGACAGACATACAGACACACACACACACACTCTTCTTGCAATGGGTTTTCTCAAACAAAACAAATTGCAAAAAGGACATTGGTGCGTCAGCAAATGTTGCAATTCTTTAGATTCCATGTGCTTTTTTTGTTTAATTTATTATTTTAAGATAGCCGACTACTACAACTTCCAGCCTTGACCTACTGGACGACTGCGAGAACCTTAGACAGGGATGATGCATTGAATTATCCCAACAATAAAGCGAAATAGGTGGCTAAGAAATACAAATGTGTCTTGCTTGGAGCTTGCTGGAAGATTCTTTATTTGAGAGAACAGACTAAGTCAGAAGGTGAAATGTTTGACCAGGGCGGCCCGATTTGGTATATCAGACCTTCGGCTCCAACTTGGCCTGAAATCTCACCCAAGTTCCAGGTTACCACAAATTGATATCTTTCAACCGTGCTTTATTATTTGCCATAAAGTTTTAAAAAGTATCTCAGGTTTCCCTTATTCATTGTTGAGTTTGTGTCTTTTTGCTTATTACATTTTTCTGAATTGTTTCGTGAATTTTATTGTGTTTTCTTGTTCAACTTAACATGCATTTATCTGGGGGAAATGAATGCTGCTTGGGCAATGGATACTAGGGGTTGAGTAGAGTTTCAGGGAAACTAGTGTCAAAGATTAACTAAGGTGGGTCTATAAAGTCAGTAAAGCTTCCCCTCTGTGCCAAATAAAGAACCCACCTTCTGACAGGAAAAGCACAGCCTTTCAGAAACATGCAGAGGAATTTCGGCCCAATTAGGTCAGACATGTAACTTGAGAACAAGAACAGACACCCTGGTTACCAGCAACGTGTCAGCATATGATAAAAGGTTGAGAACAGAGTAGAAGATCCCTACAACAGTGTGGATAAAGTATTAATAGAAGGACAATAGATGGTGAACATGAAGGCAGAATACATCACAAATCTACAAGCCCCCCCTGCCAACAAGAGATAACACACTCTTCCATCCTCACAAGATAATCCCCCCACTCTAGCACCATCAACCCTCCTTCACGGTCTCCTGCTCCATGAAAACTGCAAAGATTCTCTATTATGATGCTTATCTGCCACATACACCTGCAACCAAAACTCAGGATTCCCCACACCCTATCCTCCCCACACTTTTCCCATCTCCTCTCCCAGAGCACAACCAGGAACTTCTCACCTGTCAGTCCCCACCAAGTGGGGCAGCGACTTGTCAGTTTCACTACCCCAGAGGCGAACATGAGTCGAAAGAGAAGCCAGCGTGACAGCCAAAATGTTATGTTGTCGTGTGGCCTGGATTGGGTGGTGCGCCACTTCAGCAGGTGGAATGGGGCGATGAGGATTGCAAGAAAGCCAGTCTCGAGTAGCAGGCTGTCCCTAGAGTTCCAGAGCAGTAAAAGAGAACACTATAAGTTGGCCCGAGGCATTCCCCACTTGGCACCTTAGAATACACTTTGGGGGAAATACTTTAAAAACTACAAGTGTATCTCAGAGAGCAATGTCAGTTCACCAAGGGGAAAAGGAACAGTACATAAATCTGGTCAAACCACTCCTGCCCTGTCCTAATAAGGTGCATAAAAGAAAGTTAAGTTTTCCACAACCCCAAGAATGTACTGACAGCCACAAAGCAATAATCAGCCACTGCTTCCATCGCAGACATAAATGAGTTGCCAAATCTTGAGCCGACAATAGCCAGCTATCATATTTTGAATTATTTGCTTAGATACCCACTATGTCATATAAATGCCCACCATTATTCTATGGCCTACAGCCCCATGATGTTATTTCTAATCCACAACCCCTAATTACACTTATGAATTTAACCTCATTCTAGTATGTAATTTGAGTTCGGATAGTGAGCTTTCTGCTCATATATATGCAAAGGTGTAGTGTTTTAACATAGGATTAATGGAACTGTATGTGTATTGCTGTCAGAATTCTCATGGGTTTCATCTCACATTAAATTACAGGGCACTCGCTCGTAATAGCTTTAAGAACCACTATAAGGACATTCATATATTGCAACTTGCTGCTCGCTTTTATAACACTTATGCAAAATAAAAACTTCTTTTGGCAGCTGCTTTCATATTTTTAAATGCACTTTTCTCTAGTTTATCTTCAAATAAAACCTCGTAAAATACTATCCCAGATTTCTTTGCCCTGCTCCCCTGAAGAAATGGGCAGAGGGAACCCACTTGAATGCCTGGTAGTGTTGCATTCCTAACGCTAACTTCTTCGGGCAAGTTCTACAGTGGGACACTACCCATCTGTTTTTTGTGCTCTGAAGGAAGGGTAATTGATACACCTGTACCGCCTTATGCGTCAAGGGAGATTCACCAGGAGCGGGCGGGACTGACCGAGATATACATTTAACACACCCTCTGCTTCCATCAGAATGCGTCTCCATTGACTAATACCAGGAAGACTTACCACCCTAGCTTTCCCACCGACACAAAAGCTACGACAATAGGGAGAACATGAGCTTTCATTAATTCACTTGAAAATCATAAACAAGCAGCTCAAAAGAAATATGAAATGAACTGGCATTAATTGTTTGTCTACACAACCATGTGAAGCAGGCGAGAGTGGTACGAAGACAGTGGCAAAGCTGAGCAATCAACACATCCAAACATCGCAGAAATGTCTGGCAAACCAGTCGAACAAGCAGAAATGCAAGGAGGGTGGAGACAGGTAAAAGTTAAAGAGGTGAATCATTCATCACTGCACTCCTCAGTTTAATTTGCATAATGAGGCAAACCCCCGTGGAAAATCCAGAAAATTATAGCTGGGCCATGATGGGCACGCAAACCACTCTAAACATCTGGGAAATAAGATAAGTAAGATGGGAAAGCTGCAGCTTACCACTGGAAATACAGGAACACCTGTCCAACCTGCAAAGAAAGACAGAAAATGAACATGGACGCAGACCATTATTCAGCTCCCAATACTGTAAACACATACTGAAAGGAGGCAAAAAAAAACTAGCTTATCAGTCTCCCCGGACAGTCCCGATGATTTTGTTGAATTTTAAATAGATGTCCTGGTTTTTGGGAGAAGTGTCAGGTCATCGTGCAATCAGGATTGAAAGGTACGCTCTCCTTTCCACAAGAGCCACTAGAGTCTGAAATAATTTAAGTAATGCATCTGTTTCTGCCAGGCAACACGGGAGGGCATGCTCCCAGCTGAGAGACAAAGTGGGGAGGGATGGGCAGAGGGGTGCAGGGTGAAGATCCTGCCATTTCTAATGTGCATATATCTATGCACTTGTAAGTGTGCGTTTGTTATATGCACATATTTACAAACCCTAGCAAATCTATATATACTCAAATGGCTACGTAGGAATGGGATAGCCAGATATAGAAGTATGGCTCAAGACTTTAGTCCTACTTTTAGGTCTGACCTGTTCTGATTTGTGCTTCTCAAAATATGGTCACCATAGGTAATGGGTATATTTAGAAAGCATATGAAAGTAGGCTGCTATTTCAATAGGTTCAAATTAGTGTTTCATACTGGAGGTGTGAATGGTGGGGTCAAAAATGTATATGACCCCAGCACCCCAAGACTATGGGAGCAACAGGTCAGGATTACAGGCCACTATTTATAGTTCTGTACATCAGAACAGCATGGAGCCCTGAAGGCCAGGAGTAAGTGGCATGGCCAGTCTTTAACAAAGGTCCTTGGACTGAAATAGTGCCTGTGCTGGAACTCACAAGTGAGGTGTATTGACGCAGCAGGTCAGGACTGTGGTGCACTGAGAGTTGAGCGTGGTTCTAATACAGGAATATTGGGGTGCTGTGTGTGAAGGGAGACCACTGGCAAAAAAAAGTACGTTGATTTTCTAGAAGCAGTGCAATTGCAGGTAACAAATGACGTGCACTGGATGGGGTGCATGACAGTACCATTACTGGAATGATGAGTGATGCAGATTCTACAGCAGTAAAGGCCTGCAAGGAATTGCCAGAATTCCACGGGGGGTGTGGGGCAAGTGGGACAGTACAATATTAGCGGAGAGTAAATTCAAGATGGAGGTTTGAACCTACCGAGACAGGAAGAGGAAGCTACCATTCTGGAATGGGGTGTACCAGCAGAGCTGAATGTGGGGCCTACTACTGGAACTATCACATCACAGTATTTCAATGGCCTGACAGGGCGGTTAAGGCTGGGTACTACCATAATAGGGGCTAGGGTAAAGAAGGAACAGGGGTATTCAGAGGATGAAGAAGGGTGGTGGAAGCTTCAATTCGTCCCTTGGTACTGATCTTGCAGACTTCTAAATTTTGAATCTAACACACCTGGTACAGGGACAAATACAGCATCCACAGCAGCAGAAACACCAGGCTGTCCCTCAGAGGCTCCAGCAGCATGGCACCCATAGACAACAGCACCCCTAGAAGGCAGATAAGCTCCATGCCCTGTTCCGTGTCCAACCCCAAGCTTGGGCCTAGCAGCAGCAGAGTTGGAGTCTCCTTCATCTGTTCCATGATGCTCTTGCCTGTGTACTTCAGCATCTTCCTGGCTGGCAGGATGCCTTCTCTGCCATAAAGTCCTGCAAGAGGAAGCAAGACAGTTTAGAGCCAACTCACATACTGCCTAATAATGCAAATGATTGACAATCGTAGCTTGCCTGGAGCACTGGAAGCAAAAAGCACTGGAAGAGGAAATAGGGCTAGCGTGGTCTTTCAGCCTTTGACTTTGTAAAGTGTTGTTTTGTTTAATCCTGCTTTGTGTAAAATGTTACTCGTTTAAGCTACTGGACCATAAACCCCCCCATAAAAAAAAAAAACCACAGCTTTGGCCAAAGGCGAAAATACTTTTGGGCTCAAAAATCACACATTGCTATAATAGTTCCAGAATACCATCGCTCACAGTGCAGTTAGCCAATGGCTGAAGTGGGCTGAGACATTGTCCCATTCTGTGGTGGGAAGAAGAAAACTGTGAGTGATACACTAAGCAGACCAACTGATTGAGAGAGGGATTGCTGAAAACCCCTTTAAGTAACTATATTATAGATAATACATAGGACTATAGTAAAATCATATGACCCTGGCTAACGTCAGACCTAAAAAATTACTTGGAAAGTTTAATAATATGCATTGGAGTAATAAATACATTTTGTGTGCTTTCACATTGACACCAGAGTGATCAGGACTGTGAAGAATCCCCATTTGACAGCAAGTTTCACATGAAAGGTGTTTTCCAATCAGGAACTGCAGTGGTTGCCCTTTTGGGACCTTCCCTGGGCCTACCTTTCTGAACTTCTACCTATAGTGCATGACTGTAGATCCAAGAGAGAACTTTTCTAACACCTGGAAACTGACCGTGTACATAAAAATTAAAATAACAGACATTACACATTTTTAGTTTTAATACCTTGGCCATACTGCTCGAATGCAATCCTAATATTGAAATGCGATATACAAATATATGTTAAAATAAAATCGGACATGTCATGTTAGAAGGATATGTGGTCGACCCCGCTGTTGTATAAGCATTTAAGGTACACTGTTGCTTTGGGATTACTAGCAGTTCCTCCCTGTGCTTCACGTTTCCTGCACACAAGGACTATTCAGAGTCTGAACTCTCCATCACACTTCCCGGAGAAACAGAATTGTACAAATGTAAGAGCACCATTGGTTTCAGGCATGTGCAACAACAGCCAGACTTGCACACCAGAATTAAAGTAGCATTTGTGGTCATACATTAACTAACTACTATTAGCACTATAAACAGTACTTGGTAAATGCATAAAGTTTCTCCTGTGTGATAAATAATAAGCTGTTTGAGCAGGTCACACCGAAAATCAAAGATATCCGAGTTGACTACGGGTACTCTGTTCAGTACCCGAGCAGCATAAAACCTGAACAGAAAATGTATACCAGAGCAATTTTTACATTCAATAAAAAAAAAAAATAACCAGTAGATGGCAATGTTGTCCGGTTCCAATATCTCGGGGGAATGGAGAGGGAGTGATATGAGATTTTCACAGAGCTCGTGCAGGCACACGAATATAACTCCCCAAAACAAAGTCATAAAATAGTGTTCAAGAACTTAAGTTCACATTAAATGGAGAGTGAGATCAAATTCCTACTCCTCGGTGGCGTCACAATGAAAAGATAAGGAATGTAGCTCACCTGTTTCAATGCGTGCAGTCAGGGAAAGTAAACAAAAAAAAAGTTCCAGCCAACAGCAGAGAGAGACAGTAATTCGGCTACGGGAACTGATAAGCCATTTTTAGGTCGAGCCTAGGCAGCGCATGCACTGCTGCAAGGCACGCAGTATTGGAGTATGGCTTTGAAGCCCCACCCATTCTCCGCCCATATTTTTAATTGGCTTGTGTCATTTTCCTTCGTACACGCTGTCTTCCGAGTCGTTATTAGGCTCGTTAGTACCACCTTGTCTGCATTTGTTACCTCCCATAACAACTGGACCTTTTACTTGTCTTGTTACACGGTCTGCTTTATCTTGGCTGTGAGCACTATTTTGTTTAATGATGTGCCCCTATTCCACTCACTATGTCGTAGCACGCCACCCGCTTTTATTTGATTTACTAATGACGAACCGCTTTAACTATAGTGGTCGCGTTTCTTTCTTTATTTTAGCAACACGGTCCTCTTTAAGTATAGCGGCCGCATGCACGTATTTCATTTATTTTGTGTTTACTAGCGCCCATGCCGCACTTCCATATTTATGGAGGCCGCGCCCCTTTAGACAAGTCGCGTCTAAATAAAGGTGTACGGACGCTATTAAAGTGAAAGCGCGGCATGGGCGCTTTTACAAAAAAAAAACAAAAAAAACATATTTTTGCCAAATTGACAAACAGATGCTTTTTTTGTCAATGTGCCCCATGCCGCGCTTTCACTTTGTCAGCCACGCTCCTTTCTTTAGACGCGGTTTGCCTAAAGAAAGGGACGCGGCCTCCATGAATGTGAAAGCGCCGCATGGGTGCTAGTAAACAAACAAATATTTGCAATGCAATAGGTTTCGCATTTGCGACAGTTTAAGCTATTGCATTGCCAATAGCTCAAAGTCTCCTAAATGCGAGACCTATTGCATTGCAAATGCTTGTTTAATATATATTAGATACAAGAGATTTCACAAGCAAAGCACAGTCGCTGTGCAGGCAAAATTTAAAAAAGTAATTTGTCTCAAGCATTTTGTAATGAGTTGGATTTGTTTTGTGCAGAAAATCAAATACATTCAAGCCACCAATCCTTTGCAAACATTCCTCCTTCTGAAGAGTACACCCTCAAGGATACTCCTAGTTGGTATTCAAACTGCTGGACCTACCTTCTGCCCCACTTCACGCCAATCAGTGTAGATCTGGATCTGCTGTAAGTCCCACACTGGTTAAGCTTTGCTCCTCACTACAGGACCTCCTTAACTAGCCTTATTAGAGAAATGTGTTATTTATTCCTCTACAAAGACTCCATTTTAAATAGGGCATGTTAACTTCTTTTGTGAAAAAGCTAGACATTAATCACACTCGGACAGCCAAGTCAAGATCTCAGAGGCCTTTGTAGCCAAACACCTGTTTATTTCCATAAGATAATTAAATGTTATTGGCAAAATAGCGACAGCAGCATTTGATAAAACAAACCATGAAATCTTGATCAATCAGATGCAATGGGTGGGGATAATGGATAAGATCCTAAAATGGTTTATTTCCTTTTAAACAAGGAGAACTCAACAGTTGAGGTTAGGGCAATTACATTTTCTTCACGGTTTATGTTCATGAGGGGCTTAACCCAGTCTCCATATCTTTTCAGCCTATACATGAGACCTCTAGCAGGCATCCTCTGTTCCTTTGGTCTCAATGTTCATTCACATGCAGAGGACATCCAACTTTTATTCAGATTTAGTAATGGATCTAGTGATGTTCCCTCCCTTGAAGGCTACATAAATGGACTGGCAAATGCATTGGTGACCATAGGCTTGAATCTAATACAGAGACACTGCTCCATCTAATGGGAGTGCTAGAGCGGCTGCTCAGTCATTAAATTCTCTCCATGCAGGGGGCCAATAGGAGCGCACATCACAAATGACCCTTCTGCTACCTAGCAAGTATGCTCTTTATGTTAGTTGGGGAGCAGACAAGAAAAGTAAACTAAATAGCAAGTCTGAAGCAAAACATGTAAAACGAGGTTTTGCTTTTTAAAAAGGTTTGTGACACTAGGATTTTGTTAAAATCTGAAATGATTTCCCTGCGGAAGCATATGCTTTACGATTCTGCCACTACATAGTCTGTCTAAATCCAAGTTCCACTTTGCAGGTCTCAGTTTTGTGTGTGTAGAGTACGGTTAAGTCAAATGTTTGGACCGTTTGTGTAGGGTTTTTAAAGAATGTTGGGGGAGGGAGTGTGATGAGGGGGTGGCCAAGACGGCTGTGTAAGTCGTGTACTGCGCTCTTCACTCGTGGATTTCTGTCATCTACTTATGGTGGATAAACCTCTTAGTAGGACATGTTTAGTAACGTCTTTATAATAATTGGCGATGATTGGATGAGTAACATTATCGGCCAAAGAGACCGAAGAGAAGCTGTCTGAAGTATTTTCATACGTCACATATCTTTCAAGTACTTGCCTTTCAGCAGAATTTATACTGCGATTCCCGGCAAACAACAATTAAGCTTCTGTACAATTTAAATTGGAATTGGTAAAGTGAGATTTTTCCGTTGTCCAACGATTTCCGAGGCGCGTGTACTTGGCCGGGAGCGCTGGTGTGCCAGGAACTTGTAGTGCACTGTATAAGTCATCCTCTCCTCCATGCTTGGTGTGACTATCAGCTTTAGTGATCAGCACGCACAAGACTCTTAAAAGGCGGAGATCTCTGTGCAGCACAATTTCGGCGTTTCAATGACACGCACACTGTTTAGTGGCATTCTCTTATACCTCCTTCCCACAAACAGCGTGTCAGTGATATGCACACTTTGAAGCTATTTCTACAGGAATAACAACGTGTCAGTGATACGCACACTTTGTAATCACATCAAAATGTGTTTTTCCATCCTGTTATTTGGAAGAGGAAAAACAACAGGAAGAAAAATGTTGACACACACACACTACAAGGCAGTGTATCACTATAAGATCTGCCTTATTACATACAGAAGACCACGGACCTGGTCAGGGCGACTGCTCTCCCCCCGTGCAGCTCCACCACTGAGCACTGCCCCTTGAGCCCAGAGCTCTCCGTTGCAGGGCGTTCGAGGCCCTCCTTCACCCACAGATTCCTGCCAGCGCCTCATCCCTGGTGGTCCAGTGGGAGAGCACTCTTATTCTTATGCTGTTCTACTGCTCTTGCCTCTCCTCTTTGTTTATCTTTTATTTTTTGGCCGTTCCTTGCCGTCTCTGCCTCTTTCCTCTGCGCCCTCTTCACTTTTCTCTTTTCTCTGAATTATTCTTTTTCTACTGCAGTTTTCCCCGCTTTGTTCTCTCGCTGCTGCTGCACCCGCGGCCCTTCTCCCCTCCAGTGTGCCCTTCCTGACTCCCAACGGACCCGCCCTCCCCTGACCCCTAGTTAATGGTGGCCGCTGTGCAAGGCAAGCCCGTCCGCGACCAGTGCCAGGGACTCTGGCCCTCCGACCTGCCTCCGCTAAGACTCCAGCACCCTCCACGCTCTCAACCACAGACGCAGCAACCACTGCCAGCTCTTGACGTCGACCACCACCAAAGGCCCTCACTCCTGCAGCACTTTCAGCTACCTCCGCACCTCAGCAGCAGCCCCCAGCCTTCCGGACTCCACCTCCTACAAACCTCTTAACTGCATCCTCGTCAACGTAGGTTTCCTACACAAGCACGCCATAGAAATCTGGGACCTCCTCAACACCTACTTGCCAGACATCGCCTTCCTCACAGAAACATTGAGTGACGCAACTCTGCACCAGACATCACCACCGCCATCCCCGACAGATACAAGATCCTGCGCAAGGGCCACCCCATCCGCCAGGGAGGAGGCATCGCCATCGTTCACAAAAGCACCCTCCGCATGACGACCATTACCCCGGACGACTCAACAACCCTCATGGAGCACCTCAACTTTCAGATCCAGACCTACCCTCAAACGACGCTCCACAGAACTCTAACCTACAGGCCGCCCGCCTCCCGGCCTCCCTTAACCAACGCCATCACTGACCTCATCGCACCCCACACCCTCGCCTCCACGGACTACATCCTACTCAGAGACCTAAACTTCCACCTGAACAAACATGATGACCCTAACACCACCTCCCTCCTAGAGAACCTTGCCAACATAGGACTGAAGCAACTGGTCACCGCACCCACAGCGGGACACACCACTCCACACAGTCTTTGCAGAAGGAAACAGTGTCTCCTACAGCCACACCACTGAACTCCTCTGGACAGATCACCACTGCATCCACTTCTTCAAAAAACACACCGTACACAAGCACGCCTACCACCACCCCCGTAGAAGCTGGAACAAAGTCACAGAAGACCAGCTCACCTCCGACCTCATGAGCACCCTGCAACCGAGGATGCCCGACGCCAACACTGCAGCACGCAGCCTCCACTGCGGGATCACGAACTGCACCGACACACTTGCCCCCCTCAAGAAAGCCACAGGAAGACATCATGAAAGTAAGCTGGTTCACCCCTGCACTCCAAGAATCCAAACGCACCCGCTGACGACTCGAAAAGACATGGAGGAACAACAAATCACGCGCCGCCTATAGATCACCCACCACCACCTCATCAAATCCACAAGGAAGAAATCCCTCCAAGACAGAATCTTCACCAATGCTCAAAATCATCGTTCCCTTTAAGGTGCGCGCACCTCTTGACGCCAGCTCGCACTGCCGTGTGTGGAGCGCGCACACATCCCGGTCATCGCGCGAGAGAGTCGCGCCGCCGCTGCTTTAAAAAAGCGAGCGGCGCGAAAAGCAGGCACTTTTTGAATGCGGTGTGCCGGAAGAGTCGGGACGGAGTTCAGGTAAGGCTGGCTTGGGGGCATGTGGCTGTTGTTAAAGCGCGGGGCAGATTGTGGGCTTTTGTTTAAGTATTGATGTTAATCAGAGCCCCTTCATGGGCTGTGATTAACATCAATACTTAAACAAAAGGCCACAATCGTCCCCGCACCGCGCTTTACTAGCATAAGAGTAGAGCCAGTTTAAAAACACAGCGTGTACTTTCTGAAAGTACACGCTGTGTTTTTAAACTGGCTCTACTCTTATGCTAGTAATGCGCGGCTGCAAGAGCAATTGTGGGCTTTTGTCAGCTTTATGAGGTCGTCGAGTGATTCTTCAATTTGTAGCCACAGTTTTTCGAGCTCGTCTTGAAAGAGCCTCAACTGAGGGTGGCAATGTGGGATCAAAGGGATGTCGGACTTTCTAAAAATAAAAAAAAAGACTTGAAGAGCAAGATGTTGACTGATGTTTGTTTTTGTAACTGCCTGGACTACATAGCTAGACGCTCTTTGTAAATGGAAAAGCCTTATGCACAAATGGTGTCTACTATCGCTCCTAAAAAATGGATCTTTCTGTGAGGTATTAAAGATGCTTTGTCCATGTTTAGAGTGAGGCCCAATCTGTTGAAGAGCTGCAAACAGTCGTTTGATCTTGTTTTTTGAGCCACAACAAAAGTCTACCCCCTTGGTCTTCCAGGGTTTTTGTAGAAAAGTTAACATATGTTTTACAATCCTTAGCCTTGGGTTGAGGACACCGTTCCCTTTAAGGCAATCGTCCCCGCACCGCGCTTTACTAACATAAGAGTAGAGCCAGTTTAAAAACACAGCGTGTACTTTCTGAAAGTACACGCTGTGTTTTTAAATTGGCTCTACTCTTATGTTAGTAATGCGCGGCTGCGAGAGCAATTGTGGGCTTTTGTTTAAGTATTGATGTTAATCACAGCCCGTGAAGGGACTCTGATTAACATCAATACTTAAACAAAAGGCCACAATCGATCCCACGCACCGCGGTACAGCGTGTATTTTCTGAAAGTACACGCTGTGTTTTTAAACTGGCTCTATTCTTTTGGGAGGGGGGTTGGAGGGCCAGTTTCATGACCGAGGTAGAAGAGGTCTTACTCTCACTTTGTGCACACCTGTGGAATAAAGGTGAGATGGGATGAATGCACAGAAGACTGAACGACATGCAGTGAGTGTGTCATCACGTTAGGTCACACAAGGCAGC
Organism: Calotriton arnoldi; assembly: GCA_963921515.1. Taxonomy (NCBI): domain Eukaryota; kingdom Metazoa; phylum Chordata; class Amphibia; order Caudata; family Salamandridae; genus Calotriton; species Calotriton arnoldi. The sequence continues at coordinate 4,554,093 of CAWUFW010000244.1, forward strand.
CATTTCAAATGTAGATAAATCAATGTTTGTGTAGGTGCCAAGATGCCAAGTAATTAAATAATGCGGAGCTTTGTGCTGACCTATACAAATATCCAGTACCATAATATATCGACATAACACAGATGAGGCAGGAGCAAAAGCATACGTGTTGTCCTACATACCTACACATGTTTGATAATACTTTTCTCAAGGCAATCTTTGACTGGTGTAATTACAGGTTTATTCAGGACCTCTCCTAAAATGATTATGCTCAATAAGATGTAGGCGAGCAATAGCTCAAGGTGAAAGTGGCACATGGTGTAGCTGGAAGGAAGCAACTGCAAATCAGAGCTTCGAAGGTGGAAGCCATGCAAGAAGAGATTCATTTAGCCTTCAAGATATTGTGGAAAATAGCTGTTACATCCTGACTTTGCTGACCCACCCTGTCTTTGTGAATTATGTTTTAATCCATCGAACAACACATGCCAGGTCTAAGGCTTATTGAATGATATTAAAGTCCATTGAATCTGGCCACTTGTACATCGCATGGATGCACGTGCATAGGCAGAGATGTTTAATGGTTTGTGTTAAAGCTGTTTATTAATTAATGTAGGGGGGGGCGCTTAACAAAAGCCCCCAATCTTCCCCGCACCGCGCATTACTAACAAAGAGTAGAGCCAGTTTAAAAACACAGCGTGTACTTTCAGATAGTACACGCTGTGTTTTTAAACTGGCTCTACTCTTTGTTAGTAAGCGTGAGTGCGAGAGATTGTGGGCTTGTGTTTAAGTATTCATGTTAATCACAGCCCTTGAAGGGGCTCTGATTAACATGAATACATAGCTGCCACCTCCTCAGCAATGATTTTGGCAGGGGAGATGAGAAGCTAACGGGTGGACTAGTGTGAGTTCCAATTAAAAAGCTCCTACAAAATGTGTTTGTTTGTGAAAACCCCCATAATTGTCCCTTTGAACAAGAAGGGCAGCAGAGGCAACCCTGTCAATTACTAACAAAAGAGTAGAGCAAGTTTAAAAACACAGCGTGTACTTTCTGAAAGCACATGCCCTGATTTTAAACTTGCTTTACTCTTTTCTTAGTAAAGTGAGCATAGCCAAGGTTTCAGATTGCTTATGCGTGACATTTTCATAATTTCAATGTACTTATTATGACTAGCATTCGATGGCTACGGGTGACATTTTCTTGTGAACAAAATCAAAGCAATGAAGATGCGGGAAATATATAAAAATATCTGCAAGTAAAACATGATTGAAGGTTATTCCTCTTGATGCAGATTTTTAAATTTTAGGCTGAATTTTTTTATTTTTTTATTTACTGTTCAAAAACACCCTTAAGTTCTTACAATCAAAAGCTAGGTTACTCTTCCGCTCGGGTGGTCTGTCGCAGGTTTTCTGCCATTGCAATGAATGGAAATGCAGCTCTTTGGTAGTTAATAGAACAGTGAGCTATGTTAGGATTTAACTTATAAACTGCAAGTAACAAAAGGAGCTGTCTGACAGAAGCAGTAATGCACTGACCTATTTACATTTCATGTAATTTGTGATCTGCATGGTTCAGCAGCTTCTTTTCATCAGGCATTTTAACCTCCTCGGCTACTTAATGATGAGTCAACTTCCAGTAGACAAAACTTAGATCGCTCTGCAGCAGGTCCATCATTCTTCAAAGTTATCTTGACATTTTTATGGTTGCCTGAAAATTGCTAGTAAGTCGCTAGCATATTTTTGGCACGCCACTGCATCATCTTCAGGTGGGATCTTTTGATGGATTGTGTGCTGCTCAGTCCTCCTTGTGAATTTCCTTGTTCACCCACCTCAACCATTTGCGCAGTTTGAATGCCAGGGAAAAGCTGCATCACAGAAGGTGTAACACAAAATACAGATTTATAGACCAGTTTAAGATAATGGATGCTAATAATGAAACACATGGGCACACGCCTGTTTGTCCTAGTCTGGAATCCCAGGTAATTATTTGGTCATTTTTCCTATTGGGGTCTCTAGACCGGTCCCATTCATAGTTTGCAATTCTTCGAGCGTTTGCTGACGATCTTGTCTTCAATTGCAGGTTTCCAGTCTGTAAGGTATTTGGATTTGAGTGGTCAGGTGAGAGTACGCACAAAGACAAGGTAATTCTGTTTACGTTCCTCGTTGGGTTGGGGGTTGCTGGGTAAATAGATTCACAATCTGCACCCCTTTTCTTTTGCAGCTTTGTGAGACGTACTACGAATACAATTGCACAGGCAGACGTGAGTACAGGCAGAACAAACCGGTAATTGTTTGGTAGAGTTAAACTGGTGCATCTTCTGTTGCAGGTTTCGCAGACAGTACCCCACACATTTAAACGGGCGTACGTGAGTACAAGCAGAAGAGGTAATTGTTTGGTAGGGTTAAACTGGTGCATCTTCTGTTGCAGGTTTCGCAGCCAGAACCCCATACATTTAAACGGGCGTACGTGAGTTCAAGCAGAAGAGGTAATTGTTTGGGAGAGTTAAACTGTGGTGCATCTTGTACATTGTAGTATAATATACTTACCCATGATTTCTTCTGTTGCAGGTTTCGCAGCCAGAACCCCATACATTTAAACGGGCGTACGTGAGTACAAGCAGAACAGGTAATTGTTTGGGAGAGTTAAACTGTGGTGCATCTAATACATTGTAGAATAACTGATTGCATTCATGAGCTAGGTGTCAACGTAAGCCATGTTCCCTTATTTTGCAGGCTTTGTGGCACAGCAGGTTCAAACCGGCGGGCAGGGAAATGTTCAAGCGCAAAGCTGTAACTTTGGGAGTGTGGGGTGCTTCACCACAAAGGAAGAAATGTTGCCTTGTATTCAAGGGAGAGTGGATGAAAGAAATTGTGGAGGCTGAGACACAGAAATCACGAAGCAAGGTTCGTGTGCAACTCGGGGAACTATTTCAATACAGTCCAGACGTGGGCTTGATTTGCAAAGCATGTGCCGAAGCCAAGATTGTTGGGGACTTTTCTACAGGGAAGAAATGGAGTGATGGCTGGAAACTGGATTACATGAAACGCCATCTACTTAGCAAAGTACACAAGTCTGCCATGGTGATATTGAGAAACAGAAGTGCTGCTGCCAGGTTTGGTTATGGAGTGCGGGCAATGCTGACAGAAACTGCCACTGACAAAGCAAATAGAATGGAAGTAGTTGAACGCCAAAGATCTATGCCTGAGGAGATAAAGATTCTCATCAACAACGTGTTGCTGGCAGTCAAGATGAATACTTCAATGTTATCTGTACAAGACATCCAAGACCACCTAGCTTTGTATGTGAAGATACCAGACTGCTGGAGGAGCAAGAACTATGCCTTTGAGTTCCTTGAGGCCATCAATATCGTGATACACTGTGAAGCTATGGCAGAACTTCGGCACGCTTTGTATCACACATTGATAATTGATGAGAGCACAGATATTTCTGTTACAAAAATGCTCATCCTGTACTTCAAGTTCCGACCTGCAACATCAACAAAGCACAAAACACAGTTTGGGGGCACAGTGAAGCTGACTAGTTGCAATGCTGAGGCTATCACTACTGCCGTGAAAGAATTCTACACTGCCAATGAACTGGACCTCATGAAAATGGTCATGTTCACATCCGATGGTGCGTCTGTGATGCTGGGTAAGAATAATGGTGTTGCTACACGCCTTAAACAATCCATTCCTCATCTAGTTGAGCAGCATTGTGTCGCCCATCGAGAAGATTTGGGAGTTGATGATGCCTGGAAGAGGGTTCCAATGATTAAAGAGATGGAGACATTGAGGACTGTCTACACTGTGTTCTCCAGATCTCCTGCAAGGAAGTCCAAGCTGGATGAAATTGCATCGGTCACTGAATGTGAAGTGGTCTCTTTTCGACCACTGAATGAAGTCCGGTGGCTTTCAAGGCATTTTGCTGTTGGTGCACTAATTCGTAATTACGAGGCTGTTCTTAAGTACTTTGAGCATGAGAAAGTTGAGGAGAATGATCCAGTTGCTAAATATTGTTACAAAAAGCTATCAGACTCCAACTACCATATTTCCCTTGCAGTACTTAATGACATTCTGGGTGAATTTGCATCTTTGTGCAAACTATTCCAAAAAGTTCTTTGACTACTGTTGAAGCTGTACAGTATGCAAGAGCAAAGATTGGCCAAATTAAGCAACAGTATTTGGGGGACACTGTCTTTTGGAGCAGCAATGTAAGAGATCTGATGGTGTTGTACAAGGAAAGGCAAGAGTTTGACAGTGGGCCTATTTTGTCTTTTGTTTCCCTTCTTTGTGAGCACATGCAAAATAGGTTCCCTGAAGATGAACTGAAAGAATGGGCAATTTTTGAAATCCAGGCAATAGCAACACAATCACATTTTGATTTTGGGACTGAGAATATACAAAGACTTGTTGAAAAGTATAAAAATGTCTTGGTCCTGGGTGATTGTGAAACACCAGAAGATGTTGTTCGACAGTACAGAGACTATAAATATGTGGTGGCAGAACATGTAAAGGGTGGGTTATTTACCACCTTTCAAGACATGGTGAATTTCACTGTACGCAATGCTGCTCAGTATAGTGTGGTGTCTCAGCTTGTTGATGTCTGCGCAACGTTTCAAGCATCTAGTGCAGATTGTGAACGAGGATTCAGCCTCATGAATACTATCAAGAGTAAATTGAGGAATAGACTAGAGCAGAAGCATTTGGATATGCTGATGAGGACAAAGGCCTACCTCCTGAATGGGAAAGTTGACCTAGATAGAGTTTATCAGCACTGGAAAAATGGCAAGGATCGCCGTGAGAAGCAACCCGGTCACCCATCTAGTGATGCCACTTGACGTATCTTAACGGCCCTCTCCCTTATTGTGTATATGTGATATTGTATAGGCTCTCAACATTGCCCCACCCAATGAACAGTGCTCCAATTAAGAATATTTATTAAAATCTTATGATGGTACCACCGTTGAAGTCTTGTGCTTTTCTAAACCTGAAGTGTACTTGCCTGTGTAACCAATTCATGTCATGGCGTGTTTATCCAATTTGCAAACTGTCCTTAAGACCCTTAACGTGGCGCTGTATGTGTGAAAATGCACCATCTTTTCACTTTTTTAAGTAAACTTTTGGAGAGACAATTGGCGCTGCACACACGCGCGTTCTGGTTCCTGGCACACATAGCCATGGTTGCAGCGCACAGAGACCCTCCACTGCCGCACACAGAGGAAAAAAATTAGAGGGAACATTGCTCATAATACCAAAAAACTCTTCTCCACCATCAAGGAATTCACAAAACCATGCAGCGAAACAGACGTCCCACCATCCCAAGACCTCTGCAACAGACTCAACACCTTTTGCCACCTTAAGATTAAGATGATCTACGACAACTCTGAAAACCAAGACCTCCGCACCGCTCCCCCTACAAACGACGCCAGACGACAGACCCTGCTCAAATGGACCCATCTCACGACAGAAGACACTTTGAAAAGCATCCACTCAGGAGCACCCTCAAACCCCTGCCCACCCCCCCATCTTCCACAGAGCCACCTCGGCCAGCGCACCTAAATTATGCCAGACTATCAACTGCTCCTTCGAAAACGCCACCTTCCCCGACGACTGGAAACACGCCGAAGTCAACCCCCTTCTTAAGAAACCCTGCGCAGACCAGACGGACCTCAAACTTCAGGCTCATCTCCCCGCTTCCTTTTGCAGCCAGTCAGTCATCGAAAAGTCCGTCAACACCCAACTAGCAGACGTCATAGAAGCCAATAACAATTTCAACAAGCATTGGCATAGCCAATAGGTCTCGCCTTTGGGACCTTATAAGTATTTAGTTATACAGCACAATATCCTCAGTGCAACAACATTAACTGTTGCATGGCTAAACAGTTATAAGGTCCCAAAGGCGAGACCTATTGGCTATGCCAATGCTTGTTGATAGTGTTGTGTTGCTGTTGTGGAGCTGAGTGGTGGAGTGGGGGTGCAGAGTGTTGCTGTGGTATAACTGTGGTGGGGCTCAGCGATACTGTAGTGGTACTGTGGTAGTGGTAAGTGCTGCTGTGGAGATACTGAATGATGGTGGGGTGGTGCTCATTGATGCTGTTGAAATTTACAGTGATGCTGTGGTTGTGCGGAGTGGTCCTGTGGTGATGCTAAAAGATGCTGTGTTTAAGAGAGAGAATAAGAGAGTGTGTAAATAGTGAAAGCATGAGAAACTGTTTCAAATAATAGGTAGTAATGTTATAAATAAACTAATGTAACTGATAAATTGTGACGTGCGGAATGGTGCTGTAGTCGTGTAGAGAGATGCTGTGGTGGTGCTTAGTGGTGAAGTTTGAGTGGTGCTGCTGAATGATGGTGTGGTGGTGCTTACTGATGCTATCTTCCTGCAGAGTGATGCTGGGGTGGTGCTTTTTGATAGTGTTGTGTTGCTGTGGTGGAGCCGAGTGGTGGAGTGGGGGTGCAGAGTGTTGCTGTGGTATAACTGTGGTGGTGGTCAGCGATACTGTAGTGGTACTGTGGTAGTGGTAAGTGCTGCTGTGGAGATACTGAATGATGGTGGGGTGGCGCTCATTGTTGCTGTGGAGATTTAGAGTGATGCAGTGGTTGTAGTGATGCCAAGAGCTGCTGTGTTTAAGAGAGAGAGTAAGAGTGTGGAAATAGTGACAGCACGAGATTTTTTTTAAATAATAGGTAGTAATGTATTATAAATAAACTAATGCAACACATAAATTGTGACATTTGATGGAAAAAGTTAGTGAAAGTGTGTCCTGTGAATAAAGTGTACGTATGTTGCGTTGCCCTGTGGTAGCTGCTTGTTGTAGGAGACAGTAGTGAAATAAGTGTGCCAGTGATTAGAATATGCCTATTGAATTAGTAGTTTTTTAAACCCAAAAAGCAACATATTGAGGTATTTGTGTGAGATTTTCAAACGAGTTTACAGTTACTGTGGATAAAATGTAGTCCTGCTACCAAGGCTGTTAGAGAAAGTATTAAAAATCTACGCTTCTGGGAGATCGAAATGTGTTTGAAAAATGCAAATAAAAGTTCTAAAGTAATTGAAAGTGTAAAATAAAATCCAACAGCATAATCCCAATAAGGCTGTTACACATTGGAAAATAATTTGTTATATTTTTTACGTGTGGATTAGCTATGTACGTACCCCCCTTGTGTTTAAAGCACAAGTTACTAACTTGTGTAACGATATATCTGTAAGAGACAGTAGTTAGTGACAGATTCCTTACCTTAGAATATCCCCAGGCGTCAGGCTTTATCCGGAAAGTTTTTGCGTAGCAGTACCCTTGCGCGTCGGTAGGCGGCGTCGTGCGGCTCCGCGTCCGTCGTCGGCGTCGTGATCGCCGGGATGACGTCGCGGGCAGTAGCTTAGACGCCGCCCCTGCGCGCTGACGTCAGTTCTGTACACGACTTTCCGCGCCAGGAACGCATAGCCATGCAAGAAGCTGACATAGGTGTCTGAAAAATACTAGGGCCCTGAAAGGGATGTCCTTAACCCTAGAAATCAGTTCGCAGAACGGGGAGGATGGGTGGGCGGTGAGAATCTGTCACTAACTACTGTCTCTTACAGATATATCGTTACACAAGTTAGTAACTTGTGCATCTGAAAGAGACACGTTAGTGACAGATTCCTTGCCTTAGAATAGATACCCCAGCAATACCAACCCCGGTGGTGGGTCTGCGAACAAAGATCAGACAAGGAAGTCCTGGAGGACAGAACGGCCAAAGAAGCCGTCCCTCCGGACCTGACTGTCAAGGCAGTAATGCTTTGTAAACGTGTGCAGCGAGGCCCACGTAGCTGCCTGACAGATAACCGGCAGCGGAACACCGCGGCCCAAGGCCGTGGTTGCAGCTGTTGCCCTGGTGGAATGGGCACGCAGCCCAACAGGAGCCTCCTTCTTAGCCAAAGAATAGCAGGCCTTGATGCACAAGGTAACCCAGCGGGAGATGGTTCGTTTGTGCACCGCCCGACCTTTTTTGGCGCCCACGTAGCCAACAAAGAGCTGGTCATCCACCCGGAAGTGTTTTGTGCGGTCGATATAGAAGGAGAGCGCACGTTTTGGGTCCAGACGGTGGAGCCTCTCCCTCTCTGGAAGGATGCGGAGGCGGAAAGAAGGTAGGCAAAGTGATGGTCTGCCCAATGTGGAAGGCAGTAACCACCTTTGGCAAGAAGGACGGACGCGTCCGAAGAACAACCTTGTCTGGATGAACAGACAGAAAGGGAGGTTTGCAAGATAGAGCCTGGAGCTCACTCAGCCGCCGAGCGGAGGTGATGGCCACCAGAAAGGCTGTCTTCAGAGTCAGAAGACGAAGAGGACAGTTATGTAGAGGCTCAAAGGGAGCGCACATTAAAAGGTAAGAACCAAGTTCAATTCCCACTGAGGCATTACAAACGGAACAGGAGGGAAGAGGTGTGTAATGCCTTTTAAGAACCTGTTAACAACAGGGGACTTGAAAAGGGAGGGCTGATCAGGGAGCCTGAGGAAGGCCGAGATAGCACAAAGATAACCCTTGATGGTACCCAGGGCAGAACCCTGTTGGGCCAGAGAAAGAAGGAACAGAAGGACCTCAGAAAGAGGGGCAGAAAGGGGATTCACAGCCTTTGCTGTGCACCATGCCACAAATTTGTTCCACCTGCAGGCGTATACCACCTTAGTGGAGGGACGCCTGGCTGCCAGAATCACATCACAAACTTCGGGAGGCAAGTCGAAAGGAATCAACTGCCGCCGCTCAATCTCCACGCAAGCAGGTGTAGACTGGACAGGTTCGGGTGGAGGACCGTCCCCTGCTGCTGCGACAGAAGATCCTCCCGAAGAGGCAGACGGATCGGGGGATCTACGCTCATACTGAGTAGCTCGGGATACCAAACTCTTCGAGCCCAGTCCGGAGCCACAGGATGACTTGTGCCCGGTCGTGCCGAATCTTCTTCAACACTCTGGGTAGAAGTGGTATAGGCGGAAAGGCGTACAACAGACCGCAACTCCACTTGCGACAAAAAGTGTCGCCGAGCGAGTTCTGCCTTGGAAATTCCAACGCGCAGAACTGATGACATTGCGCGTTCTCTTCGGTGGCGAATAGATCTAACCAAGGCTCTCCCCATTGTAGAAAGAGTCCTTGCGCCACTTCCGAGTGAAGACGCCATTCGTGATCCATCATGCACCTGCGGCTGAGTTCGTCCGCCCTGGCGTTCAGGGAACCTGCCAGGTGTTGAACCATCAGGAACATGCCCTGATGTTCCAGCCTTGTCCAGAGGCGCAGAGCCTCCTGACAAAGGGTCCAAGACCCCACCCCGCCCTGTTTGTTGCAGTACCACATGGCGGTGGTGTTGTCTGTGAACACCTGCACTACCTTCCCTTTGACAGAGGGAAGGAATGCCTTCAGTGCAAGTCGGATCGCCCGGAGCTCCAGAAGGTTGATATGGAGCCGGGACTCCGCCGGAGACCAGAGGCCTCTGATCTCCGCCTCTCCCATGTGACCGCCCCATCCCAGAAGGGACGCGTCCGTCACAACTGTGTGCTCTGGCTGGGGAAGGGAGAGGGATCTGCCCATGACCCATTGCCGGTTCGAGAGCCACCACTGCAACTGTTTTGCAGTCCCCTCCGAGATCTGGACGTGATCGGACAGGTTGCCCTGGTGCTGCGCCCACTGGAACTTCAGGTCCCACTGCAGAGCCCGCATATGCCATCTGGCATGATTGACCAGCAGGATGCAGGAGGCCATGAGGCCCAGCAGCCTCAGGGTCATCCGTACCGAAACCCAGGATAAAGGCTGAAAGATCGGAATCATAGCCTGAATATCCCGGACTCGCCGTTCGGGAGGATAGGCCCGAAACTGCGTCGTGTTCAGAACTGCTCCGATGAAAAGGAGCTGTGGAGAAGGAATCAATCAGATGCGACTTCGGCACATTGATGGAGAACCCCAGCGAGTGCAGGAGTTCGGCCGTAGTCTGGAGGTGGGAGACGACTGCCTGGGACGAGCCCGCCTTCAGCAGCCAGTCGTCGAGGTAGGGGAAGACTGAAACCCCTGCCCAGCGCAGATGAGCTGCGACCACCGCCATCACTTTCGTGAACACCCGAGGGGCACTGGTAAGGCCAAAGGGGAGCACGGTGAACTGAAAATGCTCGAGGCCTACCGTGAACCGAAGGTAACGCCGGTGGGCCGGCAGGACGAGGGTGTGGAAATAGGCGTCCTGCAAGTCCAACGCTACCAACCAGTCTCCAGGGTCGAGGGCAGTCAAGACCTGAGCTAGGGTGAGCATCTTGAACTTCTCCTTCCGGAGGAAGCGATTGACGTTCCGGAGGTCCAAGATAGGACGCATGTCCTCCTTGTCCTTTTGGGCACCAGGAAGTAGTGGGAGTAGCAACCACGTCCTACTTCTGGGGTCGGAACATGCTCGATGGCCCTCTTGGCCAAGAGGGCCGTGACTTCCTTCTGCAGAAGTACCAAGTGATCCCTGACATGCAGTGGAATTGAGGTGGCATGGCTGGGGGGTGGTCTCGAAGGGGAGGGAGTAGCCCCTTCGGACAATGTCCAAGACCCACCTGTCCGAGGTGATGGGACGCCAGTGGTGAAGGTGATGGCGGACCCTGCCCCCTACTGGCGTGCTGTGCACCTGAAAGGAGGGACTAGGAGGGCTTGGAGGCCGCGGACGGGTTGGAGGTGGTGGCCTGACCCGCACGCTGGTTGCCCGAACCGCCACGGCGGTATCCACGTCCTCGGCCACGCGAAGACGCCTGCTGCGCGGGCCGGTGGCTGGGCTGCTGACGTGACTGGGCGCCCCTTCCGTGGCCACGATAGGGGCGAAAAGCAGAAGGTAGCGGAGGGCGTGTAGCAGAAAGGCCCAGGGACTTGGCAGTAGCCCGTGAGTCCTTAAAACGCTCCAACGCATGGTCTGCTTTGGAACCAAAAAGACCGACTCCATCAAAGGGCATGTCCATGAGTGTATTCTGGACATCACCCGAAAAACCAGTGGTTCTCAGCCAGGCGTGGCGACGCAGCGCCACTGTCGTTGCAATAGATCTGCCCAGCGAGTCGGCGGTATGAAGGCCACAACGTATGGTGTATTTGGCCGCATCCCTTCCTTCCGCAATGGCGCGGGTAAGCAGTGTCTGGACCTCCTCAGAACACTGGGGCAAAAAACAGTCGCCACCGAATCCCACAAGGAGTGGGTATATCGGCCCAAAAGACAAGCGGTGTTGATGGACCGCAAGCCAGCACTGGAGGAAGAAAATCCCTTCTTCCCAAATTGATCCAGGCGTTTGGATTCCCTATCCGGAGGGGCGGTAGGGAAGGCGGTTTGGGAAGCCGAGGCTTGGACAACCAAGCTCTCAGGAGTGGGGTGGACAGAGAGAAACAAGGGGTCGCCCAGAGCTGGGCGATGGCGTCGGGACACGTTCCTATCCACAGGAGCCCCTGTGTTGGGCTTGGAGCAGGCGCCCAAAAGAACGTCAGTGAGTGCATCGTTGAACGGCAGCACAGTCTCCAAGGAGGAGGCTGCCGGCTGAAGCACTTCTGTCAAGAGATTAGTCTTGACCGCCACAGTAGGGAGTCGGAGATGTAAGGCTCCAGCTGCCCTACGCAACACCGTTGCAAAATTGGCTCCCTCCTCCGTAGCCACGGGAGGAGACAGCATGCCAGTGTCAGGGGAAGTATCTAGACCACTGGCATCCCCTAGTTCCTCTGCCCAGTCCTCATCATACTGACACTGTTGTGCCAGAGGGTCCTCAGACCCCTCCCAGTCCTCCTGGTCCTCCTCCGGTTCAAAATAAGGAGGAGGAGGGACATTTGGGACCCAAGGTCTCATCAGCGCCGGAACCGGCGTCGAGCGACGTCGGTCCGGCTCCATGTCCGGAGCCGGAGAGTACATGGGGACGACGCCGCCCGGAGCCCCGGGCGGCGTCAGGAACGGCACCGGAGACATCGGCGGAGGCGTGGTCAGGTCGACCGGCGTCGATGGGGGTTGCGGTACCACCGGAGCCGGGATCGGGGCCGGAGCCGGGACCGAGGCTGGAGGCACGAGCGACGCCGGGACCGGAGTCGTCGGCGACGCCGGGGCAACCCCATCAGGGCCCGCGGGGCCCAAAGGCGCACCGGAGGGACCTTGAGGCCCGAAGAGGCGGGCCATGGCCGACAGGAATTCCTGTACTTGGGCCGGATCCGCCCCGAACCCGGGAAGGACGGGTATTGCGGGGGCGACTCCACAGGCATGTCCGGGGCCGCGGGGACGGTGCCGGGAGGGGCCTCAGCCGAGTCGCGAGACCGGCGAGGCGAAGTCCTAGAGCGATGATGCTTTTGGACTTCTTGTGTTTAGACTTACCGGACGACGAAGACTTGGATCCCGACGACCGGCGAGGACTCCGCGACCGACCCCTCGACCTCTCACGCGACCGGGGCTTGGTGTGGCGCGGAGCCGACTGCCGGGCCTCGAGGAGCTTTCGAGACCGCTCTCGCAAAGCTTTCGGGTTTAGGGACCGGCAGTCGGAATACGACTTCGTGTCGTGGTCTCGCCCGAGGCAGAAGAGACACTCCAGATGCGGGTCTGTGATGGACATCATCCGAGCACAGGCGTCGCAACGTTTAAAGCTGGGCATCCCTACGACATATGAAAGAAAGTGAAAAAATTCACCAAAAAAGTTAGTCAAAAAATGACTAGGGCACTGCTCTTCCCGGATCTGCGCTTGCTGGCGCGGAAAAAGAAGAACTGACGTCAGCGCGCAGGGGCGGCGTCTAAGTACTGCCCGCGACGTCATCCCGGCGATCACGACGCCGACGACGGACGCGGAGCCGCACGACGCCGCCTACCGACGCGTAAGGGTACTGCTACGCAAAAACTTTCCGGATCCAGCCTGACGCCTGTCTCTTTCAGATATAACGTTACGCTAAAAACTTTGTGTAAAAGTGAAGAACTGTTAAAGTACAGGCTTCTGGGTTTAGAAGTTTATAAACTATTGGTAGCTAAAGTGTTGTTTCTGGCGAACTATTAATTAAGGAGGATGTCTGTCTAGCTTGTGCCCCAGTGGCGCCTGGAGTCTGTTTCCTGGTCACATGTGACCTTTGCGCATTGTAATAGAAGTGTCAACAAGCTACTCTGTTTGCAAGCTCCAACCCGAAACACTAATTAATGGGTCTGCGGCATTTCGTGTGATCTTGGTTTCTATTACAACAAGAAAGAGAAAGGGGGGGGAAGGCTGAAAATAAAGTTCCGTTTACAAATTCACCCTCTATTTCTAGGTAAAATTCCACGGCTTTAACCATACTGTACATAAAATGTACTCCTGCTACAAAGATTGTGAAACCAAAGGTTAACAAACTTATTAAGCTAACTAAAAGGGATGGGGAGAAGGGAGGGGGATTGTGAGCAGAAAAAAAGAGGGGGTAGAGGAGCTGTGGAGGCCGAGAAAAGCCTTCAGACGAGCAAATGACAGGAAAGACATATGGTGCCTGGAGCATGCGAGGAATGCGCGTTACTGTGCGCGTACTCGCATGCTCTAGGCAAGCCAAAAAAGCTGTGGTCGCAATTTTTAAAAGCCCACTGACAAAATGTCTCGCCCAGTGCAGCGCTGGCTCAGGGCGAGACCTAAAAACAGGGGAATGGTATGGAGGAACAAATATCTCTTTTTTTACTTACTAATAGGTGTTAGACCTGGCACCATTGGCGTGGGTCTCCCTTCCATTTTTTGCTGTTGCCTCATGTTTTTGCTGGTTTTAGATGCTTTTGGGCACTGTGCCTCTGCTGTTCAGTGCCACAGTTCAAGTGCTCCCTATGGTAAATTGATGTATGGATTAGTGACTCCATGATTGGCTTATTTGGCTTACTGTCAGACCCTAGTACAGTGCACTGCGTGTGCCCAGGGCTTGTAAATCAAATGCTGCTGGTGGGCTTGCAGCACTGGTTGTGCCACCCACCGGAGCAGCTTGTAAAGTGTGTCTCAGGCCTGCCATTGCAGAGCATGTGTGCAGTCTGGTACTGCCATGTTGACTGGGCAAGTGTACCCACTTGCCAGTCCCTAAACCTTCCCTTTTATATATATTAGTCACCCCTAAGGTAGGCCCAAGGGCAGGGTGCATTGTAGGTAAAGGTAGGACATGCCCTGGTGTGTGTGGCATGTCCTAATAGTGAATTACAGCCATTTTCGTTTTTCACTATTGCAAGGCTACCTGCTCCCCATAGGCCAGAATGGGCAGTTAGATTATTACATCTTATAATCCTAACTGACTCAGGGAACCAGGTAGAAATTCGAGTTTAGTACGCCTGAACACAGAATGATAAAATACATCTTTTAGTGAAGTTGGTTTTAACATTGTGTTTGAAAATACCACTTTTAGAAAGTAGATATTTTCTTGCCTAACTATCCAAGCCTGCCTCTGCTAGGTTGTGTATTCCTTGTCTGGAGTTTGAGTGACAGGGGCTGGGGGCTTCCAGGAGACAGGGTGAGTCAGCACAGGGCTGAATAGAGAGATCTGCATGCAGATAGGAGGGAGGAGTTGCACCTGGGACCTGAATAGGGCTGTGCCTTTCCTCCACAATGCTGGCTCCACCTCCTGTGGTGTGTCTGATGTCCCTGGCCTACACTGTGAAAGGAAAGAAGGAGTCTCGTCAACAAAGTGCTCCAGGACTGACCAGAACTGGTTTTGGACTAGGCAAAGGCCTCTCTGCCTTCAGAGAACAAAGAGAAAAGTAGTATAAATATTGGGACCCAGACCCAAGAACTTTAGATCACTTCTGGGAATCAAGACGAACCTTTGCTGAGGAGAAGAACCAGGAAGCTGAAGGAGGAGACTGCCCCTGTGCTGTGTGTTTGGGGGTTGGCCTGCAGTGGTTGCTTCATTGCCAAAGAAAGGAGAAAAGGACTGAGTGTGCTTTCTATCAACTTGAAGAAGAATCTCCAAGGGCTTGAACTAGAGCTTGCCTCCTGCCTGAAGTCTCAGGGATACAAGACTTCACCAACCAGCTCCCCCCTGAATTCCCTTGCTGGGAATTGAAGTGCCTGCTGCTGTGCTGGGCCTTCTGAGAGACTGCGTGTCGCTGGGAGCGCGATGCAACAACGAGAAGCGCATCGCCGAGGAAGCGAGACGCCGCTGTCATCATCGCATCGCAGAAGCGCGGCGCATCGCCGGAGAAGCGGGACGCTGCCACAGAGGACATCGTCGCATCACCGGAGAAGCGCGTCGCAGGGCCTGTCGCGGCTCCCAAGATCATCGAGTCGCCGCACGGCCGTCGGGCGTGCACGCATCGCACCAACGTTGTCGCATCGCAGCCAAGACGCCATTTTTATCGCATCGCACCTGAGAAGAGTATCGCATCGAGGTGCCATCTGTCGCATCGCACCGGAGAGCAGTAAGAAACCGACACATCAACTCCCCACACAGTAAGGAAGCGAGCATCAACTCCCCAGCGCAGCAGTAAGGAACCGACGCATCCACTCCCCTGAGTGTACGGAACCAACGCATCACCTTCCCTGCGACCCTTTTGTTTTCTTTGCGTTACGCATTCAAGGTACATTGAGAGTAAAGTGTCGCATCTACAACTTGAGAGAACTGAACTATTTTATAACAGTCTAAAGTCTATTTTTGAGTACAGTATTGTGGATTTTTGTCGTTTGGTCTTGTGTTAAGTCTATATAAAAATACTTATTTTTATAAATACAACCTGTGTGGTGTCCATCTGTAGTGTTGTCACTGTATTACTGTATGTGTTCACAAATGCTTTACACACTGCCTCTGAGATAAGCCTGCCTGCTCGTGCCAAGCTACCAAGGGGGTGAGCAGGGGTTATTTTAGGAGAGTAGCCCCTCACCCTGACTAGACGCAAGGGTCCCTATTTGTCACAGGTACCTACCTATGTCAACTAGAGACCCCCAAATCTAACAATAGGGAACATCAAATTACCCTATCATGGGTTCATTGTCCCATTACAATTTATGGAAAGTTCATTTAAACAAAACACATACCATGAAGACATTCTTTGAAAAGATCAATCATTATTTCTTTTTAGACTGAAAGACATAAAAATACATATATACGCAAACGTTTACATCACAAACATTTATAACACAAAAAACACAAATCAAATTAAAGTTGCCAGTACCCACTTATTTCTAACAGTGATCACACAATTATTCTAGGTAATCCACTGCGAGGTCGTCCTCTATGCACACTAGGTTCTCACACCTCTACAAACATTAATCAAGTGCGCATAATCAATTATGATAATTCTCATATTTAGGGCAGACTCCTCATATCCAATACTTTCGACGCGTTTCAGCCCCCAATTTCTTTCGGGCCTCTTCAGGACCAGGGTAAAGGAACCAACCTAAGGTAATCCAGAAAATACATTTATACACAAAACACTAATATAATAACTGTCCTCTCAATTGCACCAGACATGCTGAGTTCAGGACATGCAGGGTGAAAAATCCTATCAATAGGTGAATCAGGTAGTGGAGGAATGAGTGTCAAGGAAACAACTAAAAAATAAAGTCAATAATAGTAATAGAAAAAACCTTACTACTCTAACAAAGTGAAACTGTGTAGAGTGACGTCCCGCCACACCGTGACAATTAAGCATCATTACTCCAACTCCAAATACATTCTCGTGTAGCGCTTTCCAAAACCCACGTATTCCAACAGCCCATATGTGTGGGATAAGTGGTACACTCAAAACATGAACATGCCAGCAAACACTCACGGGATGGACGCCACTAATGGCTCAATTCCGACTTCATTGTACCCCTCTTAATATAGTGTGGGCTGTATCACAAAGTTCCAAAAAAGGCCTGTAAAGAATAGTTCAAACTGTCAGGGTGAATGACCTCAAAACATTCTTCCCCATTACGGGTGCCTAAAACGTGATTACACGTAAACAAACTAGCATCCAAGCTGTACATACCTCTCCTTATTCAAATCTGGTCTCTCTTCAGCCGACGCCTTCTCTCATGCATCAATAGCCTCGCATACAACAATTGGCGCTGTAAGAAAAACAAAATATCCTCTGTAGCCTGACTACCAATATATTATAACCGGTAATACTGAGTTGCCTATAAGTGTCCACCTTCTTACCTCGCCATTACGGGTCCAGTAACGTAGAAACCGCTCCGTAACTTCTGACGTTTCTCGCGTCCTACCGCTCCGGCTATTTGAAACTAAGCAATCCCCTGATGCGTCATTATGTAAAAGACTCATCCGGAATCGATGGACAGCGAAGACAGACACAGGGCACACTGATGCCTGTTGTCATGGGAACCTGACCCCTGTTATGTAAAACAACAGACTCCAACTACTGAATTCATATCACTAAGTGACGGAAAGAAAACAGCATGCCAACAACACTAATGTTAACTGTCTCTGGGGCTTGAACCCTCACGGGTGGTGCTTTGTCTTCCCTATACACGGGCCACAAAAGGACTGTACTCAAATCCAGTCCCTACATTTAAGAACTCTCACACCTGAGTTCCAAACCACGATATCTTAACTTAGGATAGCTGCCTACATCTGATTTACAAGACTACATCCTGCCTCCCCAGCATGTCGGTGCAATCTGGACTTACAGTCTATTTACAAGATAAAAAACATCAATATACAACAAATCTTACACTCTAATATACAATACAGAAAACACTGTGTGTCACTGTTTTCAGCTGGCTATATACATATATACAAAAGACACAACTCATCTTTCAAATAGATATATCCTCTGCTTCAAATCAATGCCCAGATCTCATCACGGTCATTCAGACCATTTATTGCAGTTTGATATTTCTCGATCATCCGGGCCTCAAGTCTGTTCAATTTGGTTTGTAAACTCATTTTATCATGTGACGTCACCACCAGGAGGACAGACCAAATTATACCATTTTCATTGAGCTCAAGCTCTACAAAGTGTTGGACTAATGGCGCCCCGTGTCCTACAACGTATTCTGGACTTATGCTGCAACACTCGCTTTTTCACTGCCTGTGTGGTTTGTCCAATATAGGACTTACCACACGGACATGTGAGAGAATACACAACATTTTTGGTGTTACAATTAGAGAAACAATATTGTGTATGCTTTTTATTGTTTAACATGATGAATTTCGAGTCACTAGTATTGGGGCACGCAACGCAATTATTACATCTAAAATGCCCTACCAATGGTGGGAGACCCAACAAGCCTCTAAGGTCCTTCTTAGGTTGTTGTGTACGTGAGGCCTCCACCAAATGTTGTCTTAAATTTTTCCTTTCCAGAACGAAAAGAGGGGCTTCGGAATATTCAAATGCTGTATCAGCTTCCAATTCCGTAGGATAATCTGCTTAACTTTATTAGCCTTTGGGTTAAATGTTAATACACGTCATCAAATTATTTGAACCCTGTTTATCCCGAGGGATCAAAAGATCTTCTCGTGGTGTGAACCAGGCTCGCTTTAAGGCAGCTCGAACCAATTTCTTTGGGTAGCCTCTCTCGCATAACTTATGCCGTAAATTTTCTGCATTCAAGAAGTAATCAGTTTTACTAGATCAATTCCGCCTAATTCTCAAAAACTGCCCATAGGGAAAAATTTTCTTTCAGATTTCTGGGGTGACCACTCGTGTAGTGCAACAATGTGTTGCGGTCTCTGGGCTTGATATACAGGCTCACTTTTAATTTTCTGTCATTGTTGGCTATCCACACATCTAAAAAGTTTATTTTTTCTTTACTGGCTGTTTTAGTAAAACTTAAATCGCGTGTGCGTGAATTTAACCAAAGATGGAATTGTTCTAGGGACTCCTGATCTCCTGTCCACACCATAAATATATCATCAATGAATCGCACCCACTGTGCAATTTAAAAGGAGTTGATTCATTGAAAATATATTGTGTCTCGAAACAATCCATAACCAAATTTGCTATTTCAGGGGCGAAGCAACACCCCATTGCCACGCCTTTGACTTGTAAGTATAGGTCTTCTTTAAAGGCAAAAAAATTATTCTTAAGGCATATTCTGGCCAGGGCAGCTATAAAGTCTGTTGGTACCTGGTGTGGTCTTGTTCTTTTATCTAATACCATTTTAAGTACAGCAAGTGCCTCCTCTTGAGGAATGTTAGTGTACAAACTTTCAATGTCGAACGTGACCAACATTTGTTGGTCCCCGTCAAAACACTGAGTTCTCAATTTTGGATATAAAGTCCATCGCGTCCCTAATGTATGCCTTGGTCTCAACAACAAAAGGTTTTAGAAAGAAATCAATATATTTAGCCAAAGGTTCTAAAAGAGAACCACACGCTGAAATTATCGGTCTACCTGGTGGTTGTTGTATATTTTTATGTACTTTCGGTAGCACATATATATTCGGCGTTTTCTGTGTAGTAGTGTTTAAAAATTCGTATTCTTTTTTGCAGATATAGTTCCCTTCTAAGGCCTCTGTGGTAAGGTGTAAGATTTGGGCTTTTAAACGAGGGGTGGGGTTGTCTGCGATCGGACGATAGTGTTCCTGATTATTCAATTAGTTCATTATTTCTTGATCATATGCATCACTATCCCACAGGACAATCCCCCCGCCCTTATCGGCAGGTTTGATTACTGTAAGGGGATTTTCAGCTAAGTTTTTTAATGCCGTATGTTCTTCTTTTGAAAAGTTAGATTTAAAGAAGATTAGTTTCTCATTTAATTGATCAATTTCCCTTAATATTTGATCTTTGAAAAGCAGGATTTCATTTGGTAAAACAGCACTTTCTGGGCAAAAGGATGACTTATTCTTAAGCCCACTAATGTTTTTTTCAGAAAACTTCACTGTACTCCGCAAAAAAGACTTTCAATCTAATTTTGCGTAAAAACTGGAGCACCTCCGTCTTAGTGTCTACTGGGTCTTGCACCGTTATTGGAACAAACGATAAACCTTTTTGTAATACCTCTAATTCCACACTTGTCAATGAATGTTTAGACAATCCTGCTTTTCGAAGATCAAATATTAAGGGAAATTGATCAATTAAATGAGAAACGAATCTTCTTTAAATCTAACTTTTCAAAAGAAGAACATACGGCATTAAAAAAACTTAGCTGAAAATCCCCTTACAGTAATCAAACCTGCCGATAAGGGCGGGGGGATTGTCCTGTGGGATAGTGATGCATATGATCAAGAAATAATGAACCAATTGAATAATCAGGAACACTATCGTCCGATCGCAGACAACCCCAGCCCTCGTTTAAAAGCCCAAATCTTACACCTTACCACAGAGGCCTTAGAAGGGAACTATATCTGCAAAAAAGAACACGAATTTTTAAACACGACTACACAGAAAACGCCGAATATATATGTGCTACTGAAAGTACATAAAAATATACAACAACCACCAGGTAGACCGATAATTTCGGCGTGTGGTTCTCTTTTAGAACCTTTGGCTAAATATATGGATTTCTTTCTAAAACCTTTTGTTGTTGAGACCAAGGCATACATTAGGGACACGATGGACTTTATATCCAAAATTGAGAACTCAGTGTTTGACGGGGACCAACAAATGTTGGTCACGTTCGACATTGAAAGTTTGTACACTAACATTCCTCAAGAGGAGGCACTTGCTGTACTTAAAATGGTATTAGATAAAAGAACAAGACCACACCAGGTACCAACAGACTTTATAGCTGCCCTGGCCAGAATATGCCTTAAGAATAATTTTTTTGCCTTTAAAGAAGACCTATACTTACAAGTCAAAGGCGTGGCAATGGGGTGTTGCTTCGCCCCTGAAATAGCAAATTTGGTTATGGATTGTTTCGAGACACAATATATTTTCAATGAATCAACTCCTTTTAAATTGCACATTGCACAGTGGGTGCGATTCATTGAGGATATATTTATGGTGTGGACAGGAGATCAGGAGTCCCTAGAACAATTCCATCTTTGGTTAAATTCACGCACACACGATTTAAGATTTACTAAAACCGCCAGTAAAGAAAAAATAAACTTTTTAGATGTGTGGATAGCCAACAATGACGGAAAATTAAAAGTGAGCCTGTATATCAAGCCCACAGACCGCAACACATTGTTGCACTACACCAGTGGTCACCCCAGAAATCTGAAAGAAAATTTGCCCTATGGGCAGTTTTTGAGAATTAGGCGGAATTGTTCTAGTAAAACTGATTACTTCTTGAATGTAGAAATTTTACGGCATAAGTTATGCGAGAGAGGCTACCCAAAGAAATTGGTTCGAGCTGCCTTAAAGCGAGCCTGGTTCACACCACGGGAAGATCAAAGGCTAATAAAGTTAAGCAGATTATCCTACAGAATTGGAAGCCGATACAGCATTTGAATATTCCGAAGGCCCTATTTTCGTTCCGGAAAGATAAAAATTTAAGACAACATTTGGTGAAGGCCTCACGTACACAAAAACCTAAGAAGGACCTTAGAGGCTTGTTGGGTCTCCCACCATTGGTAGGGCATTTTAGATGTAATAATTGCGTTGCGTGCCCCAATACTAGTGACTCGAAATTCATCATGTTAAACAATAAAAAGCATACACAAAATTGTTTCTCTAATTGTAACACCAAAAATGTCGTGTATTCTCTCACATGTCCGTGTGGTAAGTCCTATATTGGACAAACCACACAGGCAGTGAAAATGCGAGTGTTGCAGCATAAGTCCAGAATACGTTGTAGGACACAGGGGGCGCCATTAGTCCAACACTTTGTAGAGCTTGACCACAATGAAAATTATATAATTTGGTCGGTCCTCCTGGTGGTGACGTCACTAACCCTGGGCGTAGTTCGCGTAGTAGCGCTACGCGAAGTGCACTACGCGAGCTACGCGTAGCACTACGCGAACTGCGTAGTGAGGTAGGAAATGCTGTTCGCAATGATTGCACAGTGCCGGATGCTTGTCCGCAATGTGCAATCATTGCAAACGGCATCTTGCAAAGTGCAAGCGGTCGTTTTCTGCCGCTCGAGTAGATTTGTACTCTAGCAGCAGTTTTCTCAACGCGGACTGGTAGTTTCTCATCGCGAGCGGTCGCGAGCATACACGACCACTCGCAATGAGAAACCTGACCTCCCCGCGTTGAGAATCTCGCCGGGAGGTTTATTTTCCACGCTTGCGATCGGCAACTTGATGTTGCTGATCGCGAACGAGGAAAAAGTATCGCCGGGATGTCATTTTGCTCGCTCGCCAACTTGACGTTGAGGACCGCGAGCAAGCAAAAAATGCCCGCTACGCGTTTTTGCACTGTGCTACGTGCAATTCGCGTAGCGCGTAGTTGCGCAAACTACGCGAGCGTAGCGTAGTTTTCCGCCCAGGCCTAGATGTCACATGATAAAATGAGTTTACAAACCAAATTGAACAGACTTGAGGCCCGGATGATCGAGAAATATCAAACTGCAATAAATGGTCTGAATGACCGTGATGAGATCTGGGCATTGATTTGAAGCCGAGGATATATCTATTTGAAAAATGAGTTGTGTCTTTTGTATATATGTATATAGCCAGCTGAAAACGGTGACACACAGTGTTTTCTGTATTGTATATTAGAGTGTAAGATTTGTTGTATATTGATGTTTTTTATCTTGTAAATAGACTAAGTCCAGATTGCACCGACATGCTGGGGAGGCAGGATGTAGTCTTGTAAATCAGATGTAGGCAGCTATCCTAAGTTAAGATATTGTGGTTTGGAACTCAGGTGTGAGAGTTCTTAAATGTAGGGACTGGATTAGAGTCCAGTCCTTTTGTGGCCCGTGTATAGGGAAGACAAAGCACCACCCGTGAGGGTTCAAGCCCCAGAGACAGTTAACATTAGTGTTATTGGCATGCTGTTTTCTTTCTGTCACTTAGTGATAAGAATTCAGTAGTTGGAGTCTGTTTTACATATCAGGGGTCAGGTTCCCATGACAACAGGCATCAGGGTGCCCTGTGTCTGCCTTCGCTGTCCATCGATTCCGGATGAGTCGTTTACGTAATGACGCATCAGGGGATTGCTTAGTTTCAAATAGCCGGAGCGGTAGGACGCGAGAAACGTCAGAAGTTACGGAGCGGTTTCTACGTTACTGGACCCGTAATGGCGAGGTAAGAAGGTGGACACTTATAGGCAACTCGTATTACCGGTTATAATATATTGGTAGTCAGGCTACAGAGGATATTTTGTTTTTCTTACAGCGCCAATTGTTGTATGCGAGACTATTGATGCATGAGCGAAGGCGTCGGCTGAATAGAGACCAGATTTGAATAAGGAGAGGTATGTACAGCTTGGATGCTAGTTTGTTTACGTGTAATCACGTTTTAGGCACCCGTAATGGGGAAGAATGTTTTGAGGTCATTCACCCTGACAGTTTGAACTATTCTTTACAGGCCTTTTTTGGAACTTTGTGATACGGCCCACACTATACTAAGAGGGGTACAACGAAGTCGGAATTGAGCCATTAGTGGCGTCCATCCCGTGAGTGTTTGCTGGCATGTTCATGTTTTGAGTGTACCACGTATCCCACACATATGGGTTGTTGGAATACGTGGGTTTTGGAAAGCGCTACACGAGAATGTATTTGGAGTTGGAGTAATGATGCTTAATTGTCACGGTGTGGTGGGACGTCACTCTACAGTTTCACTTTGTTAGAGTAGTAAGGTTTTTTTCTATTACTATTAATGAGTTTATTTTTTAGTTGTTTCCTTAGTAAACAACAAAGGGGACAATGAGGGCTTGATAAAGGTCCACCGTACTTGCCCTGGGTAGAACTAGAAGACAAAAGAGGTACGGTGTTCCTGGGTGGCAAGCTGGCCACCTTGTTAGTACTCAGAGTGGTGGGGAGGTGGGAAATACCTCCTTTCGGAACTAGGACCCTCACACACCCAGCAAGCTAGGTGTCATGCTTCATCATATAGGTCTGCTCCTCGTCGAGCCGGCGCTGCAATGCTCGACGGGCACCCATAAAGGGGCTCTTTATCGGAGATCTTTTGTTCCTTGCCGTATAGGTGCCGTGGGTGTGAGGGGCCTGGTAAGATGTAGATGTGGTGCGTGGGTTAAAACAGGTAAGGGAACCCTCTATAATTATTTTTATTCTGGAGAAGTCACAACCTGATTAAAAAGTAAAAAGAAGGACGGCGACTATTTAGTTTTAATCTGACAAAAATTACGCTCTACCCCTTAGTGGTCAACATGTTTCTCGCCTATAAAATGTCTCTAATAGATCAGTTGGCGATTCCTCAGGACCTAGTGACTAAATGAAAACTATCTACAGTGTGTGGTGTGGTTCTACATACCACTTCTCTCGGTAGGATGTTGCCCCGGAGAAAAGCAGCCAACCTCTTAAGGATTCAAGTGCTGCTTCATCAGACCGCAGCGGAGTATATGGACACCCAACGTAGTGTCGCCGCTCCCGCTCAGAGCAGTCCGGCTCACCTACCCGCTCCGCTGCATCAGGAAGGAGTCGTTTACATAATGACGCATCAGGGGATTGCTTAGTTTCAAATAGCCGGAGCGGTAGGACGCGAGAAACGTCAGAAGTTACGGAGCGGTTTCTACGTTACTGGACCCGTAATGGCGAGGTAAGAAGGTGGACACTTATAGGCAACTCGTATTACCGGTTATAATATATTGGTAGTCAGGCTACAGAGGATATTTTGTTTTTCTTACAGCGCCAATTGTTGTATGCGAGGCTATTGATGCATGAGAGAAGGCGTCGGCTGAAGAGAGACCAGATTTGAATAAGGAGAGGTATGTACAGCTTGGATGCTAGTTTGTTTACGTGTAATCACGTTTTAGGCACCCGTAATGGGGAAGAATGTTTTGAGGTCATTCACCCTGACTGTTTGAACTATTCTTTACAGGCCTTTTTTGGAACTTTGTGATACAGCCCACACTATATTAAGAGGGGTACAACGAAGTCGGAATTGAGCCATTAGTGGCGTCCATCCCGTGAGTGTTTGCTGGCATGTTCATGTTTTGAGTGTACCACTTATCCCACACATATGGGCTGCTGGAATATGTGGGTTTTGGAAAGCGCTACACGAGAATGTATTTGGAGTTGGAGTAATGATGCTTAATTGTCACGGTGTGGTGGGACGTCACTCTACACAGTTTCACTTTGTTAGAGTAGTAAGGTTTTTTCTATTACTATTATTAACTTTATTTTTTAGTTGTTTCCTTGCCACTCATTCCTCCACTACCCGATTCACCTACTGATAGGATTTTTCACCCTGCATGTCCTGAACTCAGCATGTCTGGTGCAATTGAGAGGACAGTTATTATATTAGTGTTTTGTGTATAAATGTACTTTCTGGATTACCTTAGGTTGGTTCCTTTACCCTGGTCCTGAAGAGGCCCGAAAGAAATTGGGGGCTGAAACGCGTCGATAGTATTGGATATGAGGAGTCTGCCCTAAATATGAGAATTATCATAATGGATTATGCGCACTTGATTAATGTTTGTAGAGGTGTGAGAACCTCGTGTGCATAGATGATGACCTCACAGTGGATTACCTAGAATAATTGTGTGATCACTGTTAGAAATAAGTGGGTACTGGCAACTTTAATTTGATTTGTGTTTTTTGTGTTATAAATGTTTGTGATGTAAATGTTTGCGTATATATGTATTTTTTGTGTCTTTCAGTCTAAAAAGAAATAATAATGATTGATCTTTTCAAAGAATGTCTTCGTGGTATGCGTTTTGTTTAAATGAACTTTCCATAAATTGTAATGGGACAATGAACCCATGATAGGGTAATTTGATGTTCCCTATTCGTAAGTAAAAGAAGAGATATTTGTTCCTCCATACCGTTTTTGAAATTGTACTTTCCTTACCCATGTATAGGAGGGTGATTTGGGTATACCCCGGTGATTACGGATAGAAGCCAATAACAGCACGGAGACCACCCTACTCGCCGCCACAAACGACATCCGCTCCCTCCTCGACCAAGGCGAAACGACAGCCATCATTAGCCTGAACCTCTCGGCTGCCTTTGACACCGTCTCCCACTGCACCCAAGCCACCAGACTTCATGACGCCGACATCCGCTGCAAGGCCCTCAACTGGATTTGCTCATTCCTCACCGGCAGAACTCAGCGAGTCAGACTCCCGCCCTAAATCTCGTAACCAACAGAGACCAATTGTGGAGTGCCCCAGGGCTCCTCCCTCAGACCCACCCTCTTCAACATCAAAATGCCCCCCCTCGTAACTATAGTCAGGAACCACAGGCTCAACATAGTCTCTTACACCGACGACACCCAGCTCATCCTCTCCCTCACCAACGAACCAAACCCAACTTCCAAGAAGGGATGGAAGCCGCCTCCACCTGGATGAAGAACAGCTGCATAAAACTTAACTCAGAGAAAACAGTCCTCATCCTTGGCTCCACCGCCCTCCGCATGGGACAACTCCTGGTGGCCCCCTGCCCTTGGAAATCCACCCACGCCGTCGGACCATGCACGAAACCTCAGAATCATACTAGACTCATCGCTCACAATGAAAAGCCAGATCAATGCCTTGTCATCGACCTGCTTCAACATCCTCTGCATGTTTCGAAAAACATTCAGGTGGATCCCACCAAAATCTAGTAAAAACGGTCATGCACGCGGTCATCAGTAGCAGGCTGGACTACGGCAACACTACGCCGGAATCAACAAGAAACTCCTCCAGACCGTCCAGAATGCTGCAGCCAGACTGATCCTCGACATTCCCCCACCACAGCCACATCACCCAACACCTCCGCGATCTCCACTGGCTCCCAGTAGAAAGAAGAATAACCTTCAAACTACTCACCCACGCATACAAGGCCCTTCACTACACCGGACCAACATACCTGAACAACCGCCTCTCCTTCCACATACCCAAAAAACACCTCGGATCAGCAAACTTCTCTCTGGCCACCGTTCCACGCATTTTCTGCAAGACCAGAAAGGGAGGAAAGTCCTTCTTCTACCTCACAGCCAAGGCCTGGAACGTCCCCCTCCACCAAACCCCCACACTGCCCCAGTTCAGGAAGGACCTCAAGACCTGGCTGAGACCCTCACGGCTGAGTAGTTGCGCTTTACCAACCCTGATATATATTTCCCAAACTTTGCCCTGCAAACAAGTCCGCACTCCAATACAGGTAGGTTGCACTACAACTTTTATTTAGATAAAGCGAGCATTTCAGTCCAGGATTCTCCCTTTTAATCTGCCTGACGCGTTTCAGAGATAACAGTCTCCTTTTTCAAAGGCGATATGAGGTCACACACTCTTTCTTCCACAAATCCGTCTTCATACTGATTGATTGAAATGCTCGCTTTATCTAAATAAAAGTTGTAGTGCAACCTACCTGTATTGGAGTGCGGACTTGTTTGCAGGGCAAAGTTTGGGAAATATATATATATATATATACACACACACACACTTTTTTCCTTTTCTTCCATCTTAGGATATTTTATAGGTATTACACTGAAACATTTTTATTTCAGTGGATTTATCTAGCGTTGAGGCAACGTAAAATTAGTCATGGCCACCAGCGATAGGTTTAACCAACCAAGTCTATTTTTACCTATACCTGGCTAACCTTTTTTAATGTGGAAAAAATGGTACAAAACATTTGAAAATTATTCAGTAGCATTTGACAGCAAAGCAATTTCTGCTGAAAGGAAGTTAGCGTTTAGTTTCTTAGGTAATGCAGCATTAAAACATTTTGAAAATGTACAACCTATCCTTACACCGTCTGGAGATACACCATAGAATGTTTTGATTGATGCAATCGGCAGATTACAAAAACAGTTCACTGAAGAACCCAATGTCATGATTGAACGACAGTTTTTATGAAAGAAAACAATATGGTTTAGAATCAGTTGAAGAGTATGTTGCTACTTTGAGGGTGTTAGCAGCTAATTGTGAACTTGTGGCAATGGTGGATGCATACATTAGAAACCGATTTGTGTTCAATTGTGAATCAAAAAAAAAAATACAGAAATGTTTGTTAGCGTGTCATAATTATAATTGTCCAGCTGTAAACAAAAAATGCAAAGTGTTTTCAAAATGGGACATTTTTCTAGTGTTTGTTGTTCAAACAAATTCAGCAATAATACCACTGTCAACAGCGTTGAGTGTAGAAAATACGTTAGAGAATTTGGTTTTAACATTGCTTGATGCTGAACCTAATATGAATAGAAATATGATTCATGCAGAATTTAAAGCACCATTAGGGATTGTGCATATTGGCGAGGGGCTGTTAATGTTATGGCGGACTCCGGTTCACCAATGACCCTTTTTGTCAGAAATCACTTTCAAATCAAAATGTGAAAATATTACCTTGAACAATACGGATATTAATCCAAAAGCGTTTGGCAATTTTGACATAAGTATTGTAGTTTCAGAGCTGCACAGTGCTCACGAAAATATATGTTGCCACTGACGATAAAGATATTGTTGGGTAGTACGATTTGGGTATGTTAGGTGTGATGTTATGTCCTGGGACAGATTGTCCCATTAGATTGAGGGAAATCTCAGTAAATAATGTAGAGCTGATGCAGTCAACTGTGTACAGGATGTAGTTAATAAACATGCTAATGTATTGTCAAACTAAAATGGGATGCATCACCTGTACAACACAAAGTACGTATGGTACCACTTAGTATTCGTGAGGAAATAAAGACACCTAGACAGAGTAGTGAAGGTATAATTGAACCTACTGACAATTCTGAATGGGTTTCGGCTGTGGTTATTGCAAAACAAAAAAAGAAAACTGGAGATTTATGCCTCTGTGCCGATTCGAAATCTTTGAACAAGGGAATTGTCATCCGTTACCTGGGATACAAGAGTTATTGACAGCTGTTAATGGAGCAAAATACTTCTCTAATCTCAATCTCAAATCAGCATATCATAAGATTACATTGGCTGAAGAGTCCATAGATCTCACAACTTTCATCACACCATTTGGGGCTTTTCGGTATTGGAGGTTGCCATTTGGTCTGGCCTCTGCTGCCAGTGTGTTTCAAAAATGAACGGATGTTCTTGTTGAAGGATTGGAAGGTGTTCAAGCTATCCAAGACAACATTTTAATATTTGCAAAAACAATGACTGAACATAATAAGTTGTTAGAAAAAGTGTTGAAAATCCTTGGAAGTAAAGTGTTGACAGTAGGAATGGATAAATGCAAATTTTTAGTCAAGAAATTGATTATTTGGGGCACCAAATTCCTAAGGAAGGTATCAAACCCAAAACAGATTTAGTGGATGCCATGGTCAAAGCAAGCAAACCATTTGACAAAATATCTCTGAAATATTTTTTAGGATTAGGAGTGTACTATGCTAGGTTTGTTCAGGGGTATGGTATTTTTACTGAAACACTGCGTAAATTGCTCAAGAAGAGAGAACAATTTGTATGGACAGTATTACACGAGAAGGCTTTTGAGAAGGTTAAAATCACTTATAGTTAACACTGCCCTCTAACCATTGGATCCTTCTGCCAATTACTACATCACAGTGGATGCTAGTTCATTAGGATTGGGTGCAGTTTTTAGCAAAATTGTAGATGGCACAGAAAACGCAGTGTGCTTTATATCTGGAGCCTTGTGAGGAGCTGAATTGCAGTATAATACTATTGAAAGGGAAGCTCTTGCTTGTGTATGGGCAGTAGAAAAATTAAAGAACTTTGTGGGGCAAGGAATTTGTTCTTCTGACAGATCATAAACATTTAGTGTATATGATGGACAGACCGAAATCTAACAATGCTTTATCAAGACTAGTAAGATTGATATCTAGACTACAGTTGCTGCTTTTATTTTGAAAGCCACTAATGTGAGGAAAAGTGTTATGCATTAGCAGGTCCTTGATTTTAACTTGTGTAATGGATATGTGGAGATGATGGATTTTTATGTAGTTACTATGATATTTTATATTGTATTTATTATATGTTTAATGTTTTTATGACTGTTCTAAACTAGCCGAATAAAGTTTTATGAACAGACTACAGGAGTTTAACCCCAGAAGGATGTGGGGGAACAAGAAGAACTGGATTAGCATGAATTTGTGGTTGCTGATGTTGATGCATTGACATGTGTGATGGTGGTACATAGGAATCAGAATGGCTTAAATGGAGTGCAGAGGATAGCCAATTTTCACTTATTAAACAGTACATGGAAATGGTATGGCCACCACGCAGAAATGTATATACAAAATTGCAAATCTTTGCTCAAGTTGCTGGAGAATGGAGGGTGGCAAATGGAATTCTTTTGAGACAGGATTTTTTTATTCCTTCGGAAGGTATTAGGCAGATATTGATTAGATTGGCACACCAGGGACACATTCGAGTTACCTCCACAAAGAAAACTCAGTCAACATTATTGGTGGCCAGGTATGGACTCTGCAGTTGAAAGGTTTGTGGATGCATGTGCTATATGTGTAGGTTCTGATAAACATTGGAAGGTGACTTGTGAACCATCTAATCAGTCTGAAGCTCCCAGTGTTACCTTGGAAAAAGTATCAATTGATTTTTCTGAACCATACAACATTCTAGGACAAAGAAAGATTTGTAATTGTTCTTATTGACAATTTTTCAAAATGAATATATCATAAATTTGTTAGCAATCCAATTACAGAAGAAGTAATAAACTTCTTAAAGTATGTTTTCCAAATTAAAAGTTTTCCAAAAACTCTAACGTCAGACAATGGAGTACAATTTGCATATAATAGAATGACAATGTTTTTGAAGTCATGTGGTATTACTATTTCGAGGTCACCCCTCTATTGTCCAAAAGCTAATGGTCAAGTGGAAAGGGCCAGTAGATTTTTGAAAGAAGGTACTTAATCAGCATTCGCAAACAACATTCTGGTGGAAAAAAATGTCAAAAACAAACTTTGGAGTTACCACAACACTCCACACACTGCTACAGGGATTTCGCCTCATTATTTGAGGAGAGGGAGGAATTTGCGTACCATTGTTTCTCCTGGGATGAGTAATTTTGGTATGTTTGGATCCAAGGCACATAAAGAAAAATTTGGGAAAACCATACAAAAAGCCAGAAATAATCTACAAGATAAAAAGATCACTTGTAAAGACTACTATGATAAAGTAAATAAAACAAAATCCAAAGAGATCAGCATTGGTGACTGGGCATGAATATCCAAACCCTACATTGCTCGCAAGGGTGAACCTAAATTTATGGATCCTGCACAATAGTAAAATTGACTGGTAGTGCAGTCCTAGTGTATAAAAGAGGATGGTGGAATAAAAGTGCTATTGTTGTTCTTAAACCTGGACAAGAAAGATATGGCAAGATCGTGAGAGCTCAGATGCAAAGACAAAAGGAATGTATTTTGACGATAAAATATTGTATGCAACAAATATGCATAATGATCTGAAAGGACAGAATTTAACTAGCATAGGACATGCTATGGTAGACACAGTTCCTCAAACAAGTAGCTTGAGACAAGAGTTTGAATGTTCACAAATAATGGTTAATGAACAGTACGATGGTGTTAGGGATGAACAACATGATTGTATTGCTAACGAAAGGGAACAAATTCAGGAGAATGCATGTTTGCCATCTCAGAAATTGATTGATGAACGATATTGTTAATAATGTACAACATGATTATACTGTTAATGAAGAAGGACGTGTGCATGAGGAACCGTGTTCATTAGAACCTGCAGATAATGGTATGCAACCATTATAGCTATGTGAAACAAAGAGAAATAAAGATCCAAAAAAAGGGAAGATTGTTTTATATTGATCGTTTTTGATTTTGAATTATTTATTTTCTTCTATTGTATCATTGAAAATGTATACAAGTATCATTTAGTTGTAGTTTAAAAAATAAAAGGGCAACATTTTGTGTGTGTGTAGAGTAAGGTTAAGCCAAATGGTTGAAATGTTTGCATATGGTTCTTAAAGAATGTTGGGGAGGGAATGTGATGATGCTGCGGTGGCCAAGACTGAGTTGGTGTCTATTCCACCATGACTGTGTAAGTTGTGTGCTGCGCTCTTTACTTGTGGATTTCTGTCATCTGATTTTGGTGAATAAACCTCTTCATTTTACTAGGATGCGTGCAGTAGCATTTTTAGAACCGTTTCTCATTGATGACTATTCTCCTGTGAGCAAACTGGCATCAGAAGACCTTCATTTATAGGTCGAGCCTATCAGTGTGCATGCGATGCTCTGCGAGGCATGGTGTATTCAGTACATGGGCTTCAAGACGGCCCATCATTTGTCAATAGTTGTTCCGGGTGCCTTTCTAAATTCTTTACTTTTGAATGGTAAATTATTCCCTTTTGTACCTTCTTTTGGTCTGTCATTCCCTCCTATAACGACTGGCCCCGTTACAAGGCTCATTTTGTTTCTGTCCATTTCAGTTCGTTTTGCGCACTATTTTTTCCGATTACCTGCCTCGTGTTCTGGAAATGTTACAAACGCAAGCAGCTGACCAGTGTTACTGCTTTCCCTTCCCACCCACCATTTCTCTGCGTGTTCTCCCCTTCGCACTTTAGCTTTCACTTATAATCTACAGAGCCTGGGTCACGGACGATTGAGTTGCGCAGTCACAAAGTTAGAAATGTGACTTTACTCGCAAGCTCCCTTTCACCCAATCTTTCATTTTTAGCATTCATTATGTTTCACTCGCTCGGAGCTCCGTTTCTGTAAACAGGGCTGTAAATCTTGTTCTTTATCTAGTCACAAATGTAGCAACTGTGTCTCTGTTCCCAGTGGAAATTCCCCTTTCTTAGTCCTCTACACAGTGCTGTAGCTGCTTCTTTGGTCCGGTCAGTAATTCCTCCATTTTTAGTCCTCTAGACAGTGCTGCAGCTGCGTCTCTGTTCCCAGTGGTAATTCCTCATTCTTATTCCTCTAGCCAGTGCTGCTAGCTGCTACTTTGGTCCCATCTGTATTCCTCATTGTTAGTCCTCTAGACAGTGCTGCAGCTACTTCTCTGGTCCCAGTGGCAATTCCTCATTCATAGTCTTCTAGAGAGAGATGCAGCTGCATCTTCGGTCCTGTCATCAATTCCTCATTCTAAGGGGGGAGGGGTAGGACGACTTAAAACAGCAGCTTCGAATCATGAACTGATCTTAGCAGGACAGGCCAACGGATTAAGCACAGCTGCAGAAATGAGTCACAGTTGGGCCAGTGCAACTTTTCATCCTTCCGTTGTCCACAAAATGCATAGTATTACGGTCAATAATACTTTGAGCAATAAAATAAGATATACGTGTGCTACATAAAGGTCAATAAGGGTAAATTGACAAAATCTATTTCAAGGGCAACGCAGAACACATTTACTAGGGTAAGGGATATGTATACCATCTACAGGCTGTGAAAACAATCACTCTACCTGAACAAACAACTCTCCTACGAGGGGATTACACTCCTGGTGCAAAAGTGAAAAAATAAAAATCTACATAGGGCCCGGAAACTCTCAGATCTGCAATCTCTTTGAAGTACATTCTACGGGGCCAATGTTACAATGAAGGAGGTAGCAGAGAAAGTGATATACAGGAGCACAAAGTAGTGAAAAATACAGCATTAGGTGTCAATTTATACAAGTATTAAGACTGCCACGTTAAAGTATTTTGAAGGCTGCAGGTGGGTAGTGATATTTAAAAGAGTTTTGCTGATGAGGACGTGATCTGGAAAATAGGTTACCAGAAATAAAGTGGCCTTGGTTTTTCTTCCGATTGTCTGTTTCAAATGTCCACGCGAGCCATGAAACCTCCTTAAATTCCGTTACAATTTGAGGCTACCCAAGCACAAAATGTGCTACCATCTAGGAATCTATCAGGCGTGGCTTCATCTTTAGGGCACCTCAGGTGGTGCCTTAAGGGTCAGACACCTGGCGGTTAGTAGCACTAGGAGCCTTGAGCACACATGCCAGGGTTGTGTCTCAGGGCCGGGCTCACGACTACACCAGTGGAGTATGTTCTACAGTACGGTAGGGAGGTGCTGAAAGGATACGAATACATCTCTGGCGTGTGGAGACATGCAAACCATAAGGAAACACTGCACCAGGGTTGCTAACCTCTACTTTTGTCTATACCACCATGGTCATTTCTCCTCAGGCTACATTTGGTCTCAATTCTAAGGGCAGCTGAGAAGCCTAGGAGGCTGGCAGCCCGATTCATGAATGGGGCAGAGGTGCTCTTTCAGCAAGGTGATGCTCACGGTTCAGGCCATGAACAGACTTCAAATCAAGGATCGTGAAGGAAAAAAAAAAAAAAAAAAAAATTCTTCAAAAGGTGCAAGTCAAGGAGAAGAATAATAGGTACCACTTGTGTTGAGGAAGCACGCTTCAGTCCACACTGGTCAACAGGAGGTATAAGAAGAATCAGCCTGATATAATTTCATTTCATTAGCGCTAGATGGTCCCAATCAGCCAGAAGAATAGCTTACAATTTTAGATTACCAGCAAATAAGAGAAGAAAGGATTTTCATGGGATATCTTACAGAACAGAATGGCTTCGGTAAGCTGGATCATATTCCAGCTACAGGTCAAACATCAGAATAACTTCTTAGCTAGTCACCGAATACAGGAAAACATCGAAAGGATGGGAGTGGGGTGCAAGAAAATCACGACAATAGAATATGGCTCCTAGTGGGAGTCCCTAGATAAAACATGCATCCTATTAAGGATACCATCCATTCACTACATCAATCATACTATGACCGTACTAAGCGAGGAAGGCGGCTCAAACATGGGGCACTGTGTGGCTTTCAAATGAAGGATGGAAGAAACGAAGTTGGTAGCATTCACCCCTGTGAGCAGATTCAAGGGGCTGGAACGCCACGGTTCCACAGAACGCCTCCAACCAGACAATCCTCCAACAGGTAGGCATGGTAGTGTAGTCCCTTGAGATTACAGTATGGATCACTTCGGGTGTCCAGCCAGATTATAAATCTCTATTGACAGGCACCTAGATTGTATCTTGATCAGAACCACCGTGTAGGTTTGAGGTGTGGGGGAGGGTGGAGTGTAAGGACCAGATGGAGGGCTGCAACTTTAAGGGGAAAATATATGCAGGCAGGGGCAGCTGTAACATACAACTCCAGATTTCACATGTAAACAAACTAACCAACATTTTAAGGAGCAAGGACTCCATTACAATAAAGTGGAGATGGCCCTCAGACTAGTTCAGCATAAAGATCATTTCAATATTCTACACAGGCATGCAGACCTCAAAGCACGAATAAGACATTAACTAATTTCCTTTGACTGTAGTTCTATCATAAAGGAAACATCTACTTAAAAAGCCCATAGTTCTCGTCAACAAGTGCAACCATTCACATGGATATAGACAAAAATTCTCGCAACACCTTTTGGCAGTGCCGAACCTGGGGGAATAAGAGAAAGGGCAAGCAATTTGGTCCTCCTGCTAAGACGACCATAACTGGCTAAATGCAACTTGTGGAAGTCTTTGATTAGTCACTTGTGGGTGGACATTTCCTATGCATTTAGTTTGAAGAGAATATGCCAAGGCGGCTTGGGCAGTAGAGACAGCTGAAGTGGATGCAAAAAGGAGGACAATTCCTTCGCTGTAAGAAGGCGTAGCCTTCAGAGGAAGCTGCTGGTTGAGACTTCCCCATACATATGCTTCAACAAACGACCGACAGCACACAATGCCAAGAAAGATATACAAAGCACATACTAATTAAACGAAAATTAAGATCAGCCATGTATGTGTCAGTCTTATGCAGGGCCACTGAAATTATGTGATTCTGAGGCTCTGGAGTTATAATCCATCGTCTGATACACAATCTGTAGATTTTAACAAAAAAAATATGTTTCTAGCACAAACAGGTCAAAAGTTACCAAAAACGTTGTGATGTGAAAGGCCCTTAGCAAAAATTGACTAGTTATCTTTTAGTTGCTTATTGCTGTATTTGGTTGTTAAGCAACTGGTACTAATGAGGTCAAATCTTTGACCAGAGAGTATTACCGTGAGTAAAACTGACAAAATAATGAAGTAATATCACAAAATGTGCTGCCTAATGACGCATAATTTGCCCTTTCTTGCTGCATAATTTAGTCAACCCCTGCCGCATAATTACAGTGGACCTGGTTTTATGTAATATGTGAGTAGTGCCTCCTTCTCCAGGAAGGCCCCTCATTCATTTCCCTCATCAAGGATGACGGACGGTGCTCCGCTTGGTATGGAATCACGGATCTGCTCTCTGCACAACATTAGGATTTCAACAGAAAAAAAAAAACAGCACAATCTTTTCACAATACAGAAAAAGAAAGAGAAGTAATCTCCAGTTAGTATGCAAGCTGTAGATCAGGGAACAGAAAGAACAGTGTGCACAATTGTTAAAGAAAGCCGATTAAAGCCAATGATATTTCAACATGAAGCTTTCCCCCTCCATGCACGCCTCAGTGGCATGTTTCTGAGGCACTTCAGCCATCCAAACCCACGAGGGTCCAATTTAAAGCTAGATCTCACCAGCTACATTATCTTACGATCTTGTATAATCTTCGAACAGAGGGAGGGAAACTTTGCAGGGCACTACAGCAAACGCTGGATGTAGGGTTAAAACCTTGCAATGATAGGGAAGGCGCATCATTGGTTGGGCAGCTGTGTTAAACCCTGCACTGACAGCCACTGCTGCAAAGCACATGCAGGAGTTAGTCACTGCGGTTGTGGTTAGAGGAGGAAGCCTTAACACCCCGAGCTGCATACTAGCAGATGGCACTGAATACTTCCTTCCAAGGAGGAAGTAGGGAGGGCGTCAATGAATACAAAGTATTAAAAAAAAAAACAGGCAATCAAAATCAGATGCTAAGTGAGGAGTGAGTTTGTTTTATTTTTGTGAACAGCTTGATGGGGTTGCATCCACCTCCATTCTGTCTCCGAGATGGAAGGAGGTTGGGGGGGGGGGGGAGGCGGGCATTATGCTTGCCACTGATATTTTTTATCCAACCACAATTAAATGAGAGATGGTTCTTCAGATGCCAACATTTAGTGCCACTCGCCTCCAGAGGAGAGCCCCACTGTCCTGCTTTGACAATCTCAGGGGTGTCTCCAGGGCTGGACTGGGAACATAAAGCAGCCCTGGCATATTTTGTCAGATCAGCCCCCCCCAGGTGCATAGCGAGTGCAGTGAGCGAGCCAGACCACTACAAAGTGGGGGTTTTGGGGGTTCCCCCTAGACAATTTCGGGGAAAATGGTGCATTCTACAACACATTTGTTATTATATATTCAATTGTACTCGCTCTTAAAGCATATTAAATGATGACCTTACTGTGCACCAGCATACGACAATCTTTGTTGGGGCTCTTCAATGTTTCCCTCGGTATCACCCCCCCCCCCACACACACACACACACACACACACACACACACACACCAACAGTGCTTCTCACCATAGCCCCTCTCCCACATGTATTTTATTTATTTTATAGCACCTCTCATAGATAGGGTGTATTAGCACTTTACATCGCACACACATACAGAAAAATGAATCATGCTTGTGTAAACAGTGTATATAAAATGTTACATAAGGCAAAGGGGAACAAGGTGTAGGACTCGCATGCCATCCATACTGGTAGTCACTTTTTAAGAGTGCGTGGTCTGGAAAAGCACAAACTCAGGATTCAGAACAACAATGTGGGTAGGGTTGACTTTAATAATAAGAATGTATTTCTACCCAAACAAACCTTTTTTAGCAACATCGGGATAATCAAGATTGAGAAGAAAAAAAAACTTTCTAATCTGTACCATGCAGCTCTTTGATGGCAGTTCATTGCTCACTGAGCTAGATTGCAACTAACTTGTGAACTGCACAGAAACAGAAGACTGTGCCAAAAGCAGTAACCAGCTGCCAGGCCTCTCCGATGGGGTTCTAAATAAGGGCTATCAGACGGGAGCAGGCCACGTACGAGGGTCTATGAAGGAAGCAGACCACCTAGAAGACCCACCATTTGATAAACGTTCACTCAGCCCTCCTTTGGGAGGTATGTTAAAAGAAACGGGAACAGCTGCAAGAGGTCCTATGAGTGGCAGCGTGCTGAACAAACTGCTGAGTCAACTGCAGCACAGAGGGCGACATTGGACGGTCACTCGCGAGCGAGGTGCTGCCAAGAGCCCCACCCAAAATATCAAGAAACCATGATCGGAAGTGACAATCGACATCTAAAATTCATTCATCTCGGACGTTGCAGCCATGACATTCTTAGTCTCCTTTAGACCTTTTTTTTTTACTTGTCTTAAGTCCCAGCACCCTCTGCAACCATCGTCACCCTGTTTAACGAGTTTCACAGATCAGGGCCACAGATTAGCGCCAGCCTAAGACGTGGACTTACACTAACTCTACAACAGTTCTCACCGCGTTCCTTTGATCACAAAATAAGTTATTTTGAAAGCATTGTGATTTACTGCCGGGAGCGGTGGGCCGGTAGACTTATGAACGGCAGCGAGTCATTTGTTTGTGTGGTATTGAATTCCAGTGGTATTTCAAGGATGAAGAAATGAACTGTGCATTGTCGGAAGAGGCACGGATATGTGTACTTTTAAGCTCGTACCATCGTATCCTGCACTAGAAAAGGCTACGAACTTGCACACATTGGTCGGTAGACACACACAAGCCATGATTCTTAAGCCCGTACCTTATAGTAAAATCGGATTTAATATCCTCGGAGCAGGGTGTATCCTCAAGCTAATAAACAACGTGGCACAGATCCCATGGTTTTGTTATACAGCCCAAACGACCCCCACTCCAAAAAAACCACACACAATATGTGTTGCGTACACAAGAGACCGACAGGCCACAGTTCCTAAATCTCGACAGTCATTCACTAACCGTTTTTAGCAATTCAATCAGGTGTCTTGTTCTTCTCAACTAACTGTAAGCACAGCTCTCCAGGCAGTCAGAAGGGCTGAGAAAAGAACCAATTCTTAGCTAACCTGCAGCAAAGCCGAGTTCCAAGGCCTAGCTTAGACCAGTCAGCCATCAGCAAGGCACAGCTTTACTGGCGGTAAGCGGACGTCCAAGGTCTCAGCCACCGAACCCTTTTTACTAAGCCAGCCAAGCACAGCCATTCAGGCTCCGTGGGAAATTGTGGCGTGCACACTACACTGTACAACTAAATTACTGGAACGTACGTGGAGCGCAGGAACAAGCACCCGAGCTGTGGTGCAGAGTTGGCAGCCAATGCCTTAATGTCAGGTGAAATGCTGGCCCATCTACCTTAATGGAGGTGATAATATTCTTATGTATGAGGTGACCCTGAGCATTCTGTCGCAGCTGAAAGATAACAGGTCAGGCCTTAGATCAGGTAAAACGTGGCAAGAATTTACCAACAAGATTCACAATACATTTTACCTGCTGGAAGCATTTGAGGAAGAAGCACGGGATCGACAATTTACCCACGAGCAAATAGCATGTGTGATTAATGGACGGGTAAATGATGACCGACATAGATCCCGTCTCGGCGGCATTTTATCTTTGGGCCTAATTCTACCACTTTCAGAGTAGCACTAAGTATCTGAAAGTGCTTCGGACAGCACAAATAGTAAACTATGCTATACAGATGATATTAATGGTCGACAATGCTACTGCTGGGTAGGGCCTCGGGTGCCCCAAGCCTCGGGGATCATCCTCCAGACAGGTGGTGTGGGCTATAGAAACTACATATGGAGGGGTCATGTTCTCCTGCCACGGTAGGAACATCAATAATTTTACTGTACCTATCCGGGGCACTTGGGTGAAGTAGTCGGGGCTCTGGGATAGTTGAGGGGCTTGGTTGGAAAAATCAGGGGGCTTAGACATCATTGGTACATTGGTACAACAGATCCAGTAGCACATGACCTGAGGGAAATGCTCAATTTCTGATTTCATGGAGCTTCAGAGATTTGTAACATAGTGTGAAAGAGGAGCGGGTAAGGCTGGCTGGCGAACAGTCACAAAAGCCTGGGCGGATTTTGGGGTGTAAGCTGAAAGGGCAAATGGTTACAGAAGAGAGAGAAAAAAAAAGACTGCAGCCTAGACAAGAAAACTAAATACTGTAAAAGCCATGAAGTGAGAGAGCAGCAGGTTTGACCATGGCTCGTGCATAGAAGGAGTGATGATGATTTGCGTGTTACTAATTTTGAGTTCTAGGAGTCTTTCCCTGTTTTTCCTTCCAGGTCCAAAAATGTGGAATGACCTTAAAGTTCCAATGCCTCATAATACAGGGCACAAATTGCAAAAACATTTTTCATTGTGGAGCTCTTAATTAATGAAAAGTGAAGCAGTGATCTGAAATGATTTGGCTGCGTTTGAGTTCCCCCAGTATGCTACTGGCCATAGAAAAAAAGAGGGGAAACATGTAACTTCCTCCAGTTCTGGACAGTTGTGCTCCATTTACATAAGCAGGGAGATATGTTCTTACCGTCCTGATCCCTCAGGGGTAGCAAGGTCTCCCTTCGTTCTCTGAAATGCCTCCAAGAGATAGTGACCTTTACATGGGCTGCTGGGAGTTCAGTGGTTGAGTATGAACTGCCTGAAGGGTGTGCCATAGTGCTAATTGGGATGCATTACATCGCATGCCATTAGATCGCGCTTACAACGACTTGCATTGGAGGGCGCTGGATTTAGGAGTAGTTTAATTTACTATTCCAACTCCAGCCTACGTACAGTAGGGAAGGTGTTGGATAGTAATTTAAACTACTCCTTGTCCTATAGCGCCCTCCAGTGCAAGTCGTTGTAATGACTTTCGTTGTAAAAACCGCGATCTAGTGGCATGCAATGTAATGCATGCGTTCTAAAGGTTGTTTCCCGCTAATTGTGCTCTTCCTAAGCTTGCCTCTCTCCAAGGTTTTCAGGCACATTCCCTCGTAGTGGTGCCTGCTACACCCATAGTATATTAAATGATTTGGAGAGCTCAAATCTAGGAACCTGTGCGAACATAGAAGTGGAAAAAAACAGTAGTTCCTATGGGGCATTCAAACAAGTAGTTGCAAATGTAAGGGGAGGAAAAAAGTAAATTCCCACATACTTGATAAGGGATTGAATTACACAAAAGCCCATGGACTGTCCCAACAAGATCTTGGGTTAATGTACACGCACAATTTTAACAATAATTATTGCTACTGCAGTGTACTTGACAGTCATTGTTCTCCTCGTTGTCTTTATTACACTCTTCTTACCTACCACTCACTTGAGCTCTGTTCCACTTGGGCCAGATCCACGCAAGATTTTTAAGAAAATTACATTTATATAAATAGGGATATGCAAAAAATCTGGCATAGATGCGGCCCTCCGGAACCGACTTTGGAGAACCCTGTTCTACACTATGTGTACCACACTCGGCTTCAGCACTCCACGAGAAGCAGTGACAGCTAATGAAACGTAGCACTCAAAATAGACAGTTGGTGACAGGTATCAAGAGAAGAGTGTTTGAACGTATGGCAGGGGCTCAGGAGTGAGGAAATGTCAGGATGGTGTGGGTAGTGATGTGTGAATCTAGGGGTATGAGAAGCGAGAGTAGTGTAAGAAAGTGACTAGTGTAAGAACAAGTGCAAGTGAACACATGAGAATTGCGCAAGAGGTGAGCACGAGGAGTAAATGTGTGTGTGTGTGTGTGTGTGTGTATGTCTGAGTAGCTGTACAGAGCACGCTACAGCTTCCTAACATAACTAAACATTTTTACTCAATAAGTGAAGTTGTATATTTACAGAAGAATCAAACTACTAGGTCATTACATTTACTTCAGTGATTGCTAGGTGTTCTGTTGCACACCACCAGTCAAGAGCAAGCCTTGACTGATTGCTTCAATAACCTGAAAGTAAGGGCCTACATAAACAAACATTGAAAAAGCCAATAGGCCTCGCCTTTGGAATCCATTAGCTTTGCCAATAGTTTCTGCAATCGTGCACTGCATCAATAAAGCTGTACAGAATAGCTAATAAACAAGGAAAAAAGGCTACACAGCTTACCAAGCATGTGCAAGCCTACAAAATGACAGACGTTTATCTTTTTATATACCGATCCCAGTTGGAGTAACAAGTGGGGGGGGAAGAACACAGATGGCTGAATCACTGAGGGTGGGGAAGCAACGTAAGGCGTTGGAAGCAACACAGAAAACGTATTAAAAGTGTAGTTTAAAGTTTTAAAATGATGGTGGTATTAAAGGTAAGATATGAAATAAGCACACAGAAATATAGGAAAGGCCCTAGATGAAATGGTTTAAAACAAGCACTTTTGGAAGCATAAAAGGAGCCAATCAGAAACATGGTATGTATGCAATGCTTGAGGGTGGGGACTAGTTGGACAGACTAAAACAAATAAAACCACTGAATAGAAAGCAACAAAAAGCCAATGGAAAGCAATGGGCAGAGTTGCTTTCCAGATCAGCTATTGACATGTCCCCAATAAGTCTTTCGTAAATAGACAGCTGCGCTATAAACGAAAGAACTTGGCAAGCCAGTGAGCTTGGAGCAGTACGTTGTTCCCGTTTCTGCAAGGACAGCAGCTCTACTTGCTACATGCATTGCTTAACTACTTTTTAGTCACACAGGCCCTCGAAAACTGGTCTGACCCGGGTGGCAATCAACGAGATACCAGATCTCGGAGACGACTGCATAAAAAGCAAAAAGTTCAGGTCACTTATTACTAAGTGTTTGGTAAAGATGTCTGCGACATAACACATTTTCACAATCAGTACGGTATACAGTCATTCTACTCACTCTCCCACTGAAATTTGTTACGCATAGATGAAGAACATCCGCTCTAGCCGAGCAAAGGACCATCGATATACCCAATAGAGGAAAAACCTCTGTACTTCTCCAGTGACGCATTAAAGCAAAAACTCTACAATGATCTCATAAAATCA
This sequence comes from Calotriton arnoldi, assembly GCA_963921515.1. Taxonomy (NCBI): domain Eukaryota; kingdom Metazoa; phylum Chordata; class Amphibia; order Caudata; family Salamandridae; genus Calotriton; species Calotriton arnoldi. Next base: position 4,596,768 of record CAWUFW010000244.1, read on the forward strand.
AACTCAGTTTACCTTCATACTAATCTACACATTCACTTCTAATCGGATAGATTGCACATACTCTCTACTAGTCTCACACAAACATAAGATACAACTGTTGGTTTTTACAGTTCCCCAACAGGAGTCCAAATATCACGGAAGCTGTATTAGCGCTATACACACGAAAACATAACTTAAATTGGTGGAAAAAGTAAGTATTTCAATGGAATGCGGTAAAGCCAAAAAAAAAAAACTAAGCAAAACTTTCTATAGATGTTTACAAAGGCTGCAAAATAAACTTTGCACACCATTAGTTTATACTTGTCGTTCATCCTTATCTAGTTGGCCTTGCTCTTGCCTTTTGCTCCCCGGTTCTATCCCCTCCATTCCAGGGTTCCACCACTTCATTCGCACCCACACGTTACCCTTTTCGAACATTGCCCACATCTGCTCCCTCTAATTCCACGAATGGGTGTGACACTAACTGTCCCAAAACAAGCATTTCTTAGTGTGACTATGTACAGATTTGCTACATAAAGCGTGAATTTCACCAACTGGCTAACGGAATACTTTGCCCTCTCAGCCTCCCTTTCCTCTCCTTACAACTGTATACACTCTATGCCCTTTCGATTAGTGATCTCGTAGGTAGCCATTGTCGTACGTGCTACTCACCAGGGACCTGCACATAGAGCGACCCGAAAGCACACAGGTAGATCCCGGCAAGTACGACTAAAAACATTCGCCGGGGAAGCCGGGTGTCCGCCATGGTAGGGGATAGGTGCAGAGGGGGGGGGTCAGAAACGCAAACTCTTCGCCTACAGGACAACCAACACGCCACGCTGGGAGTCGGCAGCAGGACAGACGTGGTGGGTTACAGCAGTTCTATGGAACGCGCGCACGCTCTAGGGGCGTGGCCATCGCCCCTGAGAAGAGAGGAGGACTCAAGCAAAAACACAGTGGAACGCAACTCTTCAGTAATAAATGTTGCCAGTTAGAACGTGGGGCCAGCAGTGCTTTGTACGATGTGGCGTTAAAGTTCAAAACCTCACATCGTGAACCACGTAATACAAGCTGTACTCTTCTTAGTTTTTTAACCCATTAGTTTGCTTCAATCCGCCACACACAAGATGGCGGAGATTAGCCGGGCGCTATACTTGAGGTCATCACACGCGCGCCACCACAGTATCTCTTGTCCCACACTGTTGACGTTTGATCATTCGAGCGAGCGGGAAAAACAAAAATGGCGGCTTTTAGATTGAAAATGAGAGCTGGACCAAAGACCAAGCGGTCTTGGGGGCTTTAGGGGAGACGTGGCAAAGAACAGGGATTGGGGTGCAGCGAAACCAACTCCCGAAGACGGAATTGGTTAGATCTTTGAGGTGGTGGAACCGTTGTACATTAAGAGGGGATAGGCGGCATCCAGGAAGATCCAATGCCAGTTACGGAAAGGTTTCAGAAGCCAAGAGTTGAAGACCAGAAGGGGACCGAGACGATCAGTTGCAGGAACAGCTGATATAGGTTTTCGTGATTGAAGTCCTGCAGAACGTGCGTATTGTTTATAAATCGGAGACTACTCTTAGATCGGGATCCGACGTCGAACTACAGCAGACCCTGTTCACACCGGACAGAAATTGATCCCTCAGGTGAGAGCCAAAGGTGGTGCGCAATAACTAATAGAGTTTAATATTAAACCATTTACTGACGTACAGGGCGGGAGAGAGTTCTGACGTGGTCCTGGGCGTAGCTAATGGGGGGGGCGGTCCGCCCCAGGCGGCACTATTTGGGGGGGGCGGCCGCCCGCCCGCTGCACACGTTACGTGCAGCTATGTTAGTGCACTGTGCAAGCGCACCTGCTTGCAAATGCTGCAGTGCACACCACGCACGCACCACCTAGCATAGTGGTGGTGCGATGTGCGGCGTACCCAGTTTGTGGGTCCCAGGGCCGTCAATCTTGTAGCGCGCGAAAGCGCTACTAATGACGGCCCTGGGCATCATTTTTGGCCAGCCCCCGCGCTGTGCTCCTGTGACGCGCGCCACCACCATGCGGTTTGACTGAGTGGAGACAGTCTCGGCAGGGGAGTGCTGGGCGATTGCAGAACCCCTATGGTAGGGGCCCAGCCACCATGTTGTGGTCATAGCTCGCTCGTTCTCTTTAAGAGCGAGCTGTCCATCACGCGCCTGTCACAGGCGCAGTTTTCTTTCAATGTGTATTCTATATTCCGACGCTGTTGTGCAGACTGCCTCAACTGTTTCCTTGGGCAGTTTGGACAACAGCGCCGGAGACTGCAGTTGTGGGTCGCAGAGTGTCCTCTTGATCTTCATCAATAAATCTTCTCAACTATTCCTCTGCCTCGTTTTACTTACTTCCACATTTGGCGACGATTGGAAGCAGCGACCCACCAACTGGATTTCATCGTAGCTCTTTATTTTCTGCCATTTCCTCGACGTTTCTTCGAGCCCACGTTTGCCGTTTACTGTCTATGCGCTTCAGCCTGCTTTCGATTGCCTTCACAGTCTCCACCCACCTCTTTCATTGGCTCACAGTGCAAGACGTCCTTCACGCATCTCGCCGCAAGGGGAGGGATTTTCCGTCAATTTCAGGATATCCCTATCGCCCGTCTTCAATTTCTGCACGCTGTACTCCGTTTCAAAACAACGCGAGCACTTCCTTCCTTTCACCTTCGGCCAACTGGAGCTTTTCTGTGCTTTTAAGCGCGCACTCATAATTCAGCATCCAGCGCTTATCGGAGCGTTGGGTTTTCTTCAAGCTCTCACAGGAGGATCATCAACATCCATGCCAATTGTGCGGTAAGATTTGCCTGCACTTCGGTGACAGGCACACCACTCTTTACTAACTTGTATTATTTTTGTGTCACTGCCTGCTTTCATTTACAGGCACAACGTTTCATTTTGATTGCTTAACACTCCGAAACTTATTATTATGTTTTTATTTTAATTGTTACCATGGCTACCAACAGTCAGCTACTTTCTATTCCTCATTTCCTACCAGTTCCAGGTAAACCCCATATCCCCTGGAAACATTGGTTGGGTATGTTCCAGAATTATCTGCTTGCAAATGACGCTATTGAGTATGATCCAAAAAGGAAGTTTGCGTTACTATTTGGTCATTTAGGCTATGAAGGCCAACAAGTTTTTAACAACTTGCCTCAAATCCAACCTCCTCCAGGTGCACAAGAGGGATGGAGTGTGTATTCAGAGGGCATTGCTAGACTTAACAGAAAATTTGCAGAGGAACCCAATGTCCTTTTAGAACGCTTCAATTTTATGCGTAGAAAGCAAAGCGCTGATGAGTCTGTTGAAGATTACATATCAGCATTAAGACTCTTGGCATCTACCTGCAATTTCGGACCTGTTCTTGACACTTGTTTAAGGGACCAGTTTGTCTACAGCTGCCACTCTAGGAAAATTCAAGAAAGACTTTTGGGATGCAGAGACCCCACCTTAGCAGAAACCATTGAAATTGCTAAAGGGATTGAGAGATCAATTATTTCATCTAGAGTTATTTCTAATGATTTTTCCTCCAACAGCGTTTCTGTTTCTGCACTCTCTCAGACAGGAGATCATATTTTCCGCATTAGAGGTTAGAAATAGGCCGAATAGAGTACCTTTCAAGAAACCTATTGTGAATGTCTTGCTTCAGGTGCGGTTCCCGCAACCATATTGGGAACAACCCAAATTGCCCAGCTTCATACAAGCATTGCACTAAATGTGGAAAATTGGGTCATTTTATGTCTGTCTGCAAAAGTACTAGAAACACAATCAGAATCAGCTCCATTGAAGCTACTCCTGAAACATGTGCACATGATTTGGACAAAGTGTTCCTTACTGTTTCCTGTGAAAATTCTGAAAAGAATGTTATCAAAGGCCCCTTTTGTGAAGCCATGGTTGCCAATGTGCCTTTAGAAATGATTTCAGATTCTGGCGCACCAATTACTATTATTTCAGACAAACTGTTTTCTTGACAAATGGGAAAATAGACAGCTGGAGAAACCTGATGTACACCCAAAGGCCTTTGGGGATCAAGATATTGATATGCTTGGCTATTTTATTGATACTTTATCGTGTTTAGGCAGACAGATTACTACAAAAATTTATGTTGCTCTCAAAGGGAAAAATATTATTGGTTGGAAAGATTTAGCTAGGTTGGGCATTATTCTTGTCCCAGGTGCTGACAAGCCAGTTGTTCTTGCTGAACACTATATTTCATTTATTGAAGAGGATTCTGACAATGTACACAACATTTTGAATAAGTTTAACAAACTCTTTAAAGAGGAAATTGGTAATATTCATAAATTTGAACACCTTACAAAGCTCAAATCCAATTCTGTCCCCATTGTTCATAAAGTCAGGTCAGTACCGCTCGGTGTTAGGCAAGACCTGAAAATCTTATTGGACAGACTGTGTGCTGAAGGTGTTATTCAGGCTACAAACTCCTCAGAATGGGTCAGTCCGGTGGTTATCGTTAAAAAAAAGACTGGGGAGATCCGTCTATGTGTGGAAATTCGCACTCTTAACAAAAACATAGTCATCGACTGTCACCCATTACCAAAAGTTCAGGATCTTCTAGCTAATATTGGTTCTGCCAAGGTGTTCTCTCTACTTGACCTTAGGTCTGCGTACCATCAAATACCCCTTGCTGCGGAGAGCCAAGACCGTACCACTTTCATCACGCCCTTTGGAGCATTCAAATATTTAAGAATGCCGTTTGGTCTTGCCTCCGCAGCAAGTGTATTTCAGAAATTTATGGACAACATCCTTGCAGACATATCAGGTGTTCAAGCCTTTCAAGACGATGTCCTCATTTTTGCAGATTCCCAAAGAGAACATAACCTAATTTTGGAGAGGGTTTTGTCAGTCTTTGAGAATGTGGGCATCACATTAAGGAAGGAAAAATGTAAATTCATGGTTGAGGAATTAGACTATCTTGGTCACAATGTCTCCAAACAAGGTATCAGTCCAAAAATGTCTCTTGTATCTGCCATCAAGGACACTACGCCTCCAAAAAACAAAGACACACTCCGCTCCTTTCTAGGTCTATGCGAGTATTATTCTCGTTTCATCCAGGGGTACTCCATAATTGTTCAACCTTTGAGGGATTTGTTACACAAAGGAAGGGCGTTTGAGTGGTCTGATGCTGTTCAGAGTGCTTTTTCACAGGTTAAGAACCTTATAACCTCCGCTCCCATTTTGTCTCCATTCAATGCAGATCAACCTTCATTTTTGACAGTAGATGCTAGTCAATTAGGTTTGGGGGCTGTCCTTTCTCAAAATTTTGGAAGTAGGGAAGGTACTGTTGCTTATGCATCACGCTCTTTGTCATCTGCAGAAACCAACTACAGCACGATCGAGAAAGAGGCACTTGCTTGCACTTGGGCAGTCGAGAAATTCAAAACTTATTTGTGGGGTACTCATTTCAAAATTTTCACAGACCACAAACCTCTAATTTTCATGCTCAATGGTAATGGGTCTGGCAAGGCTTCTGCCAGGTTGGTGCGCATCATTTCAAAATTACAAGAATACAATTTTACGATCCATTATTTGCCTGGAGGCAAAAATGGACGCGCTGACTGTCTGTCAAGAATGCCTGTTGTTGATTCCACCTCACCCGTTACAGATGATGTTGAGTGTGTGGTAGCCCTTGTTGAGGATATCTTTTTAGAGCAAGCTGTTGTTTCAAAAGAATCATGGCTTACCACTCTTGAAAACGATATCTTGCTTCAAAAGGTGATCAATTACATCAAACTAGGTTGGCCACATGACAGGAATTTGTCTTCTGATGTCAAACCATTTGCTCATGTTTTGGATGAGTTATCAGTGGTAGATGGTTTACTTCTACGTCATGACTTTTTGGTTCCCCCACTCTCTCTGAGAGAGTTATTGTTCAAGAAAAGTCACGAAGGACACATGGGGGTTTCTGCCACTATTCGCAATCTCAAAACAATTTTACTGGTGGCCAGGTATGGATTCACAGGTTAAGTCATGGATTTCTGGATGTAGCACTTGTCTAATTTCAGATAAGCATTGGAAGGTTCGTGAACCTAAAATTCATTACGGTCGCTTTGTATTCCCCATCTTCCAATGGCCTTGTTGAAAGGATTAACACATTTCTCAAAGAGGGAATACAAACTGCACTGTCTGGTGGCTTCCAGGTAGAAGAATTTCTTTAAAAAAAAAATTTGGAACTACCATCTCACTCCTCATTCTACTACAGGTGTTTCACCTTTTAAATTGTTGCGCAACAGAGTCGCTACCTCAAGTTTATGTCCCAATTGGGTCAAAAATCTCACCTCCTCTGCCAATTCACAAGATACTTGGGAAACCATTAGAGAAAAAATCAAGAACAAGCAAATAGCTACCTCTAATTAGCACAAGGTTGCTAAAAACACCAAGGACCTAGTGTTTTATGTCGGTGATTGGGTCTTAATAAAGAAACCCAATAGAATCAGAAAAGGGAGTCAAAATTTTCACTTCCCGTCAAAGTTGTTAGAGTTTCAAATTGTGCAATTTTATTAAATGGCAGAGGATGGTGGAACAGGAGAAATCTTGTTAAAATGTCCAATGATCAGGCCATCAAAATTGTTAATGCAAAAAAAAGGGGTGTGTGTTCTGACATTGTTGGTGTAGAGTTTTTCTTTGACAAACCATCTACTCCTTCTGTTTCCTCCACCTTTCATTCACAAGACTGCTCGAATACTGATGTTTTTCATGAGGGTTTGACAACCACTTCACCTATTCCTAGTACGAGCAATGTGGGTTCCTTCACTTTCATATTTCTCCGGCTAATCGTTCAAGTGTTGATTCCATTCACAGGGCACCACGAAATGTATCTGTACCTCTAAGATTCAAAGATTTCTATTTGATGTAACATTGTTATTCTTTATTTTTCTTGTAACCTTTTATGTTAGCACATTATCTATTTTCACCATTTATTGCATGTATAGTTTTGATGCCTTGCATTCTGCTTTTTGTTTAAAAAAGAAAGGGTGATGTTGTGGTCACAGCTCGCTCGTTCTCTTTAAGAGCGAGCTGTCCATCACGCGCCTGTCACGGGCGCAGTTTTCTTTCAATGTGTATTCTATATTCCGACGCTGTTGTGCAGACTGCCTCAACTGTTTCCTTGGGCAGTTTGGACAACAGCGCCGGAGACTACAGTTGTGGGTCGCAGAGTATCCTCTTGATCTTCATCAATAAATCTTCTCAACTATTCCTCTGCCTCGTTTTACTTACTTCCACACACCACCACTGTGGAGTCTACAGGAGAGGTAAGATGTCACTGTGACTGTGAGAAATATACACGTCACAGGGCTGCTGATCACATGTGAACCTCACGCTAATCCCTCAGCCCTCCCTGTTCCAAGCTGCCTTGTTCTGTTCACTCTTACATGATTGCTCATAACCAACTTTTTGTTTCAGGAGTGGGCAAAGTTGTTCAGCGTTTTCTATGTTTCACTTAACACAATTTGGAACACTCCGTGTTTAAGTTTGCCTTCACAAAGCTTTTGTGTATTACAAGATAATTGTCGTCACTTAGCAAGATAGTTTTTCCTCTAATCAATCCCAGCTGCGATGGGAATGCTTTGACTTGTTCTCTAAAAGTTTATCTTCTTCGATACGTCACCATCGCACTCACTGTTCGCTCACAAATGTGAGTAAGTGTAAACCCTTTCGACTTTGCGAAGTTGCAGCTTTTTTCCTAGAACTTTGTGGAGGTTCCAAGAAAAAGCACTGCAGTCTGGCACACCTCTGAGCCTGCTCCTGAGGGGCTGCAGTGAGTGACAGGAGATCAGAGAGGGCATGTGGTGAATGCTGAACTGTGCTGGGCACGTGCCCCCGAAGACTCACTACGAGGTAGATCACTAAAGGTGTGCAGAGAGTGCACACGAAATTGTGCAAAAGTCTGTAAATGTCTCGTGCGGAGATGGGTGCGGTTTCCACAACTTTGTCCGAGTTAAATGTAACTTCTGCAGCTGGTATTAGCGGGACGTCGGGCTGCAGGGCCTGTCTGCCACCCCCCAGGGAGGCGAACTAGCTGCCACCCAGGGCTGCCCCAGGTAAGGGAACAGGCTGCCAGTGCAATGTCCCCTGCATGCGCGGGCATGTAAGCATGAAAAATAAAGGGTACCGCGACTCCACGAGAGAGGTGTAGGGGAGAGGTGAGTGTGAATCGTCGAGAGAGAAAATGAACATAGGAAAGGGACGGTGCGCCTACGTGAAGGATGCAGGTAGAACTGAAGTCTAGCTGTTGCAGTGCTTGTACTTTGCAGAAAACACCGTTGTTTATGTACTTCTGATATGTTAAAGAAAACCTGAAAAATTGTATTGAATCGTGTCTGGTGGTAAGACTCTCTTATATATGAGACCTGGGACTCGTGAGCTGCAATGATTTGATAAAATATTACTCCGTATTAAAATTTACTAGCATTTAATCTTAGAACCACTGACTAACGGGCACTGTGCCCTGGATGTAAATTGAGTACAATGGTGTTAGGTGTGCTTATGTCCTACAAGAGGTATTCTCTTGGGCAGCAGGAGCAAGTCATTCCTGGATTGCAGGCAGACTAGCGTATGGGTATAAGGGTACAGGACCCACTGTTAGGGTGACTTGGGACTCTGTGCATAGTGTTCAGTTCAGGCCTCCTTCTATAAGTTTTTCTTAAGTGTCCTCTTTGAAAGAAGACACTAACCAACACCACCAATACCACTACTGGTGGTATTGGTGGTGGTGATATTAGTGGTGGTGGGTCCCCAGAGCACATCACGTTTGTGCACGTCCACACTGCTTTAATGGGGGGACCATGTTTGGTCACTTAATGTCAGTTGTAGTTCCCCGAATAGCGTCATGTATGTGCATTGTGCTGAGGGGGGTGACCAGGTAATCGTTCACGCTTTCTGATGGTTGTCACATGCGGTTTTTCTGAGTCCCCAGATAGATCATGCCGTCTGTGTTCTTACTTGTCCTGCCGTGTATTCAACTGTGTAGCCTTGGACCGTGTCATGTATGTGAATGTAACTTGCATGATCGATGCCACGTCTCTCGGACCTCTTTCAAGTGCTCGCCGACCTTTTTCCCCAGCACCCCCCCTCCCCCCGCACACTACCTGCCATGGGCGGCAATCTGAGGGATAGCCCCAGGCGCCAGAAGCTCTAGCTACGTGATGTTTGCAATTTGAGTTTCAGTAAAGTGAAGACATCTGAGGTGGGAGCTACTGAGGCAATGCATGTGTAAGTGATGAAAGTAGGCATTTGGTAAACTGTGTATGCACGTTTATGTAGATATGGACACATACTGTTCAGCTGATGCTGGTGAGGTAAACTAGAATGTCAGGAGTCTTTCTATTGGGTTGACAGATGAGTGGCAGACTGACGAGCGGATGCTGCTCCCAGTTAAATGTTGTTCCCAGTTAAATGTTGTTCCTTCGAACTTAACCTGTTTTAATCTAAGAATCTTTTAATGTCTATATCCATGCTTAAATTGCACTCTTGTAACAGTGGTCACGAGTGTCATCCTACATGTGCCCAGGAGAGAACCTTTACCCCCAGTGAGACGTTCGAAAGCCCCAACTTTATCCTGAGTAATTAGAAGGAATGATTTGAAAGAGAAATGTGATCATCAACTAGTGGTACAGGAAAAATGCCTCCAGTGTGCAGTGGAAGTCAGCATGTCAACAACATTGCCCGTTTACCGGGGTCAGCTGTGCGTGTAGGAAATGTTAGCTAAAGCATAGAGCTACCCGAAGTCTTTGACAGTTGAGAGGTCTACAGACTATGAAAGTAACTGGAAGTGCAGCCCATAGTTGTACGGGAAATACACAGATGGGTTCTTTTCTCATTTACAAGAATTGCTCGTGCAAGAGTAGGCGCTCACAGAGATTTGGTCGAGTGTAATCACTATTGATCATTGCCCAGCTATTGATGAATTATCTAGATCCAGGTGTAACGTCAAGGGTCCGGCAATTGTATGGAGCGCAGGTTAATTGGGTGTAGAGGTGGTCCATGTGATGTGACTTTATCCTTATAATATATTGCCGTTTGTGAGATCATGGTAGACAGAGCTCCTTCTTTTAAAATAAAATTTGGCTTTAGGATGTTGCCCTTTTCAAAGAAGAGTAAGTGTTGGTTGGTATGTAGGTATGTATGTACATGGTATTTCGATAGCGCAAACCTATCCAAAAGGCAGCGGAGCGCTGTACATGGTCAAAGGCAAGCTTAAAGCCTGGGAGTAATAGGAGAGGAAGCGGAGTTATGGATGGTTAATGCATTGTGAGGTATTAAAGAGGTGACTCTTTAACTCTTTTCTAAGTTGGAGCAGTGTTAGGGCTGTCCTGGTGGATACGAGGATGTTGTTCCAGATTCTGGGTGCATAGATGGAAAAGACCTGTTGTCTTGTTTTTTCTTCTTTTTTACGCTTCTTGTCTGCAGTCTGATGGAGTCCTGGCTTCCGGTGTGCGAGAACCGCAAGAGATGGGGAGCATGTCTGCAAGATAAGCAGGGGCTCTGGTTGTGATGACTTTGTAAATGATGCAGCTGGTTGGTTCTGAAGATGGTGCGGGCTGACAAGGGGAGGCAATGGAGTTCCATCAGGTTGGGATTGATGTGATCATATTTCCTCAGGCCCTCTATTAGACGTGCTGTGGTGTGTAGGATGCCCCTAAGGCAGTGGTCTTCAAACTTTTTAATGCTGCGCCCCCCAGTAAAGAAATAAAATTCATCAGGCACCCCTCTGATTTTTCACAATTATTCTATAAAACTGGCAATGGTTAAATATATCTCAACTTATTTAAACACAAGACATATATTTAAACATTGCAGTTAAATACTGTTACCATTTTTCCCAGCTAGGATATAAATGACAAAAGAAGCTAGTAATGGCCCATTACAAGGTGGCTTACTCCCGCTCACTTCCCCCCACCACTTAAAACAAAGCACTGCTATCCGCATAATGCTTCTTTTGGCCAGAGCATGGCGCCCTCCCCCCCCCCCCCCCCCGGGATCACTTGAGGCCCCAAAGGAGGGCCCACCCCCCCAGTTTGAAAATCCCCTGCCCTAAGGTGTGTCACTGTGGAGTCTGGGAGGCCATGGAGTAGGGCATTACCACCATCCAGATGCAAGAGTACAAGGCTTGAACAGCATTTCTGAAGTTGCTTTCTGGAAGCAATAGTTTGAATGTCTTTAGAAGAGAGAACAGGTACCAGGCCATCTTTCTTTTTTGACAATCTGTTTCTTGAGGGAGAGGTTTGTGTCCAGGGTGAATCCATTATTACGCATTCAGTAAGCGTTTGAATTAGAAGCCGTCACAGTTCATCCATTGAGCCAGGTTAGTACTGTATCTTGTTTGTTGTTCTTGGCAAATAATAGGAATTCCATCTTGGCTGGGTGGACTTTCAAGTAGGGGCTGGGCCTGCAAGTCTGGATGATATTGAAGTAGTGTTTAAGTCGTTGGATGTCTGAAGCAAAGGAGACTTTCAAGTAGAGTTGTGATTCATCCGCTTGTTGGTGAACCTTGATGCTATTATCTGTATATAGAGCACCAAGTGGCTCCATGTAAAGGTTGTAGATAACGGGAGACAGTAGGAAACCCTGAGGGACTCCACTTGTGATGGGGATCTTTTGTGACTTGGAGGTGCCCATGTTAACAAACTGGTGTCTGTTGTAAAGGAAGGTGAAGGGCATTGCCGATGAATCCCATTCTCTACTTAGAAGTGCATGGGAGTGGGATGGTTGTATGGACTGAAAGCAGCTGAGAGGTCCAGCAACATCAGGAGGCAGGGGTCATCTTTATCTGTGGTCAAGAGGGCATCGTGTAAGGTGTCAGTCTCCATGCTGCAGCGTGATCTGAAGCATTTCTGGTAGTCGTGCAGGAGATGGTCGGCATTGATGTGATCTTGGAGTTGAACATAGACTGCATTTTTATTGATCTTGCTGATAAATAGTAGGTGAGTGAGGGGATCTGGTCTAGTGTAGGTTTCTTAGGTTTTCTCGTGCTTGCACCCACGTTCTTGTCAAAGTTGTGTAATATTTGTTTTTTCACAGCCCCCTCACCCTGTCAATTATTTGGATCATAATGTTTTTCCTTGTAGATGTCTGCTGTTGTGGGTTTGCCCTTAGACAGTTGTCTTTATGGCAAGCAATATAGTGAAAGCCATGTTGTGCTGGACGTTTGATTTTTTTTTTTTTTTTTTTTTTTTTTTTTTTTTGTGTAGTTGAGTACCAAAGACTGGTATCATTGCAACCTTTTGGCACAACCCATGGGATGGTGAGGTGTTTTTACAGCTGTCTCTGTTGGTTTATTACAATGGGAGTGTGGGACATTTGAACCTATGGCTAACCCGTGCCAGCCATGTAATTTATTTTGTCTGCTTAATGTTTTGTATACCTTTTGTGTTGTACAGAATACAACTGTATTTTATTAGTGTTAGAATGTTTGTGTAGAGAGTCTGTGGCTGATTGCATTGTTGCTTGTTTGAGGTGATTATTATAAGAAATTGCTGTTTTTCTAATCTTTGTAATCCTAGAAAGTAAGGGGTTTTGTTTTGGTGTTTAGACAGACCACATTAAGTCACTGTAGGTGTGGTGTTCTCAGCCCAGGGCTATGCTGGTAGTCTGCCTTGCCCCATGTTTCCATGTCCCCCTGTACTTGTGTCTTTTTGCTGTTCTTGGGTGTCACTTATTAAGCACATCAAGGTTTCGTACAATACTTTTAGGATTTGTCCAGCTTTGTAATCACCAATTACATTCTCATGTCTGTGATTGTGGTTTTACCTGGTCGGTTCACCCTGCTGTGGAAGATCAGGCAAAAGGGCATTTGAAGTGGGGGTCGAGTCTTATGAAGCTCCGTCTTCTATGTGTTGGCTAGAGCCGTGTTGCTCTGTAGATGCTCACCTGTATTTTGTATATGTTATCCTGTAGATAGCTGAATAGATGTAGATAGGCAGAGTAGACAGGTAATTGGGCAGGTACGAATTAGTCACAGGTTATGTCATTGAAGCTGGAGTAAAGCATAGCTCTACTGTCTGTAATCTGTGGTGAATGGCTCGGCTGTCTGTGTTAGGTGAAGGACAGCTCTGCTCTCTGTCGTGGAAGGGAAAGCCTTGCTTTCTGCACAGAGTAAGAGATCAGTTAACTGAACTGATTATGGCATTGCACTGACAAAGGTGAGGTCTAGCTCTGCTGTCTTGGCAAGTGAGGGATAATTTTGTTAATTGTGGCAATGGAGGCATGGTTCTACTGCCTGTAGCTCTGCCACCTGCAGTAATCGAGGAGCTGATCAAGGCATGCCTCTGCTGTCAGTGGCAATTGACTTTGCTCAAATGTTCCTGCCACTGGGCAGGTGAAATTCTGATCTTGGTCCTGTTGTGCCCTCACAACACTGCCCAAGAAGAACTACAGGGGGAAGCAAGCATTGAGACTGTACGTCACTATTCAGTACATTTATCTGTCGAGCCCAAAGTTGTAGAGAGACCAAGCTTGCTGGTCTGGTCGCTGGAGTGATTGTGCAGTTGTGTTGGTCCAACGAAGACTGGCCATGTTGAATCATGAATGAGGGTGCTGAACTCTACCGGTTTCACTGCAGGATTTTTGAGGGAAGACTGATGCTAGTAGCATCAGGCTGCCAGGCTCAAGTGACCGTTGTACACATGACCATCAACCACTAGACTTTACTACTGTAGTACAGTTTGTAAATAACTATTCTCTAGAACAAAATACAAGCTACTGTAAAGATATACACCGTTTATTGTTGCATCAATAATGAGAACACAGCTTGTGACTCTACAGTAATAGCCAGCAAGTGTTTAATCCTTTTTGATGGCTTCTCACCACAAGCATAAATTCATGAAGTGAATTATGGCAAGTTTTATTTGCTGGCTTTTATATGCAATTGAAAATATTCATATTTTAACCCATGCACTGTATTCAAATTAGTATTATGCTCCTCTACATGAAGTTTCTCACCTTTGCAGTGCTTCCTAAAGTGTGTTTTAACCAATATTTGTACTACAGTCACACACACTATGTTAAATTATGATTCCATATGTTGGCTAGGTCGAGCACCTTGGTTCTGTTCCTGTATTATTGTACTACAAATAGTGTCTTGCAAAAGCATGGTTTTCTGCTCATTGATTTGATGGGTATTTGGCACAGGTGTTAATCCAAATGCCACAACACTTTAATACTGTTTTAATTTTTAGTCTTTTTCATGTTTGGAGAGCCTAGTAACTTAGTCTGTGGCATGGGACTAGTTGTATAGACTGGCACATTCAGTGCATGTTTTGCTATTCTGGTTTCTTATTTTTATTTCTGTTTTTGAGGAATGGGTATGTGAGCTGATATTTGCTGGGAATTTGTGGTAACCAAAGCCAGGTGACAAGGCTTTATTTTGTTTTTAGATACTTGCTGCAGTATATGTTCTTTTATTTCTGTTTTTATTGTCATGTTTCTTAGTCCATGGATGCTGGGGGTATATGGTTGCTTTCCTGTTAATCTGGATGTGAGAAATGAGGATGTGAATTGAACTAGGATTGGGAGTACATGAAGTATGTTTTCTCGGTGTGATGATGAGAGACTGGTATATGTGGCAAGCATACTAGTGTTGTGGGGCGGTCTCATAGCTTGATTCGAGGGTTGAATAGTTTATGAAGATTCCATCTGCTGGGGGTGAGGAAACCCTGTATTCTTGGATAATTGAGGAACTTGCTCCTTGCCTTGGTGTCCAGTTTGACTGAGCTATTTACCAGTTGTCGCTTTTCACCAGACCCACTGCTACAAGGTAGATGACTGAAGCTTAATCACACAAAACAGAGGGGAAAGAGGTGTACCTCCTACATCGACCTCCAGTACCAACATCCAAACACACAAAAGATGTAGGAGAATGGGAAAGTATGCAACATAAGTAGAGTATGGCACACGTGCGGTTTGTAAAAACTGCCCTCACCTACAATTTGTAGCGTGCTTCATCATAGGGCCTTCTAACGACATCCTGCGCAGACCAATGCTTGGGATGGAACAAACGAGAGGCGGGGGGAGACAATACAAACCAATAATATGAAGGATCAACAAAAAATATAGTGCAGAAATTAGATTAAAACTGGCTTGGGAATATTCACTCTATTATCAGGAATAAAATATAGAGTTGATATTTCTGAGCCAGTTTTAATCTAATTTCTGCACTATATTTTTGTTGGTCCTTGATATTATTTGTTTGTATTGTCTTCCCCTCCCTTTGCTCTATCACAGGGGTTGGTCTGCACAGGGATGCCGTTAGCAGGCCCAAAGATGGAGCATGCCACAATTTGTGGGTGATGACAGTTTTTACAAACAGTTTGTGCGCCATACTCTACTTATGTTGTATACTTCCCCGTTCTCCTTCATCTTTTCGTGTGTTTAGATGACTGAAGCTCTCTGCTGGTATGAAAACGTTTGCAAAATGTTTTAAATGGTGACAGATGCCTCTACTGTCGGCAGCCCATCAGCACTTCCGTGGGGGCACCAAATGTTAGAGGCCAGAGTCTCAAAATTATCCAGACATGTTCAAGGTTTTCCAATAATTAGGCTACCTGCATGACTGACCTGCTTGACTTACAAAACTTGATTTAATGATTATTCAGAACTGCAGTGCATATCTCCTAGATGGTTGTTGCAGTTCTGTAATCAAGGTACCTGAAAGCAGCCAGCAGAACACAGCAGAAATAAGTCATGAAGAGGAAAGACCTCTATGACCCTGTGGGCTAGTGAGGATGGCTTACATAGGAAACGTAAGAGTAGTTGGCAGAAGAGAGATGGTGCAGGCTCACCACCTACGTAGATAGCAAAGCATTTGTGCAGCTTCATGACCATAAGCAAAAATATGGAGCTACTTGGGTGACTCTGCACTGTTGGACTGTAAGGCTCTTGTAGCTCGATTTCTTGAGATGACCTTTGCAGAAATCTTAGTCACCTGGAACTCATGCATGATTTCCTAGCTTTCAGAGGTGGGCTCCTCTTCACACTTGGCAGTTCAGTGCCCTTTCTTGTTATCACTAATGGCAGGAAGGTTTCATTTAAGGTCTAGGGCTTGTCACTAGCTTTATGGAGAGCTGCCACCAACAGATGTTCTGTGGCAATGGCAAAGAATCTGTTCTAAAACTGCTTTGAAGAGTTTCCTTAGACTCAAGGTGAAGTACAACTTGCTGGCACAGAGAGTGTCTATTTATTCAACTCTGGGGCCAAGACAGGAAACCTGGGTCTTTGAAATCATAGTATTATCTCAATTCAAAATAGTTCAGAAAGTTACTGCATTCCTGGGTAATTGTATGATGGCTTTTGACCTTAGCTTATCAGACTTTTACGGGCAGGTATTTGCAGGGCAAGCTAGTCTGAAGAAGTCAAGGCTATTTTGTGACTTATGTTACGTAGTTAAATCACTGGACTTATTTTCTGTATTGCCAACTGCATCATATAAAGGGTGCAGAGGGTTGATATGCGGGGGGGGATTTTCATCGGGCTCAATGGAAAGTTTTTCCTGCAATTGATGGGATGAAGATTGCTTCCCATTTTCATCCAGTAACTCCAGTTTGCAAGAAGAAATCCCAACAAAGCAACTTTCAGAGTGTCACACTCACCATCGTTAACAGGGAGCCTGCACAAAAACTTCCATCCATGTCCCTGATGGATACCCACCATCCTTCATGCACCCCCAGGCTAAGCAGAAGTGAAAATGTATCTTTTTCTTGCTCACTCAGAAGTAAACCATTTGCATGACATCATTTTGAGGCAAATCTACATGACTGTCAAACATAACTTGTTAAAAGGTGTAGCACCTTCCATGAGATTGCATATAGTTGCGCCCACTAAACGCAAAACATATTGCAGACCAGAAAAATGCACAGGGCAAGCTGGTGCAGCTTTACAAACTTACTCAAAGGACCTCTGCCCCAACAAGTATACATAACCAATATGTAATATAACTTATTGTTCTGCAAGGCTGGTTACTAATGGGAATAGCTGTTTCCAGAAACTCAAAGCTGAGTATGCATTTGAAAACATACCTGCGATGCACCTGATAAAAGAGAGAGAATCCTAATTGCAAGCAGTGTGTACATTCTGTTTGTTACAAAAATATTTTTTGCTGAGATGAAGAATAACATTTTGAGTAGGCTCTTTTGGAAAATATAGTGTTTTGATCCCTGTTTTTCACTGTCTGAAGAAAAGAGAAATTAATAATTGATAAAGCATAAGCTGCATAACTTAACTTTAATTGCATTGTACACATCATAATTTAAATTTCAGTATTGTCAACCTTAAAAAAGCATTTGCTGCTTCATTCCATTTAATTCGAGTGGTCCTGCCTTTGGTGTATGATATCAAATAGTGCTCTTAACTATTGGCAATAGATTGAGACACACTAGCCTTTGGACTAAGAGATAAAATGAGGCTCTGACCTATGTGCTAAAATATGGACAGTCCATTTCCACGTATAAGTGGGAAATGTAGTAAGGTGCCTATGGAGTAGGTCACGGAATGAAGAACTGGCAGAAAGGATAAGAGCAGGAATAATATGCAGATCTATAAGGTGAGATTTTGAAAGTGATTCTGATTTATTGGATAAAAGTTCAAACTGCTGCCAACTTGTATGTTGAACTATAAAATGAGGTGTTGCCACATAGGTTACTGTAGAGAACGATGTGCACAGTGATTTGCCCAGCACGTGATGTCTAAACTGGCTTTTTTTTTCTCTTTATGGGTTGTTCCTTTTGCATCTTTGTATTTTGTCCAGTGTTGATTGTGGAATTTTTTTGGGTCAAAATAACCAGTGTTTCCTTTACAAGGGATCCTGTCCGACTATGGATGAAGTGGACTCCCGCTTCACTCACCTCCTTCAGCCTATCCGTGATCTGACCAAAAACTGGGAGGTTGATGTTGCAGCACAGCTGGGGGAGTATCTGGAGGAGGTAAGGTTGAGACAATTTGTAGAGTTATTTATTTCATGTATTTGTTGTATGTTTGTGTGTGTGTATATATATACATATCGTTTTTCTCCACGGAGGGAGCAGCAGACGAGCGTTCCTGATATATATATATATATATATATATATATATATATATATATATATATATATATATATTATATAGTGAATGAAGTTCGAGGTGCCATGAACATAGTCAAAATCTAATTACTTATGTACATTTGTTAGAGGGACGTTTTTCTGGATTATGATCTCAACCTTTTATTATGTTATGTTGGTTATATGTGCCACATGTGCTGCATCATACAATACAAAAAATGCTATAGAATTTTTTTTTTGCGAAATATAGTTAAGAAATTTGGTGAGTTGGTGTTAAAAGAATCTGACCAATTGATTGGAATAGACCACAGAAGCAAATACACGAAGACAGTTGCAGAGGCATGCTCTGTATACAACTATATATAATATATAACCTTTATTCAAATACAAATTGTTTTATACTAAATAAATATAAATGTCAGTATATGTAATTATCGACAACAGGGGCAGCCCTAAGACCTGAACCTGGGGCAACAATACTAGAATCCTAACAAGGGTTTAAGTGTAATATTCAAATTAACAGAACATACATCATAGAAAAAATTCAAAAGGGAGGATAAAGAAAAGAAAAATCATAAACAGTGAAAAAAGGCACTCAAATACTGTTTAGATAAATGATAAAAGATACCCATGTATAAATTAACTCAGTTTATAGAAAATGTATTAGAAAATGACAGTTAAATCAGAAAAATATAATATAGCAACGGCGTTCAACAAGTTCAGGGCTCGAAAAATCATACAAATTGCACTAAATCTCCTCGACCTAACTGAAATGCACCTGACCTCTGACTCTGAAAGCTGAGCAAATGTGACAAGTTAACAAGATTTAAAAGCATTTTTATTGCTCATTTACTTTGTGAGCAATAAAGATGCCTTTAAATCTTGCTATCTAGTCACATTTCCTCTGCTTTCAGAGGCAGAGGTCAAGTGTCTGTTTGTCTTCCTACTCACCAGAAAGGGCGAGCAGGACCTAAAAATGGCTCATCCTGAATGAATCTGACTCGCAAATGCGAGCGGTCGAGTGGATTTTTCGAGCCCTGAAGTTACACAAACAATAAGGCAAACTATACAGTGTGTAATCAAAAAGTGACCGAGGAAAGAGTTATACAAAATAAGAAGTTCAGGACAAAACAGAAACCACACAAAGCCAAAATGCGTCCTCTTCAGTTAGGGCCACATATATACGTCAACGGCGTTTCGACCATAGTGTAGTTAGATGGTCATCATCAGGCCAAAATAATGAATATGGGAGCGTCCATAGAAATTAGATACAACATCTATTGCAACTGTAGGTCCAACCGGAAGGAAAGAAGTCAATATCATTCGTCTGGAGTCCAAGGTTGTCACTATATGATTAATGTTGCGCCCTTCTGTAAAGCCAACATGGAATGTGGCATATTAAAAAAAAATAAAAAAAAAAAAAAACTAGGTGTCTCGACCTCAACAAATTGCGAGGGACTGCAACCCCACAGCTAAGTACATAGTTGTTTTGCTTCTTCAATTTAAGCAGAGAACCATACCAATATATGGCAGGGAACTGATATATTCATATGCCAGTCCCGGAAGATCTGGCAAAGACCTTGTCCGTGCTGGTAATCTCATTCATTAAAAAGAGGGCGCAAAACTTTGTGTCAAAATTGCAGCACAGGTGTAGTCAAAGGTGGGCTAGACTCGATATATCAGTCCCACCCGACGGGCTCAACTTCTGCTTAAATTGAAGAAGCAAAACGACTATATTGTTTGCCTTGTTGTTTGTGTAACTTGTTGAGCGTCATTACTATATTATATTTTTTTGATTTAACTATCTGTCATTTGCTAATAAATTTTCTATAAACTGAGTTAATTTATACATGAGTATCTTTTATCTTTTATCTAAACAGTATTTGAGTGCCTTATTTCACTGTTTATGATTTTTCTTTTCTTTATCCTCCCTTTTGAATTTTTTCTATGATGTATGTTCTGTTAATTTGAGTATTACACTTGAACCCTTTTTAGGATTCTAGTATATATACATAAGCATGAAGGCTCAGTTTTATAACCCACACTAAAGAATGCCACACAGTTGTCATAGTCCAGCCACAAAAAAATGCACTAAATAATGAAGTTCCATTTGCCTAGGGAGAGTGTCTAAAGTGTGCTCTACTTTCAAATGAAAATGGCACTTAAAAATGCTCTCAGAGCAATGGAGAATAGATTTTGACATTTTGGTCTTGTTTGTCATCGGTACGTGAGACCTCAGGATTTTAAGTCGAAACCCAAAAATGTCTGACCTCTGTTACGCTATATAGAAACGTAAAAGGAGGCAAACCAAGGAAATAAACATGACAGAAGTAAGCCAAAACATGTATATTTCAATAACACGTAAGTTATAGTTGTCTGCACATAGAATACATATAATATATTGAATAAACCAAACATCTCACAAAGAATCACACAAGTAAGTCAATGAATGATACAGCAATATTAGTCCTATTCGGTGAACCAATTACCAATAATGAACCAACACAAATGGTCTATTCACCTATATTTCAGAAACATATGTCACAAAAATTATAGGAAGGTTGGTGGCCAAAATCCAGGGCTAAAACTAAATAAACGAAAGACCAGTCTCGGCATAATATTGTTCATCCAAGAGTCCAACCCGTGCCCTTAGACTAATAATGTATACCATTTGGCAACAAACCACTCCAAAAGTATAATCTGAAGGCGAAATTTTCAGGGCAGCTGGGCAAATGCATGACGAGAAACCCTAAATAACCTGCAAACCAATATGAAAAAATATGGCATTTACTGCTACATAACAAAATACGTAGTGAGAATCATATGGGAAGATGGCAAACTTACCAAATTAAGTTGGCAGGGTATGCCCAGACGTGGGTCCCTTGCTCACTTTGCCACTGGATTCAAGATAGCCTGGCTGATGAGGGCTGTGAGCCCGAAACCGGTCCCAGGATGCTTGTTTCCGGTCCAGGGAAGACATGGCTTGGCAGTTCGGGCTGGACTGTTCCCATGAGGCACTGGGTCAGACTGATTTGCGTATGGCCATGTCTGAACTGGGGTGGCGGAGTGAGCTAAAGAATGATGATGGATTAAACCCAGATCAGTTGACTGGGGGTGAGTGCTTGCAATGTTCAACACTCCGTCCATCATCCCCTTTGGTTTTGCAAACTTACCAAATTAGCCAGAAACAGTGCGGTATATTGCCATGGTGAACAGAAGCACCTACAGGCAACCACCAAAACAAGTCTGTGGAAGTAAGACACAGTTAAATGGGTAGTAAGACACAGTTAAATAGGTTCGCACATCAGGAAAAGAACGTCGGGCGCAAGGCATCACCTTGAAGTACGCAAATTGCATTGTCATGAAACCACAGTATGGGAGGGAAATGATAAATGTAGAGAGATGATCAAAAAATGAAGTGCATGGAGAACTAAAACCAAATGTTCTTTCTATGGATTAAACATAATGCAGTGGAAATCGGGATCCAACCACTGGCCACTAACGATACAAATACACAAATCGCGTGGCTGCTGTAGAAATGGCTCGCGCACCAGTCAGTCATCATCATCAATCAACTTTATTCGCATTTGAAAAATGCATAAAGGTACAAAATTTAAAAAGTATCACAATGCAAAATATACAAAAAGATGTTAAAATCAACAAGTTGATTTCTCATTAAAATACCTCTGCACCAAAGCCTATCTGTAGATTGAAAAACCAAAAACGTACAATAGATACAATATTAAAATCCTTACAATAATTCATTATCAGTGGTAAGAATAATATAAACATATTGTTAAGAAGGGCGAAGTAAAACAACACCCCTCGCAGACAAGCTCTTCCTGGTCCTTAAAACTGAGAATAAAAAGTTTGCCGTCATAAAACAAACCGGGTTTCCAGCATATTAATTACTGCAAAGGCTGAGGAGTATGAAGATAGACTCGGTTTTCTTAACATTGGGATTACAAAAAATTTCCTCTCCGCTTTGTAAAATAAACAGAAGAATAAAATGTGTGACATAGATTGTGGGGATCGAGCATCACAGGGACATGGGGACAAATGATTTATCGAGTATACTTGAACTGGGTACCCTATCATTAGGGGAAAGAATTTCAGTCTCATCCTGGTCAATAAATAGCGATGCATGTTATTGGAGATAAAGTAGAGATAAGAATCATGTCTCGTAGCCACTCTAGGTAGGGTATGGTAGGTTAAGACCGTAGTTTTGCATAGGTTTCGTTGCCATCTATCGTGTTCGCACTTAGTGAGGAAAGCTTTTCTTAGCTTGGATTTAGAGAAAGACAAGCAGTTGGAGGGTGAATCGTACAGGAATACTGGGCCCAGATATGTGAAGGACTGCTTCACGTATGCAAACCATGGAATGCTGGTGGCACTGTCAAGATAAATTATGTCCTTTAATACTACTTGGTTTTATTATAACCGAATTCCTTTTCCAGATTCTTTTTTTTTTTTTAATATTTTTTATTTTTCTATCAATACAGGTATAGCATACACCTCCAAACACTTGATACATAAGCACCGCTACATTGGCTTTAGAATGCATGTACATGTGGCACATCGATACATAGTTTGATATTATACATGTCACAACTTTCACATCCCTCAGTCTCACCATTTCCTGTCCTGCATTGTCCTGTTATTCAATTTGGGGGTTCATCTGACTAATCCTCCTCTAGCAGCCCATAGTATTGTATCCATGGGTTCCAGAGTTAAAAAAAAAAATTTGGACACCCTCGGGCTATCTATGTGGTTTTTCACCCGACATGTATAAGTCCATTCCTTTTCCAGATTCTTAGCCATAAACGGAGCGGAGCAAGTTTAATGGAATCGGTTATGAAGGGGAGTCCGAGTTCTTTGTGGGCAATCAAATTCGAACACGCTGATGGAACTGACAGCTGTTTTTTTTAGAAATTTGTCCTCCACAGACTGCAAGGCGCCCACTTGTGCTGTGCCCCATATTTCGGCGCCATAGGTAGCTAGGGCAACAGATTTTGCCAGGTAAATTTCTACCATTTCCCTACTTGGCTCTTTACCTAAATTGGCAGCACATTTCTACAAAGCTGCTAGGCTTCTTTTCATCACGTTTGCTCTATTTTCTACCATAGCAGCTCAATTTAATTTGGAGTAAAAAAAAAAATTCCCAAGTACATGAAGCTCTCTACACATTTTTGGGAGCCCCCATCTAATTGAAGGGATATTGGCTTTTTCCTTCCTGTACCAGCTACCATAACATAAGTTTTCGATTTATTAACAAACAATCCCAAATCTGCCATATAATTTGAGTATGTACCAATCAAGCGCTGTAAGGCCAACGGTGTCCTGGCCATTAAGACCCCATCATCAGCATAAACCAGATCGGGCAGGCGTAAACCACCTACAGTTGGAATATCTCTACATTCTGTGGTCAGGGCTTCGTTAAGATTATTGGTATATAACGAAAAAAGAAAGTGAGCGAGAACACACCCCTGGCGGGACCCCCTTTTCAATTCTGAAAGATTTCGTACATTCCCCCTGTTTTCCAAACCTAATTACAATCCCTGCCTCTCTGTACAGATCGCTAAAAAAAAAAGGATTATGGAGTTGTCCACGCCCATCAACTCCATGAGAGCCCACAATTTGGTGTGGCTCACGCAGTCGAAGGCCGCCGACAAGTCCATAAAGGCCATGTGGAACTGACCCTTTTTAGCATGCACACATTTAGCTGCAATCGAGGCTAAATTTAAGCCTTGATCAACCGTACCCCTCCCCTTTCTAAAACCGTATTGGATCTTAGTTAAAACATTGTTTTCGAGTGCCCAGTCCTCTAATCTATTTAAAAGCAATGTCCCCATTAATTTGGCAGTATTACCCAATAGGGAGATTGGACGGTAATTTGCTGGGTTCAACGGATCTCCCTTCTTGTTAATAGGAATATTCAATGATTGTTTCCAGGATGCCGGGGGGCCCACTATGACGACGGCATTAAAAACTTGGGTCAGGAGAGGGGCCCACAAAGGTTTATGTGCAAGAAAAATATCCAGTGGGACCCCATCCGGACCTGCTGCCTTTAAGGCAGGCGATTGGGAAAGTGTAAGTTCAACTTCCTTTAAGGTGAATTCCATCCCCAATTGGACCAAAGGAGAATCCTCAGAGTCTATTGTATTTCTATCCCTCTGTACATGAAAAATGTTCTGGAAGTGAGTCAACCAAGTGGATTCATCTATGTGGAGATCGAGAGAGGGCCCTCCCTGCTCTTGCAAAAAAGGGGCACTCGCCACCCTCCAGAAGGCTTTGCTATCTTTGTACCTGGAGGCCTCACGCAGATTTTCCCATGCTTCCTCTCTCAGCTGTTTCTTTATCACCTCCTTGCCGACTTATAGTCGGCTCATAGCTTTCTTATCAGAACTTTGTTCAAGGATATGTTTTAAGAGCAGTTCTAAGTTGTTTAGAAGCCATAGAGCAGTTTTCCTCAAGCCATCTAGTCTGTAGTGGAGTGTTGCATGTAGCTGGGCGTAAGAGATTCGATCTAATAGATGTTAGAATTTTGCTAAACGCTATTAGAACTTGTGAGCTATTAGTTTGTAGCTCCAAGCAGGATTGAACGGTAACACATCCTTTACAACCTTTGGGAGGAAGGAGCTAGAATCTATTTTCACCCACTTTAGTGTAAAACCATTTTTTCTAGTGGGAATATGTTTTGGATCGAAGAGAAGGCTTGACTTAGCTGGGAGAGGCCAAACAAAGGAAAAGAGGAGAAAAGCATGATCGCTAAATTCTGTCATCTGGGCCAATGGAGACTTAATGCATCTCTTAAAATTTGCATGGATGATGATGATAAAATCAATTGTCGAGGTGGCCCCGGTTCCTTGGAAAGTTGGGAGAGGTTGACCTGTAGAGGATTGACATGGGTTTATTATAACTAGGTCCCAGGTTATTAAAAAACTGTTTAAAACATTACCATAATTATGATTGTTAAAATGGACTAGTAGTAAGTCATTAGAGTCTATTACCCTGCAAATACGTTGGTCAGATTTGATACAGCAGTGCACATTAAAAATCACCGGCCCAAATAATAAGAATTGGTCAGCCCAAAAACTTTTTTTCGGTTACACACAAGTAACCATAAAAGTGCATCAAAATCACAACAATAATAAACTCGTAACAATCCATTGTGCAAAATACAACAAGTAAAAACACAGAGAGAAAATACAAAGTATGGGCTCGATAACAGACAAAGTATAAAAGACCTCTTAAGTCCACCATCATGTCTAGCTCAGGCCAGTCCAGTCCTTATTGGATCTTTACTTCTTCCAGTTGATATGATAATAAGTAATGTGCGAATAAAAAGTAGCGATGAGTTTCACAAGACCCAATGAACACATATGTAAAACAAAGACATAAAAACCATAAAACCTGCACAAAATCATTTCATAAGTAAAAGACAGCCACAGGATGTCCCTAAAGTGCTGATGCCGCCCAGCAGAAAAATCCCTACTAATTAGAACATCGTTTTTCTTCTAATAATAGCGCAGTTTAAGAAGGGACAACTATTTGCCAGTTAAATGGGGAGTTAAGTTGTTGTAAATAAACCAGAGCAGCACCACAACGTCTAATTCCCCGTTCCCCGATGATTGGAATAAAAAAAACTTTTAGTAAAAACAACATATAATTGACAAATTAAGGTCAAATGAAGCAGAGTCTGTGGGGAAGATTCAACACATGAGCATATTAATATTTTGATTGGGTAACATTGGCCAAGTGGGAATCCAGGGTGTCATCTCATGAAACCTAACCTGAATCCGGTTAATAGCATTCTATCCCAGGTACTGTCTGCCCACTCTAGATATGGCCCCATGGTTGGTGTAGTTTGGAGCACAGCATACTCCTGTACAGTGATTTTTTTGGGGTTTCAATTTCCCTCCCTTTGACATCGCCTCAACACCTTAAAAGTGTTTTTTACCCACTCCATATTGGTTTTTTGTCATGGTGGTGAGATTGGAAAAGAGGGACAGCCTCCCCACGTTCGTCAGTTTCGTCTTGATATATTTGAGCCAGGGGATTCTCAGTCCTCTATCACATGATAGGCAATCGGTGATGATCTCCCTATTAAATGAGGCTCGCGGTTTCTACCAAATTGAGCACCACAAGACCAGGGGAGCCATTTTAATAATATCTTCCACGTATTCAACCCCAAGCTCCTGGTGCATGATAAAGGTTGAGCATGCAAAGTGGGACACCCAAGAGCTGCCTAAGCACCCTGTTTTGTTCTCCCTGGAGGGAATTGATATTGGAATAACCCCATATACCCAACCCATAGGTGAGAATAAGGATACCTTTTTTTCTGTACACCTCCAGCAGAGGAGCCACTGTGTTTTTTTACCGATGCAGAAGACTAAATTAAAGATATACCCTGCTGAATTCACAAATCTCTGGCGTATTTTGGCAGTCAAGGGTCCCTAGTTACCCCTTGCATAAAAACAACACCTAAATACGAAAATTCCTGAGTGATAGTGACAGGGTGACCTTGTAAATGCACTCCTTGCATCTTGTCGTGCCTAGGACTACAAGGCATATTAAACGTTTTGGTTCCGTTGGTGACTGGACCGAGTACCCCCATAAAAATAACCAACTCCTGGAACAAAATATTTAGCCCATTATAGGTTCTGGAGCGTTGTACAGCTTAGTTGGCGTAGAGTGAGACAGGAACCTTTTTATTGCTTAATTAAGGAGGCATCAAACTTTTTTAGACAGGGTTGTGCCTAAACCATTGTTATACCAAAGGAACAGTATTGGGGCCATGACACAGCTCTGGCGTACCCCTTTCCCCAGCTTAATGCTCACCTGATGGACCGTACCTTACTGAGGGTGATATGTCATGATGGAGTGCCCACAAAAAATTCCACTATGCCTCCATCCACCCCATGGTTACTCTGGATCTACCACAATTTAGATCTTACTACGCTGTTGAAAGCGCAGGAGAAGTCCATGAAGGCCAGGCAGATGGAGCCCTGCCTGGCGATTGATAATCCGCATATGCAGATCCAAGCATTGCTCTACCGTGCCAAGCCCCTAACAAAACCTATACTGCACCTCCAACAGCTCTCCCTAACCCAAGTTAAGAAGCACTCCAAGACCGCTCTCGCTGCCAGCTTCACTACTGAATCCAACAGGGTTATCAGACAACAACAACTCGATGATTGAGGGTTACTCTTTTTAAAGACATGGACAATGATAGTGTGCGAAGACTCTGGGAGTCCCGATTTGACAATGGCATTAAAACAATTACAGAACTAGGGTGCCCCCAGTTCCGGGATGGATTATATAGGTCCATGGGCACCCCATCCGGTGTCCATGGACTCTGGTGCCTTGTTTGATGGGCTCTTAATGATAGCATCCATAATTTCATCAAGGATATATTCCAGGACTAGGAGAAATACCACCTCCTCGTCATGCTGATTGGGGCTAGCAAAGCCATATAATTCTTGAAATGAAATGATTGCCCCAGACTCTGGGCTAATGGTAGTAATAACAGAATTGGTTTTTACACTTGCAGAGTTAACGTTATTTGCCACAGCCCAGAAAGCCCTGGTATCTTTCATTCTACAAGCCATGCCCAACTTCCCCCAAGATTAATTTTGTATTACTTTATCCATATTCGTTGGGCTGCCTTGTACACTGCTCTGAAACGTTACATTTTGGAGATATCCCTAGGCTTTTCCCTCAGCGCTTCATGGAGGTTCGCCGGGGCTTTCCTTCAGGTTCTGAAAAAAAATGTATTTATAGCAGTAAACAAATACAGCAGAACTGCAGTACAGTATACATTCTGATAGAATACGAATTTGGCATGTAATAATTTCCACATCTCGAGAATGCATCAGGAAGGTGTGAGGGGTGGGAATAGTGGGGGTAATGGAGAGGTACAGGATTAGAAGGAGGGGGAAAAGTCCAAATCAATGGGATCCCGTAGTAACACACCCAACATGATAGGTCAGGGCGTCAGCCCACAGTGGTAGAGCAGTCCGGCCAGGCAACACCTGGGGGGCACATTGGTCTTCGGGAGGTCGGAGCAGAAGCTTCCTCAGTAGTGTCTCCGTTAAGTCTGAGGTAATTCACCAGAAGGGCCCAGATGTCCTTCAGACATGAGCAGACAGGTATCAATTGCCAGTACACCTTTAAAAGTTCCTGGCATGTGGTAGCATCCCGAAGCCACGTTTTCCTGCTGGGCACCTGCCGCCTGCCCCACTGCATTGCCTCTCTACGCTTAGCCAGTAACAACAGCATAGCTGTCAGTCAGTGGACATCAGGGGGAACCTCTTTGACCAGGCCAAACGGCATGACTACTGGGATCGCTCAGGAGAATGCCTCATGATACTAGTCACATCTCTAAACACCTCTTCCCAGAAGTTCCCGTATCCTAGGACAGTCCCACGCCAGGTGCAGGAGTGCAGCGCGCACAACTTGCATCATCTACAAGACCCATTTGTAGCAGTCGCCCCGGCGTGTGATAGATTCTTTGTAAAAATGTAAAGTGAATCAAGGGCAACCTGTAGTTTGGGGATAGGGTCTTAAACTGGGAGCAGTAGTAAGTCCATTGATCCTCACTTATAGCCTCGTCAATGTCATTCGACCAAGTCTGTCGAACAGAGGTCGCACAAATCAGTGCGGATCACTGTATACTAGCATAGATGCGCATGATCAGCTTACGGGGAGAGGGGCTGGTAAGCAACTCCTCCAGTACTATGAACGTGGGGAGTGCTGCCGGAAACGTGTCATGGAGACCTCGCAGTGACTCTCTGAGCTGATAAAAGGTCATAGTGTCCATGAAAGAGGGCGCAAAGTCCCTAAACACCTGTTGGGGGGGGGGTAGCAAAGCTACCATCTGGGTACGCTGTTCCAAGAGAGGACAGCTGCCGCAGACGCCCTCGTGCCCCCGCATCGGCAGCAATCGGTAGTAGCTGGTGTCCCAAGAGAGGAACAGATGGGGCAAACAGGTGGTCAAGGCGGGCTCTTTTCCGCAGCTCATTCCATGCATGCCACGGTATCCACCTGGTGTAGCACACGCCAGATGGGCCATTTAAAGCTGTCTGAAGCAGGCACGGGCCCCATGGTCTGCCTCCGGAGCAGTATGCGGGCAAAATTGTATAGGGTGCAGCCAGTAGTGCGCTAAGTGTACCTGGGCACTAAGGAAATAGAAATCCATATCCAGCTCCCCCAGACCACCCTGCTCAAAGGGGAGCGTCCACACTTCCCAGGCCACCTGCGACTGTTTGCCGGCCCATGTCAACGAGACAAGCTGTGAGTGAAACTTCAATTGAAAGCAGGTCAGACGAGTGGGTGGCAAATTGATACAGAAGTATAAAAATGTGTGGAGTATTAACATCTTTGATATGACCAGTCTCCCATTTAGAGACAGTGGCCGTTTCGATCAGGCAGGCACCCGGTCCTAGAGCCATGTCATTAGCTTGCCATAAATCTCCCTCTGCAGCTATTCAACATCCCAACTGAGCCACACGCCCACATATCGATCAGGGTCTCGGGCCACATCTGGTGGAAATCACAAGTGAGCGTTTGTGTGGCTGCCGTAAGTGGAAATAAGATAGATGTTGCCCAGTTAATCGTGATACCTGCCGTACCGTCAAAGCAAATGAACTCCCAGAGAAGAGGATCTACATTATCAGGACGGGCTGAGTTCTAATGTATAGTGTAACATCATCTGCGTACATAGGAACAAGTATCTGCCTGGGGCAGAACGCGAGCCTCCGATTGGAATGATGTTGCTGCAACCGGGCCGCGAGCGGCTCCATGGCAGTGGCGAATAAAATAGGCGACAACAGGCACCTTTGCTATGTACCGCAAGCTATTGCAAAAGGAGCCAAAACCGTGCCATTTATTCGCATGTAGGCGACGGGCAGGGTGTAAAGCAAACGCATCAGTTGAATAAATTTATTACCGTATCCAAAGTGTTGTAGGAAGTGAAAAAATGGGGCCATTTGAGTGAGTTAAAGGCTTTAGTGGCATCCAGAAATGCGGCATCAGCGCTTAAGTTAGGATCGATCGTGTGAAGGAGGGCAAAGAACGTGCGCAGATTTAGCTGTCGACCTGCCTGGCATGAAGCCCAACTGGTCCGAGGGACCACGATCGGCAGGAGGGAAAGAAGCCACGAGGTGATTATCTCAGTCAGAATTTGGCGATATTATTCATGATGAGGGACCTATAGGAATAGCAGCACCTAGGGTCCTTATCTGGTTTCAGATTGTTGCAGCGCGACTGCGCCTTCAGGTCTTCATTTTGAGTACTTTCTCCATCTGGCGGAGTCTCTCTCTGGAGGAGTGCGTATCTCGGCATCCGATGTGCCATGTTCGAGTTGGTCCAGCTGCTCCTTCTGTCCGTCTGCCTTCTCCATCTAGTGGTCCAAGCGATCAGCTAGCATATTGATTTTCGTATCGATGACATGTAGGCTTTGTTTGAGGTCAATAAACATTGAGAGAATGTCTGGCTCCTGGGACGCGCCCCCCACAAGCCTGGGAGCTCAATGATCCAATGTGCACGTCGTCCTTTGCGATTTTATGGGCAGCTTGGACTGCTTATTGTCTTTCTTCCCCTGAAGGTGACAATAACACAATCCCCTGTAAAGTATTTGCGCATATTCCCCACCCAACCCACTCTTCTCACCATAAGGATTTAACTGAATATTTTTCCTTGACGCCTGATGTACCCATCAATCTAGTGGGTAGTTGTATTAATTAACTCCACTGTAGTGTCATTTACTTCAGGGCGTAAGATTGGGATGTTGGCCATGACTATAGCATAAGGGCAAGCGTGCGGCGGGAGGTCACATCTAGATGCATGTCCTATAGCTGATCCCGCCTGCTTAGTGAGTATTTGGGTGTTTCCCTGTGTCCTGCCCCAGCTTGTAGTCTGGGCACCTCGGTGTCCCTCAAGGGGCTAGGTGTAACTGGATCGGCCACAGGGGGGCTCCATCTAACACATGAGCAGACAGCTGCATCCTCCCCCTACTGTAGGCCGTGGCTCCTGGGCGAAACTTGTCAGCCTATGTCCTTTTGCAGAGGCTCCACTCCCTACTAATCCTTGAGCCAGCCCTCAGTCCAGCTCACTTAATTTCTCAATACTCCCCAGGTGGTCACGTAGCCCCTGTAACTTGGAATCCAAGAGATCTGCAATATCCTTGCTAAACTGAGCGAGCATGACCCCAAAGGCCTCTTTGTTAGAACAGAGAGTATCAGACGTTGGGTTCCCTGGGGCTCTGGGCTTGCTTATGTTGGCTGTTTGTTTATGGTTATCCCATCATTTCCTTTTGATGCTAGGCAACGTTACTAATTTATCGGTTTGATAATGGGGGGAGGGATACATTTGTCGGGAGTGGCACCGCCCACATAATCCTGACCTGGCTTATGTTGGCACAGGGTTCCCCTAACCAAATCTTGATTGTCAACCTTCTGGCTCATGGGTAAAGGTTGTGAAATGAATAAACCTCCCACTATCCTAGGGCAAAGTGACGTTTGATAACCGCCTTTCTGTAGTAAGAATTTCTTTATTGATAACACCCACTGCCTTATCAATATACCCATCTAGCGTACTAATCTTTTCTTTTTTTTGCAGCATCCACCTCCATACTAGGACCTATCTTTCGGTTTACCACCCTACCTATACTTGCAAGCAACGGGGAGGTCTGTGTTATGCAACAAAGTAGATTCGAGTAAATTTGGCAGTCAATCACTGTCATAGTTGACACTTAAAAGTTGCTCACAGTTGATGTTAACACCTTTTGAAGGTAAACCAAGGAGGGTGGCCCAGCCTCCTCTGGGTGTGGACAAGCCTGCCCTTGGCTCAGGCGCATCCCGTGCAGTGGGAGACCCAGCGCTCTATAAGCACCTCATCCGTGGGTCCCTCCTTCTCCTCCTCTGTGGGCTAATACAAAGTGGTGGTTACTGGGGCTAGTAGTCCCACAGAAGAAGAGTCCAGCAAGCGATATCACGCAGGTGGAGCACTCACAATGTTTGGTAATAGAAGAGGACGAAGGGAGGCGCAATAGGGCAACGCGCTATCAAAAGATGTCAAAGTCCATCCGAGTTAGAGGTGCCAGCCGGGGAGAGCAGCAACGAGGTAGTAGGAGATGATGAGAACATTAACATTTTTACTGCACTGTAGACTGGGAGGATTTAAGATGGTGGCACCTAGAGTCCATGATAGCCTAAACAATAATCATGTCATTGTGCCCAATCCAAGGTGGTCACCAAAATAGGTCCGTGACTGGAGAGGCCAGGAAAGGCAACCGGCAGAAGTAAGAGGGAGTTCTTGCAGTGTATCAAAGATCATACAAGTAAGAGGTGCCAAAGGGGGTAAAGTTTCAGCTGCTATAATAGGAGCCTTTACATAGATTTTGCAAACCTGGTATATGCAAGATGGTGGCGCTTAAAGATCATAGCAGCTTCAGAATTTATCTGGTTAATGTGGAGGCAACAGGCAGAAGCCAAAGAGAACAAGGGTGCAGAGCATGGCCTGGGAACCATCGTAAAGTAGCTGAAATGCAGAGGCAAGAATCAAACTGTTCCCTTGTTGACGTTTATAGGAATTCACGCAAAGTGAACAGAAACAAAATCCAGTAATAATATATAATGTACAGGGACGATCACCAGACCCAAACACAAACATGATATAACAGGCAGATAGTACATACAGGTGTGTAGTATTTGAAGGTTGTTAAGAAATGCCATTCTGTTGCTGAGTTCAGACCCTTTTCGTTTGCCAGATCCGCTTCTTTTTCTTCATTGTCAGTAATTGGTTCACATTATGTCTTCTAGAACATTTCACTGGATCTAGTATCCACCATTTCATCTTGTGGTTGATGTTCTAGGGTATAATGTTCGACCAAAGGTGCATTTGGTACATTGCATCGAATTTTCGATTGAAGATGTAAGATGTAATAGCTTAATATTGTACAAACCACAGGGTCATGCAGTACAATAGAACACATTTTTGCTGGCACAGGTTCAGAAATGTTTTGTTCTTTTTCTTTAATCAGCAGCAGCACTTGAGATTCGTGCCAACTTTAATTGGCACTCTGCTACCAGAAGATTTCTTGGCTGTGCAGCCTCTAAAGGGGTAGGCTTGCAAGATCCCATTGTATTGTAGGTAGTAATACTAAAAGAAATGTCTTGAACTGTTTGCCATTAAAAAATCAAATCAGTATTTGCCCTTAAAGAGACATGACAGCTATTGTAGGATAAATGGTCAGGCATGGAAAATACACTTCTCATCTCTTCTTCCTAAATTAAAGGACTATCAAAGGACAAAGGTTGACTGTCGACCAGTCTTGAGCAGGGCATAGCAATAGCAGTCTTCACTTTAGAACTAGGTTGGCATCTGCAATGAATAGTGTATCATGAGCTGATCCTTATTAGGGACTCTGGAGTAAATGCCTAAGGAATCAGTGGGTGGGTGGTGTAGAGTTAAATCTACCGGCTTACTGGTTGAGGTAGGCAGCCTCTGTACTTTTCTCATCGCGTTTTTCAGGTGATCTTTAAATTGAGTCTTTTTTGCTCATGTATGGATCCTAAGGTTTGGAACAAGGGAGTAAAATGATAAAGCAAACAAATTATATGTGTAAATGTGTTCCACACCAATATCTCTTAAGAACTCAGAAAAACCATTTAATAGAAATTGAACCATGTTATCAGAAACTGAATATTTGGGATAATATTCAATCTCAAATAGAGGTCTCAAAAAAATCAACTACCACCCTAGCTTGCATAGCGGCTAGATGAATTAATTTTCAAGTAACCCCAACCAGGAACATGTTAACATTCTCCATTAATTTAATCAGGTCATGAAATCAACAGTATATTTTTTTCTCCAAGGAGTATGTGAAAGCTCACTATCAATCATTTTGGTATTATGAACCACAAAATGTCTGTCAGCTGAAATGCATACCTTACATGACCCAAAAACCATCTCTAAACCGTTCTAAATGAGGTTGCCAATATTACAATTTCTAACTCTTGTTTTAGGTGAGTCCTGATGGGTAGAAAATGAGCAGGCTCAACCAAACACCTGCAGGAGGCCCAATTATGTCTCCTCTCATTATCAGCTTCTTTTCAAAACTCCACTCACCTTGAACCTTGCCCCAAAGTCGTAGCTCTCCACTCCTATTACTCATCTGGCCACCTGAAAGAAAAATGCTTCCTCACGGAACTCCTTTCTCGAATTCCAGCATCAGCTTTACACTATTCTTCTTCTGAGATTGATTTCCCTATATCTACCAAAACATCAGCAATCCTAACAACCCACTCCTCGTTATCCACCGTTTCTTGAGTGCAACAATTAATAGGTAATTTGGACAGAAAAAAATCTCTATTTTTTTTCTCCCAGAATATCATGAATACTGAAATTAATATTCTTGAAGATGAGGACAACCTTAACCTAGGACAGGGTTGCCCATTGTGGGAAAGTGCCTTCTTTCTGCATGGTTGCCCCCACTTTTTGCCGAACTGCTGATGTACTTTGACCGAGTGTGCCCTGGGCTCCTGCCAATCGGGTACCCAGGGCCTATGTTCTTTCCCTAAAACTGCATTGGAGTCAAAACCCAATTGGCACTTTCTGGCCAAAGGTCAGCCCCTGGTAAATGGTACCACATGTACCCAGGGCACTGTGACCAGGGAAGGCCTTTAAGTGCTGCAGCAAGTATTGGGCAACCCTTAGAGGCCCTGTACCATTACACTCGCACACTGCCTTTGCAGGCTGCGTGTTTTGGTGCAGAACAAAGGGAAGAGTCGACATGGGAGACACCCCTGTGTGCCATGCCTACAGCCCACTGCCCTGGCATAGATCAGCCACTCTAGCTGGGTGCACTACACCAGTGGTGAGGGTAAAGGTGCATGAGCCCTGTACCCCTACAGTGTCTAAGCCAATTCTTAGACATTGTAAGTGCAGTAATGCCATTAAGAGTATATGGTGCTGGGAGTTTGTCATTACGAACTCCGCAGTACCATAATGACTTTACTGAAAACTGAGAAGTTTGGTATCAAACTTCTCAGCACATCAAACCCACACTGATGCATGTGTGGGATTTAATGAAAAATGCACACAGAGGGCATCTTAGAGATGCCCCCTTGAAAAATTACCTAACACTAGTGTCCAGGCTGAGTGGCTGCTCCCCAGCCACCACCACCAGACATGTTTCTGGACCCCTGGGTCGAGAGCCTGCTGCTCTCGGAGGTCTGAAACAATGCACATCCTG
This sequence comes from Calotriton arnoldi, assembly GCA_963921515.1. Lineage (NCBI taxonomy): Eukaryota > Metazoa > Chordata > Amphibia > Caudata > Salamandridae > Calotriton > Calotriton arnoldi. Next base: position 4,632,063 of record CAWUFW010000244.1, read on the forward strand.
GGACGAGGTGCCAAGCCTCCTCCCCCAGGATGGGCAGGGTCCACGAAGGGGAATCTTCAAAGGCTTGCCGCCTTTGTTAGCTTCCCCAGGCCTTTTGCTACTTCCAGCAACTGGTCCCCGCCGGTTCTGACCCCCACTTAAGGCGGGAGACCTGGCAGGAAAACCAAGTGAGGCAGGGAGGTGTGCCCACCTTTGCCAACCCCCACCCTTCAGGTGGGGGAGGCGAGGTAAAGAACAACTCTCAGATCCCGCCATCTTGCAGATGGGGGGCCCCAGCCAACCAAAGTGAGGCATATGCCCCCCTCCCACTGGAGGGTGGCATAATAGGGGGTGTACCAGCCCAAGGAAGGGACCCATTGGTCCCAACCTTTACCTACCTGTAACGCCCCTAAATCTAGTACTTAGGGGCACCTCTGAACCTTGCCTCTTCAGACAAGAAACGACTAAAAGAAGAAGGGCCGAACAGCCGTGCCGAAGCTAAGAAGAGTAGGACGCCCACTGACTTGGGCCCCAGCCCTACCGGCCTGTCCCAACCTCGAACCTGCAGAAGCGAAACTCCGGTGTGTCCTGCAGCCAGCAACCTCAATAACCCCGAGGACCTGCCCTGCCTTCCAAAGAAAAGACTGTCTCCCGTGAACACCGGATTTGTTCATCCACAGACTTGAGCTCTGGCAAAATCCGCGAGTCTGCACCCGTCGCCCACGGCCAGAGTGGCCCAGCACCACAAGGAGGTCTCCCCGGTGATCCTGACCCGAGATCCTGTGATCCCTGACCTGCCTCCAGCTGACACCTGCAGCCTCAATCCGTTGGCTCCCTGCAACCGCGACCAGGAGCTGGTAAGAAGATCCGACCATAAAAGACACCCCTGCACCCGACACCCCACAGCCTTGGGTGGCCCAACCGACGGTGTCTAGCCAACCCCCAGCATCCCAACTAACCTCTCCAACCAGTGGTCACCTCCAGAAGACCTTCGTCCCCGAGCCTGCAGTGTGTTTGCAAACCAGAGAATCCCCATTGAAAATAACAGGGCACCCGACGCCAAAACGGCACCCGGCCGCCCTAGTGCCGCTGAGGGTGTACCTTTGGTGCTAACATGAACCCCCAATTGCCCTGAGCTAAAGTCCAGGAGCTTTGCTCCCACAACCTCGTGGCCTGCTCTTGAGCAGCCACCAACCGGAGGCCCTCTATCCCCCATTGGATAACATTGGGCCTCAGCACTCTACACCCGGCCGCCCTAGTGCCGCTGAGGGTGCTTTGAGAGTGCATCCTCGACCCTGAGTCTAACCCCAGAAAACCAACTCCCACACCAAGTACTTACCCGTTAACCGACAACTCTGTTTCCTCCCATAGGATAACATTGACTGTTTTCTATGAAAAAGTGTGGAGTTGGAAAATCTATAAAAATCTATACTACTGTGTACAAATAACCAAAACGCATTTACTTACCTTTATACAGGAAATGTCCCAGTGCAGTATCCAGGTATACTACTCTGTGTAAGAAAAGTAATCTGCAAAGTGATATACATGATCTACTATTAAAAAGTCATTACAAAGTATATGTCCAATATTTCTAGGTATTACATTTCCAGTCATTCTACTGTAACCAAACCAAAGCATATATACAACTGCAATTCAAACTGTGTTGTTACTGCAAAGTATAAATCAAATACCTGTGCCAGGCTTTCTTGGTTCTAAGAAATAAATATAACTAAATAATATTTTTATACAAAGCAAATTGGTCTGAGCTCAGTCTTTGAGTGTGTGAAATCATTTGCTGATTTAGTGTGTACAACAAATGCTTAACACTACCCTCTGATAAAGTTTTACTGCTCACCCACACTACCACAAATAGAGAGTAAGGTGCTATCTACTTTTATCTCTGCCTACCTTTGGGGTTCCACTGGACTCTGTGCACCCTATACCTCATTTTGGTATAGTATATGCAGAGCCAGCTTCCTACACCCATTCCTTTATCTCATAAGAGAAGCACTGAATCTTTGTTCCGTGTAAATAGCAAACTTCCTTCCCCACAACTACATTCTGAACTATTCTGGTGACAAAACACAAGTCAAAGCTTCTCTTTCAATTGTGTTGTAATCCAGTTCTGAGGTTCCTTGATATAAATCCCACATTAATTTCTTTCCGATCTAGACTCAGAGTGAGAACATTACCAATTCCCATACAACTAGCATCAGCTGTCACTATTCCTTCACTTTTGTGTAGTAATTCTTTGAATGTTTCAGTAAACAGTACAAATCCGGGGACAATATGGGTTTAATACTTGCACATCCCTTGCAATGGTTTCATGTGTTACTTATTTGAAGTTGTGGGAGCATCAGCAATGGCAAGTGCTAAATCATATTGGGTTTAATCCCATCAGGCGTGATTAAATGCCCTAAATACCAGAAACATGTCCGATACATAAATTTCTTTCTTCACGGTCCAGCCATGCACTGACAAAATAGTCAAAACTCTTTCCAGTACCAAATTATGCATTCCATCATTGTGCTATGCTGAGACATATTTCTCTTGCCCACATAAGTTGTACATTAACTTTGGAAAAACTGCAGCCGTGGATACCAAACCATACAGCATGCATAAATACTGAAGGGCACCAAATGACGTTTTTAAATGTTTGGAGTCTTCAGTTAAGAGAATTTGGTGGTAGGCTAACCTTGAACCAACAAAGAGAAACATTTAGCATGATTATTTTTTGCAAATATTTCTTGTTTTTTTTAGGAAGGGTATGACCATCTACAAGTATGTTTTTATTTAAGGATCTAGAGTCGGCACACAACCGAATTTCACCTGAGTTACGTTAACTGCAACAACAGGTGACACCCGCTCTAATGAGTCCTCACTTTGAACAACACCATCTGTATGTTAAGTGCAGTCAATTTGTTTTTGAGATCCTCACTTATGCTTAGCGGAACGTCTCTTATGTCTGTGAACAACTGGTTTGGCATCCTATTTTAATATGATCTTCTGTACAAAACCACAAACTTTCCCAAGTCTGATCTCAAATATGCTGTAATATTTTTGGAGGCTGTTTTAAACATCACTGGTAATTGTTCTACAAGCACAATCGAGTTTGTTTCCAGTACTGATACCATCCCAGTTTTCCCTAATCTTGTAACCAGGCCTGCTACACCCTCTCACTTTTACATAGATATTGATGTTAATCCTGCAATATGCAAATGATATAAAAATCCTTTTTAACATGGTCACCCCCATTTATTTGCCTGGTATTTTTTTATTTATAAGCATTTTATTAAAGGCATACAATGCTCGAAACAAAACATACAGGCTTCAGGAAAGATAGGTTATCCATACAGTACATTGCAGTATTTTAACATTCTCATCAACCATACCATCATGTTTTATACTTCAATACACAGCTATACAGTTTGGTGTGTTTGGAGATAGGTAACCAAATGCATCCAATAGTCTCTCGGTTTGGACCCGGAGGGTAGCTCTTCCTCATATGTTTTTAGGGTATCCTTACAATAAGCCATATCTTTAACCTACTGTTTGGCCCGTGGGGTGTCCTTGCTACCCCAGTATAATGAAATTCTTCGTTTAGCCAAGAGCAGCGCTATCATGCAAAATTTACGTTTGGTGGCTCGTACATCATTGACGAGGCCCAGCAAACATGTTCGAATCGTACAGTCGATGGAGGCTCCTAATATCTCACTCAGAATCTGAGCAACATCAGTCCAATATTTTCTAATTGGGGTACATTGCCATGCCAGATGAATAAAATCAGCATTATCCGCACCACACCGTTGACATCTTGCGTCTGGACGGAGGCCATATTTGTATAGTTTAGCAGGAGTATGATATGTTTGGTGCAGGTATTTATAGTGCAGGAGGCGTAAATTGCCATTAGGAGTGAGCATACTAGTGATGGTGCAGCAGATAGCCCATTCTTCCTCTGTGAGGTGGGTATCGAGCATGGTGTTCCATCGCTCCAGTGCTTTGTGTATTGTCATCAATGTCGCCTTGAAGTTGTGCGTATAATTTTATCACCATATGGGTATTGTGTGGTGTGGTGATAATCATTTGTAGGGTATTCAGTTGTGGTGGCTCATCTGGATAAGTGGGATAGAGTTTCTTAATGGCTCCCTGTAATCTATGGTAAGTAAACTTAAAAAGTAACGTCTGATTGCTAATGTAATGTAGATCTTTAGGCTCTATAAAGGTGCCGTTAGCATACAAGTCTTCCAGTTTGTCTATTCCCCCTTGTCGTAATAGGTCTGTTCCAACTTTTTCTTGGGTGACCGATAACTCTGGGTGAAATTGTAAGAGCATCACCGGTGCGTAGAGTGGCAGTTTATTTGCCAGCTTCCCCATCCTTTGCCAAGCGGCATTAGTAGCATCGATGGTGTTTATTGCGTGTGAATGTATTCGGGCACGGCGATGGGGTAAGATATTACGTAGTAGGATGGGATGCGCATCACTGTCTTCAATTGCTATATGGGCTAGGAAGGGGACGGGGTGGTACCAGTAGTGTGCATATTGCGCTTGCGCACATAAATAATAGAGGAGGAAGTCTGGGACCTTAAAACCTCCTTTGGAGAACGGTAATGTTAGGGCACGTAACTCTATGCGCGCTTGTTTGCCCGCCCATATGAGACTGGTTACGGTGGTAGTCAGTCTTTGAAATACAGCCCTCGGTGGGGTGATGGAGATGTTATTAAAGAGGTAGAGGAATTTAGGCAGGACGACCATCTTGATAATGGCCAGGCGGTCTGCCAATGATGGGGGTAGTTGTATCCAGCGCTCCACCTTTTCTTCAAGCTTACTAATTGCCGTCCCATAGTTCGTGCGAATAACTGTTTCGGGGTCGCGGTGGTACCAGACACTGAGGTATTTGACTGGGTCTGTTTGCCATTCAAGAGGAAACTCTGCCGGGTAGGGTTGGGTAGTGTCTGTTAATGGGGATAATAATGGATTTAGTCCAGTTAATTTGGAGGCCGGAGTGGTGACCGAATTTAATATATTCTCGCAGTAGAGGGGAAAGGTTTGCAGCCAGATTTTTTTTATATAAAGTACCATATCATCTGCGTATAGTGATATATTGAGTGGTCTTTGCGGTAATTGTAGAGCTGCATATTTATGACCCTGTCGTATTTTGCACGCCAGGGGCTCTAGGGCAATTGCAAAAAGTAGGGGGGATAGGGGGCATCCCTGACGTGTGCCTCTTTCAATTTGTATAGCGTCGGATACGTATTTATTAACTTTTATCCGCGCTGTGGGTTTCGTATATAATATCTTAATCCATTGTAGGAAGATTGAGGGGAAGCCCATTTTTTGCAATATGGTGCTGAGATACGTCCATTCAATCGAATGCTTTTGCTGCATCCAAGAGGACTGCAGCTGCCTGAAAGTCCGGGGCAAGAGAGTGCGATAGTGCAAACAGCGTTTGGGTGTTGTGGGCAGTGGACCGACATGATATAAAGCCCGATTGGTCTGGAAGAACGATATTAGTCATGAGTGGTTGCAGGCGTTTCGCAAGTAGTTTGGCTAAGATTTTAGTGTCAGTGTTTATTAAGGACAACGGCCTGTACGACTCACATTTCTCGGGGTCTTTATTGGGTTTTAGCAGGGCAATGAGCATGGCTTCTCTCAGTGTGGGGGGTAGAATCTGACTGCTATGGGCGTCCCCATACATTTCTACAAGGTGAGGTGCAAGTAGCTCGATATAGGCTTTATAAAATTCGCTAGTAAAGCCGTCCGGGCCCGGTGCTTTACCGTTGGGAAGCGACTTGACCACCTCTGTGACTTCTTCTACCGTCACTGGTTGTGAGAGATACTCCCTCTGTGCTTCCGATAGCCAGGCTATCGCCACATCCTCCAGATATGCCATAATCTCAGGCTGTGTGACAGTAGCTCGTGAGGCATAAAGATCGCCATAGGTGTCCATAAATGCCCGTAGTATACCCTTTGTATCGTAGTGGAGTGTGCCGTTATCTTTTATTTTAAGGACCAAATGTGTCTTGTGTCCTGCACAGATTTTATTTGCCAATACTCGGCCCGGCCTGCCTCCCTCGCCATATGTGCGTGCAATGTGACGTTTCGAGATATATTTGAGTTCATCATCCGCAAATTCTTGGTATTCTGTCATAACCTTTCTAATATCGCTTAGTATGGTCATGTTATGCGTGTGTTCATATTCCCGTTCTAGGGCGCCTAATTTAATCTCCCGTTGGGTAAGTTGGGCTCTGATGTCTTTTAGAATGCCAGCGTTGGTGCTAATACAGACTCCCCGTATGGTAGCTTTAAATGCTTCCCATAATAAACTGGGATCGTCTGTGGATGTCTGATTGAAGGTAAAGTAGTCAGTAATGGCTTGTCCAATAGTGTCAGTGTATGAAGAGTCTAATAGTGCTTTGGCATTGAACCGCCATACATATGGTGGAGGTGTGTAATGGGGAAGTTCGATAGTCAGCAGCACTGGTTTGTGGTCAGAGAGGGTTTTGGGCAAGTGTTGGATGTGTTGTATCCAAGATGCGACATCTTCTGTCCCGAGCCAGTAATCGATACGGGACCAGCTGTTGTGGACCGTGGAGCTATGGGTGGCCTCCATGTGATGGGGATAGCGCAGTCTCCAAATATCTACCAACTTGGACTCGGTCATAAGGTCCCGCACCATTTTCACAGCTCGTTTATGTGGTTCTCTGGATGAGCCAGACCTGTCCAGGTTCGCATTTAATGATCGGTTTAGATTTCCGCCCCATAGTAAGGCCATGTCAGGTAGGTCATCCAGTTTGCGCGATATTGATTTATAAAAATCTGGATCGTCCACGTTCGGGCCATAGGTATTGATTAGGCATATGCGGTGCCCTCTAATGTGTCCAGTAACAATAATATACCGGCCCAAGTCGTCCGTCAGGGTGTGTTCTATGTGAAATTGCGTCCCTTTTTTCACTAGTATTATCACGCCTCTAGAGTAAGATGAGTATGAGGAGGTCAGAACTGTTTCCTCCCATTTGCTCCCTATAGTACACTTATGGGAAGGGGCCAGATGAGACTCCTGTAGGAGGGCTATATCTACGTGAAGCCTATCTAGATGGGCAAAAATCTGGCGTATCTTTTTCGGGTTATTTAGCCCCCTGACATTCCATGATAGTAAGTTAATATGCGATGGTTGTAGTCTATCTATAGTCGTTGGTGTGAATTATACTTGTGTCGCGGTTTCGTTTACTGCAAATGCTGTGAACATCTGTCATAGTTATCAATAGTATGGTGGTATATGGTTGGTTATTAGAGACTTGAGTGGTTGTAGTGTACTGCAGATGAGGTAGCCTGTAAAAACAAAAACATTCCCAACCCCCCCGCCCACTTTGGCATCCCAATCACGCCAAAGACATGCCCATTGCAACAACTTCAACATAACTATAACTGTGTTGGGGAGCTCCCTCTCGGGGGGGGGGGGGGGGATTCGCCGAGTGCATGCATCAACATCCACCGAGGTGGATGTGGTCGGGTATTGCGTAATCGGTTTGGGTACATAGTTTGACATAAGTATTGTGCCCAGTTTATTAGAGACATCGTTCTCCTTGCCTCCCACAGTCATAATAGGTAGTGCCCATCCAAAGACCCACACATCGCCACATCACGGCGTTGTATTCTGACAGTTGGACTGTGGGGAACTCTTAAGATATTGCACCATATAAAGTCCCAGCTAGACCGCCCTCCGTGAAGGAAAAGAGGCCTCATTTCTGCATTGCCTACATACACCTTACAGCTATATGCCTGGGCAATAGTCTAATAGCGGTGCCCGGCAAGATCGCACGGGCTATACGTCTGTAGGCCAGTGTTATGTTGTATAACTGAGTATATCTGTAAGTCTGAGTACATTGCCACACAGTGAGGTCAGAGTTGTGGATATGCGCCTTATGCCTTACCACCGATGGAAGCTGGTTCAAGCCTAGGTCCGGCCGATGTCCAGATGGGTGGGCGTGTTTGCTGGCAGGTAGCAATTTCGAGAGATCAACCAGCGTCCCTGGACCCAGAGATGCAGTACTCGACCGTCGGGTTGGTTTTATAATCGTGCCCCAGTTAGGGTACGTGACATGGTATCCAGTGTCTGCATAGTGTGTACTGCTGAGTTCGTTTGTCTCACATGTTGTCTGCATCCGCACTGGGGCATCCAGTGTACATATTTCCATGAGAACATCGTAGTTGTGCGTGCCTTAATCGGAGTCCGGGTCCGCCTCTCTACGACTTTGCGCTTTTCGTTTGATGACTGTCTTCTTTATGAAGTCCTGTGCGGCTTTCGGTGTTTGAAGTATTGTCACTCGTCCGTTATTGGTCACCCGCAGTCTGGCTGGGTAAAGCATCGCATATTCGATGCCCAGTTTCCGTAACTTCTTTTTTGCAGGGTTAAAGTCTCTGCGTGCTGTCTGAACTGCCATGGTGAAGTCTGGGTAGAACGACAGATTATTGCCGTGGTAGGTGACTTGTTGTTTCTCCCTAGCCATCCGCATGATTGCGTCACGGTCCCTGTAGTTGAGGACTCGGGCAATTATGGGTCTTGGCGGGGTGCCCGGCGGATTCGCTGGCGCCAGCGATCGATGAGCACGCTCAGCGATTAGCACCGTGGAGAAACTGTCGGTTCCAAATACATCACGCAGCATGTCTTCCACGCATGTCTCCATCCGTCCGGTGTTTGTGCTTTCGGGAATTCCCGCAATGCGAACATTGTTACGGCGTGATCTCTCCTCCAAATCTTCGGCCTTGTGTTTTTATGACCTCCAGGATCTTCTCCATTTCTGTGCATTTACGCGTTGTAGAATGAGATTCGTCTTCCACTGCAGTTATGCGGTCCTCTGCTGCGTCGAGGCGTTCACCTTGCTTATCTAATTTAGCAGAGATATTGTCCACTCTTTGAGTGAGTGTGTCTAATTTTCCGTTAATAGCCTGGAGGCTTTGCTGTATAGCACGGGTACTCATAGTACGGCCCGCGGGCTGCCAGCGGCCCGGCAAGCCTTCCTTGGCGGCCCGCGGACCTTGCAGACATCGTACCTGTGGTTTTTTTTTGTTTTTTTTAAAGCGTCAGCAAATACCGCAGCGCGGACTCTGAGAGACTCTGCTCTATGCGGGTCGGGCGATTCTTTAAAAGACCATTCACTTGTTAATGAGGCTTTGTTGTTTTTTACCTCTTCTTAGCGCCCCTGCATCTCCACTCAGATGCAGGGGCGCTAAGAAGAGGTAAAATGCAACCAAGCCTCATTAACAAGTGAATGGTCTTTTAAAGACCTGTGAAGTACTCTGGTGCGGCTGTGTGTGTTCCCGGGAAGCTGTCTCAGCCCCAGCTGACACACACGCGGGGTGAGGTGAGGGAGGGTGACAGAGGGGGGAGGGTGACGGAGGGGGAGGGTGACGGAGGGGGAGGGTGACGGAGGGGAGGGGTGACGGAGGGGAGGGTGACGGAGGGGGAGGGTGACGGAGGGGGAGGGTGACGGAGGGGGAGGGTGACGGAGGGGAGGGGTGACGGAGGGGGAGGGTGACGGAGGGGGAGGGTGACGGAGGGGGAGGGTGACGGAGGGGAGGGTGACGGAGGGGAGGGTGACGGAGAGGGAGGGTGACGGAGAGGGAGGGTGACGGAGAGGGAGGGTGACGGAGAGGGAGGGTGACGGAGAGGGAGGGTGACGGAGAGGGAGGGTGACGGAGAGGGAGGGTGGTGACGCAGAGGGAGGGTGACGCAGAGGGAGGGTGACGCAGAGGGAGGGAGACGGGAGGGTAGACGCAGAGGGAGGGTGACGCAGAGGGAGGGTGACGGAGGGGGAGGGCGACGCAGAGGGAGGGCGACGCAGAGGGAGGGCGACGCAGAGGGAGGGCGACGCAGAGGGAGGGAGGGGCGGGCAGAGGGAGGGAGGGAGACGCAGAGGGAGGGAGGGAGACGCAGAGGGAGGGAGGGAGACGCGGAGGGAGGGAGGGAGACGCGGAGGGAGGGAGGGAGACGCGGAGGGAGGGAGGGAGACGCGGAGGGAGGGAGGGAGACGCGGAGGGAGGGAGACGCAGACGGAGGGAGGGAGACGGAGGAAGGGAGGGAGACGGAGGGAGGGAGACGGAGAGAGGGAGACGCGGAGGGAGAGAGGGAGACGCGGAGGGAGAGAGACGCGGAGGGAGGGAGGGAGACGGAGGGAGGGAGACGCGGAGGGAGGAAGGGAGACGGAGGGAGACGGAGGAAGGGAGGGAGACGGAGGAAGGGAGGGAGACGGAGGAAGGGAGGGAGACGGAGGAAGGGAGGGAGACGGAGGGAGGGAGAGGGAGAGAGACGGAGGGAGACGGAGGGAGGGAGGGAGACGGAGGGAGGGAGGGAGACGAGGAGAGAGAGAGACGGAGAGAGAGAGAGACGGGGAGAGAGAAGACGGGAGAGAGAGAGACGGGGAGAGAGAGAGACGAGGAGAGAGGGAGACAGAGAGAGAGAGACGGAGAGAGAGAGACGAGAGAGAGGGAGACGGAGAGAGAGGGAGACGGAGAGAGGAGACGGAGAGAGGGAGAGCGGAGAGAGAGAGACAGAGAGAGAGAGACGGAGAGAGAGAGACGGAGAGAGAGAGCGGAGAGAGAGAGACGGAGAGAGAGAGAACGGAGAGAGGGAGACGGAGGGAGAGGGAGAGAGACGGAGGAAGAGAGACGGAGAGGGAGAGAGGGAGAGACGGAGGGAGAGGGAGAGAGACGGAGGAAGAGAAACGGAGAGAGAGAGAGAGAGACGGAGGAAGAGAGAGAGACGGAGGAAAGAGAGACGGAGAGAGAGACGGAGGAAGAGAGACGGAGAGGGAGAGGGAGGAAGAGAGACGGAGAGGGAGACGGAGGAAGAGAGACGGAGAGGGAGAGGGAGGAAGAGAGACGGAGAGGGAGAGGGAGGGAGAGAGACGGAGGAAGAGAGACGGAGACGGAGAGGGAGAGGGAGGAAGGGAGACGGAGAGGGAGGAAGGGAGACGGAGAGGGAGGAAGAGAGACGGAGAGGGAGAGAGGGAGACGGAGGAAGAGAAAGCGGAGAGGGAGAGGAGAGAGAGAGAGACGGAGGGAGGGAGAGAGACGGAGGGAAGGAGAGGAGACGGAGGGAGGGAGACGGAGGGAGGGAGACGGAGGAAGGAAGGAGACGAGAGAGAGAGAGAGGGAGGGAGGGAGACGGAAGGAAGAGAGACGGAGAGAGAGACAGGAGAGAAAGAGAGACGGAGAGAGAGACGGAGGAAGAGAGACGGAGAGAGAGAGAAGGAGACGGAGGAAAGGAAGACGGAGAGGGAGGAAGGGAGACGGAGAGGGAGGAAGAGAGACGGAGAGGGAGAGAGGGAGACGGAGGAAGAGAGACGGAGAGGGAGAGAGGGAGACGGAGGAAGAGAGAGGGAGAGGGAGAGAGGGAGACGGAGGAAGAGAGACGGAGAGGGAGAGAGGGAGAACGGAGAGGAGGGAGGGAAGACGGAGGAGGGAGGGAGACGCAGAGAGAAGGAGGGAGACGCGGAGGGAGAGTGAGAGGGAGACGCGGAGAGAGAGAGAGAGACGGAGAGAGAGAGAGAGACGGAGAGAGAGAGAGAGACGGAGAGAGAGAGAGAGACGGAGAGAGAGAGGAGACGGAGAGAGAGAGACGGAGGGAGGGAAGACGGAGGGAAGGGAGACGGAAGGAAGGAGACGGAGGGAGGAAGGAGAGAGAGAGACGCGGAGAGAGAGAGACGCGGAGGGAGGGAAAGCGCGGAGGAGGGAGAGCGCGGAGGGAGGGAGACGCGGAGGAGAGAGAGAGCGGAGGAAGAGAGACAGCGGAGAGAGAGAGAGACGAGGAGAGAGGAGAGAGAGACGGAGGGAGACGGAGAGAGAGAGAGACGGAGAGAGACGGAGGGAAGGAGGGAAAGACGGAGAGAGGGAGAGCAGGAGGGAGGGAGAGAGAGCGGAGAGTAGGGAGAGAGACGGAGGGAGGGAGGGAGACGCGGAGGGAGGGAGGAGAGACGCGGAGGGAGACGGAGGGAGAGGGAGACGGGGAGAGAGAGAGACGGGGAGAGAGGGAGACTGGGAGAGAGGGAGACGGGGAGAGAGGAGACGGGGAGAGAGGGAGACGGGGAGAGAGGGAGACGGGGGAAGAGACGGAGAGGGAGAGAGGGAGACGGAGAGGGAGAGAGGGAGACGGAGAGGGAGAGAGGGAGACGGGGAGAGAGGGAGACTGGGAGAGAGGGAGACTGGGAGAGAGGGAGACTGGGAGAGAGGGAGACGGGGAGACGGAGGGAGACGGGGAGACGGAGGGAGACGGGGAGACGGAGGGAGACGGGGAGACGGAGGGAGAGAGGGAGACGGAGGAAGAGAGACGGAGAGGGAGGGAGAGAGGGAGAGGGAGGAAGAGAGGGAGAGAGGGAGACAGAGACAAACAGAGTGAGTGAGACGGAGGGAGAGATGGAGAGAGGGAGGGAGACAGAGCGAGAGAGAGAGAGAGAGATGTGTGTGTATGCCGGGTCTGGTGGCTCAGTGGACGAAGGCGTCCGCTGCAGGGGCCTGTGTTCAACCTCCTGGTCATAGTTTTTTTTTTTTGCTCTAGCCCCGCCCCCTCCCCCACTGACCCCGCCCCCACCGGTGCGGCCCTCGGCCACAAACCACACTGTAAATTTGGCCCCGAGAGAAAGTTTGTGAGTACCCATGCTGTATAGCATGGAGGGCGGTTTCCATGGCGTTGCTTGTCGTTTGCTCTGTGTCCAATTCAGTGTCCGAATGTGCGGTTGTGCCTTTTGGATTGCGCCTAGTGTCAAAGGAGATTTTCGGTTGGTGTCTATCTGGTTTTCCCATTGTATCGGCAGGCTTGGGAGAATAATTGCCGTCAACGATCTGTTCGCACGTTCACCGTGCAGCAGGATATATGGTGTGGTGGTCAGTATCTTTGCGGTGACGTTTTAGCGAAGGGGCAAAATAATCAGCCGCAGCGTATGCCGCAAAGGGTTGCGTGATCCCCACTGTATCAATGAATCAAGGTTAGTTCGCAGAGATGTGGCGTAGGTGTACAGGCCTCGACGACTCACGGGACCGGTGCGTATGGCATACACAACAAGGGCATGCTGCAGTCTTTCCTGCGGTGGGCCGGGTGTTATTGGCCGCTCCGCAGCGCTCCGCAATGTGTCCGATCAGGCCAGTTGTCTGCCCTCAGCTCGCGTGATTCGATATGGTCCCCCTCTAGGACACCTGCTGGGGCCTCTAATATCCCTCACGATGCGACACAGGGGGCCGCGCGGGCATTGTACAGGAGCGGAAGGTGGTGGCCAGTGCTTGTCTCAGATTCAGCGAGCTGTCGGTGCGGTCCACAGATGTCAGCTGGCCCGTGGCAGGCGTGGTTTCTCAAAGCACACGCGCCAGTAGCAGCTGGCTGCGCTATGTCAGGGCGTGTTGGCGGTGCAGGATGTGGGTGCACAGACACAGCATGCGACAGGTCAGGTAGTGATGGGAGAGCCTCGGTGCAGAAGACACACGATTTGGCGCCAGTTATGGTGTTCCGTGCTGCAGGTATGTGGGTGGTGTGAGGCACCGCGTCAGCATGGTACGCCGCAAGTCGTTCCGCAGGGGATTTTGCGCACTTGCCTGAATAGTATTGGAATCGTACTGCGGGCCAGGTCGTCCGCCCCTAGAAGTCACAGCAGCTGTGCACCGGAGGCCGGCAGGGCGAAGATCCCGGTCCAGGCGCTCCAATGTTTCCTCCATCCGTGGCTCGAATCCGCCATTTTGTTAGACTCCGACTCGTACCGTTTATTGTGTGGGAAAGGTACGCCGCCGGAGATGCAGGTCCCCCAATCAGTGGCAGCAGTGGGTGTCGATGCGTCGCAATCGCCAAGCGGTCCGTTCCCGGTTGCACCTCGACCAAGTATGTAGCGCGGGGACCCTCACTCGCTCCGTTAGTAATCAGCGCACTCCGCCGCCATCTTAGGGTCGCTGGGCAGACTCTCCGCGTCTCTCCTTCATGACTGGTTTACTCGCCGCGAAGACATTAGTTGTCAGATTTAATCTCGCCCAGCTGCTGTAGAGGCATTCCGACATATTGGGCCGTGTTTTTTATTTAGTCATGTCGCCCAAGAGTGGTTTATTGTCGGATATTGTCCCCGACTGGCGGAGCAGCCTTAGGAAGCAGCCATTACGCAGCGCGCCCTCTAGCGCCCCTATTTGCCTGGTATTTGATGCAATTTTAACTGAAGTGCACTGAGTTCCTGCTAACCAGGTCCCCAGTGTGCTCTTTCCCTTAAACAAGATAACTGTTCAGTTGTACCCCAATTGGCGAGACAGTTTGCACCTCTGTAAGTCCTTAATAAATTGTACCCCTGGTACCTAGGGCATGGGTACTAAAGAGGGCTGCAGCCTAAGGGACCCACCACTAAACTCGTGCAGACTGCCATTGCAGGCTGCTTGAAATGTCAAACACGACATGGCACACACCATTTGCCATGCCCACAGACACTGCATGCACTATATGTAAGTCACACTTACAGCAGGCCGTATAGCCCTAAGGCAGGGTGCATTATATTACATGTGAGGACATATCTGCCTGAGCAGATGTGCCCCTGTGCTGTCTAGTCCAATTACGACATAGTACATGTGAACAGGGGAGCCATTGTAAGTATATGTGCTGGGCAGTGGTCGTAATGAGTGCCTCCGCTACATGAAGGCTTTACTGAAACCTATGGTGTTTGGTATCAAACACCTTGTCTTAATATATTCGTACTGTTGCCAGTACAAGATTTATTATGACATTCACCCATAGGGCGCCCTAGAGGTGCCCCCTGAAAAACCCATCACTATTTACTGTTTTGGCTGACTGGTATCGTCCCGCCTGCCACCACAGACATTTTTCGGACCCACTGCAGGTGAGAGCCCACGCTCATTGGCTACTACCCTTCACTCCCCTTAACACCTCTAAATTCAGTATTTTGGTGGCCCCCTGATTCCAGGAAAGGAGATTCACCTGACCCAAGAAGAAGAACAAAGAAAAGCCAAAGAACACAAGAACTTTGGACTTGGCGCCAAACTTTGCCAGCCTGCTTCTGTCTCGACAGTTGCAAAGACCTGACTCTTTGTGCAGCTGTGCATCCTCCAAAAGCCTTGGCGGGATACCAGCAGTTCGCCAACCCATCAGCATCTCACTTGAAATGGAGGAGCCCCTTGCCTGCAGCTACTGACCGTGATGTCCGGTACACTGATCTCTGGACCACTGGGTCTGCCGATGCAGCAGCCGCCCAGGGAAAGGTAACCGTGCCCCAGGAGGTCAGAACAGTCTCGCAACCACGTTTGGAGATGCCAGTACCCCCAGGAGCCGCCCTGCACCAATCCCCTTGGTACCGGAGCCTGTTGCAAGCACCAAGGTTTGTTTGTGTTCAGTCAGAACACCGGTGTCAATACCGTCCAGCACGTCGAGGGACTTCACCAGAGGCCAGCTCCACGCTAGAAGTCGTCTTGCTGTGTTTCTTTTCCCCTCTTCTGCAGGGGCCCCGAGAACCATGGAAGACTCAAACTCGACGACCCACCAGACAAAAAACCTATGCACACGAGCCCCCCCAGCCCGAGTTCATTGAAACCAACAGTGTCTCTGTGGTCCTGAGACTCCCCAAGAGCAGAACCCCCTTTGGATTCTGCTGGACTGGCCCCCCTGGCCCCCCTTGCAGCTTCTTTCTTACAGGTGCTTTTCCCATGGACTACAGCGTGTAGCATTCAAGACTACCACTGCTGAAAGCACCTCTGCACTTGGACACTCCAGGGCAGATTAACTTGAACTCTTGGTGCTTTCTTATGCCTTGGTTCCTACTACCCTTAAGTCCAGAAGAACAGTCCTGTAAGTAGTTTGTAAGTAACCTTATGCAGTATATGTTTCTCTCTTAGGATAACAATACTGCGTTCGAGGCTCATGCCTCAAATCTGATCTCATTTGCTACTGTTTCTACTGTAAAATTTGAGAACGTCTGTGAGAAAATGCCATTTTTTGACATGGTTAGCCCCCACGTTTTGTCTGGTTTTGATGTGTTTTTGATTGTAGTGCAAAGGGTCCCTGCCAACCGGGTCCCCTCTGCTAGTGCGTCTTCCCTAAAAACATACCAACAATTGGTACTTCTACCCACCTGTAAGTTTCTAGTAAATGGTACCCTGAGTACCTAAGGGCCTTAGAGCTGAATAGGGTCCCGTAGGACCCACCCCAACTAGGACCATGCCACTACCCTTGCAGCTTGCATGCCCTTCTGAGGTGAAAAATTACAAAGTCGATATGGGACATTGCCTGGGTGCCATGCCAGCCAGCATAGTCTGTAGGTATAGGTAAGCTACACCTTTAGCAGGCCTTACAGCCCTAAAGCATGGTGCACTATACCACAGGTGAGGGCATATCTGCATGAGTAGATATGCCTCTACTATACTTAAGTCAATTCTGAAATACTGTGAGTGCCAGGGAAGCCATGAGGAGTACATGAGTTGGAAACTCAAGATCCTGAGTTCCACAGCACAATTATGGCTTCACTGAAACCAGGAGTCTTTAGTACCAAACAACTGCTTGTAATAAATCCACACTGATGCCAGTGTGAAATTTATTACACTATGTACTCGGAGTGCACCTCAGAGGTGTCCCCTGAAAACCTCCTGACCCTGTTGTGGAGACTGACTGGCTTTAGGCAGCCTTTCACGCACAAACATGTTTCTGGACCCTGAGCCTCTGCTCTCTGGGACCAGAAACCATGCACATCCTGGGCAAAGGTGTGTCACCTCCTCACCAAGGATGGGCCAGGGCTCGAACGGGAAGCTTCAAAGGCCTGCCACCTTTGTAATGTGACCCCCCCAGCCTCTGCTGCTACCAGCAGATGGCAGCCCCCGATTTACACCCTCAGTGGAGCGGGAAAAGGTAGAAGAATAGGCAGTGTGCTCACCTCTGCCAACTCCACCCCTATGGTGGGGGAGGCGAGGTGAAGCACATCTTGAAGATGGGGGGGACCCCTCCAATCAGGGCTTGGTCTGTGCCCCCTCCCACAGAAGGGTGGCATAATTGAGGGTGTAGTCACCACAGGTAAGGTGCCCATTGGCCCTACCTGCTACTCCCCTAAAATGCCCCTAAATTTAGTATTTAGGTGGCTCCCCCAGACCTTGAAACTAGATTTGCGACGAAACAAAACGTCCCTGCAGAGAAGACTGAAGACGAATATTGCCTTGGGCCCAGCCCTACTGCCCTGTCTCCAGCTTCAACGAACCTGCGACCTGTCTTGTAGCCAGGAATCTCTGAAAACCCTGGGAGGACTGCTGCCTTGGAAAAAGACTCCAATCTCCTGTGGACAGCGGACCTTTCTAGATTAAATCTACTCCAAGGGCTCCGGATCCCGCTGGAATTGCGATTTCTGCCCACTCTGCAACCGGCGCCTGCGGCCCAAGTCTGAGTGGCTCACCTGTCCAGTGAAGTCTCTCCAGCTATCCTGACCGCGAGTCGAGCATTGTCTGACCTCTCCTGATCTCCACGACTGTGCTTGCAGAGTGAAATCAGCGGCTCACCCTGACCGCGATCGGCTCCGGTAAGAAGACGGACGTTGAAAGGCGCCCCTGCTCCCGAAGACCCTGGGCCTTGGTGAGCTGAACCGACGGTGTCCCTACGACCACCTTCACCTCTGCTTACCTCTGTTGTCTGTCTCGCTTCTGCAACCTCCGGTCCAATGCCTGCAGCCTGTTTGTCAAAAGAAGAATCTCCTATGAAAAGCATTGGGCGCCCGACGTTGAAATTGCACCTTGCACCCGGCCGCCCCTGTGCTGCTGGCGGTGTATGTTTGGGGCTGCTTTGTTGTCCGCTATCCCCCCCCCCCTGCTGGTCCTAACCCCCAAAGCTTGGCCCCTGCAACTGATCTACTTACCTGCAAGCAGTGTGGCTTCGATCACCCTCCCCCATCCGTCTCAATTGAAAAGCATTGGGTCAAACTCCGATTTTGACCCCTGCACCCGGCCGCCCCTGTGCCACTGGTGGTACAGTTTTGGTACTCATCTGACCCTTGCTGAACTTTGGTCTCGAAGACTGTAACTATAACTGTGATGCGTACCTGTTTAACCGCAATATTGTTTTCCCCATAGGATAACACTAAACTGTTCAGAAGTTGTTCTAATTGTCGACTTTTGAAACTGAAAAGTATTTTTTATTTAAAAACATACTTACCTTAGTGAGAAGACCTTGGTCTTAAAATAAAGTACAGACAAAGTATATTTTTCTAAAATGTTTCTGGATCGCCTTATTGAGTCGTGTGTCTAATATTGGTCAATGTTGTGCAATAAATGTCTCACTCCTCTGTGTTAGGCCTAAGGCTGCTCTCCCACAACGTCTATAGTACTTACCCAATTACGAAGATCTTGGTGTCTAAAATGGTATAAAAATACCTGTTTATCTAAATTAATCTCGAGTTTCTTAGTGTGTGTCTCATTTATTGACTGTGTACAACAAATGCTTAACACTACCCTCTGATAAACCTAAACTGCTCGCCACGCTACAGCAACCGAGAGAGCATTTGAGATTATTAATTTAATCCCCGTAAACCAATAAGGATCTTCTGGACTTTCTAGATAGTGTACCTCATTTTGGTACTCTACATAAAAAGCCAGCGTTCCACATGGGTTACCTCGCATATTCCAGTCTTGTCAAGTTTATTCTAACCATGACCACAGTCATCAAGCAGGGGCCACATACCTCTCAGCCACTTTTAGCTGGTGTCAAGCCCCCTACTCCTAACCCCCCTCACCCCCCCCCCTTCAAAAGTCAAATTTCATAGAAAAATAATTTCATGTGTACACGGACCAGTCAAATGTTTTTCCGCCTTCTCTTGGAAGACTCTTACTTGTTTCAGAAATACATGGGTGAACAATAAGTTATTTGTAATAAATCAAGCACTATTTAGCATAGTTTATTAGCTTGTCTGTACCATTACAGAAGGCGAAGAAACTCATGTAAGTCAGTCCCCTGCATTTCTAATGGTACTGGAAGTACTTTGAGGAAATTCTGTCTCATATGGTTGGTAGATGTTAGTAATCCCACAGACAGACTAAGAAATGGATGTAATGCACTGAGATCTGCTGGCGTTTTAGAATTGATCAAGTATTTCCATTGTATTTTATGTTTGATGTCTTGAGTTTGATTTCATAAAAAATCTTTCTCGTAGAAATTGATCCATTGTCTTGGTAATGCCTCATTTGCAAACTGGAGTGGTTTAATGTTCTTCACCCTGATAACATTTATTCAGTAACTTTGAAACTCTGCTGTTATCAGCATTGCTTTGCTGAGGTGAGATTAGCCTTTGCGGCTATTTTATTGTTTTTAGGTCCTATGTTCGTTTAATTTACAAGAAATCCTGTGCATATGCTGCTGCTTTAACTCCCTGCCTGGCCTTTACTTCAGAAACCCTAGCAACATTATCAATACAACAGGCCAAAGAAATTCCAACATGGCTGCTAAAAGTGATGGAAGATTTAGATGTAGTGGTGTGTTGACGTCACAAGCGGGAAAGTGCATCTAATTTAAATATAAATAATAGATGTGTGCAAGCTATTACCGTTGTTTACATAAGGGAACCATTGCTGCAGGCATGAAACTTACTTTGGCTTTGGGTATTTTATAGTTGGACCAGATATGCATTTCTTTTGATGGAGGCAAAACCACCATGAACTTTGCCGAAGCTGCTTTGTTGATTCAGGGATCAGCCTGTATCTACAGCAAAAAGGTAAGGAGAATTGAAGAACAATCGTTACTTTTTACAAAAGCTGATTGTATACTCTTGTGTACTAATGAAAAGGGCATCTTCAGTTTACAGGTTCACAAAAGTTTGGTTTCCGATTGACCCATTTACATTTCTCCGCCACCTTGTATTGGGAAATCTTGAACTGTTGATTACAAACTTGTTACCTCCTTTATAACTAGAACTTGGGGGAGCACAATGCCATCTCTGACGATATCCAAGATTAGGGAGAGCACATAACTATTCTCCTCTTCTATACCCATGATTTGATGAGAAGGGTTCCATTCCCTTGTTTTGCTCTCTTAAACAGGAATAACATTCTCAGGCGTGTGTATTTAGGAATGAAGGGCACTATTGCCATCTCCTGTACCCTAGATTAGGGCGAGTATAGAAGCTTTCCGCCCATCTTCACTTATTGTTAGAGAGCATAGAGTAAAAAACACTTGGGTATCCAAATTAAGAGAAGCACCTAGTCATTCTCCTATGTGTTGGGTGTTTTGGAGAAGAGTTTGGTGAAGCAAAGAACCTTTAATACTTAGCCTACCCTGGTTGTTAGAGTAGGGGGCTGTAGGGTATGCCTTAATCTTAACTGTGTGCCCAGAAAAACAGGCCTGGGGATAATATAAATATTTTTCTGTTCTGTACCAGTTATTGGAGGGTAGCAGAGTGCCCTTTTCTCAGTTTCCACAAAACATCACTCCTGTATGAGGAATTTGTGTTGACACAGACCAAATCTTATGCCTCTAAATCCATGTACAGGAGAGCAAACCATTCTTCTCAAAATTCTCCCCTCTGTGTTACACAACAGTGAACAGTCCCTTTTGATCTGCATTTGAGTTATCCTTCCCGTAGCCCCTGCTTGAACGTGTCATTTTAACCTCCCTACTGCTGTTGTGCCCTAGTGTACGAGTCTCGACACTTCATGTACAGATGTTTGATGTGCATGCTAAACCACTATGGAAGCCCTTCAGGGTTCTTGAGAGTTTCACCCAAGGCCATTAGTTTTCTTAGAAATAGTGATCCGCCTCCTCATTTTCTGGGTATTAAAGACCTTGGGCTGTACCAACAATCAAGAGACTGTATTGTATGTGTTGTATGTGTTATTTGCCTCAGTGATGAGTATCTCATCTTTCACAGGTGGAGTATCTGTACTCACTCGTCTACCAAGCCCTTGACTTCATCTCCAACAAAAAGTAAGCTTTGTTGTCCTTTGCCAACTCTCGCAGTTAATGCGGGCCAGTCTCTAGTTTTGTTATTTCTATAAACTCGGAGCACCTGCTGCCTTATTGTCTTAAATGCCTTTTACATTTTTTTTTATCATCTCGTCATAAGTCTGAAATACATTGAGATAATATGATCCACTAGTACTTCAGACTCTGCTTTGCGATGTGTATACCATCACCATAATTACATTTCTATTGTCTGCTATTGCAGTCGACCATTTATAACTTATAGACCCAGGAGTCTCCTGTCTAGTCAGCTAAAAATGTATCATCGTCAGTCGTAGTGTATATCTACTATGCCCTGTGCTCAGCCTATGACTAATTAGCACCAACAGGTAAAATATTTTTAACTTGAAACCACATGCATCACATCATTTTGACAATTACACTCCTCCCTCCTCCACTGACCACCCATATTGCCACCCGCTCAAACTCCCACCCCCAGCATAGCATCTCACATGTTATCTAAACAATCACACTTCCGGTTTTCTCCATGCATCACCCATTCAGTGTATATGCCTTGGGTAGCATGACCTATGCAGTACAGAAGCGGAACATTTGGTACAACACAAACTCTGCCACTCCCCTTATTTGCAATACACTCCTCTGAAGGTCACTTGCGTTAGTATTACCTTGAAGGATCCTAAAGCCTTTTGTGACTATTACGGAAACTCTTTTGAATTAGCACAGCCAGGTGTTTGAATTAAATTGACACCTTAAGGTGATAGTCGTGTTTAAACGGTGTACTGAGGTTTTAACTTGTTTTTCTTTTGGTTATACCGGGGCAGAGGGGCCTGTGCAAAGTAGCCTTTGGGTTTCCCTTTTAAGTGATGAGGAATTGTTTTCAGAATGATGTCCACGTTTTTGTAGCAATATGGAAAATGGGGTTGTCTGATAACCATGTCAGTCATGCTCTTAAAGTGTAAGCCTGGCTTTTTGCAGTGGTTGTGATTGGTTAGAATGGAGCTCTGTGCTCTGCTGCTCCTTCTTGCAGCAAAAAGTGTTATCATCTGATCACCCAGGCCATAGATTGACATCCATTGCTGCGTGCTCTATAGTACATGGGCAGAAACCACTGATAATTTGCTGGTTCCTGATGATCATAAATATTCTTTCTAGAAATAGAAATTACTACTTATTACTATTTATGTTTGAACTTTTTAATTTTCCAATCAAAAACTTTTTCAAGTTTGAAATGGATCGTTAAGAGATTATAAGCAATAAAAACAGTACCAAGCTGAAGAAAGAAAAAACTCTACACAAGTGCCTCATAATAAATACACAATTTAGAAGCAAATGACACAGTAATAAGATTGAATCAATATTTATATCTAATACATTGTAACAATATATGATCTCGATCCATTATCAATAAGGATCGACAGTAACAAGTCATGGAGGCTTAGAAAAGCTTTCTGTTGATATGGGAATTTGCGAAGCATTCGAACGGTTATTGAAAAGCTATTCAGTGATGAAAAGCCATATAATTTCACACTTGTGTAAACAGTCTCATGTCGAAATGTGAATGCTGTCAAGTTTATTAAAACAAATGGTGCTCTACCATGCATCAGTTGTCCTTCCAGTTAGTAGCTCCCAACTGAATACCAGTTGCAATAAAAACATCATTAATTTATCTTTATCTAGTAAAGAATGCCGTTCATCAGGCGGACCTCCTAGAAGAATATTAGAAATGCTAAAGCAGTTCGCGTAATAAAAAGACAATTAATATTCCCTCATATAAATGACCAAAGTAAATTGACTTTAGCACCATCAATAAAAATAGTTGAACAAAACTTGCCAAATTACATGACCACCACAAATTAGAAGTAGAGAAAAAAATAGATACCATTTTTAACTATTTTGTAAAACCTTTTTTTTTTTTTTTATAACCAATTGTCTCTCGTCTTTTGGACCTCATTGCAGGTGCAAAGTAAAATGCTAGGTATTATTTAACATACCACTAGTACGTGGCAATGCAGCACCCTATAACATAAACTCCTGTATCAGGTGATCATGGCCCTCAAAATTCCAGAGATATACTTGACACATCACTGCTATAGTGTTCATAAGATACAATCGGGGCCACTGGAATAATGCGATTGTGTGGCTGCTGCGTTTTTCGTATGATTATAGATTTGCCGCATATGCCACATAATCCATTGTCTGCTGCATAATCTGCAGATTTTAACAACAAAAATGTTTTTCTCCTCTAGCTCAAACGGTTCAAAATGTACTTAAAAAACCAACAGTGACACGCGTTGTTGCGCACTGGAAGGACCTTTGCAATGGTTGACTGGTGACATTTCTGTTTAGTGCTATATTTAGATGTAAAACTGGTACTAATGAGTTGCAACCAATGACCAGATAGTGTTAACCAGTGTAAAAATTACAAAATAATGAAGTAATACCATCCGAATATGTGCCACATTACGCTACATAATTTGCCTTATCTTGCTGCATAATTTACCCAACCGTGCCACATTATTTGCCCCGCCAAATAATTACAGTGGCCCTGGATACAAGTTACTCGTTAAAGTAAAATATTACTCCCCACCACCCCCCACCTATACACCCAACACACTCGCATCCTGTTAATGTTGCTCCTTTCTCTCCTTGTTCATAAACTTCTCTGGTCTTTCGATTGCTCTCTTCTTTCCCAACTGAAAGGTTTCTCCTCCCTATTTTCTACCCATCATTCCATTCTTGTCAACCCATTCTGTTGTTGTTGTAGTCGCACTAGTATTACCAACTCACCCCTATGCTTTCCTAGCATTCCTGCCCCCTTCTAATTTCCTAACACCCCCCCCCCTCCCCCTATTTGTTGCTCCCCAGGCTGTGCTTCCCATGTGCCTTTTGCAAAGCAGCCTTGCTCCAGCTTTCTCTGAGGTCCATTTTTGTTTTGTTCTTCCATGGCCACCATACATTGAGTTGCCTGAACTTGCATTCATTTTACCATTGCACCCGAACAGTGAGCAATGGAGCTATTTGTGTGTCATTTTCCATACTTTCACACTAGTGAGACTTCACACTGCCTCAAATGGGCACAATTATGAACCTGAGAGTTGGCCATCCAGTGGCAGGTGGGCGAAGGAGAAAACATTGCTCTTTCCCTTTTCTGTGGCTCAGTCTTGTCATAGCACATCTTCACCAATATATACAAAATCTGAGGCACCCGAGTTGGCCGTTCGAGATAGTTCATTTGCTAATCATTAAACATAAAAATAGGATATATCTGAATATATGTAGCATCTTACTCAGCATGTCCTGGAGGCTCCTTTTGCTTTCCTTTCTATTAATTTCATTTGGTGTAAAAAAAAAAAAAAAAAGAAATTTTTAACCATCAACCACTGGGAAAGCCTTTGTTAACTCTTTTAAAGGTAAGGCAACCAGAAATAGGTTTACTTGGCAATATTATAACTTTAGAATAATTTTACAATATATATATATATATATATTTTTGTCATATTTTATTGAAAAAGGTTCATACAGCATGTGCACATGTTGGAACCACAGTTTATAAGCAGTACATTTTAGTGGAAGTGGGGAAGAGGGGGCAGGAGGTGGAAAAAAAAAATGGGTGGTACTGGGAAAGGTCACATAGTACACCGCGGGAGGAGAACGGGGGAGGGGGGTGCGTCCCTGGCAGCGGGGTGGTGTGGACGGCAGTATTGGAAGGAGGAACGCGCGCTGGCGATGGGAAGGGGCTCCGTGTCATCGAATCGGTGCTTGCCATGGCCCACCGTCAAGGGGGGGGGGGGATATTTCCCCGCTAGGATGCGTAAAGGGTGTCTGGGGTGCGGCGGTGGTTCTCAGTACTGAGGGGCTCCACATACCTACGTGTCCAGGGAGAGGGGTGGGAGGGCTGAGAGGGAGATGAGCAGAGGCAGCGGAAAGAAGGGTGTAAGAGGGTAAAGGGATGGGGTAGAGGGAGTCACAGTTAAGGGAGGAGGTAGGGGAGGTCCAGTAAGGGCATAAGAAGAGACGGGGGAGGTGGGGTGGTAGAGGCGAGAGGGAGGGAAAAGTCGTAGGGCGAGGGCAGGGAGGGGTGAAGGTAGTTGAGGAGAGAGGCGGCAGGAGGTGTGGCGGAGGTAGAAGAGCGTCAGAATGTGGGAGTTAGGACTGGGGGGATTCAGGGCGTCCCAAGGTTGTCAAGATTCGCGAGTATGCTGGCCTCGGTACTCTGGGTGGGATGCGGAGAGGCGGTAGTAGTGGTGTCCCCCATTTCACGTACAATATCACTTTAAGACTGTAGACTTTTTGCCATGCTTAGGATGCAATGCAGTGTTGGAGCCAGTTCACATTTCCCCTCTGGGTAAAGAAGCCTAGCACTTCAGGCGCCTTTGCTAAAATTGGATTTTGAAGAATGTTTTGTTTAGTTCAACATCATTGAGGGTTTTCACAAATCTTTATACCTTTTCTGTGAAGGTATTTTCCAGGTGCCTCATCAGCCATTTGATAAGTGTTGTTCCTGTAGTGGGACAAGTCAGTGAAAGACGAAGCTGCATCTGCTCTGTGCATCTTACTGACAGCCACAAAGCGAGTGAGTGGAGAATTTGTCAGGAGATGTCGGTAAGGACATTGAAAAAAGGGAAGTGGTCCACTTGAGAACTAAGCAGGGCATTTTAGGAAGGCAGAACAAAGTAATATTTGATTTTTATTTTTTATTTCATTTGGACACTGTAGGAAAGTGCCCCTTTTTGCATGGTTGCCCCCCACTTTTTGCCTGACGTTGATGCTCTTTGACTAAGTGTGCCCTGGGTTCCTGCGAACCAGGTACCCAGTGCCTGTTCGTTCCCTTAAAATGTACTGTTGCAAACCCAATTAGCAACTCTCTGGCCACATGTAAGCCCCTTATAAAAGGTACCATGGGTACCAAGGACACTGTGACCAGGGAAGGCCTCTAAGGACTGCAGCACTTATTGTGCCAGCCTTAGAGGCCCTTTACCTCAACACTCACTTCCATTGCAGGCTGTGTGTTTTGGTGCAGAGCAAAGTGAAGAGTTGACATTGCCCACATCCCTGTGTGTCATGCCTACAGCCCACTGCCATGGCATAGGTAAGCCACCCCTCTAGCTGGGTGCATTATACCACTGATGATGGTACAGGTGCATGAGCCCTGTACCCCTACAGTGTCTAAGTCCATTGTTAG
The DNA here is from genome assembly GCA_963921515.1 of Calotriton arnoldi. Classification (NCBI taxonomy): domain Eukaryota; kingdom Metazoa; phylum Chordata; class Amphibia; order Caudata; family Salamandridae; genus Calotriton; species Calotriton arnoldi. Next base: position 4,658,138 of record CAWUFW010000244.1, read on the forward strand.
ACATTGTAAATTCAGTAAAGTCATAAAGAGTCTGGGAGTTTGTCATTACGAACTCCACAACACCATAATGGCTTTACTGAAATCTGGGAAGTTTGATATCAAACTTCTCGGGACATTAAACCTACACTGATGCCAGTGTGGGATTTAATGCCAAATACTCTCAGAGGGCATCTTAGAGATGCCCCATGAAAATGACCTAACTCTAGGGTCCTGGCTGCTTGCCAGCTGCCACCCCCTGACATGTTTCTGGACCCCTGGGTCGAGACCCTTCCGCTCTCGGGGTCCTGAAACGAAGCCCATCCTGGGCAGAGGTGCCACACCTCCTTCCCCAGGATGGGCAGGGTCCACGAAGGGGAAGCTTCAAAGGCTTGCCGCCTTTGTGAGTTGACCCAGCCATTTGCTGCTTCCAGCAACTGGCCCCCACCGGTTCTGACCCCACTTTGGGCGGGAGAATCGGTGGGAAAATCAAGATGGGAGGAGAGGTGTGCCCACCTTTGCCAACCCCCGCCTCTCAGGTGAGGAAGGAGAGGCGAAGCACAACTCAGTCCCTGCCATTTTGAAGATGGGGGACCCAGCCAACCAGAGTGAGGCTTATGCCCCCCCTCCCATTGGAGGGAGGCATAATAGGGGGTGTACCCACCCCAAGGCAGGGACCCATTTGTCTCGACCTGTACCTACCAGAAACGCCCCTAAATTTAGTATTTAGGGCCGGCCCGAACCTTGCCTCCTCAGACAAGAGAGAAGAAGCACCGAAGAGTTGTACTGAAGGAAGAAGAGGAGGACACCAACTGACTTGGCCCCAGCCCTACCGGCCTGTCCCGACCTCGACCTGCTCCAGCAGAATCTCGGTGTGTCCTACATCCAGCAGCCCCCCCAGAACCCAGAGAATCTGCCCTGCCTTCCCTAAAAAGACTTTGTCTCCCGTGAGCACCAGATTTCCTCACCAACAGACTCTGGCTCCGGCCAAATCCACGAGTCTGCACCCGACGCCCGAGTTCGAGTGGCCCAACACCATGAGGAGGTCTCCTCAGCGATCCTGACCTGGGATCTGGTGATCCCTGACTTGCCTCAAGACTCCCGACGACACTTGCAGGCCCCATCTGGAGGATCCTCCCCGACCGGAGCCGGTAAGGAAAATCCGACGCCAAAAGACACACCTGCACCCGACACCCCACGACCTTGGGTGGCCCAACCACCGGTGTCCCAGCATCCCTCGACATCCCAACTTACCCCTCCAACTGGTGGTCGCCTCCAAACATCTTTGTGCCCGAGCCTGCAATGTTTGTTCTGACCGAAGTTTGCCCTTTGAAACCAACAGGGCTCCCGATGTCGATCCAGCACCCCGGCCGCCCCTGTGCCGCTGTGGGTGCAGCCTGTGTGCTATCTTGGATCCACCTTTGCCCTGAGCTAAACCCTAGGAGCTTTGCTCCCACATCCAAGTGGCGTGCCCCTGAGCAGCCACCAACTGGAGGCCCCCTATTCCCCATTGGATAACATTGGGCCTCAGGACTCTGCACCCGGCTGTCCTAGTGCCTCTTTGAGTGCATCCTTGACCCTGGGGGAACCCTGGTTCTAACCCCAGAAATTCAACTTCCAAGACTGATTACTCACCTTTAAACCGATAACCTCATTTTCTCCCATAGGACTGCATTGACTGTTTTTCTGTGGAAAAAAATCAGTGTGGAGTTGAAAAGCGTATTGAAATCTAAGAAACTGTGTTTTGAGAAAAACTGCTTTACTTACCTTTTATCCAGGAAATGTCCCAGTGTGATATCTAGGCATGAGTAGAAAAAGTAATCCTGAAAAAGAAATCCTGAAAAATAATCAAAGGTAATCCAAAAGTAATTACAACGGTATTTGCACATTTTTACAAACCTGTAAGAGAAGTCATTATTTATCCGCTTGCTTTTTAACAATCTGTACCAAGTCCTGCTTGGTTCTATAAATAAAATGCAACAAAGAAATATTTTTGACACAAACAATTGGTCTGTGTTCCGTCTTTGAGTGTGTGACATCATTTCTTGCCTGAGTGTGTACAATAAATGCTTAACACTACCATCTGATAAAGCCTACTGCTCGCCCACACTACCACAAATAGAGAGTAAGGTATTATCTACCTTTACCTCTGTAAGCCTTTGGGGATCCACTGGACTCTGTGCCCACTATACCTTACTTTGGTATAGTATATACAGAACCAGCTTCCTACATTGGTGACGGCGGTGAGATCTACCACTTTGCATTTGTTGGACTGACTTGGTCAACACCTGATCACACGACAGAACTCCTAAATTGTCTTTAGAATTGTGAATTTTTTGAATTGACAATTTTTTTGACAAATTTCTAAAAAGTCTTGTTAGGGCCATAGTTGGGTGTAAGAGGGTTTAGATTCTTTTGTAAATGTCTCTTAACAAGAACCCAACTATTAGTGAAAACATGCCAAATGGCATAGAGAACATGGTTGAGGAGCTCGACCTCACCCCTTACCTCCATCTAGAATTTAGAGAGTTAAGGTCTCTATGCAAACTTAAGAACATGGTCATGGAGTCCTATCCCGCCAAACAAAAGCTCCAGGAGCAGTTGGCAGGGCATGCTAAGGACCACCCCTCTGAGCTAGGGGAGGACCTCTCAGATGGGGAAGAAGGAGGAGGGGATGAGGATAACTTCCAACCCCCCTCACGTCCTAGGGAGGACAGGGTCCCTGTGCCCCTGACTCCAAGAATACTTCTCACAGTACCTAGATCCCACACAGGTGGGTCAGGTACGTCTGAGACCATTGAGGACAGCCTCAATGAAGAGACCAACCTCTTAGTGAGATTGGCCAAAAGATTAGACCTAGAGACCTGACTACTGGCTCTACAAAAAGAAAGAGCAGAGATGGGCTTAGCTCCCATCAGTGGTGGCAACAACATACTAAATAAGAACAGAGAGAAATTTTATGATCCTGAAATCCCCAAAGGGATTGTCCCCAAATTTGAGGAAGGTGATGACATCACCAAATGGTTCATAGCTTTTGAGAGGGCTTGTGAAATGAGAAAAGTGAAGAAATCACAATGGGGGGCTCTCCTTTGAGAACTGTTCACTGGTAACTGCAGGGACAGACTCCCGACTCTTACTGGGGCAGATGCTGGGTCTTATGACCTTATGAAGAACACTCTGATTGATGGCTTTGGGCTCACAACTGAGGAATATAGAATTAGATCCAGGGGAGCTCACAAAACCTAAAGCCAGTCCTGGGTTGACTTCGTAGACTACTCAGTTAAGACACTAGATGGATGGTTAACTGTAAATAATGTGCATGATTTCAATGGACTTCACAATCGTTTTATGAAAGAACATATTTTAAGTAATTGCACTAGTGAAACGTTGCATCAACATCCGGTAGACCTAGGTCTAATTTCGCCCCAAGAATTGGGAAAGAAGGCAGACCACTGGGTCAAGACTAGGGTAACAAAAACAGCCACTGGAGGTGACCAAAAGAAACAGGTTACCAAAGGGGATAGGGGGTGAGAACCCCAAAGTAAAAAACCAAGAGTCTTCTAAAGGGGCCCCAAAAACCTGCTCAGGTGGGTAGGTCCCAAAACTCTTCCCAGTCCAATGGTAGGTACAAAGGAAAAAACTTTGATCCCCAAAAGGCCTGGTATTTCAACTGTAAGAAGTTGGGACACTTAACTGGAGATGCTACTTGTCCTAACAAGAAGCCCCCTAATCCTCCTCCAGTTAGTACTGGTGTAGCCAATCTCCATATGGGATCAACATTGTGCCCAGAGCAAATCAGGTTTCTCACTGAAGCAGTTTTAGTCACAGAAGGGGAAGTTGAGTTTTCCACTTTAGCTGTATGGCCACCCAACTTGAAAAAGTATTTACAGTACCCCTGGATCAATGGGACTAGAATAAAAGCACTGAGGGATACAGGTGCCAGTGTCCTGGTGAGAGACGCATTGGTTTCCCCAGGGCAATACCTGATTGGAAAGTCCTATTCAGTCACCATTGCGGACAATGTTACTACCATCCATGCCATGGCTATGGTAACATTAGACTGGGGGTGGTTACTGGCCTAAAACAGGTAGTGGTCTCTCCAAAACTTCCAGCTCCCTGTCTGCTTGGAAACGACCTGGAGACCTCGGCATGGGCCGAGGTAGAATTGAAAATGCATACAGTAATGCAGGACATCCCTAATATTGTGCGTGTCAAGACTAGAACACAAAGCCGAGCGCAGGGTGAAAAAAGTGTTGGAGCCTGGAAGAATGGCCCAACCTTCCAAGAGAAAAGGCAAGAAGACTGGGGAACAAGCTTTTGGACAGCAAAAGATTCAGGACCCCTCTCCTTAGGGAGATGACTTGTCCGCCCCAGAGGGAACTGAGCCCACGGAACTTGACCCTTACCAGGTTAAGCTCTTCGGCCCAGGGGGACCCACTAGGGAACAACTGTGCCTTGGACAGCAGACCTATCCAACTCTTGAAGGCTTAAGGCAGCAAGCTGCTGCACAGGAAAAGGGAGATGTTAGTGGTACCCACAGAGCCTATTGGAAGGAGGGACTCCTGTATACTGAGGCCAGAGACCCCCAACCCTGGTGCCACTAGGATAGTGATAGTGCCTCAGATGTACAGAGGTTTTGCTCACATTGGCCCATAACATCCCCCTAGCTGGGCTTCTTGGCCAGACCAAAACTTGGGACCAGTTAGTTAGCCATTTCTACTGGCCCCAGATGTCCCAGAAAGTAAAGGAGTTTGTCGTCTTCAATGTCACCTTCTAAGCCAGTGGCAAGACAGATGGACACCCAAAGGCCCCCTTAATTCCACTACCAGTGGTTGGGGTTCCCTTTGAAAGGGTAGGTGTGGACATAGTGGGTTCACTTGAACCTCCCACAGCCTCTGGAAACAAATTTATGCTGGTGGTAGTGGATCATGCCACCAGGTATCCTGAAGCAATTTCCCTTAGGACTACTACAGCTCCTGCAGTAGCCACGGCCCCCATTGGTGTCTTCACCAGGGTAGGGTTTCCTAAGGAGGTGGTGTCAGACAGAGGGTCAAACTTCATGTCTGCATACCTCAAACACATGTGGAATGAGTGTGGAGTGCAGTACAAGTTTACTACATCCACAAACCAATGGTCTTGTTGAAAGGTTTAACAAGACATTGAAAGGCATGTGTCACGCTGGGCCTGTCCGGGACCAGGAGGACGAGGATGCTGCTGATGGGCTACCCCCTTACGTATCTCCTGTCCTTTGTTTTCAGTCACCGTGGGACTCCTCGGTACAGGAATGTCGCGTCCCCTTTAACGCGGAGCAGTACCCGGAGTTCCCTGACCAGCTGACGTCATGCAATACTCCTATCAGCACTTGGTATCCGGGAGGAGCGGCCCATTTAAACACCCAGGAAGGGAGGAGCGTTGTCGACTCGGACTCTGGAAGTAAACACTTCAGAGAGAACCTGAGCGCGTACTGGAAGACTCGAGACGAGGGAGGAGAAACGACCGTCGCCCTTTTTGAAGCTGAAGAGAAGGGAGCACACAAGACCCTACGGAGAAAACCCGAAGAACCTTGAGCACGGGAGCCGGACTCCATCCAGTACTACGGACAAGCCAGCCACACTCCTGGAGGAGTGTGGCTTCCAGATGTACGTGCCTGCGTACGGGGATGGTTCACGAAAAGGGGAGCGACTACAAGCACTCCGCTGTGTAGCCGTGGGGAGGATGGAGGGTCGTAACGGCTGCCCCCTCACGGTCACGATCACTTGGTGGCGGGCGAGGTGTTTGTCCCTCACTCCCTCTCCTAAAGGCTGCTAGAGGACCAAGCTTAGTGGTGGTAGCTTTCTTTTGTTTTCTTTGTTTTTCCCCTGTGCCGCCTACGGTTCCCCGTCGCCCGGGTCCCCGAGAGTGAGAGAGCAGGAGGAAGAAAAGGAGGAACCAATCCCAGGCTGTACCCCTACCTCTGACGACAAGACGGAAAGGGACTTATATCTTTAACGCCGATACCTGCCTCATTGTGGAGTTTCTATCAATAAATCCCCTTGTTTGATCATTCGAGTATCCTGCTTCCTTTCTGGTTATCCACACGTGGTGTCAGAAGTAGGATTTTTCAATTGGATTGCAATAATGGAGAACCTCATACAACGCCTCATACAGGGTCAGGAAAAACTCGAGTGGGCTCTGGAAAGGCATATGTCCTCAGCCCAGGCTGACAGAGAACTGTTCAGTACAACCATTAACCAGCAAATAGAAAGTCTGTACAAAATGTCCGACAGACAGGATGATTTTGCGAAGCAGATGCCTGCGCGACAAGGAAACCAGTCTAACTTCCCTGCCATATCCCTACAGAAGTACGCTGCGGGCGAGTACCCGGATGCGTTCCTTCTTAATTTTGAACGGGCAGCTAGAGCCTCCGGCTGTCCCAAACAGAAATGGCCCTTTTTTCTGGCCCCCCTACTGACCGGCGAGGCTCAGGCCGCGTACCAGGCAGCCAATCCTACAGGTACCTCCTCCTATGCTGTGATAAAGGATATCATTTTGGATCACCTTGGGCTGGATACTGAAGCGTATAGAGTACGCTTTCGGAAAGAGAAAGGCAGCCCTGGCGATACCCCGAAAACGTTGTTCCATAAACTAAAAACAGCCGCTGATAAATGGTTAAAACCTCAGGAACGAACAAAAGAGGAGATAATGTCTTCTATTTATCTCGAACAGTTCCTGGAGGCCCTGGCCTTCCCTACACAAAGATGGCTCAAACAACATACACACCTCACGGTGGAGCAAGCAGTGGAAATGGCTACCACCTACTCCAGAGCCCAACCTAGACCATCTCCGTGGGAGCCAGATAAAAACCAACGCCCTGGGCCTGGGAAAACGGAAAAGAAATACAGCAAAACCCGGTGGACAACACAAAGGCCCGTCCTCCAAAACCCGAACTCCCACCACTGAAAGGGCCCCAATGCTTTGACTGTGGTACCTGGGGTCACATAGCCCGTTTCTGTCCCCAGAAAAGGAACACTGAAGAACCCATGGACGTTAGTTACCTCCCGAGCCATGTCCTGTATACCGAGGAACTGGGTACCGGATTTTATGTAAGTTTAGTCATCGAGGGGATTTGTGTAAAAACACTCCTAGATTCGGGATGTAGGCAGTCTGTGATCCAAAGCTCCTTAGTAAGACCCGAATACCTAATAGAAGACCGACACATACCCATCAGGTGTGTGCATGGGGACGTTAAGACCTACCCAGCAGCCCAAGTGGATGTAAGAGTGCCAGATGGAAGGGTCCTACAGGTCACCGTAGGGGTATTGCCCAATCTACCTGAGCGGTTGATATTAGGTACCGATCACCCTGAGTTCATGAGGCTTCTTAGAGAGAAAATAGGGAGACAAAACATCGCCCCTGCTTTACTAACCCAGGCTCCGTGGGAGGGGGATAAGATCTTTCGTTACGCCCAAAAAAATGATCCTACCCTCCAGACGGCTTGGCAACAGGCTTCCGTCCCTTCCACCACCTATCCCTCTTTCTGCATAGAGCAAGACCTTCTCTATAGGAAGGGAACCCCAACCTCTCCCAAACAGCTGCTTGTTCCACAAAGTTTTAGGGAGCAGGTCATGTTTTATGCTCATAGCCATCTGCTGGCCGGACATATCAGGGCCCAAAAAACCAGCCAGAATATATTAGAACATTTCTATTGGCCTGGTATTTATGCCCATATTGAGAGATACTGTAAGGAGTGCGAGGTTTGTCAAAAAAAGAATCCGTACCGTCCCCCAGCTGTACCCTTACAACCCCTACCCATCATAGGGAAGCCATTTGAGCGTGTGGGAATGGACCTCATAGGACCCCTACCCAAATCATGGAAAGGCAATCAGTACGCCCTTGTCCTCATCGATTATGCCACAAGGTATCCCGAGGCCTTTTCCCTGCGAACCCCCAACACCCCTACCATCTGTGAGAAACTGATTGAACTCTTCTCCCGCGTGGGATTCCCCCGCGAGATCCTTACGGATCAAGACACGCCGTTCGTGTCACGTCTGATGCGTCAGGTCTGTAAGGCTTTGGATATCACCCAAATAAAAACCTCGGTGTACCACCCACAAACAGATGGGTTGTGCAAACGCTATAATGGCACGATCAAGCTAACCCTAAAAAAAATGATGTCAGCAGAGGGAAAAGACTGGGATGCGCTGCTACCCTTGGCCTTGTTTGTCATTCGCTGCCAAAAACAGAGTAGCCTAGGGTGTTCACCGTTCGAACTCTTGTACGGGAGACAACCCCGTAGTCTCTTGGAGATGACCACGGAGGCGTGGGAAAGAGAAAGACCAGAAGAGAACCAACCCTTCCTTGAGTACTCCGAGAGGTTAAAAACTCGGTTGTCCAAATTGCGAGAGTTCGCCAGTGATAACCTTGAGAAGGCTCAAAGGCGACAGCAAGTGTTTGACGACAATGGCAAGAGGTGGCGACATCTGCAGGTACAAGATTGGGTGCTTGTCCTTTTACCATCATCCCTACCTAAAGCCAGGACAGAATGGAAGGGCCTGTAAGAAAGTGGCTCTGTATATATTGTTCCCAAATAGGTACAGTGTGCACAGTCCCCAGAGGTTTGGCAGAGGCTAAAGTTAGATAAACCTTACTCTCTAAAGTGGTAGCTTGGTCGAGCAGTAAGGCAGTATCAGAGGACAGTGTAAAGCATTTGTTGTACACACTCAGTCAGCAAATGGTCTCACACACTCAAGAACTGAACTCTAGGCCAATGGTTTTGTATCAAAATATATAATTGTTTTATTTTAGAACCAACAATAGGTATCAAAATATACTTTCTCAGAATGAGTTACCTTAGTTAAATACTTTTCAAATAGGCAATAGACTTTTCAATACAATAGTTACAGTTGTTGCCATAGGCAACACAATTTCAAACACAATACATTGAGCTCAATGGGAATTTCTAGTTAAATGCAGTAGATTACTTTTGGATTACTTTTCTTACCACAGGACTGGATCCTAGATTCAGTCCTGGGACATCTCCTGTAAACAGTCGAGTGAAAGTTTTGGTTACAGTTGTGATTTTTAAGGAATATTATTGTATTTTAAAAGTTGACACTTAGAAACTTTTTCACATAGAATCACCAATGTTATCCTATGGAAGGAAATTCACTTAGCAGGTAAGTGGGGTTATTGTTACTTTTTCTAACTCAGTGTTGGATCCTGGATCCAGCACTGGTGCATCTCCTGTAAACAGTTGAAAGAATGTGTTTTTGTTATACAGGCGATTTTTAACAAATATTTGAAAGTTTGCAAAATCGACAAACTTTTTCAGCAAAAACCAGGCAATGTTATCCTATGGAAGGAAATTCAAGTTACCGGTAAGTACAGTTATGATTACTTTTCAGGGTCAGTGCTGGGCACCAAGATCCAGCACTGGGATCTCTCCTGATAACAGGTGAGTAAATTCGTTTTCGTAATTCGGCTGATTTTAGATGAACATTTTAAGATTTCAAAAGTTGACACTTAGAAACTTTTTTCGAACAGTCCATTGAAATGCATTGACTTTTACTGTAATATGCAGGTAGGTAATTATCACGTTACTTTTCTAACCTCAGGACTGGGTCCTAGATTCAGTCCTGGGACACTTCCTGCAAACAGGTGAGTAAAGTCGTTTTGGTTAAACACACAATTTTTAAGCAATATTTTTAGTTTTTGAAACTCCACACTTAGTCGTTTTTTCAGAGAAAAATACCCAATGTTATCCTATGGAGGGAAACAAGTTATCGGTGTGCAGGTAAGTTTTTGACTGTGGGAGTCCAGCTTCTGGGGTTGGACTCAGGGGTCCCCCAGGGTCCGTGATGCACTCTTGTTGCACCCACAGCGGCACTAGGGCGGCCGGATGCAGAGTGTTGATGCCACAATGTTATCCTATGGGGGATAGGGGGCCTTCGGTTGGTGGCTGCTGGCTAGCAGGCCACTGGGTTGTGGGAGCAAAGCTCCTGGCTGTAGACTTGGCACAAAGGGGAAGCAAGTGAGCACCAAAGCGCACCCACAGCGGCACTCGGGCGGCTGGATGCAGGGGCTATTATGGCGTCGGGTTCCCTGTTGAAGTCTAAGGAGATTCTCTGGACTGGACAAACACTGCAGGCTTGGAAACGAGAGTCTCCTGGGATCTACCAACACTTCGAGGGGTAAGTTGAGATGTCTTGGCTTAGTTGGGCACACAAGGCTGTGGGGCGTCGGGTGCAGGGGTGCCTTTTAGTGTCGGATTTTTCTTACCGCTCTGGTCGTGGTAGGGGGGACCCTCTGGACTGAGGCTACAGGCTTCGTCTGGAGGCTTGAGGCAGGTCAGGAGTCGCCGGATTCCAGGTCAGGATCGCCGGGGGGACCTCCTCTGAGTGTTTTTTTACTCGAGCTCGGGCCGGGTTCGGCAGGTGCAGAGTGGGCTGGATTCGCGATCCCGGGCTGGTGCCAGGGGTGCTGGTTTTGAACAAATCCGGTGTTCACGGGAGAAGCAGGCGGTTCAAGTGAAGGCAGGCAGGTACTCCGGGGTTTGTGCGGTTGCTGGCTGCAGGATACACCGGGATTTCGCAGAAAGCAGGTTTGAGGGGAGACAGGCCGGTAGGGCTGGGGCAAAGTCAGTTGTTGTCTTCCTCTTGTTAGCAGGCTGCACGGCTGTTTGGTCCTTGTTCTTCTTTTCTTGTTGTCGTTGCTGGATCTGAGGAAGGAAGGTTCAGGGTGCCCCTAAATACTAACTTTAGGGGCATTACAGGTAGGGCAGGGACCAATGGGTCCCTGTCCTGGGGTGAGTACACCCCTTATCCTGCCACTCTCCAGTGGGAGGGGGGCAGGAGCCTAGCTCTGATTGGGTAGGGCTCCCCATTCTCAAAATGGCGAGGGCCCGGAGTTGTGCTTTACATCGCCTCCCCCACCTGAGGGGTGGGGTTGGCAGAGGCTGGCACACCCCTTCCCTTCATTTGTTTTTCCCGCCTGTCTTCCCGCCAAAGTGGGGGTCAGAACCGGTGGGGGCCAGTTGCTGAGTACAGCAAGTGGCCTGGAGAAGCTCACAAGGCGGCATGCCTTTGAAGCTTCCCCTGCCCATCCTGGGGGAGGAGACCTAGCACCTCGCCCAGGATGTGCATTGTTGCAGGCCCAGGAGAGCGGATGGCTCTCCACCCAGGGATCCAGCAACATGTCTGCTGTGTGGCAGCCGGGGCAGCACCTCAGACAAGACGTGGATTGTAGGTTAGGTTCAGGGGGCAACTCTAAGTTGCCCTCTGTCGTGCATTTTACATTAAATCCCACACTGGCATCAGTGTTTGTTTAATGTGCTGAGAAGTTTGATACCAAACTTCTCAGTCTTCAGTGTAGCCATCATGGTGCTGTGGAGTTCGTAATGATGACCTCCCAGCACCATATACTCTTAATGGCAGCACTGCACTTACAGTGCCCAGGAATGTACCTGGGTACTGTAGGGGTACAGGGCTCATGCACCTGTACCCTCACCACTGGCATAGTGCACCCAGCTAGAGGGGTGACTGAGGTATGCCAGGGCAGTGTGTTTGTGGGCATGGCACACAGGGATGTGTGCCATGTCGACTCTCTGTTTTGTTTTGCACCAAGACACTCAGCCTGCAAAGGGTGGGGTGGGGTGGGGTGGGGTGTGTGTCTGTCTGTCTGTCTGTCTGTGTCTGTGTCTGTGTACAGGGCCACTAAGGGTGGCACAATAAGTGCTGCAGCCCTTCGAGGCCTTCTCTGGTCACAGTGCCCTGGGTACCTAGGGTACCATTTACCAGGGGCTGACATGTGGCCAGAGATTTTAGGCTACAATGCAGTTTTAGGGAAGGAACACAGTCCCTGGGCACCTGATTGGCAGGAGCCCAGGGCACACTCAGTCAAAGTACTTCAGCAAAAAGTGGGGGCATACCATGCAAGAAAGATGGCACTTTCTCACACAACCCCCCCTCCCCCAAACGAAAGGTGATGAGACTAACCTTGCCCTTTGGAGTCTTCATCGTCTAAGTGGAAGAACCTGAAAAGTCCATCTGCATTGGCATGGGCAGTCCCAGGTCTGTGTTTCACTTCAAAGTCCATTCCCTGTAGGGAGATGGACCACCTCAAAAGTTTTGGATTTTTCCCTTTCATTTGCATTAGCCATCTGAGAGGTCTGTGGTCAGTTTGAACTAGGAAGTGAGTACCAAACAAGTATGGTCTCAGCTTCTTCAGGGGCCAAACCACAGCAAAGGGCTCCCTCTCAATGCCACTCCAACGCTGCTCTCTGGGGAGAAGCCTCCTGCTTATAAAAGCAACAGGTTGGTCTTGGCCTTCATCATTGGTCTGGGATAGGACCGCTCCTATCCCTAGCTCAGAGGCATCAGTCTGCACTATGAACTGCTTGGCATAATCTGGAGCTTTTAGAATTGGTGCTGAGCACATTGCTTCTTTCAGGGTGTCAAAGCCTTTTGGCAACTAACTGTCCAGTTAAACTTTTTGGGCATCTTCTTGGAGGTGAGTTCTGTGAGGGAGTCACAGTGGACCCATATCCCTTCACAAACCTCCTGTAGTACCCAGTCAAGCCAAGGAATGCCCTGACTTGGGTCTGGGTTGTTGGAGCTGCCCAGTCCAGGATGGCCTGGATTTTGGGCTGTAAGGGCTGTACCTGGCCTCCACCAACAAGGTGGCCCAAGTACACCACAGTGCCCTGCCCTATCTGGCATTTGGATGCCTTGATAGTTAGGCCTGCAGTTTGCAGGGCTTTTAAAACCTTCCCAAGGTGGACCAGGTGATCCTGCCAGGTGGAGCTAAAGACAGCAATATCATCAAGATAAGCTGCACTAAAGGACTCCAACCCAGCAAGGACTTGATTCACCAACCTCTGGAAGGTGGCAGGGCATTCTTTAAACCAAAGGGCATAACAGTGAACTGATAGTGCCCATCAGGTGTGGAGAATGCTGTTTTCTCTTTGCTCCTGGTGCCATGCCAATCTGCCAGTACCCTGCAGTTAAGTCAAAGGTACTTAAGAATTTGGCTGCACCCAATTTGTCTATCAACTCATCTGCTCTTGGGATAGGGTGTGCATCTGTCTTGGTGACAGAGTTGAGTCCTCTGTAATCCACACAAAAACTCATTTCTCTCTTTCCATCCTGTGGGTGAGGTTTGGGGACCAGAACCACTGGGCTAGCCCAGGGGCTCTCAGAGGGTTCAATAACCCCTAACTCCAGCATCTTGCTGACCTCAGCTCTGATGCTTTCCTTGACTTGGTCTGACTGTCGATAGAACTTGTTTTTGACAGGTGCACTGTCACCAGTGTCCACATCATGGGTACACCAGTTTGTCAGACCAGGGGACAAGGAAAAGAGCTTAGCATACTGTTGCAAGACTTGCTTGCAGTCAGTCTGCTGTTGGGCAGAGAGGGTAAGCGAAAAGCAGACATGGTAAGAGGACATCCCATCTCCTTTTGAGTTTCTCAGGGAGCCCCATAATCATGCCTTTCAATGTCTTGTTAAATCTCTCAACATGGCCATTGGTTTGTGGATGATAGGGTTTAGTAAACTTGTACTGCACCCCACATTCCTTCCACATGTGTTTTAGGTAAGCAGACATGAAGTTGGAACCTCTGTCTGAAACCGCCTCCTTAGGAAACCCCACTCTGGTGAAGACACCAATGAGGGCCTTGGCTACTGCAGGAGCTGTAGTAGTCCTAAGTGGGATTGCTTCAGGGTACCTAGTGGCATGATCCACTACCACTAGTATGAATTTGTTCCCTGAGGCTGTGGGAGGTTCCAGTGGACCCACTATGTCCACACCTTCCCTCTCAAAGGGCACCCCCACCACAGGCAGTGGTATCAGGGGGGCCTTTGGGTGGCCACCTGTCTTGCCACTGGCCTGACAGGTAACACAGGAGCTGACAAACTCCTTCACCTTTTGGTGCATCTGGGGCCAGTAAAAGTGGCTGACTAGCCTTTCCCAAGTCTTGGTTTGGCCCAGATGTCCAGCTAGGTGGATGTCATGAGCTAAAGTTAGGAGGAACTCCCTGTACTTCTGTGGCACTACCACTCTCCTGGTGGCTCCAGAATTGGGGTCTCTTGCCTCAGTGTACAGTAATCCCTCTTTCCAATAGACTCTGTGGGTACCACTGACATCTCCCTTTGCTTCTGAAACAGCTTGCTGCCTCAGGCTTTCAAGAGTGGGACAGTCTTGCTGCCCCTGGCACAGCTCTTCCCTAGAGGGACCCCTGGGCCTAAGAGTTCAACCTGGTAAGGGTCAAGCTCCATGGGCTCAGTTCCCTCTGGGGTATCCAAGTCCTCTCCCTGAGGAGAGGGGTCCTGAGTGGTTTGCTGTATAGAAACTGGTCCCCCAGTCTTCTTACCTTTTCTCTTGGTTGGTTGGGCCATACTTTCAGGCTCCAAACCTACTTTTTCACCCTTCCTCTTGCTCTGTGCTCTAGTTTGCACACACACTAATTCAGGGATACCCAGCATGGCTGCATGGGTCTTTAGCTCAAACCCAGCCCAGGCTGATGTTTCCAGGTCATTTCCTAGCAGACATGCAGCTGCTAACTTTTGAGAGACCACTACCTGTTTCAGGCCATTAACCCCCCCCCCCCCTCCCCTCCCCCAGCCTAATGTCACCATAGCCGTTGGATGATTAGTGGTAACACTGTCCGCATTGGTGACTGGGTAGGTTTTCCCAATCAAGTATTGCTCAGGGGAAACCAGTGTGTCTCTCACCATAGTGACACTGGCACCTGTATCCCTCAGAGCTTCTATCCTAGTTCCATTAACCCAGGGGTATTGTAAATGCTCCTTTTGTTGGGTGGCCACACAGCTGCAGTGGCAAACTCAACTTCCCCTTCTGAAACTAGAACTGCTTCAGTGTGCATCCTGATTTGCTCTGGGCACACTGTTGATCCCATCTGTAGACTTGCCACCCCAGGTGTAGCTGTACTGGTTGCCTTAGGGGCCTTGTTGTGGGGGCAAGATTTATCTACAGTTAAGTGTCCCAACTTCTTACAGTTGTTACACCAGGCCTTTGTGGGATCAAAGTTCTTCCCCTATAAGGCTGAGGCACATAGGGAGTAGTTTGGGACCCACCCCCTGTACAGGTTTTGGGGCCCTTTAGAAGACTCAGACTTTTTATCTTGGGGATTCTCACCACCTTTCCCCTGGGGAGGTTTTGTAACCACCTTCTTCTGGTCACCCCCAGTGGTTGTCCTTGTCACCCTAGTCTTGACCCAGTGGTCTGCCTTCTTTCCCAATTCTTGGGGAGAAATTAGACCTAGGTCTACCAAATGCTGATGCAACTTTTCATTTGTGCAATTACTTAGTATATGTTCCTTCATAAACAAATTGTAAAGTCCAGAAAAATCATGCACATTATGTCCAGTTAACCAACCATCCAGTGTCTTTACTGAGTAGTCTACGAAGTCAATCCAGGACTGGGTCTGGGTTTTGTGAGCCCCCCTGAATCTAATTCTATACTCCTCAGTGGTGAGCAAAAATCCCTCAATCAGTTTTCTTCATGACTTCATAGGACCCTGCATCTGGCCCAGAGAGGGTGAGAAGCCTGTCTCTGCAGTTACCAGAGAACAGTTCCCACAGGAGTGCCCCCCAGAGAGGGTTCTTTACTTTTCTCATTTCACAAGCCCTCTCAAAGGCTGTGAACCATTTGGTGATGTCATCACCTTCCTCAAATTTAGGGACAATCCCTTTGGGGATTTTAGGATCAGAAGTTTCCTCCCTATCCTTATTTTTAGTATTGCTGCCACCATTGATGGGTGCTAAACCCATCTCCTGTCTTTCCTTCTCTAGAGCCAGGAGTCTGGTCTCTAGGTCCAGTCTTTTGGCCAACCTTGCTAAAAGTCTGTCCTCCTCACTGAGGCTGTCCTCAATGTCCTCTCTGGCACCAGAACCACCTGTTTGGCTTCTAGGTCCCCAAAGGTTAACACTTGGGAAATAAGGGTGCAGGGACCCTGTCTTCCCTAGGCAGTGGTGGAGGTGGGTGCCCATCTCCATCCTCCTCCCTCCTTTCCTCCTCTGCTTGGTCATCACCATGCTCAGAGGGGTGGGCCTTTGCATACTCAGCCAGGAGCTCCTGGAGCCCTTGTTTGGTTGGGTGCTGGCCCATGGGTATATTTTTAAGTTTACATAAGGACCTTACTTCCTTGAAAGACAAGTGAAGGTAAGGGGTGAGGTCGAGCTCCTCAACCATGTCCTGTATGTCATTATTATCTTCACTAGTAGCTGGGTTCTTTTCTTGAGACATTCTAACAAAAAGTTCTAACCCCTCTACCCTTGACTATAGTGACTTTTTATTTTCTAAAATTCTAAAGGGACTTAAGCAAGGCCCTATAGGGACTTTTAGTAGTTTGGAAAAAAAATGCCAATTTAAAAAAATCAGAATTCTAAAGGCAATTTAAGAGTTCTGTCGTGTGATCAGATGGTAACCAAGTAGTCCAACAAATGCAAGTTTGTATCCCACCGCTGATCCACCAATGTAAGAAAGTGGCTCTGTATATACTGTTCCCAAATAGGTACAGTGTGCACAGAGTCCACAGTCCCCAGAGGTTTGGCAGAGGCTAAAGTTAGATATAACCTTACTCTCTAAAGTGGTAGCTTGGTCGAGCAGTAAGGCAGTATCAGAGGACAGTGTAAAGCATTTGTTGTACACACTCAGTCAGCAAATGGTCTCACACACTCAAGAACTGAACTCTAGGCCAATGGTATTGTATCAAAATATATAGTTGTTTTATTTTAGAACCAACAATAGGTATCAAAATATACTTTCTCAGAATGAGTTACCTTAGTTAAATACTTTTCAAATAGGCAATAGACTTTTGAATACAATAGTTACAGTTGTTGCCATAGGCAACACAATTTCAAACACAATACATTGAGCTCAATGGGAATTTCTAGTTAAATGCAGTAGATTACTTTTTGGATTACTTTTCTTACCACAGGACTGGATCCTAGATTCAGTCCTGGGACATCTCCTGTAAACAGTTGAGTAAAAACGTTTTGGTTACAGTTGTGATTTTTAAGGAATATTATTGTATTTTAAAAGTTGACACAGAGAAACTTTTTCACATAGAATCACCAGTGTTATCCTATGGAAGGAAATTCACTTAGCAGGTAAGTGGGGTTATTGTTACTTTTTCTAACTCAGTGTTGGATCCTGCACTGGTGCATCTCCTGTAAACAGTTGAAAGAATGTGTTTTTGTTATACAGGCGATTTTTAACGAATATTTGAAAGTTTGCAAAATCGACAAACTTTTTCAGCAAAAACCAGGCAATGTTATCCTATGGAAGGAAATTCAAGTTACCGGTAAGTACAGTTATGATTACTTTTCAGGGTCAGTGCTGGGCACCAAGATCCAATTCGTTTTCGTAATTCGGCTGATTTTAGATGGGAAACGACCTTAACAACGCGGTCAAAACACCGCAGTACATTTAGATCGCTGCTTTTACAACGCAAGTCGTTACCACGACTTGCACTGGAGGGCGCTCTAGACTAAGGAATAGTGTGATTTACTATTCCAACACCTTCCCTACTGTACGTAGGCTGGAGTTGGAATAGTAAATCATACTATTCCTAAGTCCAGCGCCCTACAGCGCAAGTCGTGGTAACGACTTGCGTTGTAAAACAGCGATGTAATGTACCGCGATCTAAATGATCGCGTTGTTACATCATACATCCATTTTAGATGAATATTTTAAGATTTCAGAAGTTGACACTTAGAAACTTTTTTCGAACAGTCCATTGAAATGCATTGACTTTTACTGTAATATGTAGGTAGGTAATTATCACGTTACTTTTCTAACCTCAGGACTGGGTCCTAGATTCAGTCCTGGGACACTTCCTGCAAACAGGTGAGTAAAGTCGTTTTGGTTAAACACACAATTTTTAAGCAATATTTTTAGTTTTTGAAACTCCACACTTTGTCGTTTTTTCAGAGAAAAATACCCAATGTTATCCTATGGAGGGGAAACAAGTTATCGGTTTGCAGGTAAGTTTTTGACTGTGGGAGTCCAGGTTCTGGGGTTAGACTCAGGGGTCCCCCAGGGTCCGTGATGCACTCTTGTTGCACCCACATCGGCACTAGGGCGGCCGAATGCAGTGTGTTGATGCCACAATGTTATCCTATGGGGGATAGGGGGCCTTCTTTTGGTGGCTGCTGGCTAGCAGGCCACTGGGTTGTGGGAGCAAAGCTCCTGGCTGTAGACTTGGCACAAAGGGGGAAGCAAGTGAGCACCAAAAGCGCACCCACAGCGGCACTCGGGCGGCTGGGTGCAGGGGGCTATTATGGCGTCGGGTTCCCTGTTGAAGTCTATGGAGATTCTCTGGACTGGACAAACACTGCAGGCTTGGAAACGAGAGTCTCCTGGGATCTAACAACACTTCGAGGGGTAAGTTGAGATGTCTTGGCTTAGGTAGGCACCCTGCGTTTGGGCACACAAGGCCGTGGGGCGTCGGGTGCAGGGGTGCCTTTTAGTGTCGGATTTTTCTTACCTGCTCTGGTCGCGGTAGGGGGGGACCCTCTGGACTGAGGCTGCAGGCTTCGTCTGGAGGCTTGAGGCAGGTCAGGAGTCGCCGGATTCCATGTCCGGATCGCCGGGGGGACCTCCTCTGGGTGTTTTTTTGCTCGGGCCGGGTTCGGCGGGTGCAGAGTGGGCTGGATTCGCGATCCCGGGCTGGTGCCAGGGGTGCTGGTTTTGAACAAATCCGGTGTTCACGGGAGAAGCAGGCGGTTCAAGTGAAGGCAGGCAGGTCCTCCGGGGTTTGCGAGGTTGCTGGCTGCAGGACACACCGGGATTTCGCAGAAAGCAGGTTCAAGGGGAGACAGGCCGATAGGGCTGGGGAAAAGTCAGTCGTTGTCTTCCTCTTGTTAGCAGGCTGCACGGCTGTTTGGTCCTTGTTCTTCTTTTCTTGTTGTCGTTGCTGGATCTGAGGAAGGAAGGTTCAGGGTGCCCCTAAATACTATCTTTAGGGGCGTTACAGGTAGGGCAAGGGCAGGGTCCAATGGGTCCCTGTCCTGGGGTGAGTACACCCCCTATCCTGCCACTCTCCAGTGGGAGGGGGGAAGGAGCCTAGCTCTGATTGGGTTGGGCTCCCCATTCTCAAAATGGTGAGGGCCCGGAGTTGTGCTTTACCTCGCCTCCCCCACCTGAGGGGTGGGGTTGGCAGAGGATGGCACACCCCCTTCCCTTCCTTTGTTATTCCCGCCTGTCTTCCCACCAAAGTGGGGGTCAGAACCGGTGGGAGCCAGTTGCTGAGTACAGCAAGTGGCCTGGAGAAGCTCACAAAGGCGGCATGCCTTTGAAGCTTCCCCTGCCCGTCCTGGGGAAGGAGACCTAGCACCTCGCACAGGATGTGCATTGTTGCAGGCCCAGGAGAGCGGATGGCTCTCCACCCAGGGGTCCAGCAACATGTCTGCTGTGTGGCAGCCGGGGCAGCCCCTCAGACAAGACGTGGATTGTAGGTTAGGTTCAGGGGGCAACTCTAAATTGCCCTCTGTCGTGCATTTTACATTAAATCCCACACTGGCATCAGTGTGGGTTTAATGTGCTGAGAAGTTTGATACCAAACTTCTCAGTCTTCAGTGTAGCCATCATGGTGCTGTGGAGTTCGTAATGACGACCTCCCAGCACCATATACTCTTAATGGCAACACTGCACTTACAGTGCCCAGGAATGGACCTGGGTACTGTAGGGGTACAGGGCTCATGCACCTGTACCCTCACCACTGGCATAGTGCACCCAGCTAGAGGGGTGACTGAGGTATGCCAGGGCAGTGTGTTTGTGGGCATGGCACACAGGGATGTGTGCCATGTCGACTCTGTTTTGTTTTGCACCAAGACACTCCGCCTGCAAAGGCAGTGTGTGTGTGTCAGGGTACAGGGCCTCTAAGGGTGGCACAATAAGTGCTGCAGCCCTTAGAGGCCTTCTCTGGTCACACTGCCCTGGGTACATAGGGTACCATTTACCAGGGGCTGACATGTGGCCAGAGATGCCAATTGGGTTTAGGCTACAATGCAGTTTTAGGGAAGGAACACAGGCCCTGGGCACCTGATTGGCAGGAGCCCAGGGCACACTCAGTCAAAGTACATCAGCAATTCAGCAAAAAGTGGGAGCATACCATGCAAGAAAGATGGCACTTTCTCACAGGGCCCATATGAAGTGGTTGACAAAATAGGTTTAACAACCTATCGTCTCCGCCTTAGTAAAAACTAAACCCAGATTTTCCACATTAACCTGTTAAAAAAGTGGCTAGGACCACCACCCAAAACCAGCATGTTGGTAGACCCAACACCCGAGAATACAACATCAACCCTTCCCCAATTGGGCATAAACGAATCCCTGCCAGAAACGAGAAGGAAGGAGTTGGACGACCTACTCTCCTCCTTTTCTCCTGTCTTTTCTGATAACCCAGGACGGACCGACCTGATAGAGCATACCATTCCTTCTCTCCCAGGGAAAACCATCAGACAACGACCCTATCGAATCCCCGCAGCCCGTCGAAAGGCTGTTAAGGACGAGATACAGAACATGCTCGCAGCAGGCATCATACGTCCCTCTAAGAGCAACTGGTCCTCCCCCATTGTCCTCGTGCCTAAACCAGACGGATCGGTAAGGTTCTGCATTGATTTCAGGGCCGTGAACTCTATTACCCAGTTTGACTCTTATCCCCTACCTCGCGTAGACGAGTTAATTGAACAACTTGGGGAAGCCCAATACATAACCACCTTAGATCTAACCAAGGGCTACTGGCAGGTGCCCCTTGCCCCACAAGACCAACCCAAAACTGCCTTTTCCACCCCCTCTGGTCTCTGAGTTCACTGTTCTTCTTTTTGGCCTTCATGGCGCACCGGCTACTTTTCAACGCCTAATGGACGTGGTATTGGGAGACCATCGGGGATACGTATCAGCGTACCTCGACGACATCGTAATATACAGTCCGGACTGGAAACAGCATCTCTCCCATTGTCGAAAGGTTTTTCAGGCCCTACAGGAAGCCGGGTTACATATCAACTCCAAGAAGTCCAGGGTGGCCCATCATAAAGTTCGCTATTCGGGATATTTCTTAGGGAACGGCGTAATAGAACCCCAACAAGATAAGATAAGAGCCATCGATAACACCACCTTCCCCACAACCAAGAAGGGAGTCAGGGCGTTCCTGGGGTTACTTGGGTATTATCGTCGCTTCATTCCCCATTACTCCCAGATAGCCTCCCCTCTGACCGATCTCCTACGGAAAGACGTCAAGGAAAGAGACCTCCTATCACCTCCCATGTCAGCCGTCCAGGCCTTTCAGGACCTGAAACAAGCCATTACATCCAGTCCTGCCCCAAACTTCCAAAAACATTTTATCCTCCAAACCGATGCCTCGGACACAGGGCTGGGTGCTGTCCTATCCCAAATTATTGACGATGGCGTCGAACAACCTATCGCCTTTATCAGCCGCAAACTGCTCCCCAGGGAGAGGAATTACCCTGTCATTGAGGAGGAGTGTCTGGCGGTCAAATGGGCGGTGGAAAAGATGCGATATTACCTTGAAGGTTCCCCTTTTATCCTGTACACGGACCATGCTCCCCTTCAGTGGTTAAGTCGCAACAAGGGAAACAACGCTAGGGTCCTGAGGTGGTTCCTCTCCCTCCAGCCCTTTTCCTTTGACGTAAGGCATCGCAAGGGCAGACTCCATGCTAACGCTGACTTTCTATCCCGTGTCGGTCAGTTCTCCAATTGTGAACTGTCTAGGGGGGAGATGTCACGCTGGGCCTGTCCGGGACCAGGAGGACGAGGATGCTGCTGATGGGCTACCCCCGTACTGGAAGACTCGAGACGAGGGAGGAGAAACGACCGTCGCCCTTTTTGAAGCTGAAGAGAAGGGAGCACACGAGACCCTACGGAGAAAACCCGAAGAACCTCGAGGACGGGAGCCGGACCCCATCCAGTACTACGGACAAGCCAGCCACACTCCTGGAGGAGTGTGGCTTCCAGAGGTACGTGCCCGCTTACGGGGATGGTTCACGAAAAGGAGAGCGACTACAAGCACTCCGCTGTGTAGCCGTGGGGAGGAAGGAGGGTCGTAACAGCTGCCCCCCCACCCCTCCTCACGATAACGGTCACGATCACTTGGTGGCGGGCGAGGTGTTTGTCCCTCACTCCCTCTCCTAAAGGCTGCTAGAGGACCAAGCTTAGTGGTGACACCTTTCTTTTGTTTTCTCTTTGTTTTTCCCTGTGCCGCCTACGGTTCCCCGCCGCCCGGGCCCCCGAGAGTGAGAGAGCGGGAGGAAGAAAAGGAGGAACCAATCCCAGGCTGTACCCCTACCTCTGACGACAAGACGGAAAGGGACGTATATCTTTAACGCTGATACCTTCCTCATTGTGGAGTCTCTATCAATAAATAAATCCCCTTGTTTGATCATTCGAGTATCCTGCTTCCTTTCTGGTTATCCACAGCATGATTATGGGACTCCCTGAAAAACTCAAAAGGAGATGGGCTGTCCTTTTGCCATACTTGCTTTTCGCCTACAGGGAGGTGCCTCAGAACGGAGTAGGGTTTTCCCGCTTTGAACTTCTGTTTGCCCATCTTGTTAGGGGACCACTCTGTCTTGTTAAAGAGGGTTGGGAGAAGCCTCCCTGAAAACCGAAACAGGATATCGTGGACTATGTATTAGGCCAACGGTCCAGAATGGCAGAGTACATGGAAAACGCTTCCAAGAATCTTGAGGCTAGCCAGGAGCTCCAGAAGCACTAGTATGACCAAAAAGCTGCACTGGTGGAATTCCAGCTAGGGCAAAAGGTGTGGGTTTTGGAGCCTTTGGCACCAAGGGCTCTCCAGGACAAATGGAGTGGCCCTTACCCCATCTTTGAAAAGAAAAGTGAGGTCACCTACTTGGTGGACCTGGGCACAAGCAGGACACCCTAAAGGGTGATCCATGTGAACCGCCTGAAAATTTTCCATGATAGGGCTGACATAATCATGCTAATGGTTACTGATGAGGATCTTGAGACGGAAAGAGAACCTCTCCCTGACCTCCTCTCTGACAGCCCCAAAGATGGGTCAGTGGATGGAGTGATGTATTCAGACACCCTCACTGCCCAGCAGCAGGCTGACTGTAAGTAAGTCTTACAGCAGTATGCTAAGCTCTTCTCCTTTACCCCTGGTCAGACACACTGGAGTACCTATGATGAGGACACTAGGGACAGTGTACCTGCCAAAAACAAAATCTATTGGCAGTCTGAGAGCATCAAAGCTGAAGTCAGCAAGATGCTGTAGTTGGGGGTTATTGAGCCCTCTGAGAGCCCCTGGGCCAGCCCAGTGGTCTTAGTCCCCAAACCTCATCCACAGGATGGGAAGAGAGAAAAGAGGTTTTGTGTGGACTACAGAGGTCTCAACTCTGTCACCAAGACATGTGCTCACCCCATACCCAGGTCTGATGAGCTGATAGATATATTGGGTGCATCCAAATTCCTTAGTACCTTTGACATAACTGCAGGGTACTGGCAAATTAGCATGGCCCCAGGAGCCAAAGAGAAAGCGGCATTCTCAACACCTGATGGGCATTATCAGTTTACTGTTATGCCCATTGGTTTAAAGAATGCTCCTGCCACCTTTCAAAGGTTGGTGAATTAAGTCCTTGCTGGATTGGAGGCCTTTAGTGCAGCATATCTTGATGATATTCCTGTCTTTAGCTCCACCTGGCAGAATCACTTGGTCCACCTTGGGTACTTTTTACAGGCCCTGCAAACTGCAAGCCTAACTATTGAGGCATCCAAATGCAAGATAGGGCAGGGCATGTTTGTATACTTGGGCCACCTTCTTGGTGGAGGCCAAGTGCAACCCCTACAGCCCAAGATACAGGCTTTTCTGGACTGGGAGGCTCCAACAACCCAGCCACAAGTCAGTGCCTTTCTTGGCTGGACTGGGTATTACAGGAGGTTTGTAAAGGGGTATGGTTACTTTGTGACACCCCTCACAGAACTCACCTCCAAGAAAATGCCCAAAAAGATCAACTGGGCAGTTAGCTGTCAAAAGGCTTTTGACATCTTGAAAGAGGTAATGTGCTCAGCACCAATTCTCAAAGCTCGAGACTATACCAAGCAGTTCATTGTTCAGACTGATACTTCTGAGCAAGGGATAGTAGCAGTCCTATCCCAGACTAATAATGATGGCCAAGACCAGCCTGTTGCTTTTATAAGCAGGAAGTTACTCCCCAGGGAGTATCGTTGGAGTGCCATTAAGAGGGAGGCCTTTGCTGTGGTTTGGTCCCTGAAAAAGTTGAGACCATACTTGTTTGGTACTCACTTCACAGTTTAAACTGACCACAGACCTCTCAAATGGCCATTGCAAATGAAAGGTGAAAATCCAAAAATTTTGAGGTGGCCCATCTCCATACAGGGAATGGACTTTACAGTGGAACATATACCTGGGACTGCCCATGCCCCAGGTTCTTCCACTTAGACAATGAAGACTCTCTAGGGAAAGGATAGTCTCATCTTTCGTTTGGTGGGGGTTGGGGGGGGGGGTTGTATAGGAAAGTGCCCCTTTTTGCATGGTTGCCCCCCACTTTTTGCCTGATTTTGATGCTCTTTGACTAAGTGTGCCCTGGGTTCCTGCAAACCAGGTACCCAGGGCCTATGTTCTTTCCCTAAAACCGTACTGTTGCAAACCCAATTGAACTCTCTGGCCACATGTAAGTCCCTTGTAAAATGTACCATGGGTACCAAGGCCCCTGTGACCAGGGAAGGCCTCTAAGGACTGCAGCACATATTGTGCCACCCTTAGAGGCCCTGTACCTCAACACACACACTGCCATTGCAGGCTGTGTTTTGGTGCAGAGCAAAGTGAAGTCGACATTTCCCACATCCCTGTGTGCTATGCCTACAACCCACTGCCATGGCATTGGTAAGCCACCCCTCTAGCTGGGTGCACTATACCACTGGTGAGGGTACAGGTGCATGAGCCCTGTACCCCTACAGCGTCTAAGTCAATTCTTAGACGTAAGTGCAGTATCGCCATAAAGAGTATATTGTCTGTGAATACGAACTCCACAGCACCATAATGGCTTTACTGAAATCTGGGAAGTTTGATATCAAACTTCTCAGCATATTAAACCGACACAGATGCCGGTGTGGGATTTAATGCCAAATGCACTCAGAGGGCATCTTAGAGATGTCCGTTGAAAAACGACCTAACTCTAGTGTCTTGGCTGACTGGCTACTCCCAGACATGTTTCTGGACCCCGAAATCGAGAGACTCCCTCTATCGGGGTCCTGAAACAAAGCAGATCCTGGGCAGAGGTGCCAAGCCTCCTCCCCCAGGATGGGCAGGGTCCACGAAGGGGAAGCTTAAAAGGCTTGCCACATTTGTGAGTTGACCCAGCCATTTGCTGCTCCCAGCAACTGGCCCCCACCGGTTCTGACCCCCACTTTTGGCGGGAGAATCAGCAGGAAAACCAAGATAGGAGGAGAGGTGTGCCCACCTTTGCCAACCCCAACCCACAGGTGTGGGAGATGAGGCGAAGCACAACTCTGTCCCCGCCATCTTGAAATTGGGGGGACCCAGCCAACCAGAGTGAGGCTTATGCCCCCCCCCTCCCACTGGAGGGTGGCATAATAGCGGGTGTACCCACCCCAAGGAAGGGACCCATTGGTCCCGACCTGTACCTACCTGAAACGCTCCTAAATGTACTATTTAGGGAGTACCTCGAACCTTGCCGTTCAGACAAGAGAGAACAAGTTTTGGCATAGCCAATAGGTCTCGCCTTTGGGACCTTATAAGTATTTAGTTATGCAGCACAATATCCTTGGTGCAACAACATTAACTGTTGCATGGCTAAACACTTATAAGGTCTCAAAGGCGAGACCTATTTGCTATGCCAAGGCTTGTTTTGAAGATTGTGAATTATTATTGTGATGTCTTCATGAATTGTGATTTGTGGGATGTCTAGAAATACGAACTGTTGTGAGAATCCCTTGCTAAACTTCGACGTACGATCATGTTAAATATCGAGATTCATGCCAGAAAAAAGTAAAATTTGGAAAACGTTTTTAATAAATGAGGTAATATTTTTAGACTAAACACAAGGGCGCAAGTGTAGTACATATTACTACTGAAACTCCTCTCCAAACTAAAGGTGCAGAGGGAATTCCTGCTAATCTCAAGGTATTGCTTGAAGGGGAGCACGTTTTGGTAATTTGGTAATGGGTTTAATAAACCCTGTTGGAAGCGTTATTCTCACATATGCACTGTAGACAGAGAATAGTCGTTTGTTTTGTTTTTATAGTTTCTCAACATTTTCAATGTTTTACCCTGGGCTCAAAATGGAAGCCAGGCCTATTGGCTTTTCCAAACCTCGTTTTTATGGTGTTTTGTGGTTCGCTGAAGTTGTGTGGGGCGTCTAGGAATTTGGGGCCAGATCGAAAGGAAAATGTATATTTATTAAAGCAGAGGCGGACGTGCCTGTCAGGAAATGGAAGCGGTCAGTCACAACCGTGTGTGTCCCTTCCGGTGTCTGCCGGGCCCTGTTTTAATCATCAGGGATGCCAGAACCACTCTCATTGGCTTGCTCGCCGCTTTTGGAATGGGGGTCTATGGGGGGGGGGGTGCTGGACAGCTAGCTCAGCGAGATGTGCACTTGCGTCAGAGATCTGTGAGGAACCTGAAGAGACTCCTCCTTTCATTTGTCTGAGGCCGATGAAAGCGATGCGATTGGTTACTAATATCGTCAATTACAGCGCTTAGAAGCGTGAATGGTAAAGCGCTATGCGACTATCTGATTATTAATGTGATTAGTGAGGGCCTTAAACCGTCCAGGGTGGTTCATCGAGAGTACATCTTCCCTTAACATGTTGGTTTTATGTTCAGACCCATCCCTTGAAATCCTCAAAACAGAAACTGCAACATGACCTAATCCCTGAAAAGATGGCAATTGGGGGGGGGGGGGGTGCTTTCACGGTGGCAAGAGCACATGTTCCAGATGGCTGCCTGAAACCAGACCTGGGGAGGGGCTGAGGGGCGGTGGGATCCAGTGGGTTTTACTGTTCATTCCTGGAATGCCTTTGTTTTGCGAGGCGCTATATTTAGGCACTTGGGCCGAGAGGGCAGGGAGACTCGGCAGCAGGGTGGGGCTAGCTCTGTAAACTAGCGGCCTGTCCTGGAGCAGCACCCAGAAGCAGTGCGCACACAGCTAGGCGGCAGGCCCTGCACCGAGTGCGAAGCTGCAAAGAATTGTTTGCAGCAAACTTTGGAAAGATCAACGGAGCGTTCTTTAAAATAACATATTAAAAGGTTCTGTAACATGCAGAGGCGTTTGAGGTTAGTACATCAGAATGGTTTGTACAACGCACACCTCTCGAACTCACCTATTGGAAGTGCTGTCACGTGACAACGAAGTAAAAGGAGGGTTTGTAATATAAAATGTTTGCCTAGGATCACACAATGCATTATGTAGAAATACAGCGCTTCGCTTGAACACAGATTGCTGAGACTTGCTGCAGCTTGCTTTAGATGCAGGCTTCGGAGGTGGAGATGCTAAAGTGAGATTGCCAGGGGAGCCTGAGATAGCAGGGGAGAAGGAGAGCGAGCTGCGAGGAGAGAGCAGAACGAAACCAGCACGGGCGCACCCACGCTAATTAGAAACAGATGGCCCCTGCGCGCCGCTGCTCGCTCCCGCAAGGTGGATGCCGCCACACGCACGAGTGTTCGAAAAGTGCAGACCGATTCCAAAAGGTCATCTCCTAGCGCAGCGCATGCGCACTGCGCTAGGCTCGACCTAAAAAGGACCGAAGAGCTGTGCTGAAGGAAGAAGAGGAGGACACCAACTGACTTGGTCCCAGCCCTGTCGGCCTGTCCCAACCTCGACTTGCTCCAGCAGATTCCCGGTGTGTCCTGCAGCCAGCAGCCCCCCAGAACCCGGAGGACCAGCCTGCTTTCAGTAAAAAGACTTTGTCTCCTGTGAGCACCGTATTTGCTCATCATCAGACTCTAGCTCCGGCCAAATCCAGGAGTCTGCACCCGACGCCCACAGCCCGCGTTCGAGTGGCCCAACACCATGAGGGGGTCTCGCCGGCGATCCTGACCTGGGATCTGGTGATCCCTGACCTACGTAAAGTCTCACGATGATGCCAGCTGCCCCTATCTGGAGGATGACCGCTACCGGAGCCGGCAAGGAAAGCCCGACACCAAAAGACACTCCTGCACCCGACGCACTATGGCCTTGGGTGGCCCAGCCGACGGTGTCCTGGCAACCTTCGACATCCCAACTTACCTCTCCAACCTTGTCGCCTCCAGAAGATCTTCGTGCCCGAACCTGCAGTGTTTGTTCTGACTGAAGCTTCCCCTTTGAAACCAACAGGGCTTCCGACGTCGATCCTGCACCCGGCCACCCCTTTGGCACTGTGGGTGCACCTTGTGTGTTATCTTGGATCCCCCTTTGCCCCGAGCTAAACCCTAGGAGCTGTGCAAGTGTGGAGTTGAAAAGTGTTTGACAATCTAAGAAACTGTGTTTTGAGAAAAACTGTTTTACTTACCTTTTATCCAGGAAATGTCCCAGTGTGATATCAAGACATATCACACAGAGTAGAAAAAGTAATCCTGAAAAAGAAATCAAAAGAAATCCAAAAGTAATTACAACTGTATTTGCACATTTTTACAAACCTGTAAGAAAAGTCCTTATTCACCCAGCTTGCTTTTTAACAATCTGTCTTGAAAAGTACAATCATATTTACCTGTACCAAGTCCTGCTTGGTTCTATTAATAAAATACAACAAAGAAATATTTTTGATACAAACAATTGGTCAGAGTTCAGTCTTTGAGTGTGTGTGTGTGTGTGTGTGTGATATCATTTCTTGCCTGAGTGTGTACAATAAATGCTTCACACTACCTTCTGATAAAGCCCGACTGCTCGCCCACACTACCACAAATAGAGAGTAAGGTATTATTTATCTACTTTTACCTCTGTAAGCCTTTAGGGATCCCCTGGTCTCTTTGCACACTATACCTTACTATGGTATAGTATATACAGAGCCAGCTTCCTACTGGGACTGAAACTGCAAAAGAGCTGGGCAGGTGGGGCAGGCATCAAGCCTTCACCTCTGACTTTTAGATCCACTTTTATGCCTCGAGTAGTACCTTGGACCATGGTTGCTACTGGGTCCTGATATGCTACACAAGGGAAACTTCCATAATCTTTCAGGCTCTACAGCAGAGGTCTTCAAACTATGGGGTGCGGGCCCCTCGAGGAGGTCATGGCTACATTCGGGGGATGGGGGGGTGCAAATGGCTAAGTAAGTATCGTAAATAAAAATGGCCTGGAAGCCCAACTTGCCATGTTTCCAGGCTGTCTTCATTACATGCAGTCCATGATGTGGTTAAAAAAACATATATAAGGGAAATCCTATAATGTAAAAGAATGTATTTCCATCCGATTAGCTTAACTTTCATTTATTTTCCTTATAAGGTTTCTGTATTATTTTATATGCAAGTAGCTGAAAGTGTAAAAACAAGACACAGAATATTTTGTTCCTTTTAGCCACGTAGTGGCGGGGTGAAAAACAAGGCTAAAAGAGCAAAATATTCAAGTGTTTTGTTTTTCACTTTCAGTTAATTGTATATATAGAATGCTGTAACCTTAAACGAAAAATAAATGCAAGTTAAGCTAATCGGGTAGAAATACATTCTTTTATGTTATGAAATTTCATTTGGGTAATGTGACCACTGCAGATGTGAGGAGTAGTGATTTGCGATTTATAGTGCTACAAGGTCTCAGCCTGGAACAGAAAGCACTGTAAATATGCATGTCATTATTTTAAAATTGTATTTGTAGGAAGCTGGCTCTTTGTAAAGTGTACCAAAACAAGAAGCACTGTGCAGGGAGTTAGGTATCCCTTATTGGAGTACACAGGCTTGCTTTAACAATCCCAAGGCGCTTTATTTGTGGTAGTGTGGTTGTGCAGTCTTAGGCTTATCAGAGGGGAGTATCAGGCATTTGTTGCACTATAAAAGAGAGACCCACTCAATAAGGAAATCCAACACCAATTTAGAAAAATAACTTGCATTTTTATATTAATTTTGATACCAAATTCTACGAGATTAGGTAAGTACTTTTCAAGTTAGTGATTTTTAGAAACAGAAAATACAGCTGTCAGATTTGAGGGATGAGTTCTAGTCTAGTGTAGTCTGGAGTTTTTATATAGCGCATGGCTACCAGGAGGCCTCCCAGCGCTGCAACAGACACTGCAAATCATCAGTAGCTGTAATGGAAAATTAGTCATTGAAAACCCAAGTGTTGCAAAGTCATCCTGTGCCCTGGGCACCCCCCAACTTTTTGCTGAATGGTACTGGTGGTAACTGACTCTGACCCTGGGCTTTGCCTAACCAGGCCCAGGGCCAGTGCTATGCTGAAAACACTTAGAATATAGTGAAAACACCTACATACACTAGGGTACACTATGGGTTGGGGTACCCCTGTGATTGGCATGACCTACCCTATAAGCCCCTAGTATATAATGGGGCAGGGGAATTGAAACTACCTATCAGTCCCTAGTATATAGCAGGGCATAGCAGTTTAGAGGCCAGCAGCTTTCTGCACTTGCATGTGTGCGCTGCTGAGGCCTGAGGTCAGTTTTAAAAGCAGCCCTGGGTGCCAGGACTGCTTTTAAAAAGTAAATTGTGCCCAAACTCGACTTTGGTGTTTGGGGCACTTAAAAATGGATAACCTACAATGTTATGGCATATTAGGGACCCCCAGGGTCTCCCTAGGTATCCCAGGGATGGGGGGGTCAGGTATCTATAAGGTAGATCCTTATAAAATGAGTTTTATATGCCCTGGGTTAAGTGAAATTTCACATTTCACTCCCCATATTGTGGTAAAGTGCTGCCCAAATTCGACTTTGATGCTAGGAGCACTGTGAAGTGAGGATCTGCAATATTTCTACAGATTCAGAACCCCTAAAGTCTCCCCTAGTTGTCCCATGGGGTGGGGGTCCTGTAGATATAAGCAAAGTACTTATAAAATATGTTTTTGTAAGTTCTGGTGCTGGAAAAATGGCCCAAGTCATTTTTCACATTGCAAATCCCCTGTTTGTTACATAGGTTAACATGGTAGGAAGTTATTAACTAATAACTCTTGATAGGAGTGGGCTAGAAGTGCCATTCAAAAACTTCCCCGAATGGTATTAATAAATTCAACAATATGATATTGTTGAATTTCTCCTAAAGTGTACATACAAGAAGTTATAAGACTTTCTTGTTTGTAAGTCCAGATTCAGCCTTCCAGTGGTCTGCCCTGATTGGTCAGAGTTAAGTGGATTAGCCAGGCTGCCTTGAAGAGGTGATAAAGAGCCCCTGGGGTCAACCAGCTCTGATGGCAGGGCAGTGTGCTGTTCCATAGGAATGCCAGGCCAGGGGGAGGAATCGTAAACTATGTTCTTCAAAGAGGAGAGCAGAGAACAGTGTCATTTACAACTCTGAACTTTCCACCTTAGGCAGATGGTAGGATTAAGGAAGGTATGAGCAGATGCAGGGGGGAGAGTCTAAGAAAATTAGCCATCCTAGGGGTGTGTTTAGCCAGCTCTTACCTCCTTGCTGGAAAATCAGCCATTATGGATTTGGAAGATTTGATGCAATCTGGGACAAAATAATGCCACACTATACAGGATGTGGTCATATCTTTGAGAAGTTACCCTGCTCCCATTGGTCAGGAAGTGACCTCCTGCTTGACCCAGAGAACTTGGAATAAGTATCTGAGAGGGGCAGAGCCCTCCAGATCTGCTGCTTGAAACTGAAGGAAGCAAGACATTGTGCCAAGCTGAGAAGTTTTACTGTGCAAATTCTAAGGCCTGGCCTCTGAAGCCTGCACCATCAGAAACTACAGCCCTGTGGACTACCTTGCTGAAAAAGAAGTAAAGAGTGGACTCCCTTCAAGCTACAGGTTAACAGAGCTCACCTGGACCCTCACCACCAAGGATCATCAACCTGGGGAACTACCAGTGGATTTGTAAGGGTGACGTCCAAGTGGATTGTGGGAACTGAAGTCCTCAACTTTCAAGGACCATCTTGGAGCTTCCAGACCCTTGGAGTGAGTTTGAGACACTTTGGGACCCTTTGAGGAACTTCGGGAAGAAGTTCAAGAACTTTGGAGGAACTTCGAAAAAAAGCTCCATAGAGGGACCGACTCAACCTGGTCAGCCAAGCCGCCTGCCTTCAACCGCGAGCCTGGCCAAGCCATCCAGGTTCGTCCCGCTAAAAGCTCCGTCGGTCCAACTTCCAGAGTTTGACTGGGAGTAGAAGAAATCCGAGGCCGGCGAACCCTCATCGAATCCGGCCTGGTGAAGAGCATCGAGGGACCCCGCGAGAAAAAGCTCCAGAAAAGTTTCTATGTCCACTCGTAGAAAAGGTGACCGGGAGCAACCGCAAAAGCCAAGCCGCCTGGCTTCAACCGCGTGTCGGCCTGGATCCTGGGTTTGCCCCGCTGGAACGCTCCAGGGGTCGAACCGCAAAAGTTTCTAAGTCCGAATGTAGGAAGGTGACTGGGAGCTCATCGCAAGGCAAGCCGGCGAACCCTCACCGAATCCGGACTGGCTGAGAGCTTCGAGGGACCTCGGGGAGAAAAGCTCCAGAAAAGTTTCTAAGTCCGAAGGTAAAAACTGTGACCGGGACCTTCCGCGTGGGGTATCTGCTCCGGGCTCCATCGCGGTCGGCCTGAAACTTTGACTTTGGGTCGGTCTATCGCGAGCCTGTATCCCAATATGGTGCTATAAGCTTCTAAGTGCTATATTTTGCTAAATCTTTAAAAATTCATATCTCCGGTTCCTACATTGGATTTTTGTCGTTTTGGTGTCATTTTAAAGATAAAAATATTTCCTATTTTTATAAATTGGTGTTGGATTTTTATTATGTGTTGTCTTAATTATTTACTGAATTGGTGTTTTTAAATGCTTTACATACCTGTCTTTGAAGTTAAGCCTGTCTGCTCGCAGTCACGTTACCAAGGGTTGAGCATAGGAATAATTTTCTAAGACCTGTGCTGAGTCCTACCAATGATTAGTGGCCTTATTGCCAGTGGCAGACCTACATTTACCCCTACCAATAATCCACTTTCCAACACCAAGACTTTGCAGAAGGGTAGTTCATGCTCCAGTAAGCGCAGTTCCAAAGGTAGGTTACTTAGAGTTTAGGCCCCACAAAGAAGTAGAATGGCCACCCCATTGGGATCTATGGATCTTAGGGACACCAAGTAGATGAGGTGAAAAAGATCTAAGATGTCTCCCAGGCAGATAAGGGGAGGGAGGCAAGAAACATACACTGCAATGGGTAAGTAGGGTCCAAGGTCCTTAGAACCACCAGCTTTTTTGGTTGACCCTCCCTGTTGTGTCCGGGTGCAGAGGTGCTGGTCGCAAGGGTTTGCTCGAACTATACGGCTGGAGAGAAAACATGCAACAGAAAAATGCTGCTAGTGGGGACTTGAGTACAAGTCTGTCGGAACCCAAGGGGGCGGGGGTGGCTCGGTTTGAAGAGTCTCTGGGGCAAGGGGGGGGGACCCTCAGAAGGCTTGGGCTGTGGGGCTCAGGTGCAGGGGTGTTTTGTCTGGTGGGTCGCTTGTGTGGAGGCTCTCACTTTTTAGGTCTACCTGGAGATGGGGACAAAAGAGGACAGCAGGGCCACTCTCGACGATGGCCTCTCTCGTGCTGACGTCCCACCTCAGTAGGTCAGTCTTCGTGGTGTTGGAGTCTGGGCTGGTCACTGTAGGAAGCTGGGTTTTTGCCAGACTACTGATGCACTTTGACTTGATGTGCCCTGGGTCCCTGCCAATCAGGTTCCCAGGGCCTGTGTTCTTTCTCAAAAACTGTACCTTGTACCCCCTATTGGCACCTCTCTGGCCACATGTCAGTCCCTTGTAAAAGGTACCGTGGGTACCAAGGGCACTGTGGCCAGGGAAGGCCTCTAAGGGCTGCAGCACTTATTGTCCTTCCCTTCGAGGCCCTGTACCTTTTACACACACACACTGCCATTGCAGGTTGCATGTTTTGGTGCAGAACAAAGTGAAGAGCGACATGGCACACATCCCTGCCATGCCTACAACCCAGTGCCCTGGCATATGTCAGCCACCCATCTAGCTGGATGTACTATACAAGCCTTTGGTGGGTTCCCTTACTGGTACACACCAGCCTGCCACCACAAGACCTGTTTCTGGACCCCTGGGGTGGGAGCCTTCACTCCCTGAGCCCAGAAACAAAGCCTTTCCTGGGCGGAGGTGTTCACACCTCCCCCAGGCCAGGAAGAGCCATCTGTGGCAGGGGAGCTTCAAAGGCCTTGCAGCCTTTGTAATGCGACCCCCAGCCTCTCCTGCTATCAGGAGCAGGCTCTCTTCCTGTCTCCCCTCCTTGGCGGTGGAAGACAGGCGGGAAACATTAGCCAGCCCAGAAGGTGTGCCCACCTCTGCCAACCCCACCCCTCCGGTGGGGGAGGCGAGGTGAAGCCCCCTCTCCAGTGCCCGCCACATTGCAGATAGAAGGCACTCTCCAATCAGGATTAGGGATTGTATTAACTCCCCCCGTGGGGTGAGCACACCAAGGGTGTAGTCACCCTAAGGTCAGTAGCCCTACTGGCTACTGACCTCAAGACCCCTAAAAATACAGTATTTTGGGGGCAGCCCTGAACCAAGAAGACAGTTTTCCGTAACCTACGAAGAAGAAGCACGAAAGAAGACGTCCAGCAGAGGAGACTGCAGAGAAGAACTGACTTGACCCCAGCCCTACCGGCCCGTCTGTGGTTTCCAGCGGTCCTGCACCAAAAGTCGCCTTGTCCTGCAGCCAGCGACCTCCAGAACCCTGCGAGGACTTACTGCCTTCAACAAAGACCAGATCCCCTGTGAACAGCAGCTCTGTTCAAAATTTCTCCCAAGACAGAGTCTGAGCCTGCTGAGGACAAAGAAACCCGATGCCTGGAACCACCACTGCACCCGTCGCCTACGGGCCGAGTTGGAGTGGCCCACCGGTCCCAGCGAGGTCCCCCAGCACTCCAGAGTCCGAGTCCACCGGGGGTTGACCCTCCAGGACTCCCCGACGTCACCTGCAGCCTCTGCACAGACTCCCCAGCCGCAAGTGGCCCGGTAAGGTGAAATCCGACCTCAAAAGACACCCCTGCATCCAGCCACCCTGCGCCCTGGAGAAGAGAACCCGAGGTGCACCTATGTCCCCGAGCCCTCCAACTTACCTGCCCAGCTGTTGGTTCCTCCTGGAAGACGTCCTGGACCGAGCCTGCAGCTACAAACCAAAACCGGCAATCCCTATTGAAAACAAGCATTTGCAATGCAATAGGTCTTGCATTTACGCGAGTTTGAGTTATTGACATTGCAAATAACAATGCCTTTTATATTTGTTTTCGTTTTAAAAACATAAATAAAAGGCATTGTCATGTACAATGCCAATAGCTTTAACTCGTGTAACTGCGAGACCTATTGCATTGCAAATGCTTGTTTTAATGGTTTGTTTATTTACATCTCCGTGAGACATCAGAGCGCGGCTGTGGGAACAACTCACCCAAGAGGCTTCTATTGGGGGTGGGGGGTGGGTTCTGGGTGCCCGGGCCAAGGGGGCTGCAGGGTGTGAATGTAAAACGCCATGGGTGATAATCATGTACCCAACAACGAGAATGAGGGGTGCGACCCCTCCCCTCTTACCCCTGCAGCACCCCTCCCTGGACTCAAGAGGTGAGAGAGACGAGATAAACAGGTTAGGGGAGCACTGAACAGGGGAGGGGGAAGCCGTGTTTAGCCCTGGGGGGGCAGAGACAAACAGTCACTTAACTGAACCTACAACTGGAGCGGTGGCGCTCAGAAGTGAGGGTGAAAGGGGGGCCAGGCAGGGCTGCGGGGTAAGAAGAGGCGCCAATCCCACCAGCCCCTCTGTCCCTATCTATCCGCCCTTCTCTGTGCAGCGCTTAAACTTTAAAGCAATAGGAAGCGGGCCCTGGGGCGCTACGTTGTGCCATCAAAGTGTATTTATTAGTTCAAAAAGCGCCAACGGGCTTCAGGGTGTATTAACCAGGCAGTATGAAGAAATAAGTTAACTTTGAAATGTTTTTAAAAGTAACTTTTTGAAAATGTGTTTTAAAGTCCTGGTAGATTTATTGATGTCAGCGTCGTCGCTCATTCGGTTTACACCAAGTTAGGGGCATACAGGCCACACCTTTAAATCCTGGCGGCCAGACTTATGCTTTCATCTTCACTAAAGACAATGATACGGGCACTATTGAACTGAGGTTTTATAGCACCTAAAACAACAGAGCGTGTACTATGCGCTATATGAAGTCACTGCTTTTGTGCGTCTTTCGCCCTTAAAGCGCTTCACGGACTTTTAGGCGTTTCAATGTAAGGAAAAGTAGAGGTCTCAGAGAGGGCTGTTTTCAATCCCCTACCCCCTCCGATCGCAACCTATCTGCGCAATTAAAAACAAGGTTAACTTTGGACACTGTAGTAAGTTATGATTAAATTACGTGCAGGTAAAGTGCTGCAGGTGACTTCCACCGCCGGGAGCCCGTGTGGTAAGTGTCTGTTAGTCATTGACAGCCCCGTTCCCTAAGTAGGACGGAGTGCGCCAAGGAAGTCCTCTGCGCAGCGCACATGCCCTGAATCTGCCTACAGGAGGTGGGGGCAAGTGAGGGGGAGGGGGCCGGACTGAGGGTGTCCATGAATGATGCACAGACCACGCAGAGATTCCTATGACTGTGTATTCACAAGCATTGTGAACGGCGTCCCCACCTTTTCAACACAAGTACATCTATTCCTGCGATTTCACATCAAGGAGTAGTTACTTATATAGTGCTTGATATCACGGCTTGTCGTTTTGGAATAATGTGAATCTGCCCCTCCTCTTACCCCAGTGTCTTGTACACCCTCCCTCTCTCACTCACCCCATCGGTGATACCGACAGTGAACACCATTTATATTGTCTGAAATTCTAGTCGACCAGTTACAAATGGTTCCCACTTGACCCAGCTGCTGAGTGTGGAGTGTTCGAAATTCTGACGCTGCGTGTCAACAGAAAAGCACAATTAAAGTTTTACTTGTGAAAAGCAAACGTTTATAGTAAAAACACAACTGAGTGTTTCATAATAATTTTAATAGCAAAACGCGCTGCTTAAAAAGAATAACAAGGGAAAGTAAAAGAGCGCCATGCGCGCGTTGTAGGCACGCCGTGAGCGTGCACATCGGCGTGGCCTGCGGCTCGTGCCCAGTGGCGGCGCCTGCGTACTTCGCCGCCGTAGTTGAAGAAGTGCTGCGGGGACCGGCTGAAGACGGAGACCAGCCGAGGAGCAGCGCAGAGTCCCCACAACAGCAGGTAAGTGGAGTGAGGCATGCTGTGCATGTAAAGCGCGCCGCGCTTGGAGCTTGCGTGCGCATTAAAAAAAAAAAAGTAATATTGCATGAGGCTTGCGAGGACGGAAGGGGGACAGGAGATGTGCACATCGCGTGTTCACGGGCGCGTTCACATTTCAAGTCCGTCCTGCGCGTGCACAGCTCCTGTCTCCCTTCCGAAGCAAGTCAGCAACAATAAGTCTCGCTAGCGACAGCGCTTCGCGCTGCGTCGCTAGGTCGAGACCTAACAAAAAGGGCACTCAACGCCAAAACAGCACCCTGCACCCAGCTGCCCCTATGCCACAGCGGGTACATTTTGTGTGCTAAACCGGATCCCCCTTTGCCCTGAGCCTAATACCAGGAGTTTTGCTCCCACCACCCTGTGGCCCCCTATCCCTCATTGGATAACATTGGGCCTCAGCACTCTACACCTGGCCACCCTAGTGCCACTGAGAGTGCATCCTTGAAAAATGTTCTAAGTGTGGAGTTGATTTGTATGAAAACTCGAAGAACTACAACTGTGCAAAACTGATTGTTCGAGGCATATGAGCTGTAGATCGTATACTTGTGCATAGATCGCCATCTGGTGTTGGGCTCGGATATTTGCACTTTGTTTTTGTCTTGAAAGAAGTCTTTGTAGTCACGAGATAGGTGACTCCTCCTTAGGGCGATAGTGCGCATGGTCATCGACTCCATCTCCAGATTATTTTTTTCCGCCATCGGTTTCGGATGTGATTTGCTGCACTCCGGGTCGATATCGGTTTCGAATCTCCCCTCGACGCGCAATCCCTCTCCACTCGACGGTATTGTCTCGATCGCGTTTCCCCTTTCGACGCGCATCTTTAAAAACTAATACCTCGATCTTCGACGCGGGCCATTGGCCCTATCCGCGCCGACCACGCCAGCAGTCGATGGATAGGACTCCTTTCAAAAAATGCCCCGGGTGTGGTGCTAAGTTTCCACACACGGACTTGCACGAGGTTTGTAATCTCTGCCTCTCACCGGAGCACAAAAACTGCGAGGCCTGTGCATTGTTCAGGTCGAAGAAAACCATCCGTGACCGTCGGGCTCGACGTCATGAAATGTCTCACGTAAGCAGCTCGATTCCGGACATCTTCGATTCCAATGTCCAGCCGGACCAACAAGGTGAAGAAGACGTCTCCGAGGCCGACGACTCCGACGTCGAAGAGACACTCACCCCGGCTCAGCGGTCCGTGAGTACCGAAACCCCTCTCCCAAAAAACAAACCCAAGGCTCCGGTAACACCCTCGGGTCGACACCGGCAACATGTCTCGGACTCCCCGCCCTCGGGCCCGGCTATGAAACCTAAATATAAGCCCTCAGGCTCGAGCCAATCCCATTCCGGTGCCAAAAAGTCACCTTCGGCACCGAAGCATCACACCAAAGATGGGCCACGCCCTTCTTCGTCGACGCCTAAGACAGCCTCGACACCGAAGCCCTCGGCGTCGAAACATACCAAGGACAAAAGTTCGGAACCGAAATTATCTTCGGAGCCGAAAGCGGCTTCAAAACCCAAAAAATCGTCGGAGCCGAAAAAAGTCTCGGAGCCACAAACTCCTACAACAAAACCTAAGGAGTCCAAGACCCCCCAGAAAGCCTCAGAGACTCAGTCCAAAGAACATTCTGAGCCAAAATCTTCAGCACCGAAAAAAGATATTTTACACACACCTGTACCTGATTTTTCGGATCCAAAACAAAAAACTCTTTGTATTGATCCAGAGACTGGCAAAGTCGTCGCCAAGCCTCCAAAAAAGAGGAAACTGGACACTTCAGAGGAATCTGAAATACCCTTGAAACGAAAGGAGATGAGTACTAACACCTCATTCTCCTCCTCCAGCTGATCCAAATCTGCAAATTTCTCCACCGCACTCCCCACAACATACTTTTTCACCTCAAACATCAGATACTGAGGATGAAGATCCACATGGGGATGATGATGCACATACCATCCCACAAGACACAGACCCTTGGGATGACTATAACACAGATCCTGACCTACACAATGACCCTGACCTCTCTCCATCTAGGCCATCACCACCAGATGACAATATTGGGTTTGCGCAGCTAATCAATAGGGCTGCCCAATACCACGGGGTACAGTTACATTCTGATCCCTTAGAGGAAGATTTTTTACTTGAAACCTTTGCACCCTCGCAAAAGTCCCCCCACACCCTGCCAATGTTAAAAGGCATGCTCAAACATGCCCCAGAAGTTTTTAAGGACCCTGTCAGAGCCAGGATTCTCAACACCAGGATAGATAAAAAGTATAAGGCAGCTCCCAATGACCCAATTTACATTAAAGGTCAGGTCGCTTTGGATTCTCTTGTGGTGTCTAATGCACGCAAGAGGGCAAACTCACAGAGTACAGGCGATTTTCCCCCCCCCCTCCTCCTGATAAGGAGTCCAAATTAATAGACGCATCTGGTAAGCGTATTGCGTCACAAGCTGCAAATCATTGGCGCATTGCCAATGCCCAAGCTTTATTGGCCAGGTACGACAGGGCTCACTATGACTAGCTTGAAAAGCTCATGCAACACCTTCCTGACCAGTGCAAACAAAAGGCCAACGACCTTGTACAAGAGGGGAAATTGATCACAAACACCTCCATTAAATGTGCGCTCGACGCGGCTGATACCGCATCTCGCGCCATTAACACTAGCGTTTTTTGCGCAGGCACGCTTGGCTCAGAGTCTCCGGATTCAAACAGGAGGTGCAATCTGCTATTCTAAATCAGCCCTTTGATCAAGAACATCTTTTCGGGCCCTCAGTTGACACATCTTTAGAAGAGATGAAAAAAGATACTGACACTGCTAAGTCCAAGGGGGCCTTACAATTCCCTTCACCTAGAGGTTCTTTTCGCTGCTCCTTCTACAGAGCTGGCTCCAAAACCATTGCCTCAGAACATCCTTCTTTCTCCTATAAAAGCCCCACTCAAACGTCCTCCAAAGGATACTTTCGTGGAGGCAACAAATAGTAAGGGAAGAGGTCGCTGCAACAATAACCCCAACTCCCCTACCACCAAACAGTGACTTCCCTGCCCTTCCACCCGATCATCCCACTCCTGTCGGGGGACTCACAGTTCCTACCTCTCTGGAATTCAATCACAACAGACAAGTGGGTAAGACAAATTATCCAGTATGGTTACTGCCTGGAACTCACCTCTACTCCCCCAAATATTCCTCCCAGACAACGTCCAATGTCCTCGGATCATCTGACACTTCTCAAGCAAGAGGTTCTCTCTCTATTACAAAAGCATGCAATAGAACCAGTCCCCTTGCCTCATCAAGGCACAGGGGTTTACGCCCTCGATTTCCTAATTCCAAAAAAGGACGGCTCTCTCAGGCCCATATTGGACCTCAGACCGCTAAACTCCTACATTCAGTCGGATCACTTCCACATGGTCATTCTCCAACAAGTGCTCCCACTGCTTCAACAGGGCGACTTTCTCTCCACTCTGGATTTAAAGGACGCCTACTTTCATATTCCCATTCACCCCGCTCACAGGAAATATCTCAGGTTTGTGGTAGACGGTCAACACTACCAATTCAAGGTCCTCCCATTCGGGGTGACTACAGCAACCCAGAGTCTTCACCAAGTGTCTCGCAGTAGTTGCGGCCCACTTACGAAGACAGCACATTCATGTCTTCCCTTATCTAGACGATTGGCTCATAAAAGCCAAGTCACACAGCAGTTGTGTGCAACACACACACAAAACAATCCAACTGCTTCACAACTTGGGATTCACTGTAAACCTCATCAAATCCCACCTCCAACCCTCCAGCATACAACAATATCTAGGGGCTACAATAGACACTTCAAAAGCTCTAGCGTACCCCAACCCAGTCAGGCTAAGCACCATACAAACTCTAATAGTAATATTTCAGCCTCAACACTCACTACCAGCGTGAGTGTTCATGCAACTAATCGGGATGATGGCCTCTTGCATTCTCATCGTCCCTTATGCAAGACTCCAAATGCGTCCCTTACAGGAGTGTTTGGTACGTCAGTGAAACCAGGCTCAAGGTCAACTAACAGATCTGGTGTTGGTTGACGACCGCACCCATCGCTCTCTGCAATGGTGGAACACACAAAACCTTTCCAAAGGGCGGCCGTTCCTCGACCCGGTTCCACAGATAGTGCTAACAGCAGACGCATCGCTCACCGGCTGGGAGCTCATCTTCAAACCCATACCATTCAGGGCATATGGACCCCTCAACAAAAACAATTCCACATAAATTACCTGGAATTGTTGGCAATCTTCCTAGCGTTAAAATCTTTTCAACTCCACCTCGTAAGCAAAGCTGTCCTAGTCCGTACAGACAACATGACAACAATGTATTACATACAAAAACAGGGGGGGCGCACTCGCTGCAGCTTTCACACCTAGCTCAAAGCATATGGAGATGGGCCATTCCTCAAAACGTATATCTCCTTGCAGAACACCTCCCAGGAGTACACAATCAAATGGCAGATCTACTCAGTCGCCAAACACAGCAGATCCACGAATGGGAACTTCATCCTCCAGTTCCGCTTCCATTCTTTCAAATGTGGGGCCACCCAGAAATAGACCTGTTCGCCACACACCAAAACGCAAAATGCCCAAGCTTCGCATCCAGGTATCCACACCCATCGTCCAAAGGCAATGCGCTATGGATGAACTGGTCAGGCAAATTTGCTTACGCTTTTCCGCCTCTCCTGCTCATTCCGCTAGTGGTTCGGAAGCTCAAACAACATTCCCTCACAATGATCCTGATTGCTCCAACATGGGCCCGACAGCCATGGTTCACAACCCTCTTGGAACTATCAGTAAGTAGTTCCTCATCAAAAGCTACGCTTCTCACCCAAGCTTCTCACTCAGAACCATGGAGAGATAAGGCATCCAGATCCCAGTCAGCTCAACCTGGCGATCTGGCACCTGAAATCTTAGAGTTTGGCTACCTTAATCTCCCGCCAGACTGCATGAACATCATTAAAGAGGCTAGACGTCCTACCACTAGAGCCTGCTATGCCGCAAAATGGAAAAGATTTGTAATTTACTGTACAAATAACAATCAACCCACTAGATGCTTCTATTCAAAACATCATCTGTTACCTTTTACATCTACAACAATGTAACCTAGCGTATACATCCATTAGACCACATCTCGCTGCAATAGCAGCCTATCTC
Source organism: Calotriton arnoldi (assembly GCA_963921515.1). Classification (NCBI taxonomy): domain Eukaryota; kingdom Metazoa; phylum Chordata; class Amphibia; order Caudata; family Salamandridae; genus Calotriton; species Calotriton arnoldi. The sequence continues at coordinate 4,700,642 of CAWUFW010000244.1, forward strand.
CAAAACAGACAAAACTTGTCTTTGTTTAGGGTACCAGCTATCAAAGCATTTATGGAAGGTCTTAAAAGAATAATTCCACCTAGAGTTCCACCCTCTCCAGTATGGAACCTAAATGTGGTACTGACCAGACTCATGGGTCCCCCATTTGAACTTACGCATAAATGCGAACTACAATTTCTCACTTGGAAAGTAGCCTTGCTGGTGGCGATCACCTCTCTCAGAAGAGTTAGTGAACTCCAGGCATTAACCATACAAGAACCATTTCTCCAAATACATCATAACAAAGTGGTTCTTAGGACTAACCCAAGATTTCTACCTAAAGTCGTCTCTGCTTTCCACCTTAACCAGTCTGTAGAGCTCCCAGTCTTTTTCCCTCTACCAGACTCAGTAGCAGAACGAGCTCTTCACACGCTAGACGTAAAAAGAGCCATACTTTACTACATTGAAAGAACAAAATCCTTTAGAAAGACTAAACAATTTTTTGTGGCTTTCTCCCCACCTCATAAAGACAATCCTATCTCAAAAACAGGGATTGCAAGGTGGATTGTTAAAAGCATCCAGATATGCTATGCCAAAGCTAAACGCACCTTAACCATTCCCCCTTAGGCTCACTCCACACGTAAACTAGGGGCATCTATGGCATTCTTAGGGAACATTCCCCTAGATGACATCTGCAAAGCAGCAACTTGGTCTACACCACACACGTTCACAAAACACTATTGTGTAGACGTGCAAGCAAAACAGCAAGCTAGTGTGGGCCAGCTGTATTAAGAACACTTTTTCAAACCGCTGCAACAGATACAGGTAGCCACCGCTAACGAGGTAACTGCTGTATAGTCTATGCACAAGTATACAATCTACAGCTCATATGCCTCGAACGGAAAATGCTACTTACCAGTATGCATCTGTTCTTGGCATGTAGAGCTGTAGATTCGTATACGCCTCCCCGGATACCTCTATCTGTTCCAGTACTATCTTACTTAGATACATTACACATGGACATCTTTTTCTATTTCTTATTAACTCCATCATAACCCTCCATGGCAAAACAATCTGGAGATGGAGTCGATGCCCATGCGCGCTATCGTCCTAAGGAGGAGTCACCTACCTCGTGACTACAAAGACTTCTTCCAAGACAGAAACAAAGTGCAAACATCCGATCCCAACACCAGATGGCGATCTATGCACAAGTATACGAATCTACAGCTCTACATGCCAAGAACAGATGCATACTGGTAAGTAGCATTTTCCTTACTTACCTTTTCCCAAGGAAATGTCCCAGTGTGATATCTAGGCATATCACACTGAGTAGAAAAAGTAACTTAAAAAGTAATCTGAAAAGTAATTTCGACATTTTGACCTACCTGTATTTCAATCAACTGCATTTGAACCTGCATTCAATTGTAGAACACTGCATAAGATTTTGCAAAGCATTTATTTCACTTACCTGTGCCAGGCTTGGCTTGGTTCTAAAAATAAAATAACTTAATAATATTTTTATACAAACAAAATTGGTCTGAGTTCAGTCTTTGAATGTGTGACATCATTTGCTGATTGAGTGTGTACAACACATGCTTAACATTACCCTCTGATAAAGCCTTGCTGCTCACCCACACTTCCACAACTAGAGAGTAAGGTACTATCTACTTTTACCTCTGCCTACCTTTGGGGTTCCACTGGACTCTGTGCACACTATACCTCATTTTGGTATAGTATATACAGAGCCAGCTACCTACAGTCACTGAACAAGCTTTGGCTGCTGCAAGGGGTCCGGTACCCCAGTTGTTAGTGCAGGGTGGCTCCTGGGGATCCTGGCCTCTCCCAACTCGGTGTGGAGATGGATCTGATCTCCTAGAGCACGGTGACCTCCTCAAAGGCGACTGCTGTGTCGGTGGACCTGGTGGTAGCAGATCGCCGAACCGGATGTTGCAGTTGGTGCTTGCATGGTGCAGGAAAGTGACTTCTCCACTTCAAGGGAGATGCTGGCTGGTTGGCGAAGTGCTGGCAGCCCTCCGAGGCTTTTGGAGGATGCACAGCTGCAGGACGAGTCAGGTCTTTGCAATTGTCGGGACAGGAATAGGCAAGCAGGGTTTGTCGCCAGGTCCACAGCTAATCCACAGTTCTTGCATTCTTCGGCTCTTCTTTGCTCTTCTTCTTTAGTCAGGTAAATCTGAGATCCTGATGTCAAGGGGGCACCTAAATACTGAATTTAGGGGCATTAAGGGTAGTGAAGGGTAGTAGCCAATGGGCTACTTACCCTTGGGGTTACTACACCTCATATATACCCACTTCCTATGAGAAGTGGGCATAACCCTGTCCCAGAGATCATAATTCCACCAAAAAACAAGATAGTGGAATCCTTCTTTCGTGTAGCACATCAGGTAGCCAACCCTAGGGTGTGACTAGCCTGGTGGTGCAACATGCCTACTGCCTAGCTAATTTCCTGCCTGTCCTAATGCCAATTGGGCCTCAGGGCAGGGGGTGGCATCTCCCAGGTCTGGGGGAACCCAGGGTCTCATCTCAATAGCGGCAGGGACTTTGTAGCCCCTGACCTTGATATTCTAAATCACTAGCTATTCTAGTGGGGGATGTGTGAATGTCTCCCTCCATAACAGGCTGCCTTTCTGGCCTCAGAGAGCATTGGGCTTTCACCTGCAGGGGGTCAGAAACATGTCTGGTGGCAGGTTGGGCGATACCAGTGAGCCAGCACATTAGATAGTGGTAGGTTTTTCAGGGTGCACCTCAATGGTGCCCTTTGGGTGCATGTCATAATAAATCTTGTACTGCAACAGTACAGATTTATTAAGACCTGCTGTTTGATACTGATCTCCATAGGTTCAAGTAAAGCCATCATGGAGCTGGGGAACTCGTAATGACCAGTACATATACTTAAGAAGGCTTCCCTGTTCACTTGTACCATCTAGCAGTTGAGCTTGACAGCACAGGGGCATACCTGCTTATGCAGTTAGGCCTCCACATGTAATATAATGCCCCAATGTGAGAATCTGGGATTCTGTTGCAGTAACCCCCCCACTTTTTGCCAGACTACTGATGCACTTTTGACTTGATGTGCCCTGGGTCCCTGCCAATCAGGTTCTTTCCCCCAAAACTGTACCCAAACCCAATTGGCATCTCTGGTCACAGGTCAGCCCCTGGTAAATGGTACCACAGGTACCCAGGGCACTGTGACCAGGGAAGACCTAAGGGCTGCAGCACTTATTGTGCCACCCTTAGAGGCCCTGTACCTTTAAACACACACACTGCCATTGCAGGCTGCGTGTTTTGGTGCAAAACAAAGTGAAGAGTCGACATGGCACACACCTCTGTGGGCCATGCCTACAACCCTCTGCCCTGGCATAGGTCAGTCACCCCTCTAGCTGGGTGCACTATACCAGTGGACAGGGTACAGGTGCATGAGCCCTGAACCCCCACAGTGTCTAAGTCCATTCTTAGACATTGTAAGTGCAGTGCTGCCATTAAGAGTATATGGTGCTGGGAGTTTGTCATTACGAACTCCACAGCACCATAATGGCTACACTGAAAACTGAGATGCCAGTGTGGGATCTAATGAAAAATGCACTCAGAGGGCATCTTAGAGATGCCCCCTGAAAAACGACCAGCCTCTGGTGGGATCCCTGACTGATGCACACCAGCCTGCCACCACGAGACATGTTTCTGGACCCCTAGGGTGGGAGCCTTCGCTCCCTGAGCCCAGAAACAAAGCCTTTGCTGGGCTGAGGTGTTCACACCTCCCCAGGCCAGGAAGAGCCATCTGTGACAGGGGAGCTTCAAAGGCCTTGCACCCATTTGTAATGCAACCCCCAGCCTCTCCTGCTATCAGGAGCCGGCCCCCTTCCTGTCTCCCCTCCTTTTCGGTGGGAAGACAGGCGGGAAAAATTAGCCAGGTTAGGTGAAGCCCCCTCTTCAGTGCCCCCATCTTGCAGATGGCAGGCACTCCCCAATCAGGATTAGGGATTGTGCTCACTCCCACACGTGGGGTGAGCACACCCAGGGTGTAGTCACCCTAAGGTCAGTAGCCCATTGGCTACTGACCTCGAGACCCCTAAAACGCCCCTAAATACAGTATTTGGGGGGCAGCCCTGAACCAAGAAGGCAGATTCCCGCAACCTAAGAAGAAAATGGACGAAAGACGCCCAGCAGAGGAGACTGCAGAGAACAACTGACTTGACCCTAGCCCTACCGGCCCGTCTGCAGTTTCCAGAGATCCTGCGCCAAAAATCGTCTTGTCCTGCAGCCATCGACCTCCAGAACCCCTGGGAGGACAGACTGCCTTCAACAAAGACCAGATCTCCTGTGAACAGCAGCTCTGTTCAGAAGAAACACCAAAGAAAGACTCCGAGCCTGCTGAAGGAAAAAGAAACCCGACACCTGGAACCACCACTGCACCCGTCGTCTACGGCCCGAGTTAGAGTGGCCCACCGGTCCCAGCGAGGTCCCCCAGCGCTCCAGAGTCCGAGTCCACCGTGGGTTGAACCCTCCAAGACTCCCCGACGTCGCCTGCAGCCTCTGCACGGAGACCCCCCCAACCACAAGTGGCCCGGTAAGGTGAAATCCGACCTCAAAACGTACCCTTGCATCCAGCCGCCCTGCGCCCTGGAGAAAAGAACCCGAGGTGCACCTACGTCCCCGAGCCCTCCAACTTACCTGCCCAGCTGTTGGTTCCTCCCGGAACTCTTCCTGGACCGAGCCTGCAGCTAAAAACCAAAACCGAAAATCCCCATTGAAAACAACTGGGCACCCAACGCCAAAATAGCACCCTGCACCCAGCCGCCCCTGCACCGCTGCAGGTGCACTTTGTGTGCTAAACCGGATCCCCCTTTGCCCTGAGCCTAAAACCAGGAGCTTGGCTCCCACAACCTAGTGGCCTGCTCGTCAGCAGCCACCAACCGGAGGCCCCCTATCCCCCATTGGATAACATTGGGCCTCAGCACTCTGCACCCGGCCGCCCTAGTGCCGCTGAGAGTGCATCCCTGACCCTGGGGGACCCCTGAGTCTACCCCCAGAACCTCAACTCCCACTACCAAATACTTGTCCTAAAACCGATAACGCTATTTTCCTCCATAGGATAACATTGACTGTTTTTCTTGGAATGTGGAGTTTGAAAACCTAAAGAAATTCTTTAAAATTGTACTATTTAACCAAAACGATTTTACTTACCTATTTACAGGAAATGTCCCAGAGTAGTATCCAGGTATACTACTCTGAGTAAGAAAAGTAATTTAAAAGGTAACTTACCTGGTATTTTACTGAAAAGCCCTTCCAAGTCTATGTACTGTATTTACAAAGTATTGCATTTCTTTGCAACCATACTGCAAGTCAAAACAAAGTGCATATACAATTACAATACAAACTGATTACAAACTGCAATACTACTGTAAAGTATTTATTGCCTACCTGTGCCAGGCTTGCTTGGTTCTAGAAAATAAAATAACTAAAAGAATATTTTCATTCAAAAACAATTGTTCTGAAGTTGTCTTTGAGTGTGTGAATTCATTTGCTGACTGAGTGTGTACAACAAATGCTTAACACTGTCCTCTGATACTGCCTTACTGCTCGACCACATTACCACAAATAGAGAGTGAGGTGCTATCTAACTTTACCTCTGTCTACCTTTGTGGTTCCACTGGACTCTGTGCACACTATACCTCACTTTGGTATAGTATATACAGAGCCAGCTTGCCAGCACATTAGATAGAGGTAGGTTTTTCAGGGGGCACCTCTATGGTGCCCTTTGGGTGCATGTCATAATAAATCTTGTACTGCAACAGTACAGATTTATTAAGACATGGTGTTTTGATACTGAACACCATAGGTTTCAGTAAAGCCACCATGGAGCTGGGTAACTCGAAATGACCAGTACATATACTTAAGAAGGCTTCCCTGTTCACTTGTACCATCTAGCAGTTGAAGTTGACATCACAGGGGCATACCTGCTTATGCAGTTATGCCCACACATGTAATATAATGCCCCATGCCTTACGGCTACAAGCACTGCTGGAGGGGTGACTTACATATATTACATGCAGTGACTTTGGCATGGCACACAGTGAGTGTGCCATTTCATGTTTTGACTCCTGGTTTGCACCATGACATGCATTCTGCAATGGCAGGCTGCATGCAATATGTATGGGGTTCCCTTAGGGTGTCGTAATACATGCTGCAGTCCTTTGAGACCCTCTTTGGTACCCATGCCCTAGGTACCAGGGGTACCACTTATTAGGAACTTAAAGGCGTGCTAAAGTGTGTGCCAATTGTGTGAAAATTATACAATTTGACCTTGTTTTAGGGAAAGACCAATAAGGCCTGATTAGCAGAGACTCAGTGCACATAAGTCGAGACATCAGTAACAGTGGCAAAAAGTGGGGATGACCATGACCAAAATGGTCACTTTCCTACATTATTATACACAGTTTAAGGTAGACTGCTGCAAACTGATTTGGTGTTTTATGATAAAGCAAGTGCTCTCGACATATATTTTTTAGTAATAGTTTAACTCTAGTGCAAACATTTGTCTATTAAAAGTACACTTTCTAGAAATCCTTTTATAACACCCTGACATTAAGTATCAAAAAGAATAACTCATTCTCCCCATGAGGCCTCAGGTGACTCCATCAATTAAAGCCTAAACTGGCTTCCAAGCAGCCTTTACATTTCGTGATTAACCAATTGCACACTTTTACATTCTTTCAGGTAGCAGGCGCCGTGGTGAGAATGCCTGTTTTGTCCTTAGCTCTATGTTCTCCACCCCCATCGCACCCCCCCCAAACCCCACACCCCACTTGAGCTTCACAGCACAGGGAAAGCTCCGCCCCACCCCCACCCTCCCTCCACTTTAATGCAGAGGTACTTCAAGGGCTACAACAACTGTTCATGGATGGTTGTTTTCTTAACGAAAAGTATGGGAACTGCTTTTGTAAAATTAAAACAAATTGGGCATGTGGATCCCAATAGATACTGTCCACTTTGACCTCTATTTACATGCAGTTGTCCTTCACGGTGAGTTAAGTGGGTGACGGGGAGGAGGCCAGCAGGGTCACGCACGGACGAAGTAATCTGATCGTCTGGACCCCTTGGGCCTTAGTGAGATCCGGATAGCATCAAAGAGATGGCCCACAGGAAGTGGTGCTGTATGGGGGAGGGGGGATTACAAATGACAGATACAGCTTAATCGGAAAAATGCCTTGGGAAAGGTAAGGAGATTTTGAGGTTTTTTTTGGGGGAGGGGGGGGTGACTTTTTTGTGCTGCAGGTGCAGTTGTATTGGGACCGAGGCTCACAACACCCCAATTATGAGGCATAGTGTTTTTGATCAATTTCTTTTTTTGTTTGACACATTTGTAAGTCTCACATATAGGGGCCGATTACGATGCAGTCGGAAACGGCTCTGACCGCATCGTAATCAGCCGGTCAGATTCCTTTCCGACCGACCCATTATGATGGAGTCGGTCAGAAAGGAATGCGACCGGTCATTCCGACTGGCTTCCGACGAGCTCGGAGAGCCCGTCCGCCAGTCGGAATGCTTTCAGTAATCCCAAGGACGGCTGTTTCCGCCCAGGGATTACAATGTCGGTTGGAGACAGCCTCGCATTTCTACAATGGGAGCATGCATTCTGGTCGGAATGCATGCTCCCATTGTAAAGTATAGGAGTGCGACCGAACAGTGTTTGGTCGCATCCTAATTAGTCGGTCGGGACCGCCGACCAGCTGTCGGTCGGTCCTTTGACCGAGACGATGTCGGGCGGAGGAAACTGTGCCCAACATCGTAATAGGGCCCATAGTGTGGATTATGAGCTACAGAAAAATACCCCTGAAATGATCCCGTTGGTGCCGTCCTGGAGCTCATCGCTGCCCCTCCCACACTGCCTATGCATTTTTGATTGGGGGGTGGGGGGGCGACTTCAAAACATTTTGCTTAGGGGGGAGCCTCGGAGCAAAATAGTTTGAAGACCTCTGCTCTACAGTGACATGCATGATCTTTTCGGGTTCCACTCTATGGTAACTACTTGCCACCTTCATTTCTTAATTCGTTCATGGTCTTTTTAGTCAAGAATTCATATTTATATTTCACTTCTTCTGCACCTCCTGGCAATTAAAATAAACTGATTGGTCCTATCTGAGTAGGAGTCTGTGAAAGCTTAAGCCACTGACATAAGGGCTGCAAGCTAGTCACCTTCCTGGGTCTTTATGAAAGGCCACTGATTCAGTTCATGGATCTGCTCCCAAGAAGCTAGATTTTTACTAAATGATCCAGGAAGGATTCATTCTCTCACCAGTTTCAGTGTAGCAAACATTATGGTTTACCCTAAACCAGTGGGTTTTGCCATGGTCTTTCTGTGATAAGTTTGACATGCCTCGCAGATCTTACACCAAGCAACCAGTAAAAAGTCAAGACTCTGCCTGTCTCGGAGTCCTCCTTGTTTGGCACACACATTGACAAAGACTTAAAAATTGAAGGCCAGAGTGGACATGCTGTAAATGTAAGACCTAGAGACAAACTGCTAACTAAAGCACAGTGCAGATCCATGGTGCAAGGCTCATCCTACATTGGGTTCAATCTCTTCTTATATAAACCTCTGCATCCTTTATAGAAGCCTTTCTACCAGCAAAGACAGTGGACCAAAATTAATTTGAGGATACCAGTTTTTGGGAGTAGTTGGCAAACCTACAGGACATGCCACCACAGGACATGCCACCACAGAACATGCCACCAAACTATGAACCCTATTAACTTCCTATACGTTTGAGCATCCCAGTAAGATGGAGCATCACAGATCATCTTTCAAAATGACTGAGGATAACCAATAACAGCCATTTTACAAAAAATATATACTTTAAGGTTCACGATACTCCTTAAACCATTCAACCTGCAAGAATGCCCAAGCCTCTACGCCTGGGTTAGCCATTCATCTCCTACTAAGAGTAGTTATCAAAGTCAAACTATCCAATTTGAGAGTTGTCTTCCTCACTGTGGGGTACTATTTCAGTGATGGTTTCCAGGTCTTTTCTTCCAGAGGTGGTGGCAATCCTCAATAGCAGTCTACTGTAGCCTGTTTGGTTCCTGCATAGCTGCAGAATTTTAAATTAGGCAGCGTCTCTTGTTCTCCCTCTTCACATGCATAGACATTGTAAATGAGGCGTGTGCACAGCACCCACCCACGTCTTCAAATGGAAGTAATTCTGTATTTAGTGCAAAAGAAGTAGGTTGATCCGAGAAAGTCAAGAAAAGAACTCCTATATTTGGCAAAATCTGTCTTTTATTTTTCGTATATAAGTGATCAAATGTTCATGGCGAGGCCTTTGCAGCAAAAAGAAGATCCTCTCTTAGATATCCTTCTTCTTTACCATTCAGTGTGTTTTTTAGGGTGTGGAGGTGTGGGGGAGTTGGGTCTGGTGAAATTCTCATTCTGTGAAGAGAGCCTTCTACGTTATAGAAGGTGAACATAGCATTCACTAACTTAACGAGGGCCGTACCATACAAGCCAGGCACACATCTCACTTCCAACACCCACCTGGAAGGTAGCTTTTTTGTTCACCATTACATCAAATGGGAGGATGCGAAATACAGCCCGTGCTGTCTCTTGAGCTTTATATATTTTACATTGATGTTAATTGGGTTTCCCTTAGAATTTTTTCATCTGAAAGTAATGTTTGATTTTGACATAAATTGGACATAATTGGTTTTTTCTTCCCCAGTACTTTCTCTATATTGGAGAGATCTCTTCCTGGCCTAAATGGGATAACCACACAGAGGCTACAAAGACTTAACTGCTTTTGTTAGCTACATGACCCTGCCCATTTGTTAATCTTTTTCTAAGTAGTCTTTAGCCCCTGTAGAAAGTTCCCTGTATTGCCATGCTATCAATGTCCAAGAGACGCTTTTGAAGTAGATGCAAAGTCCATTTTACCACATGTAAAGCTGCGCAGTTTTCCAGTCAATGAAATGTACAAATCAGCACACTTTTATTAGACCCTGTTTGGTTTCATGAATGTGAACGAGCATGCCATTACAGAGAAGGAAATGTTATGTTCTTGGAATCCTACTTTCTCAAGGGCATCTTTCTAAAGTCATTAAGGTATCATCCATCCCTCATGTAAATTGAATTGGTATATGTTGAAGATCCCTTTTCTTGGCTTACCATCAAATTGAGCTGGCCCGAACTGACACTGTCCTGAATCCAGGGAGTCTGAATTAGCCCGCTAACCTAAAGTGACCGTGCCAAATAACGAGGCAGCTCCCTATGGTAAATAGTTTCCGAAACAATCTGAACATTTCAACTAGTTAACTAATTTTGCTTTTTTAAATTGTGATAGGAATAATATAAATTATAATTGGTCTCCTTGAAATAAGTATGCTGGGGTCTTGTTAATGAAGGACACTGTTCAGTCTAGTAAAGTATTGAACATGTCAATGTAACCCTTCCTTTTGCATTGGTGTGGAGGACCCAGTGCTTAATTTGAGCTAGTGGTTTCTGGCACTTATGACAGTTTGCACATGGTGGCACTGTCAGTCGAATTTAGAGATAAGCTGTTCATTAATTCAATACACAATAATAAATGTTTTTATAGCTTTGGGGGCCTGGAATTGTCACACTTTTAAGAGTGTGATGATTAGTAGTGTGTTGGTGTGGTCCTTGGCAGCGGCAACGGGTGGTGCAAGCTGCAGTGTTCTCCTGACGAGGGCTTCTGCACTAATTAATTTTTACATTTAAGCACTGAGAGGACCTTCATCTCAATCGCCGTCAGGCCAGCTTGAAAGTTGGCATCTTTCTTGAAAGTTGGCATTTAGCACACATCTGCTTGCGTGGCTGTATGGATAATACCCTCTGAAATGTCTTTTGCTTACATTTACATTTCTTCGAGGGATATAATCAGAGCCTTGACCATTCTGCACGAATGCTAAAGTTTACTGCACAAAATGTTGGTGTTTGTTATTGTTTACTCAGCGACAGCTTTGTCAGGATTGAATCCATAATGATGGCCTGACTGGGACTTTTGCAAAAGAAACAATTGATGGACGGAATGCTGGACAATGCAAACATTTACCCCCAGTCACAAGGATCTGGGTTAAATCCATCATTCTTTTGCTCACCACACCACCCCAGTTTGGACCCAGCCATATGCAAACCAGTCTTGACCCTGTTCCTTGTGGGAACAGTCCAGCCCGAACTGCCAAGCCAGGTCCTCCGTGGACCGGAAACAAGCATCCTGGGACCGGTTCCAGGGCATCACCCTTCATCAGCCAGGCTAGCTTGCTGATGGGGCTGAAAGCCCGAAACCGGTCCTAGGATGCTTGTTTCCAGTCCAGGGAGGACCTGGCCTGGCAGTTCGGGCTGGACTGTTCCCATTGGGCGCAGGGTCAAGACTGATTTGCATATGGCTGGGTCCAAACTGGAATAGCATGGTGAGCAAAAAACGATGGATTTAGGCCCAGATCTCTGTACTGGGGTGAATGTATGACATTGTTCTGCATTCTGTCCATCAATTGTTTTTTGCATTTGTCACCCCGAGTTTGACAGGTATGCCCAGACGTGGGTCCCGTGCTCTCCATGCCACTGGAGTCAAGCTATCCTGGCTGATGAGGGGTGAAACCCTGAAACCGGTCCTAGGATGCTTGTTTCCAGTCCAGGGAGGACCTGGCCTGGCAGTTCGGGCTGGACTGTTCCCATTGGGCGCAGGGTCAAGACTGATTTGCATATGGCTGGGTCCAAACTGGGACTTTGGCATTACAACATGGGTGAAGTTTATTATATAAAAGACATCACTCCTTTGTTGAGTTAGAAGAGCGTTTCGCCAACACTGTCGAGGTCACCCCATGCCGGATTTTCAGCCCAGCTGAATCCTGTTTACCTCCTGAGAGGGATGCTACCCATCTCTACGCCATGACAGGCTCCCAGATGAAATATAGGTAACTGGGGAGTTAGATCACCCTACAGGGATTCTGGCAGATTCACCCACCCTATGTACACTAGGATAGGGAGCGCGAGGTAGGAGCATAACTATACTTCTATGCAAGCATATAATCTATGTAACAGCACAATGGTTGAATTGTTTATTTTCTTCACCATTCTTGTGATGCTGATTACTTTGTTTTGTTTCCTTCTATTGATATTTGCAGCACACATCTTTTACACAAAAATTCTATTGCTTCAATGTAAGGAAGTGGGTTTTTGTTGCAGTAACCCCCTCACTTTTTGCCAGACCACTGATGCACTTTGACTTGATGTGCCCTGGGTCCCTGCCAATCAGGTTCCCAGGGCCTGTGTTCTTTCCCCAAAACTACCCAATTGGCATCTCTGGCCACAGGTCAGCCCCTGGTAAATGGTACCACAGGTACCCAGGGCACTGTGACCAGGGAAGACCTCTAAGGGCTGCAGCACTTATTGTGCCACCCTTAGAGGCCCTGTACTTTTACACACACTGCCCTTGCAGGCTGCGTGTTTTGGTGCAGAACAAAGTGAAGAGTCGACATGGCACACACCTCTGTGGGCCATGCCTACAACCCACTGCCCTGGCATAGGTCAGTCACCCCTCTAGCTGGGTGCACTATACCAGTGGTGAGGGTACAGGTGCATGAGCCCTGTACCCCTACAGTGTCTAAGTCCATTCTTAGACATTGTAAGTGCAGTGCTGCCATTAAGAGTATATGGTGCTGGGAGTTTGTCATTACGAACTCCACAGCACCATAATGGCTGCACTGAAAACTGAGAAGTTTGGTATCAAACTTCTCAGCACATTAAACCCACACTGATGCCAGTGTGGGATTTAATGAAAATGCACACAGAGGGCATCCTTGAGATGCCCCCTAAAAAACGACCAGCCTCTGGTGGGTTCCCTGACTGGTACACACCAGTCTGCCACCACGAGACATGTTTCTGGACCCCTAGGGTGGGAGCCTACGCTCCCTGAGCTCAGAAACAAAGCCTTTCCTGGGCGGAGGTGTACACCCCTCCCCCAGGCCAGGAAGAGCCATCTGTGGCAGGGGAGCTTCAAAGGCCTGGCAGCCTTTGTAATGCGACCCCCCCAGCCTCTCCTGCTATCCGGAGCAGGCCCCCTTCCTGTCTCCCCTCCCTTTCGGCGGGAAGACAAGCGGGAAAAACTAGCCAGCCCAGGAGGTGTGCCCACCTCTGCCAACTCCACCCCTCAGGTGGGGGAGGCGAGGTGAAGCCGACTCTCCAGGGCTCGCCATCTTGCAGATGGCAGGCACTCCTCAATCAGGACTAGGGATTGTGCTCACTCCCCACGTGGGGTGAGCACACCAAGGGTGTAGTCACCCTAAGGTCAGTAGCCCATTGGCTACTGACCTCAAGACCCTAAAACGCCCCTAAATACAGTATTTAGGGGGCAGCCCTGAACCAGGAAGGCAGATCCAGCAACAACAAGAAAAGGAAGAAGAAGAAGGATGAGAAGCCGTGCAGAGCTAACAAGAGGACGACGCCCACTGACTTGGCCCCAGCCCTACAGGCCTGTCTCCCCTCGAACCTGCTCCTGCAAAACCCGGGCGTGTCCAGCGGCCAGCAACCTCAAAAACCCCGGAGGACCTGCCTGCCTTCACTTTCCAAGCTGTTTCTCCCGTGAACACCGGACGTGTTTGAACTGCAACTTCTGGTGCCAGCCAGGAACCGCGAATCCCGCACAGTCTGCACCCGCCGAATCCGGCCCGAGCTTGAGTGGGCAAATACCCAGAGGAGGTCCCCCCGGCGATCCTGTCCCGAGATCCGGCGACCCCTGACCTGCCTCAAGTCTCCTGACGACGCCTGCAGCCTCAATCCAGAGGACCCCCCCTACCGCGACCAGAGCGGGTAAGAAAATCCGACGTCCCAAGGCACCCCTGCACCCGACGCCCCACGGCCTTGTGTGCCCAAACCAACGGTGCCCAACCAACCCTCTACATCCCAACTTACCCCTCAAAGTGGTGGTTGCTCCTGGAAGGTCCTCGCACCCGAGCCTGCAGTGTTTCTTTGTCCCTGAGAATCTCCATTGAAATCAACAGGGCACCCGACCTCAATATAGCACCCTGCACCCGGCTGCCCTAGTGCCGCTGAGGGTGCCCCTTCGGTGCTAACTTGGTCCCCAATGTGCCATGAGCTTAACCCTAGGAGCTTTGCTCCCACAACCCCGTGGCCTGCTTGCCAGCAGCCACCAACCGGAGTCCCCCTATCCTCCATAGGATAACATTGGGCCTCAACACTCTGCACCCGGGCTCCCTAGTGCCGCTGAGGGTGCAACAACAGTGCATCACTTACCCTGGGAGACCCCTGAGTCTAACCCCAGAACCCTAACTCAAAAGACCGATTACTTACCTCAAAACCGATAACTCATTTTTCCTCATAGGATAACATTTAGAAACTTTTTGGAAGAAAAAGTGTCAGTGTCAACTTTTGAAAACTACAAATATTCCTTAAAAATCAGCCGAATAACCAAAACGCATTTTCTCAACTGTTTTCAGGAAATGTCCCAGTGCTGAATCTAGGATCCAGCACTGAGTAAGAAAAAGTATCGATAACCTAGCTTACCTGCTCTGTGAATTTCCTCCCATAGGAGAACGTTGGTGATTCTATGTGAAAAGGTTTCTAAGTGTCAACTTTTGAAATACAATAATATTCTTTAAAAATCGTACAAACTACGAAAACATAATTACTTACCTGTTTTAAGTAAAGGTCCCAGTGCTGAATCTAGGAGTCCAGCACAGGATTACAAAAGTAACGTTAAAGTAACTTACCGGCGAATTGAATTTCCTTCCATAGGATAACATTGGTGATTCTATGTGAAAAAGTTTCGAAGTGTCAACTTTTGAAATGCAATAATATTCTTTAAAAATCGTATCTTTAACCAAAACGCATTTACTCACCTGTTTTCAGGAAATGTCCCAGGGCTGAATCTAGGATCCAGTCCTGTGTTAGCAAAAGTAATCTGAAAAGTAATTGACTGCATTTTACTTAAAAAGCCCATTCAATTGAATGTACTATACCTGCAATGTGTTGCAAACTGCTTACTTAAAACTGTAACCAAAACCAGTACAAGTTACACTGCAATTTTGAACTGTGGTCATACAAGTAATTTACTACTGAAAAGTATTTTTATGCTTACCTGTGTCAGGCTTGCTTGGTTCTAGAAATAAAACAGTATATTTTTTATACAAAAACAATTGGCCTAGAGTTCAGTTCTCGAGTGTGTGAATTCATTTGCTGACTGAGTGTGTACATCAAATGCTTAACACTGTCCTCTGATACTACCTTACTGCTCGACCAAGCTACCACTTTAGAGAGTAAGGTTCTATCTAACTTTAACCTCTGCCAAACCTCTGGATACCATTGGACTCTATACACACTGTACCTCACTTTGGTGCAGTATATATAGAGCCAGTTTCTTACATTCAATAACTGTTGAAATGCCAATTCGAGTATTTCTTGTGTCTCCCCTTGGGCATGCATGAGTTACCAAACGAAAGGGTTTTAGCTCTGTTTCCACGACTTCCTTGAGGAGTCAGGGTTGTGATGTTCTGAGGTTGCACATACCACCTGTTACCTTGCTAGGTTAGGGGTACAGATGGTGCACTGTGAGCTAGCCAGGACTAAGGCCAGCATATCCTGATGGTGTACGTGGACTCAGTATAGCGCAGTTTTGACGTTTATTTTTTCCAACAAACGCACACTTTTACAGAGTAAGTATTAAGCGTACGGCACTGCCAAACACTCTAAAAGACAATCTTTTGAAATGGTAGATTGCACACTTGGGTGTGAGTTTCCCAGCACACTTCGCCATTGCTTCTTTTTTTCCTTGCAATATCACCAGTTGCTTTATTGTTGACATCAGCTTCATGCTTTTTTGAGCATGGGCGTTTCACTGGAGTGACATATTACTATTTTGTCCCTTCCATTCTCTGAATGAGGGGTTTTGTAGACATGTAATTTCGATAAAAAGTGAATGGCAGCAGAGATTAATGCTGACACTTAGCGTGTCAGTTTTAAATACTGTATAAATGTCCTTTTAGAATTAGGTTATGCTTGTATTGGAGACGCTTCTGTGTATTTTTCGTGTTAATGGGAAAGGAGGCAGGGGATACTTGCATGTCGTAGCCAGTCTGATTACATGTTAGTTACTTTGTACTTTAAATTTTCCAAAGTATGCAGTCCTCTGACTTGTCTCTTTTGCAGGAGGGACAAGCATCCGGCCTCCATTGGTGTAGATGGTCAGGATCAAGATGCAACCTTTGCCAATCGACAGGAGCAGGAAGAGGTGAGTAGATGAATTTAGACCCTTTTAATGCTGGGCCCAAAACTGAGTAGTAGCAACTGAAGTGTGGCCTTCTATAAAGGTAATAAGGGGTTTTGTGGGCCTCTGTAAAACACATCTGTAAACGCGCAGTTAGTATTCATAGAAATCACAGTTTTTAATAAGTCTTGTCAAAGTACAGACACACACAGGGCTACCTTTGACCCATTTAGAAACCATTTTAAGGAGTTAAAATGTCCATCTGTATTTATCCACATTTATTTTTTCCTTATCTTACTGTTATTAAGGCTTAAGTTTTGGTTGGCAGAAATATGAGGTTTCAACCAGTATATCTCCATATTTATGTAACTGATAAATGTACACTCTATACTTCGTACTCAGTAGATTTTTGGTATGCTGAGTAGACCTATTTCATTAAAGAGTGCACTCACCACAATCACTTACCAATGTGGTGCTCCTGTGCTGCCATTATGTACAGGTATCAGCTTGCTGGTTGTGATTTATTTAATGAGAGAAACTGAAAAAATATGCTTTTTCCCACTTCTAAAAAAAAAAAAAAAAACCAAGGCAGGTAAATTGATTTTTTTCAATCAAGACTGACAACTCGAAGCCTTCATTTTAAGTGTCCTCACTTCAGTTTTGATGTGGTGATGATGTGGATGGCAGCAAGAGGGAAAGATAATTTCTTGGCCTCCCTTTTTAAACTCAAGAGTACAGCACATCACCAGCTTGTAACACTCCAGATGGTGTGTAACTGCTTTTTTTCCCCTCTGTAGCTCAACATTTCTTCCTCCAGCCAACTTCTCCACTTAATTTCTGCACATCCTTCATGCTTTGGAAATTGGATTTAATGAACTGTGGAACTCTGATTGTAGTCTGGGTTTTTTTTTTTTTATTGGGATACACCACCTTTAAAGCTCCTGTTAAAAGTATTCCTTTGTATTTGTATCTACCACTGCCCCAGAGGTACTGCATCGAATTCATGATGAGTTCCTGAATTTGTTTTGAATTAGCAGATTGTCAGTAGATTTCTTTTCACTGCTTTCCTCTCCAGCAGAACTGTGTTTTTGTTATGACAATCCACTGCTCTCACACAGCCACAGTCAGAAATAGCCAGGTACCTCAAATCCAATGATTTTGTATCAGCAACTGTATTCAAATGCTGTCTGAAGCAGTTTGTTTAAAAATGCATCAAAATAAAGTTTTTTCCCATAGCATTAATAATAAACCTATTCAGATGAGACACTATGTAGGCCTTCATACCATTTTGAAGGATTGCACTGAAAAAGATATCAAGACCTACAAGCTGCTTCTCCTGCTCAGTGTTTCTTGAAACTTACTTGAGGAAATATTTTTAAAATTTAATAAAGACAAGGAATCCTGATTCACCCCTGCTGAAAAGTTTGATTTTATTTCCATGAATAGTAGTTTTGCTTCTGTCTTGGCAATTAAATATTTGGATTCCAGAGAAGCATCACAACTAGTCATCTGGGGGAGTTCATGAACCTAAAGCCTTGCTCGCTGTTTCATGTTCCTAACAAGTTGACTCTATTCAAGATGTAACATTACTGTTTCTTTGTTAAAGTCATCAAATGTGGTGATTTCTGTTTCTTAGATTCTGCCAATTGGCCTTGCATGAGCTGAAGAATCTCTGTGTTTATTTTGCTTGTCTTTGGCCATTGTAGCATTTGGGTGGACTCAGTTAAATTCAGTCAGTGCCATCAAGACTAATGAGGAAGTTTATAAAGTTTTCTAAAAATATTGTCAGATTTTCTCATGAATAAAACATAACTTGTTTGCAACCTTCTTTTTTTTTTTTTCTTTTTTTTTTTCTTAATCTCGGTTTGAAGGCCTAAATCATCATTTATAATAATGGATTTAAGAAACCGTAATATAATCATCCAGCTGTACCTTTGTTTCGTAAGGGTCCAAACTTTCTAGGCATGAATACTTACCAATCCCTAAAAAGATCAGTTATAAAAACGTTTTGAAGGGTACTGTTTTCTTTTTCCTCAAAGTATAGTAATTGCTTTTCCTTTGTGCTGTGCAAAATCAGTGGGCATTTGGATTTATTATTCATAAAAGCATGTTCAAACTTATGTGCACTCGGCTCAACCAGCACTATGACAATCTCCAGGTTAAACTTTTTTTTTTTATATACTGCAATTTCACAACATGCACAGTTCAACAAAGCCCCAATAATATTTAATAAAATGCATAGGGAAGTTCTAAGAGCCCAAAGGATTTGTGCCTCATGGTGTTCAATAACCAGCAAGCAGCATTTCTCCCAAGACCATTAAACATCCCCGGTATGCCACAATACAGCAAGATCTCAGCTTGAATTACAGACATTATAGTCACACAAAAAATTAAACTAGAAATCGCTAAAGAACATAAGGTGCTGTGAGTTTAAGTGGGGGGGGCGTCTAAAGAGTCATAACGGTTAACTGGCTCTTTATACATTTGTTTATAGCATTGCATGTTATGCAGAAGTCCCAGCAGAGTCCAGTCTGCTTTAGGACCCCAACCCAAGTTATACCTTGTAATGGGGCCACCTCCTTATCTAATGCATTTAGAATTGTGCCCCATCTACTTTGAGCAGTCCCATGCTTCCCTAACAGCTGTGACCATTCTGTACTAGTCAAAGACCTCCAGTTAGGCTGGAGTGCTTCTCCAAGCAATCTGCTTCTCAATGGCTAAGCGCAATTGATCCGAAACCATTAGGAGGTCTCCAAACTTTTGAGGTGACCTACAATGCTGCACCTAAAGACAAACGATTTGTAGGCACTTCCAGATGATGTGCTTGCCCCATAGACAGCGGTAAAACTTCATAGCGCAAGTATTGGAATTCTACGAGCTATGTTAATGGGATATTTCTATCATTGCCTATGCCTACACTAAGTTCAATAAAAATATGTTTTTAGAGCCGAACATTGAATGGCAACCCGGCTCTAAAAATACCAAAACATGACATGATAAAAGCCAAATTATCATTGGTTTTCGTGGTGCAGTTGCACAGTATTCCATTTATGATCATTGCTAGGCAATTAAGAGAAAAAAGGGCCTGGCCCTTTAAGAAATACTGAAGGTGGGGCCCACAAACCATCAATACGAAAATGGTCAAAAGGAATCCGAACTAGATTCCAAGCACTAAAGTTATTCAGGTGTCTGGAGTTCCAGTCTGTTATGAGATTGAACTTCCCCAACAGATACTTCGTTGTCACCGATATTCTCTTGTCCAGACAGATGTGCCTTAAATCCTTGGCCAGTTTCTCCAGGACTCTCCATCTTGTCTCTCCAAGGTGGTTTATGTATCTGACTGCTGATACGTTGATCATTTTGAAAAGAATGAAGCCCTATACCCTGTATCTTGAGAGACACTTCACTACATCACTGCAAACGATCTTGCAAACAGTTCCAGACAGTTGATATGCAATTCTTTCTTGTTCCGACCACGGCCTTCCTGTGGTAATGTTTCCACATCGGGCACCCTAGCCTGACCGGCTGGTGCCCGACTCTTTGACCATATCTGTGCCGACCTGGAGATGGACTTGCCATTCCAGGCCTCCATGTGATCTAGCCACTGCTGGATCTCTGTCCTGGCTACAGCTGTCATTTGAACTTGCGCCGCATAGGATAGTTCTTTCCTTGGGTAATCAGCCTTCGTTCTCTGCAGAAACAACAAGGTGATGGATGGAATGCTTTAACTAATAGCCTCTGGCAAACGCTCGGACGCATCCCAATCCATCATTTTTCACCCACCATACCGCATCAGTTTGGACCCAGCCATATGCAAATCAATCTTGACCCTGTGGCTCATGGGAATAGTCAGCCCGAGTTGCCAGGCCCTCCCTGAACCCGAACACAAGCACCATGGACCGGTTTCGCCCTTGTTATGGGCTCTTCAGCCAGGTGAGGCTTGGTACCAGTGGCACTATGAGCGAAGGACCGACGTCTGGCCATACCCAGTGCACTTAAGGTGTCAAATGCAAAAACAAGATGGATGGAATGCTTGAATTAATCTCGCCCACTGGCAATTGCTTGGGTCCTCATCCCAGTCCATCCTATTTCGCCCACCATGACACCTCACTTTGGTTCCGGTTCAGGGAGGACCTGGCTCTGCAGTTTGGGCTGGACTCTTCCTATTGGTACAGGGTCAAGACTGATTTGCATATAGCTGGGTTCAAATGAAGGTGGCCTGGTGTGCAAAATAGATTGGGATATGGCCCCAAGTGATTACCAGTGGCTGAGATTAATTCAAGCATTCCATCCATCACTGTTTTGTATACTTGTGTCGCCCCAAGTGGGACGGGTATGTCCAGACGTGGGTCCTGTGCAAACTGTGTCACTGGAACCAAGCTCTACCTGGCTATAACGAGGGCGAAACCGTTCCTGGGTTTCTTGTGTTCAGGTAGGACCTTGCTTGGCAGTTCCGGCTGTACTGTTCTATTGGAGCAGGGTTAAGACTGATTTGCATATAGCTGGGTCCAAACTGAGGTGGCATGGTGTGCAAAATAAAGATGGATTGGGATACGACCCCAAGTGATTACCAGTGGCTGAGATTAATTCAAGCATTCCATCCATCACTGTTTTGTATACCTTGTCTCTGCAGGGCTCGATAATGCAGGGCATTGCTTGAATTGATGATGGCAAAATCTCAGCTACTCTAGCTAGGTATCTCATGTATACATGTTCCTTCGCCAGAATCCCCATTAGATCCTTCTTGATGAGGGCCGTCTTTAGGGGATGTTTTAGCATCTGCTCTACGAAATTGATGATGAATACCTGTAAGGAAGTGGGTTTCTGTTGCAGTAACCCCCCCCCACACTTTTTGCCAGACCACTGATGCACTTTGACTTGATGTGCCCTGGGTCCCTGCCAATCAGGTTCCCAGGGCCTGTGTTCTTTCCCCAAACTGTACCCAACTGGCATCTCTGGCCACAGGTCAGCCCCTGGTAAATGGTACCACAGGTACCCAGGGCACTGTGACCAGGGAAGACCTCTAAGGGCTGCAGCACTTATTGTGCCACCCTTAGAGGCCCTGTACCTTTACACACACACACTGCCTTTGCAGGCTGCGTGTTTTGGTGCAGAACAAAGTGAAGATTAGACATGGCACACACCTCTGTGGGCCATGCCTACAACCCACTGCCCTGGCATAGGTCAGTCACCCCTCTAGCTGGGTGCACTATACCAGTGGTGAGGGTACAGGTGCATGAGCCCTGTACCCCTACAGTGTCTAAGTCCATTCCTAGACATTGTAAGTGCAGTGCTGCCATTAAGAGTATAAGGTGCTGGGAGTTTGTCATTACGAACTCCACAGCACCATAATGGCTGCACTGAAAACTGAGAAGTTTGGTATCAAACTTCTCAGCACATTAAACCCACACTGATGCCAGTGTGGGATTTAATGAAAAATGCACACAGAGGGCATCCTTGAGATGCCCCCTGAAAAACGACCAGCCTCTGGTGGGTTCCCTGACTGGTACACACCAGCCTGCCACCACGAGACATGTTTCTGGACCCCTAGGGTGGGAGCCTACGCTCCCTGAGCCCAGAAACAAAGACTTTCCAGGCCAGGAAGAGCCATCTGTGGCAGGGGAGCTTCAAAGGCCTGGCAGCCTTAATGCGACCCCCCTGCCTCTCCTGCTATCAGGAGCAGGCCCCCTTCCTGTCTCCCCTCCCTTTCGGCGGGAAGACAGGCGGGAAAATCTAGCCAGCCCAGGAAGTGTGCCCACCTCTGCCAACTCCACCCCTCAGGTGGGGGAGGCGAGGTGAAGCCCACTCTCCAGTGCTCGCCATCTTGCAGATGGCAGGCACTCCCCAATCAGGACTAGGGATTGTGCTCACTCCCCCACGTGGGGTGAGCACACCAAGGGTGTAGTCACCCTAAGGTCAGTAGCCCATTGGCTACTGACCTCAAGACCCCTAAAACGCCCCCTAAATACAGTATTTAGGGGGCAGCCCTGAACCAGGAAGGCAGATCCAGCCTACCAACAAGAAGGACGAAGAGCCGTGCAGAGCTAACAAGAGGACGACGCCCACTGACTTGGCCCCAGCCCTACAGGCCTGTCTCCCCTCAAACCTGCTTCTGCGAAATCCCGGCGTGTCCAGCAGCCAGCAACCTCCCAAACCCCGGAGGACCTGCCTGTCTTCACTTCCAAGACTGTTTCTCCCGTGAACACCGGTCGTGTTTAAACTGCAGCTTCTGGCTCCGGCCGGACACCGCGAATCCAGCCCACTCTGCACCCGCCGCCCCAGTGCTGCTGAGGGTGCACCTTTTGTGCCTACTTGTTTTCCCTTTTGCCCTGACCTAAACCCTATGAGCTTTGCTCCCACAACCCAGTGGCCTGCTTGCCAGCAGCCACCAACCGGCGACCCCCTATCCTCCATAGGATAACATTGGGCCTCAACACTCTGCACCCGGCCGCCCTAGTGCCGCTGAGGGTGCAACAGTGCATCACTGACCCTGGGAGACCCCCGAGTCTGACCCCAGAACCCTAACTCCAAAGACCGAATACTTACCTCGAAACCGATAACCTGTTTTTCCTCATAGGATAACATTGACACTTTTTCTCCCAAAAAGTTTCTAAGTGTCGACTTTTGAAAACTAAGAATATTCCTTAAAAATCGCACAAATAACCTAAACTAATTTTCTCAACTATTTGCAGGAAAGGTCCCAGTGCTGAATCTAGGTATCCAGCACTGAGTAGGAAAAGTAACGTAAAAGTAACTTACCTGTGAATTGAATTTCCTTCCATAGGATAACATTGGTGGTTCTATGTGAAAAAGTTTCTAAGTGTCAACTTTTGAAATACAAGAATATTCTTTAAAAATCGTACATCTAACTAAAACGCATTTTTTCAACTGTTTTCAGGAAATGTCCCAGTGCTGAATCTAGGATCCAGCACTGTTAGAAAAAGTAATCCGAAAAGTAACTTACCTGCAATTTACAGGAAAAGCCTATGTATTTCAATGGGGAAACAACCTTTAGAACGCATGCATTACATCGCATGCCATTAGATTGCGGTTTTTACAACGAAAGTCGTTACAACGACTTGCACTGGAGGGCGCTATAGGACAAGGAGTAGTTTAAATTACTATCCAACACCTTCCCTACTGTACGTAGGCTGGAGTTGGAATAGTAAATTAAACTACTCCTAAGTCCAGCGCCCTCCAACGCAAGTCGTTGTAACGACTTGCGTTGTTAAAACCGCGATCTAATGGCATGCGATGTAATGCATGCGTGGTATCGTCATACATCCATTTCAATGTACTGGTCCAAAAAGTTTCTAAGTGTGGACTTTTGAAATCTGAAAATATTCTCTAAAAATCGTACAAACAACAAAAACGTAATTACTTACCTGTTTTAAGTAAATGTCCCAGTGCTGAATCTGGGAGTCCAGCACTGGATTACAAAAGTAACGCAAAAGTAATTTTACCTGCATTTACCTTAAAAAGCCATTCATTTCAATGTACTGCATTTACTAAGTATTGCAACCTACTGCATCCCCTGTAAATCAAATTAAGTACACTCTTCATTGCTTTTTAAAACTGTGTACAACAAGTAACTTATTACTGAAAAGAATTGAATGCTTACCTGTATCAGGCTTGCTTGGTTCTAAAATAAAATAACTGTATATTTTTTTTATACAAAAACAATTGGCCTAGAGTTCAGTTCTCGAGTGTGTGAATTCATTTGCTGACTGAGTGTGTACATCAAATGCTTAACACTGTCCTCTGATACTGCCTTACTGCTCGACCAAGCTACCACTATTAGAGAGTAAGGCTCTATCTAACTTTAACCTCTGGAGTCACCTGGACCCTATACACACTATACCTCATTTTGGTGTAGTATATATAGAGCCCGTTTCTTACAATACCAAAAACATTGATTGCAAGGGTTCAATGATCGATTTCCGATCGATTCTAGGAAACCCTAGTTCTTGCAGTAGCGATGTTGCTATATATAGATCGTGCCAAAAGAATACAGCATCCTAGAGGCGTGGCTTGCCGAGCCAAGATGGCGGTCGCACCCTGAGTGCGCTCCCGGACCCCTCCGCCATTCAGTCGCCATCCGATCAGGAAGAGAGCCTTTCCGTCGTGATCTCGCCACCTGGGTGACTGTCGTGCACTCGGCGGCGTTCCTGGCTGCCGACCTCCACCGAGGGCCCGCCTCCGTGAAGAAAACTGTGTGTCCGGCGGGCCTCGGCTTCCAAGATGGCGGGCCGCCGCCGTTGATCGGCGGGCTCTGTGGCTTCCCAACCCATCGGGCGCCGTCGCGGCCGGAGCGGCCCCCGCGGGGGGTCCGGCTGTGTGCTGCGAGCCCCCAAGGTACCATCGGCCTTTCCTGGGCCTACCGAACGGGTGGGCCGCGTGTGCGGCGGAACTGCTGCGCGGACTCACCTTGCCTGAGGGAGCTGCCGCCGGCGCCTCCCGGGACCCCGGTGGCGGGACGTCCCCTTCGACCGCTGTTTCGAGCGGGTGGGGAGGCGGGCCGCATGGTAGCGGCCCCAGAGAAGAAGACTCCAGCGATCGGCCGAGGTTGGAGGCCTACGACCTAAGGGCCTGCACGGCTGTGCACCATTTCTGGCGGTGAGTCCCGGCTGGGGGAGGGGGTCCCGTGGTCATTGGGAGGGGGCCCCCCCCTTGCAGGCACGGGCGGCCGACTGCGGAACGGGGTCCTGGGCCCGAGCCATGCCCTAGCGGGTCCGGGCCTCCTGAGTCAAGCCCACCATACCCCCCCATCGGCGGCGGAGCCCCCCCTAGCCCGGGAGGGGGGCTAAGAGGCGGTATCGACCGCTTCCTCGAGCGGTGCTGGGGGCCCCCACGGGGGGGCGACCTTCCCGGCCTGGGTCCTGGAACCGCCGGGCACTCACTCCCTCTGAGTGCCTAGCAACGTTAAGCCTACCTGCTCTGCCCCCGGACGGTGCCCGTGGGCAGGGGGTGATCGGCCGCGTGCATCGGGCGGCGGGGGGGGGTCCGCATCGGGGGCTCTTCCCCGCCCTGAGTGGGAGCGGAGCACGGGAGGGAGACGTCGAGGACTGGCTTCCCCAGAGGCCTGCCTGTATCCTGGGCCCCCTTCCCGGAAGCAAGATCTGATCGTGGGCGCCCTTCCGCTGGACTCCCCGGTTCCGGCTCCGTGAGGGTCCTGGGACCCGGGAGCTCGGGTGGTATCGACCACTTCATCGGGCGGTGGCGGTGTCCCGGTGGCTGGTTCGTCCCGCTGGATCTCGATGCAAGGGCCCTGGACCCTGACTTTTCGGGCCCCACCCCCCGGATCGGTGAGGCGACGATAAGGGGCGATCGGCCACATTCCTCGAGTGGCGAGAGGGACTCCCCGTGGCCCCCCCTCTACCCCCCCTGCTCACGTACCGTACCCCAGTGAACTCAAGTGGGCGACCACCTCGGCGGCCCACCCTCGGACCTCACCCGCCGTTCCCCACGGGGTGACCCAATATCGGCCGCCTTGGTTGGCGGCGGATTGCTTGGAAGGGCTGCCACGGATCGCCCGACGGCCTCCTCAACGACCTCTTGGACCTTTGTGACACCCGCGCCGCAGGCCCCTTGAGGGAGCGCCACCATGGGCCGGAATGGGCCGGTCAAGACCCCGGCCACCCAAACCAAAATGGACCGCTTCACGACCTCTGACGGTGGGGCTGCGGGGGGGGCCATCGGCGGGGACGCGCCACCGGCAACAGACCTATCCACCATCCTGAAGGCTATCCACACCTCACAGTCCTCGGTGGAGGGGAAGATTGCGGAAGTCCGGGTGGACATGACCCTCATCCGGCAGGACCTCCGGAATGCCACAGCCAGGATTACTGAAACTGAATCCCGCATATCATCGGTGGAGGACGACGTTCAGCGACTTAAGGGGCAGGTGGGGCGCCTCCAAGTTCACACCCAGGAGCTACACCGGTGGGCCGAAGACGCGGAAAACAGGTCACGCCGCAACAACCTCCGCTTGGTGGGGTTTCCGGAAGGGGCGGAGCAAGGACGCCCCGCCGAATTAATTGAGAAATGGCTGAGATCCTGGCTCCCGGAGGGCTCCCTCTCGATGTGGTTCGCAATAGAGAGAGCGCACCGATCCCTTGCTCCGAAGCCTCCGGCTGGAGCACCGCCCCGTCCGGTTATAATGAGAATCCTTAACTACAAAGATCGGGACTCCATCTTGGCCGAAGCTCGCAAGCAGCGACGCCTCCCTTACGAAAATCATTCTATTCTGATCTTTCCGGACTACACTCGGGAGGTCCAGAGCCAGCGCCGTTCGTTCGGGGAGGTCAAACAGAAGCTCAGAGCTCTTGATATCCAATACCGCCTTCTCTTTCCAGCACGCCTGCGGGTGGTGTACGCCAACAAAACTTTGTTCTTTGACTCTCCAGCGGATGCATGTACCTGGGCCACGGAGGAGCGCCCCCTTCTGCCCAATGACCAGATTCCCCCTCAGGGCGGTGCAAAGGGCCCGCCCGCGACGGCTTGCCAGCACCCAGGATCCAGCGTAACCGCTCCCGAAGGCGCCGGGGGCAAAGGAGGGCCCGCTCTGACTCCCCGCTGAACCCCTCCCGAGTGACTGGGCCGGCCCGGGGAGACCTTCAGACTGTGCGACGAGCGGGCTCATCTGGACGTATGAGTCAAGGGGGGGCCTCGCCGACCTCTTCTAAGCCGGACTCTCCAGACACTGATCTTTCACGTAGCCCAACTCTTCTCAGTAATCCAATTTGAATCCACCTCTGCCCGCCGGGCTTGGCTCCGCGGCCGGAGGCAGGAGCTTGCGTACCCTGTTCTCTCTCTTCTTGGACTCGACTATGGACATCCTGTTATGAGGAGGGGTCCTCCACGCCTGTTTGATCTCAAGCGTTGTAGTTTGGTTTTGCAATGTTATTAATGTTAGGGCGACAGATGCTTCTGTTCCTGAAGTATAGGGTGGGGGTAGGGCGAGGGGAGGGGGGACCGTTGTCCCATGGTTTTTACCTTTGGCTTTGCGTTGCCATTTGTTTCACCACACCAGCAATCACAAGACACCCCATCCAGGGCATCAAATGACATGGTCCATGGTACCTAGGCCCCAAACACACGGTATGGCGTCAGCACCCGGGGACGAGATCCCATCCAGGGCCGCCCCCCTTACCAAGGCAGTCAGCTAAGATGATAGTCATGTCACAGCAAGGTATATCCCTACGCCTCCTGTCCTGGAATGTTAATGGTCTCCTCGACCGCCTCAAACGATCGGCGGTTCTTCGCTACGCGCAGCGACAGGGGGTAGAGGTTTTAATGCTGTAAGAAACACACCTGTTGGGTAATCACTGCCCCTTTTTAGCGAGATATGGGTACGACAGGGTCTGGCACTCGGGCTTCACACGGGGGTCCCGGGGGGTTGCGATCCTGGTGCAGCGCTCCCTTCCGCTTGTGGCGACACGAGTTGTCCAAGACAACCAGGGCACCTTCCTTGCCCTGTCTGGCTCCCTGAACGGCATCCCCCTCAATTTGGTGTCAGTGTACTCTCCCCCAGCACGACTGTCCGTGTCTCTGACCGCCTTCGCAGGCCTCCTGGATTCCTTGCCCCCGGGCCCTGTTTTCCTGGGGGTGGATTTCAATGACGTCCCCTCTCCTGTACTCGACACGACGGGGCCCCCTTCCCGGGGTAGACTGGCGCAGGCAAAACACCTAGCGGACTGGGCCGAATCCCAGGGTCTTTGCGATGCATGGCGTGTGTGGCACCCGCGATCTAGACAATTTACCCACACTTCGGCTGCGCATCATACACAAGCGCGTATAGATGCCTTTTACATTCCCTCGACCGATTGCCTCTTGATCCAGGACGTCACTATCCTGCCCAGGGGTATATCCGACCACTCCCCGGTGCTACTCGCTATGGGAGCCCCTCCCGCCTCCACGCGTCAGACGTGGAGAATGAACGCGTGGTTTCTTCAGGACAAGGACTTCCGAGAGGTGGTAGGGCGGGAGCTCAAACACTACTTCCAAACTAATGAGGGGTCGGTGTCATCATCGGGCGTATTGTGGGAAGCTGGCAAAGCCACGATACGTGGAGTTGCCAAGGGACAACTCAAAACCCAGCGGCGCGCGCAGTTGGAACAGCTCCCCTCCCGCGAAGCGCAGGCCTTGCGCCTTGAACGGTCTACCGCCCTGAACCCGGACGCCTCCGAAGTACGGCTCCTTGCTCACATTCGTGAAGAGATTCGTCAACTATCGCTGGACGCAGCCAAGCTCCTCTGGCGCACCTCCGTTGCTAGGGTGTACGGATGGGGAGACAAGAATGGTTCCCTCCTTCATAGATTGGCCACCTATCCTAGAGCGAACCGTATAATTCCTGAAATTATAGACCAGGATGGTTCGGTGTGTAGTTCTTCGACCGGCATGGCCCGGGCCTTTGCGAGGTACTACCGCCAGTTATACACAGCCAGGACTCCTTCCAGGTCCCTCGCAGATTTGCTGCAGACCGGGGCAGGTCGGCTCCCTCAATTAGAATCAGAAGTCCAGGATGATTTGGATCGTCCTATCTCCCCCGCGGAGATTGGAGAGGCGATTACCCTCGTCTCATCTGGTAAGACGCCGGGACCAGACGGCCTTCCCCAGGAATTTTATGCTCTATATCGTGAGACGCTGATTCCATATCTTGCCCAATTATTCGGGGAGGCGATAGAGAAGGGTTCCTTCCCTTTCGAGACTGACATGGCCACTATTGTAGTCCTTCCCAAATCCCAGCCACCCTCGCCACGGTGCGCGGACTACCGTCCCATCTCCCTCATTAATACAGAATTGAAGCTATACGCCACAATACTCGCCCAGCGTCTCAAACCCCACCTACGTACTTTGGTCCATCCGGACCAATGTGGGTTCATGCCAGCGAGCGGTACTCGACACTGTTTGCGGAGGCTCCACACAGCTCTGGCTTACCGCAACCTGCTTACCCCCTATCTATCACTTCTCCTGGTGGACTTTGAGAAAGCCTTCGACTCGGTAGACTGGGGGTTCCTGGACGACGTCTTGGCGGAGATGGGTCTTGGACCCCGCTTCCGTAGTTTCACCCGACTACTGTACGCTAGGCCGAGGGCGCGGGTCCTAGTGAACGGAGTCCTGTCCGAGCCCTTCCCAATTCGCAGGGGTACGAGACAGGGCTGCCCCCTCTCTTCCCTGCTCTTCGCTCTGGTGATGGAACCCTTGGCGGCCCTGGTACGTTCGAACGGGCTGATCCAGGGTTAGGAATGGCCCAACACGGCAGTAGATAAAATCGCCCTATACGCGGATGACGTCCTGATTTATTTGGCGGACCCGGCTCGTTCGGGCCCTCACTGCCTCCAGGTCCTCCGGTTCTTTGAGCAGGCTTCGGGCCTCCGGCTTAATCCGGAGAAGTCGGTCTTGGTCCCCCTTCACCTGTCCAGGGAGTGTTTCGAGTGGCAGTCCACCATACCGCTCCGCCGTCAATCCTTTAAATACCTCGGGATATGGGTGACTCTCCTTCCTGAACTTAGCTGGGCCCTTAACGTCACCCCTCTGGTGAAACGGGTCAAGGCAGATCTATCGAGGTGGCAATCATTACCTCTGAATCCCATGGGAAGAGTCGCTCTGTTTAAAATGATGATTCTTCCCAGATTCCTTTATATGCTCCAAAACACTCCCATTAATTTTCCGAGAGCGTGGTTCCGAGAGCTGGACAGCTTGGCTTCCAAATTCCTCTGGGGAAGGGGCAGGTCCCGGCTGGCCCTGGGCGTTTGTCGGATCCCCTCCTTTGACAGGGGCTTAGGGATGACACATCTATACCTGTATTACCTAGCTACACGCCTGCTCCCCCCGCACGACTGGCTTAATGGCGGATGGTCAGATCCGGCATACAGACTGGAGCTTAGTGAACTGGGCTTGTCCAACCTTCAATCGATGATGTACGGGGCGCCTGTCCCGTCCCGCCTGCCAGACGTGACGCGTTCGGTGTTCCTGGCTTGGCAAGCCGCGCTGCGCCACACTGGATGGACCCGCAGGCTTACCCAGTGCACACCCCTGTGGCAGGGCACCTGGCTCAAAGAAGTCAACGAGCTACAAGGCTTTCGGTCCTGGGACCTTATAGGCATTTCCCAGCTGGGCGACATTTGGGCGGGTGATCACATGCGCTCCTTCCAAGATCTCCAGGCTAGACACTCTATGCACCATTCACAGTTTTATAGATATTTGCAGCTTCGCCACGCCCTTCAAGTACATTTAGCGACTGGTACACGACTCCCTGACCATAGTCCTCCCGAGGCACAAATTATGTTGGGAGACTTGGGGAGAGGGGGTATCTCCCGCATTTACCGATCGCTCATTAACAACACTCCAACATCCCTCGACCGATTTAAGGGCTCAATGGGAGGAATGGGTGGGTTCCTTGGAGGAGGAGGATTGGCGCGATGCCCTTATGGCCCCCAAGACAGTTACTGCCTCTGCTAGATTGCGCCTGATTCAGCTGTATTTCCTCCACACGGCCTATTTGACGCCAGCGCGCTTACACCGAGCGGGGCTCCGACCGACCCCCTCCTGTAATAGATGCGGTCACGAGCCCGCCGATTTCTTCCACATGGTATGGACGTGCCCGCGTTTGGCGCGCTTTTGGGGAGACATTGAAGAGGAACTCACTGAGGTGCTGGGGTGGGAGATCCCACACGATCCAAAACACGCACTCTTGCGCATCACAGACGGGCTGGATGGGTCCAGGAACGAAAAGCTGTTTTATACCACTGCAATGGTTGTAGCCAAAAGAGACATAGCCTCTGCCTGGAAGTGCCCTGAACCACCCTCCGTAGGGAGGTGGCGGGCCGGGGTGGACTGGTGCGCCACACAAGAAAAGATAATGTACATAGCACGAGGTTGTCCCAAGAAATATCGTAGGGTCTGGGGGAAGTGGTTGGGGGGTCTAGTCTGATCTCGATGGGGTGGCTCCACTATCTGTCCTGTTGAATCTGTACATGTTTGGCTCGAGGGTAGTCCAGATGCAAGCAAAGAATCCTTTGTTAGCATGGTATCTTGGTGATTGTCTGATATTTTCTGTGAAATCAATAAAAATTTGTTTATTAAAAAAAGTATACAGCATCCTCAGTCATCCGCTAGATAGTATGACACCTTTTGACCCTAGCAGTTCCACTATGGATGTCATCACCTTGGTGAAGCATCAAGAAGCAGAAGAGAGCCCGAAAGGTAGGGCCACAAATTCATACACCTCACAACCACATCTGAATTGGAGGAATATCCTGTGGGGCTGAAAAATCGGAATAGTGAAAATAAGCATCCTTCAGATCCAACCTTACCATCCCGTTGTTTGGTAGCAGGATGCATCTGAGTAGGTGTACCCCTTCCTTATTGAAATGCCGATAAACCGGGTCCAGCCTTACCCCCCACCTTTGGATGAATGAAGGGGTAGCCCTTACCTGTGTCTCCTCCGCATCGTTAGCTACCCCTCAGAAGCTTCCCCTGCCTCCGCGTCCTTTTCCGGCACCCTTGGTGGTGAAGAACCTCTTAAACTTTTTTTGTCCGGATATTGAAGCTGCCTTGTTCCCAGGTGTTTCTGGAAAGCTGAGGAGTAAGCTTGGCTTCTGCCGGACCCTGTGAAAACATTTTTGCTGCACACTTTCTTCATGTAAGTTTGGGCCTTGTCTAATGAAGGGAAGGTAGTCAAAAACTTACTTAGTTATTTAATGAAGGGATCCTCGAAGAGACCCCCTTGAGCCACCGGGCGCACCTCAACGGTGGCCAGTTTGCCCAGTTTTGGGTTCATATTTATCAAAGGAGAGTGCTGTTTCTCTATGGAGAGTGCCCAGTATGCATTTTTGAGGAAACAGTCCTCGGCACCCAGCCTGTCAAAATATCTGGGGAGATTAAGTTGACAGTCTCCTTGGACTCAGCCATGTTCAAAATTTGGTTAGGGGCCCAAGAAGTCCAATAGCTTGTCCTGGCAGCTTTCCAGGAATGCTGGATTCCTTTCTTGGGATACTTTATGTACTTGGTAATGAATGTGGCTATCAATCTCTGAGGTTAGGCTAGCTTGCCCTCCAGAGACCGTCTTGGGCATGGCATTTCACCTTCAGTCTGCCCTTGATGTACTTATTCATGGGCTTATTGTTTCTACTTCCCACATACTGGGCCACTTTTGCAGCTAGAACCTATTCTGCCGAGCGTGGGTGATAGATGTTCTCGGTTCAAACATACCCACCGGCTCCTTTACTCCCCAATATTCCCCTCTTTAGGGAGCCTTCCAGTCTGGAATGCTTGAGACCACTTGCAGTCTCCTTGGTCTGCTAGGCCCAGGTTCATCCCCCGAGACCTACTCTTCTTCGGGTCACCCAATACTTCTGCAGCATTCAGGCCCTCCTGCTTGGGGAAACCTCCATCAGTGGGGGTAGTCCCAGGGTATTTGGAGTCTGTAGACTTGTCTAAGGTGGTAGCTTGCCTCTTCAAAAACGCTCGCCTGAGCCTCTCAAATCCTTTGGAAGGAGGGGAGAAGGATACCTTTGTCATATTTTCCTTAAAGTGCACTTTAGGAGCTCCCTAGGGCTCCATGGGCTGAGAGGGGGGGGGGGGGGAAGGGAAGGGGTGTTCCCATTTTCCCCCAGAGGGCGGTTCATGCTGCTCTTTGCTGCAGCAACAGTATTTGCCTTCTCAGGGCTCCAAAGCATGTGACATTGCTCGTTGTAGCGACACGTCAGGTTTATCCACAAATTCTTCATCAAGAGAAAGGAGAAACTGATCCTCCTGCACCTCCTCACATGCACGCTCCCTCCAAACACCTGTCGTAGTGATCAAGAGACTTTTAGCAGTTTATACTGGTAAGAAGCAAAAAATATTATGCCCTGTATACTGCCTATGAATATGGGAAGAGCCTCCTGTGTCTATGAATACCATTAAATACACTGGGGTAAGTGAAAGGATAGGCCTTACTGGGCCAGACCAGGCTCAAATATGGACTTCCTGCCACTTTACTGCCACAAGCTGTAGAAGACCTGTAAAAGCGGCTGGTAACACGGTCATCCCGCAGGTGCAACATGTGACAAATGTGTGACTACAGAGGATACCAGACCGTGATATAATAGTTCCCAAAACTTAGGGAAACATAACTTTGTAATGGTTGTCAAGTTAGAAATGTTATTCATGACAACTGAGCACATCACATCCTGAGATAGGATTATCTTAGTAAGACCGGGATCCCAGGAGCCTTGATGAATGCTCCTGACTGTTATTGGCACAAGCCAGGGCAGAAACATGTTGGCCTAGCATGGATGCAAGGGACATTTGTAAGAAAGTGCCCCTTTTTGTCATGGTCAACCCCACTTTTTGCCACTGGTACTGATGTTTTTCAACGGATGTGCGCTGCTAACCAGGCCCTAGTGCTCTTTTCCTAAAACAAGGTAAAATAGTCTAATTGTGATACAATTGGCACATACTTTAGCATCCCTGTAAGTCCCTAGTAAATGGTCAATAAGGGCTTCAGCATGTAAGATAGCTCAAGTGAACAGGGAAGCCATCTTAAGTATATGTACTTGAGCACTGGTCCTTATGAGTTCCCCAGCTACATTATGGCTTTACAGAAACCTATGGTGTTTGGTATCAAACACCTTGTCTTAATAAATCTGTACTTTTGCCTGTACTAGATTTATTGTGACATGCACCCAGAGGGCACCTTAGAGGTGCCCCCTGAAAAACCTACCAGTATATAGTGTACTGGCTGACTGGTATCGCCCAGCCTGCCACCACAGACATGTTTCTGACCCCTGCAGGTGAAAGCCCGTGCCCTCTGAGGCCAGAAACAATGCCTGCTCCAGAGGAAGGTGTTCACACCTCCTCCAGCAGGATGACTAGTTATTTAGCATATTGAGGCCAGGGGCTTCAAATCCCATGCTGCCTTTGATATACTACCCCGGCTTCCCCCAGACCTGGGAGATGCCACCCCCTGCCCTGAGGCCCATTATGCATCAGGACTGCAGGAAATTACCTATGCACATAGGCGTGTTGCACCACCAGGCTAGTCACACCCCTAAGGTGCTCTGCCTGTTACATGTGCTCCACGAAAGAAGGGTTCCACCATCTTGTTTTTTTGTGGAATTAAGAACTCTGGGATTACGTTATGCCCACTCCCCACAGGAAGTGGTCATATAGGGGTGTAGTGACCTCCAGGGGTAAGTAAACCATTGGCTACTACCCTTAACGCCCCTAAATTGAGTATTTACGTGGTCCCTTGACACCAGGAGCACCGATTCGTCTGCCTGAAGAAGGACAAAGAAAAACCAAAGACGTGAGTACTGTGGATCAGCATCTTCTTTGGCGCAAAACCCTGCCTGACTACTGCTCTCCCGGCAATCACCGACGCAGACTCGTCCAGAAGTGGAACAGCCTCTCCAAACCCTTGGAGGACTGCCCAGCACTTCCTTGACACAGCAGCTTCTCCCTTGGAGTGGAGGAGCCACTGCCCTGCACCAGCAGGCACGGTCTGCAGCTGCCCAGTACAGCGTTCTGTCGAACCCTGGCCCACCGAGGGCGCAGCACCCCAGGAAAAGTTATTTGTGCGCCAGGAGGTCAGATCAGTCTCACTGCCAAGTTTGAAGACCTCAGGACTCCCATTAGCTGCCCTGCACCATAACCCGGGGTATGGGTTATGGTGTTGTAAGCACCAAGGCTTGTTTGTGTTCAGTCGGAATACCACTACTGCCAAAACGTACCTGCACATCGAGGGACTCTGGTAGAGGCCAGCTCCACACAGAGAGTGGCCTTGCTGTGTTTCTTTTCTCTCTTCTGCAGGTCACTGTGAGAGCCTCTAACTCGCCAACCCACCAGACAAAACACCTCTGCACATGAGCTCCCCATACTAGGCTTACGTAAACAGACTGTGTCTCTGTGGTCCTCGGACCCTCAAGAGCAAAGCCCCCCTTTTGTTCTGCCGAACTGGTCTCCAGTTACCCCTTGCAGTCTTTTCTTACAGGTACTTCACCATTAACTTTAGCGTGTAGCATTCGAGGTTACCACCAGGTAAAGTATCTCTGCACCTGGACGCCCTAGGGCAAGTAAACTTGGACTGTTGGTGCTTTCTTGGACCTTGTCCCCTACTTATCATAGGTCTAAAAGAACAGTTCTGTAAGTGTACATATGCAGTGAATGTTTCTTGCGTAGAATAACATTACCGCGCTCGCGGCTCCTGCCTCAAATCTGACATCTATCCTTTTCGACTGTTTTTACTGTGGAGTTTGATAGCGTCTAAAGTACTTCCCTGTTTCAGATAATCTTGGTGTCTAAAATTATATAAAAAGATGTTATTTTTCTAAATTGATCTCGAGTTTCTTCTTGAGTGTGTCTTATTTATTGACTCTGTGTGCGCGACAAATGCTTAGCGCTAGCCTCTGATAAGCCTAGACTGCTCGCCCACACTACCACAAAGAGAGCATTTGGGATTATTAATTTGAGCCCTGTAAGCCAATCAGTGTCGTCTGGACTTTCTACATAGTGTACCTCATTTTGGTACACTACATAAACAGCCAGCTTTCTAAAACACTGCCCCTTATGACCACCCTACTTTGTTTTTTGGCATACCTATGGTACCCAACAATAAAGGAACAATCCTGGGTTTATCTTAAGGTATTTTTAGTTGATCTTGATCCCTCCTTTATCCAGGAAATTCTTTATTGGGAACTCCTTCTCATAGAGGTTGAGCCTGCCCTTTTAGTACTATCTTACCATGGGATGAGGTTGCTGAAGATGAAGCATGCCACAATAAGTGGGTTAGGCTTCCTCATTCTGTCTTTACTGGTATGTCCAGGTTGATTGGGCCCTAAAGAGCAAACGCAACTAGGTGCATCGGACTCATATCATTGATTCAATGTGAACCTTAATTTGGCTATACAGTCACTACCATCACACCTTTTTGTGGTCTTTTGGTGAATTGTTTGAAGGTTGTGTGATGGTAAACATTTATCTCACTCCTTGTGATAATTTACTTTTAAGAGAAAACTCAGGTCTCAAATCCAGACTTCTGGGACGAGGTCTGGGCATATATTGGTCACAGGAATATTGTGTTCCAGGACAAGCGGAGTTCAGAAGCAATCCTTGCAACCATTTTGCTATCTTTGTACACCACAGGGACGATGATCCATGGATTGCGTTTCCTGACAACCTGTTGACGAGTCCTGAGCAAACTTCCTGACATCTTGCAAGTGCCTAACTGGCACCACCATGCTGTACCAGTTGTTGCTTCTTGTTCATGGAGGAAGCAAACTAGTTAAAAACTTTGCTATGAAAGACCGTTTGGGCAATATTATTTGCCTTCTCTACAGTTTGGCGGATGCAGGTATCTTTCAAAGAGTGCAGATGTCCCTTTCACCATTTTTAGAGAGCATAAGGCCTCCATGCACTCTATGTAGGTTGGACAATACATCTGGTGCTTTTTGGCAGATGTTCCGGATCCACCAGACTCTACGGCTTGAAGTCTGAATTAGCCTTCTGTGACCTATATTACTGAAAGTAATAACTAAGTGCTTCAAAAGGATATGATGGTAGAAACCTCTATCAACAAGTAGGCGTAAGGCATCATCCAACTGTCTTGAGGGGGTTGTTTTAATTGTGCAGCCTGCAGGAAAGTACCCCTTTTGACATGGTCACCCCCACTTTTTGCCTGATACATTTGATTTAGACTAGAAGTGCACTATATTCCTGATAACCGGGTCCCTAGTGCCAGATCTCTTTCCCAAAACCATACAGTTGTTCCCCCAATTGGCCATACTTTAGCACTCTGTGTAAATCCCTAGTAAATGGTACCCCTGGTACCTAGGGCCTGAGGTACTAAAAAGGGTCCCTAAGGGCTGCAGCACAAATTGTGTCACCTTAAGGGACCCCTCGCCAAACTCATGCAGGGCTGCCATCGCAGGCTCATATTTTGTTGCAGACAAAAGTGAATACATGACCTCTCACATATACCTGTGTGCCATGTCCCCTAACACTGCATGTAGCATTTGTAAGTCATCCCTCCAGCAGGCCTTACAGCCCTAAGAAGGGGGCTTTGTGGTACATGTGGGTACATGCTTGCATGAGCAGATATGCCCCTGTGCTGGTCAGTTCCATTACTGCCAGTGCAAGTGAACAGAAAAGCCATTTCAGAACATTTGCTGGACACTGGTGAAAACAAGTTTCCCCAGCTATATGATGGCTTCACTGAAAATAGGGATGTTTGGTATCAAACATCTTGTATTCACAAACCCACCCAGATTCCTGTGGTGTATTTGTGAATACATGCACACAGAAGGCACCTTAGAGGTTGCCACCCCCTCTTCCCCCCCCCCCCCCCGAAAACCTACGGGACTCTGGTGTATTGGCTGAGTGGTCTGTGCTTGCCTTCTACTGAGACAAATTCCTGACCTTCCAGGATAAGGTCCTTTGCTCTCAGGAGGTCAGAAACTAAGCCTTCACGGTAAGAGGGAGTTCTGCTCTACCACGACTGCTCCCAGTAAGAAAAACCTGACGCCTAAAGACACCTCTGCACCCGTCGCCCCTAGGCCGTGGAGAAGAGGACCAAAGGTGTCCCTAAGTCCCCAAGCATCGTGAGGCCTGAGCCCCCCTGTTGGTTCAGCCCGACTGACCTCCCAGTTCGAGCCTGCAGCCTTTTTATATATACGAAGACCGATCCCCTTAGAGTAACATTGGGTACCCAACGCTGTTTTGGACGTCTACACCCGGCCACTCTAGTGCCGCTGGTGGTGTTCTGCTGCCTTGGACCTTGCCCACCACTCACCTTGCCTGAAGATTGGTCCTGTAAGTCGCTGTACTGTACCTTAATGCTGTATTGACTTTTCCTCCAATAGGATAACATTGCTGCTTCTAAACATTTGCACAGTGTCGACTTGTTGAACTGAAAGGAATTCCTATTTGAAAACATACTTACCTGAACGAATTGCTTCTGGTGCCTAAACATATATAAAGATATGTTATTTTTATAAATTGGTGTGGGTCTCCGTATTGAGTCGTGTGTGTCATTTATTGACCAGTTTGTGCATTTTCAGATGTCTTTTGCTCCTCTGTGATTAGCGTAAGGCTGCTCGACCACACTATCCCCTAGAAGAGCACCTTAGGATTGCCATAGCAAGCCTCTGTCCACTTATAAGGGAACCTCTGGACTCTTTTGTACGATAGATCTCATTTTGATATATAAAGAGCCAGCTTCCTACACAGCCCATGCATACTCATGATTGGTAGGGCCCAAGAGTTTCTGCTCTTCAACCTAATTGATTTAGCTGACTGACTGCACATTTTATATGGCTTTTCTGGCAAAGGAAATTATGCTTAGAGTTGAGTTTTTTGAGAATTAGTACATCAATTTTGAAAGAGTCTTCAAAGGAACCTGCTGCTAGGGTCTATTTTGTGTTTTGGTGCTATGCATTAATTAGGATGGACAATAAAGACTAACTTTTGGGAAGGGTTAGAGAGAATCATGAAGCAGCTTCTAGGGTTGAGGCTTTACATGATTTTTGACAAGTCACTATGGTATGTTGGTGAGCATTTAGGAGGAAGGGCTCATAGTTGAATGCCTCTAAGTGGTTTCAGTGGTAGTCCAGAAGAAATTGGGGACGTTTAGTAATAGAGTACATTTTTCAAGGGAGTATGTTGATTTTAGTTTTAATATCTTAAATTAATTTGAATAGGACTCTAGGGAATTTTGATGGCTCTGTGTTTAGTTTTGAAGGAAAAAGATATTTGAGGGCCGTCAGTTTTGTATTTTATTTTCCTGTTGATTTTTTCTAAAAGAGTGGTTGTGGTGAGTTTTTGGATAACTACTTGCACTGAATTTTGGGTTTTTGTTTCCCCGACCTAAGAGTTAACATTGATGTAATGAATGTTGGATATTTCTGAGGAGACTTCAAACCATTTTGAATGTGCATGGAGGCCTTGCGGTTGCCCATAACCTTGATTACCATATTAGAAGCTAAAAGGATAACTTCACATTGTAATGTTTACCTATAAATGACTCCCAAGAAACCCAAATGATATCAGACAGGCCAGAGGGATTTACAGACTAGCACTTAAGGAGCGAAGAACATCATTGAGAAACGAGGCATGGTTAGCCTTGCATGATGCCTCTCAATCTAAAGATAGTTCGGCTTTTTGGAAAGCTGTAAAAACTGCATTCCTGGTACCTGGAGATGCCCCGACTATTGAAATAGCTATTGCAGAAGAGCAATGGGTCGAGCACTTCACCAAGATGTACAATAATGGTGTGGGTACCGATCTCTTAGATAATCGCAAGGAAATGTCGTTTTGGCACCTTTGTCTTATCCTACTTATCTCCAGTTCACCCTGGAAGAAGTCAATCGGGGCCATTATGGCAAGTATGGGTGGAAAGGCTACAGGGCCTGACGGGATCCCCGTAGACTTATATGAATCTAACGTGACGCTATGGGGCCTGCTGTTAACACAGGTAATCACTGCAAGTTGTTCTTCACATTTTATAAAAAGCTGTTCCAATCCATTTTAGTTCCTATTTTTAAAAAGGGGGACCGTCAGGATTCCGATTGCTACAGGCCGATATCTTTACTAGATTCATTGGTAAAAGTAGTTGGTCGAATCATTCTGGAGAGATTACAGGACTGGGCCGAGGACAACAAGGTTATCTCCGACATACAGTTTGGCTTTCGCGAGGGCTTAGGCACAGTCGAACAAAGCTTTAATCTTAACATCATAGGGAAGTATACCCGTGCCAAGAAGTGTAGGCTGTTTTTGGCATTTGTTGATCTCACTGCAGCCTTTGACTGTGTTTGGCACGATAAGCTCTGGAAGATCCTTGAGGACCTAGGAGTGAAAAATTCAATTACCCACTTCTTAAGACAATTATATAGCGATGCAAAGGCGAGAGTGCGGTTATGTGCCAATGGCGAATGCACAAAGGCGTTCTCAATAAGGAGAGGGGTAAGGCAAGGCTGCGTGCTAGCCCCCTTTCTATTTAATCTTTATATAAATGGACTGGAACAGGCACTGGTGAATGACTGCTAAGATCTCCCACAAATAGCTGGGCGCCTCATACCTGCCCTCTTGTATGTGGACGACGCAGTCTTGATGTCTCGCACCCAAGTGGGATTACAAAGGGTTATGAATAGTTTTTCACTCTTTATGCACAACCTGGGTCTTAGGGTTAATACATCGAAAACCTTTATCATGAGATGTGGAAATGGTAGTCAAAAGTGCAGAGATATGTACATTGATAAGCAGATGGTAGAGTGTACAAAAAGATTCTCATATCTAGGCATCATTTTCGACCAAAGTGACTCCTGGACCCAGGCGGTGCAAACAAGAAAATTGTCATTTATGAAGGTCACAGCTGCCCTTGGTAATTTTTCGAGAAAACTGGGCAGGAGGCCGCCTACAGAGCTTCTACAGATCTATAAGGCCAAATGCGTTTCTACGGCGTTGTATGGTGCCGGGGTTTGGGGTCATGTTGACTCGCACTCAATACAATTAGTGGAAAATGCGTTCCTAAGATACATACTGGTAGTCCCGAACAGTACATCTTCGTAAGTTTGCCATTCTGAATTGGGTGTGCGATACATTGCAGATCTTATAAAAAAGGAACACATCCTTTTATGGCATAGGATATGGTCATCAACAAAAACCACGCTCAACCAGGATATCCTAAATGATAGTTCTAAACTGGAAAGGGTTTTAACTATCCCATGGCTAAGGTACGTCCTGGATTTTATGACCGATCTGGGCCATCCAGAGTTCTACACTAAGCCCAGCATCATGACGACTATTACAAGAAAAGAACTAAAAAAAAGAGGGCCTACTTTTATTTGAATCACTCAGGCTATCAGCAGAAATAACAAAGCCTACTGTATAATCAAATGATTTTAACAACTTTTAGCATCCAACCATACCTAAATAGTGTCCCAGGAGGCCACAACAGATTTTTACTGACTAGATTCAGACTAGGAACTCTACATAGATTAAAAAGCTTCCCAAGTATGAATGACTGGTCAAGAGTTATGCACCTGTGTCCCTGCGATGATCATTCAGAACAATCAACACTTCATGTTTTATTTTGTAAATTTTATGGCGCGCAAAGGAAAATATGGATTCTTCCAATTTTAAAGTCACTGGGTTTTAGACAATGTCGTCCTGCTTTTATATCATTACAGCTTTTGGAAAATGAACGCGTAGTATGGAGACTATCAATGTTTTAAAAAGTATATTGAAATGCAGGAAAGCCATTGTAATATGAATATCCATTTTATTAGGGAATACAGGCTTGAAATGAACTTATGTCTTAGAGAAGTTAGGTAGCGGATCATAATGATTGAATTTTATGTTTGATATTTTTTTATCCTTACTGTGTAACGTATTGTGATTTTAAGTGCTTTTATGATTTTCTAAGACAGAAATCGAATAATGCTTTGTTGATTTTGATTTGGCTTAGAAGATGGAAGAACAGATCCTATTTACACATGCTGAATTATATCCTTCCGCTATTCTAAGATCAAGGGCCTAAATCCCACTACTGGGGTTGTCTGGGAAGACAGACGGGTCTTGAAAATACACAGTTCTGAAACTCTCTGTGAAGTCTGAATTCTAAACTGTGAACTATCTAAGATCCTCAATTATATTGGGAATATTCTGTTGCATTTTTCTGATGGCTGAGAGTATTTCCAAAACTCTCTCAGACGTGGGTAATTGGGGGGGGGGGAGAGAAATCTTGCTGCAGATATATCTAAATGTGCAACTACTGACCTGCAATGGTGTAGCAGTAATCTTGTTTGTTGCTTTCAAGTTTAAATCTTTTTCTCTGAATGGCCCTTGTCCAGACCCAAGGTCGTGTTGCAGAGACCGCAGTGGCTGTGATTAAGGCAGTGATCTACCTGAAGTAATGCTGAAAAGTCAGGATCCTGATTCAGAGAGTTGTTACAAAGTGGTTTTAGGCCAACACTCTGCCCAGTCTCACGCTCCGGAGATCTGACAAGCTGTTGTTTCTCTCTGATTGTTCCCTGCAGTTCCTGACATTGGATGACATTCAGGATCCTTCCAAGGGCAATGTGGACATGAAGAAGGATAACAAACCCAATGTAAGAAATGTATACATAATCTCCTTGTGGTCATAGACGGCCCTTAAACTCTTACCACAGTAGCAGACCTTGCCTTAGAATGTTTCCGTCTCCTAGTCACACATACTCTACACACTGGAAAAATTCCCATACCACCTCTGACCAATGTTACTTTGTCCTCCTTACTGTAAGGGTGTTCATTTCTCCAACAGGTTTCTCCATTTTTGGCAGACTCAACTTCAACTTAAGGCCTATTAAATATTCTAATGTTCACATGCCTCCATCCACCTTCTTTCTCTCATTGAACACAGTGTTGTCCTGTGTCCCCCAGCTCTCTCTCCCACCCCTTTGTCC
Source organism: Calotriton arnoldi (assembly GCA_963921515.1). NCBI lineage: Eukaryota > Metazoa > Chordata > Amphibia > Caudata > Salamandridae > Calotriton > Calotriton arnoldi. The sequence goes on from CAWUFW010000244.1 coordinate 4,743,297, forward strand.
CCTGCACCGATATCAGATATGACATGCATCCCAGGGAACCTCTCCATACCTTTCAGTCAAGTTATACAGTAGGAACTTCTGTACCAACTATGCATGTATGCTATGAAATCAATAACCCTCATGCTGTTTTGTAGCCCTACACTTCTCCATTTTGTCTGTGTTCCTCCTTTTCTTTATCCTCTGTCTGACAATCCTCCTTAAATGCACTTTCGGTTCTATAAATCCTTTTCAGCATCAAATGATTGGACTCTTTTCCTGAATTTTGTGTCCTGTGAGTTTCTTTTTCCTACCTTTCATTAACCTTCCTTGTCTACACTTCTTGCTGCCTATGTACTCCTTATTTAGTTTTAATTTGGTCACCAAAAGTATACATTTTTTTTAACATATGTACCCTGACATTTTGACTCAATAAAAATGTATGTTTAAAAATCAAATATAAAGCAACATAGGTTTCTTAACCACGTCATCCATTTCATACATATCTCATTTGCTCATAATGTAATGTTCACTTGCTTTAGGTTGTAAACGTGATTCCGCTCACCCCAGTGACACTGGTTCCCCCAGAGGAAGCAGAAAAGAAGAACAACCCGTTGTATAGGTACACTTCTTTGTTTCTTTGATGGGGTAGCTAATATGCCCTTTTTTAATGAATGTGTGTAATTCCTTTGTTGTGGTGTGTGACCCGCTTTGATTGGTTAGCTCTTGTGAAAGCTGGCTTTTTATGGTTGAATGGAGTTTTTATGTTACTGGGTGGCCGTCTGGCATCGTACACTAATTTGCTTTCATGATGTAGGTGATATGAGCTCACTTTTCTTTGTAGTGGATGTCTGAGAGAGCTAGTTTTCTTTGATGGGGTTTACGGTATATCTACTTGTTGCTACAATCACGTGGGATGAAATGCAAGTTTTTTTTCTCGTGGGGGGCTTGTAACTTCAATGTGGTTACATTTTTATGATGAGGCAGGTGATGTGTGAGCTCGTTTCTCTGTGTGAGTGACTATGCAAGCTTGGTTCCTATAACTGGTTGCATGCCAATTCAAGCTAGGATTCTCCAGCTGCATTGGTTACAATGCGGACCTGGTGTCTATCATGCTAACTTGTGAACTTATTTATTTGATCATGTACTGTGAGACCAGTTTCTATGAAAGGGCATATGGCAGTTTGAGCTTTGTTTCTTAGATGAGGATGTGTCACCAGTGGGGTGGGTGATGAATGAACATGGTTTCTTTCGGGTTGGTGATGTGTGTGATTGGTATCTTTGGGTTGGTTGGCTCTGTAAGCGTAGGTCTTGGGTGGAATAGGTTACCTTGAGATCTTATTTTCTGTGATAGTGTGGTTTGTGTATGAACTGGTTGGTTGGTGGCAGAGCAAGCTTTGATGTTTGAGCTTTTTTTACTTGATGGTGTGATGCATTACTTTTCTTACTCTGTCATCGGTTGTAGAGTGAACATGGTTTACGTGCTTTTGTGGTGTTACTATGAACTTGTTTTTGAGGCGAGTGGGGGCACTTTAAACTTCTTTCACACTGTGAATGACCATGCTGGTTTGTTTTTTTCTTTTCGTAACACCTCTATTCGCATGGTAGTCGAAAAGGCGAGGTCTTGGCCAGCAGGAAAGATTTCCGGATGAACAGTTGCACCCCTCATAAATCTGGAGCCTTTATGCTGGTGATGACCGATATATCTCCCACAGATTTACAGTATCCGTCAGACCCCATGAACAAGAACCATAATCCAGGTATGTGACCTGCTGGGCTACCCATCACCCTCTTTTATTTAGGCATGCTGCATGAGGATTCACTCCTGACTGTAGTCGCAATACTTGGGTCTGTATGTAATCCTTTAATTTTTGTGCTCAGTGGCTTCAGACTGCTGATTTCTACTTTAAGACCTGTTGCTCTGACTGCTAACATTCAAGTTCTGTTACATAGGGTCTTCTAATTGTCACTGGACAATTGCTACTTTCCCCGCCACTAGAACACTCCATGACTTGCTCTCTTCTTTTACCTCTTTCTTCCCTTGCTCTTTGTTTTGCTGCCTCAGCAAGTTTACACAAGGGGTCTTCTCTCAGTCTTGCCTTTTTAAGTACAAAAGATTCTTATGGATACATGTGGGCTTCCTAATTTGTATGATTAAAGTATCAATGGCAAATAAATCCCCTTTCTCTTTGTCAGTCTGAATCTCACCACCTTCTCACTTGATTTCATTAACAGAAGCACAGACTGGTGCTGCACAGGAGGAGAATGGTGAACGGCCCTTGGAGATGACACTTTGCGCAGAGCCTGTGCAAGCGCTGAACCTATCTATGGAGGGAGGCAAGAAACAGATGTTTATTCTCTGATTTCATAAAGTAAATGAAGGCTGACAATGGTGCAGTGATATAGTGAATGCAGTGTTGGTTATGTACGATCATTTGTTTGCTTTGAGCTCATTGAAGGCCTTACATAGATAGTAGAACTGCAGTGTTGACAGTAAGGATTTGGTGTGGTAATACCAGCTCGGTTAGTGTTTTGGAAGATTAATGTCATTGACACAAAATGGCTACGGTGTTGTGTAGCAGCCTTAGGTCTGTAAAGAAGCAGTCTCAAATTGATACTGCACTTTTGGAATGAGTGGTCCCGTGCAGCTTACTTCCCTAGTGAAGCCTGTACAACTGTTGAATTAATCTGAAGAAGGATTTGAGAAACACTTGCTTGTTTGCTAAGAATGAGGAGTAAGTGAAGTGCAGTGAAAAATGTCTGTGTGCTGTGGTTTGGTGTGTGGGGATGGGTGGCATTTGTTTGAAAGTCACAGGAGAATGAAATTAGTCTCAAGCTGGTACAGGATTTTGTGCACAAATTTTGCTTCAGCTTACTTTGAATTTAGAATGTAATTGCAAAGTTCTCCCAGCAAAACATGTGTAGTGAAGGTAATTTCTTGCATGACATGTTAATGATAGATTAGCCTGTCCCAAAAATTATTTCTTGCTTGTGGCTAAAGTCAATTAGGTGTAAATCGCCACAATGCAAAAGCAATGTAAGACACCAATTGCTCATGCCTGCTTTCATTATGCTTGTTGGGTCTGTTTTTCAAGTCAATCAGGCTGCAGCATTTCTGAGTTCTTGGAATATTCAAAAACTGTACTTGAAGCTTACTTTGACACTTGCACATAAAGCCTAACGTAAAGTACTGAATTATCCTTCACAGGTTGTTGCTCAATTTAAGCATACTCTTCCTGCTTACAGACAAATATATTCCTTCGCTACAGCGGTAGCTCAAAAAGATGTTCGGGAAATAGAGCAGTCTAAGAAACAGAGATTTTATACCCCTAAACTGTTGCTTTTCGAATCACAGTTCTAATATCTAATGTAAATACAACGTGAAACCAAGGGAATATGTTACGTTTTGCCATTGTACACTGGAGAAGCCATTGTAAGTGAGAAAATTGTGTACTCAAAAAAACAAAAACCTCAGACTTCATATTGGCCCCCAAAATAAAAAAATGAAATTGGCAACAATGGTAAATGACATAAAACAAAGAGACCGAGAAAGGAAACAAACTAATTTGATAGATGATAGATAAAGATTAAGTACTGGTCGGAAAAAGAGATGGGAAGGAGATAAAGTATGGTGGAAGATGACAAGAGGTGAGATGTCTGAAACGAATGTCAATGGAGATATCAATAAAAAAGATGTGAACAGACAGGATAGTTATAAGTGAGGTTAAAGGCGGCAAGCATGGTGAAAGACCCAGGACAAATGTAGAGGTTGAAATGGCAACAGATCAGTGACAGGAGGAATAGAAAGAGTGGCTGATGAGAAAATGGACACAGGCAAACCTGGAAAGAGGGCAGTACGGAAGTGGGGCAATGTTGGTGGAAGATTGAAAAAGGCAAAAGGTGGAAAACAGATGAGCTGTGGAAAATTAAAGTGATGAGAGGATGGAGAAATGTGGGTGAGAGCTAGGAGAAAGGAGAGCACCTGAGGTAGGGGAAGAAATTAGAAGGGTGACCAGAGGAGAAAGATTGTGATTTTTTTATTTTTTTTTTATTGTTCAATCCATAGCATTTCATATTTCAAGCATATTATATTATTTAGCTGTTTTGACCACAAAAACAATAACATTTCATATAAACACGAAAGGAAAACACAGCCAAAGATTATCAGCATATATACAAATATAACAGTTATACAATTAGTTCAAATATTCAATCATAGGGGCCCAAATCTGAGTGGCCAGTTTTTTCCATCTCATTGATTTAAGAGAACAAAGGCTAGTTTCTAAATTAAAAATGTTATAAAATTTGGCCCCCCCACATTTCAAACGAAGGGGCATCTTGCTGTAGCCAAGCTGAGGCTACACATAAGCGCGCAACCGCCGCTGCAATAAAAATAATATATCTAAACTTAAATGCCGGTTGACCAGTCCTAACACTATCACCCACCCCTAAAAGCATTACATCCCTCGTTATATAAATTTGCGTCCCTGTGATGCCAGATAAGAACAGGTTTATTTGTAATTTTAATTGCGAAAGAGAAGTGCAATCGTAGAATATATGCACAATATCTGCGCTCTCCTTGCTACATCTAAAACACTTACCGTCATCCGAGCCTCCCCACTTCATCATCCGCTCTGGTGTATGATACAAATTAAATATCGTCTTGAAGTGCTGGGCTTTCAAAGTAGCAGAGAATAAGATTCTTCCTACAATATCAATCGATTGCTGCATGTATATACCTTCCTGTCCTAGCCTATCGCACCATTTCCTGTCTTGTATAGCCATATCGTCCTGCTGAGTTCCCATTAATATCTCATATAATACCCCTATTCTAGCCCTTCGTCTGATCGCCTCTACTAACGAAATCATAGTTATTCTCTCCACCAAATGATGCTTAAACAAAAAGTCCCGAATTTGTAAATACTTAAAAAATTCATTTTGGCCAAGTCCATATCGAACAACTAGATCGGAAAATGCGGCTAGTGCCCCTCCCTCAATTAAATCTCCTAATTGCTTAATCCCCTTCGCTTTCCAGCTCTGCATCCTAAAATCCCAGAATATGGCGGGAAATATAGAGGTCGAATTCAGCGGAGTATAATAGCTAATCCGTGGTATATGCAGCATTTTACGTACAACTTTCCAGACTTTATACGCTGCCATCATGACTTTGAACCGTGTTTTTTAAAATAACTAGGTTCGAAAAACTTAACTAAAGAATTCCTAGCTTCTGCCCCCAATACTATCTGATATATTGAGGGTGCCTCCGCCAGCGCCACATCTTCACCTGTCAGCAGTATCCGTATGTTTTGAAGTATACATGCATAGTAATAAAATGAAAAGTTAGGAACTGCCCATCCCCCTCGAGCGTGTGGTAACATCATGAATTTGGCCGCCCGCCGAGCTTTCCTTTGTCCCCATAAAAACCTATCACATATGGAATGTACTTTCTGCAGTTGTGATTTAGTTAATTCTAGCGGTACCGCCCTAAAATAATACAAAATTTTGGGGAGGATAGTCATCTTAAGTACATTACACCTCCCCACTAAAGAAAGGTGTAAACATTCCAGACGATCAAGCTGCTGTTTTATCCCAGAAACTATTCCTCCCCAATTGACCTCAATCAAATCTTGCAGGGACATTCTGATTTTAATACCCAGATAGCTAGCTTCTTCAGTTACTCGGATATCCCCTGGGCATGCCATTGCTGTACATATAATCTGCGTTTTTGTAGAATTTAATTTAAATCCTGATACCCCACCAAATTTAAAAGCCAATCTTTCTATCTCAACAACTGCTTGCGCGGGATCTGTCGATGCCACAGCAATATCATCGGCATAAGCTAAAACCCGCACCTGATACTGCCCACAATTCAGAGAACTAATACGTTCACTCTGCTCCAACATTAACAAAAATGGATTAATAAATATAGCAAATAACAATGGAGAGCAGGGACACCCCTGCCTTGTCCCCCTTCTGATATAAACCTGCTCTGACTCCCTACCCATAACACATATCCTAGCTCGTGGTGCCTTATGCATAGTTTGTATAGCTCTGATATATCCCTGCCCAAACTCGATCTTCTGCATAATAGCCCATAAAAATGACCATGCGACGCGGTCGAACGCTTTTTCTGCGTCAAGAAAAATCAGTCCCATCCTGCTGTTATATACATTAGAGTAATCTATAAGACTAACCACTCTATTAATGTGGTTAACCCTACTCCTACCTGGTATAAAACCATGCTGATATATGGATACCAAAGGCGTAATTACCCGCGCCAGCCTTGTAGCCAATATTTTTGCATATATTTTGCCGTCAGCGTTTAACAGCGAGATGGGTCTGTAAGATCCTGGCTGATTAGGGGGCTTGTCCTTCTTTTTGAACACCACTATGTTGGCCTCGTCCCATGATGGAGGCGCATTCCCAAGTTGAGCCTCTTGAAATGTAATGAGCATATCTATCTTCAATACTTGAAATAGTACGCGATAAAGCTCCAGTGGCAGCTTATCAGGTCCTGCCGCTTTACCACTCGCCATTGACCCCATTGCCTCCTCCAACTCCTCCATGGTTATCATGGCATCTAGTACCTCCTGTTCTTCCAAACTTAACCTGTCTATATTTATTTGTTGACAAAAGCTCTCTATCCCTTGCTCTGTGCACTCACTATGCTTATATAATTCTTTGTAAAAATCATAAAATACCCCTAGTATACCCTCCAGAGTTTCTACCATATTGCCCGCAGAGTCTAACATGGCTACAATTTTCTGTGATGATTGCTTTACTCTTAACCTCTGAGCCAAACATCGTCCAGCAGCTTCCCCATATTCATATCTATCTAGTTTATGTACTTTGTATTGATGGGCGATTTCCTTACACCATATCCCATTAATTCTTGCCTTACAGCATGCTATCTTGGTTTGTATTTCCACAACATCTTGTCTCCGGCTGAGCACCTGTATCAGCTCCTGTTCCGCATTCCTTAGATCACCCAGTAACTGCCTCATCAAAGTCTGTTGTTGCTTCTTCTTCGCCCAGCCATAACTAATGGCTTCGCCGCGTACTCCTGCTTTGAGCGCATCCCATACTATAGCACTAGAGGTGGATCCCCTATTAACCTCAAGAAATTCCCGTGCCCAAATTGATATATGGTCGATAAATACTTTATCCATCAGGAGCTTCTTATTAAACGTAAATGCCCTACGAGCCTTCATCTGGCCAAGGCTACATACATCCAATAGTAATGGACCATGATCTGCAGTTAGCCTAGGCCACACCTGCATTTTTGCTCCCACTATGGTTAACCTGGACATAAAGACATAATCCAGCCTTACTAATTTACAGTGAGGATGGGAATAAAAGGTATAGCCTAAATCAGGGTAGTTTAAGGTTGCCCACACGTCTACCAGTCCATGGTCCTTTAACAATTGTTTTAATGCCATAAAAACCTTAGGCTTTCGCCCCATATATCCCCTATTACTACCTTCTAACACCCGTCCTTCCAGATGTATATTAAAATCACCACATATTATCACCGGGGTACTCCATAAAGCAAGTTCTACATTCAACATCTCTAAGATGGAGGCTTCGTCAAGGTTAGACCCATAAACTGTACAAATAGTCGCCTTAACCGCGCCTATAATACACTCAACAATGGCCCATCTTCCATAATTGTCCACCATTTTTTTTCCTGTCGCACAAATCCCACCTCGAGACATAATAGCAACCCATCTGTTAGTAGTGGATTGTCGAGTTGCTGCCAAAAGCGTATATCCTAACTCTTCCAATACGGCACGCTTACTCCATGGTATATGCGTCTCTTGTATACATAGAATATCAGGTTTCATCAAGCGAAGATCCGCAGCTACTCGTTGCCTCTTGTTATTACTATTTAATCCGCAAACATTAAATGAACATATACGTAACCCAGTAGCAGCCATTTATCCAACAATGTCTAGCCGATAGACAAGCCCCTTGCATGTATTGTTTGTTTTTATCACTATAACTCTGCTATGGATTGTTTTTTTTGTTTTTAATAACCCCCCCTTCCTACCCCTCCCCTCCCTATCCCTGTACCCTCGCCCACACCCAATTCCCCCACTCACCCTTCCCCCCCGTTCCCCCCCTATCCTCTCACCCTCCCTCCTCCCTCTCCCCAAAACATAGGCAATAGGGCTAAAAATAGCCCTTGCGATGGAAAGTGAGTAGGCAGCCCTGTGTCCACCCTCCTCCCCAACGTAATCCTGGCCACAGTGTAATGCACAGCAATCATTTGCTATCGTTGTAGGAGACAATAATTACATTCAAATTAAATTCCTAATTCATACATCAACAGAATTTCCCCACTTCATTACTTCACGGCCAGAGAAATACACAAATCTAAATACCAAGGGCTTATTCAATAGACATCAAGTACTCTTTAGCTTGAACCTCTGAGGTAAAAAATCTGGTCTGACCCTTATACAGTACCTTGAGTGTAGCAGGATTTAACAAAAAGATTTGTGCCCCTTTTGCCCGAAAGGGATTAATTAATTGGCGCATCTGCCACCTTTTCTCGACCGTATAATGACAGTAGTCGGGTCTAACAAAAAATTGCATACCCTTCCCCGCTCTCTTCCTATCTGGTCGTGCCAGATCATAAACAGCCTGCCGCGCCAAAAAATTATTCAGGGAAATCAAAATTGCCCGTGGTCTCGACTCAGATTGCCCGCCTTTCACTACTCGTTGCTTAAATGGGAACCTGTGCGCCCTTTGTACTTCAATAGCCCAATTCCACTCCGTCAATTCAGGAAAAGCCTCAATAAATAGATCTATCACAACAGTACGTACATCCTGTCCCTCGATCCCCTCTGGCACCCCCAATATTCTAAGGTTATTTCTACGAAGTCTATTCTCCAAATCCACGAGCTTAGTCTGTACATCTTCTTTGTTGGTACTTATTGCTTCCGTAGCCACCTTCTGAGCCACCATTTGATCTTCCAATGCAGATATACGTGTCTCTGCTTCGGCCATTCTTTCTGTAAATTCGTTGCATACTTTAGCCATTCTCCTTACTGTATTTTGTAACTTACGGCAGGCCGTATGAGTTTTTAAATTCTCCGCACGTGTCTCGACTCTATGGTCCATCATACATCCATAAATAGACCCAAGGGAAATTTCACCATCCAATTTATCCGTTGTTGCCCCCACAACTTGGTCCTCCCCTTCAGGGGGTCCCTTCAACCGACGGAGAAAAATCCCACACAAGAGTCTGTCACTTCGGTCCGGGTCTCATTTTCCTTAGTCAACATTTGTTTCCTCACCGTGGGAACCTCCAGATTTTCCTCTTCCAAATTTGTATCATTAGGATCACTGCCAATACTCATTAAAGAACCCTCTAACAAGCCTGACTTATGTCCATATTCACCGTCGTCATCTGATGTATCCGAGGGTTCTGAAAGAGAAAAGAACGTCTCCCCTATGTCACTCTCCTTATTCAGAGAATCCGTAATTCCTCCCGACTCAATCTCCACAACTCCATCATCCAAAACAGAACAGGGGGGAAGGCAAGATGGCGTCCACTGGCTGGACGTGTGAGTGAGAGGCTCCCGGCAGCGTTCACCCGTCCCTCGATTGCTTTGGAGTAGGGGGCAGAAAGCGGAGTAGATTTTCATGCAGCAAAACAGAAATGGCTTGTAGCTGTAGCTGCTCGGAGGTTTAAGACTGCAGAGAAATTCATTCTTAAAGAGCTGAAAAATGATTATGGATTTGAAAAACGTTCCTGTTTGCAGCCGGTAGTTGGAAGGGCGGAAAATCTTGCACAGCGATCCGAGGCAAAGTCCATTCACCTGTTGAGCACAGCTGCGCCGCTGGGGGAAACCTGCAGGCGTGTGGAACTGACATTGTCCGCAGCGGCGGTGGCAGCGTCGAGCAGAGAGTGGTGATTTGAATTACGGGAAGGTTTCAAGGCGCGCTGGCATGTCAAGGCTGTGATAGCAGTAGCGAGGTCGCTTACGCGCGGATCAGCTGGTGGATTTGCTGGGGACGGCGTGCGAGAGGTCAGGCTGCTTTTTCTGCTTTTCTGCCTCCCTGTTGATCACGGATAGAATTGCGCATGAACTGAAATACTACGTAACATTACGAACTCTACAGGTATGGTGCACAGTTTGTTAGGTGGGGCAATACACTTTCTCTGGTGAAGTGATGCATTACCTTAGCTTATTGAAGTGATAGCTGGGATATTCGAGGAAGCGACGGAAATATCCAAGTGGGGACTTAAACTTGCGGTGTCAGTAGCAAGTGCTGAGTGATTTGTTGGTTTGTGGTCTGTGGTTAGTTGAAATATTGAACTGGATTGATATGCCTCCCAAAACGGCCCGAGGTGGCAAGACCAGAGCTACGGTTGAACCAGCAGCGGGGACTAGAGCAGCGCTGGCAGGGCGCGGCAGCAGAGGAGCGTTGGATGGGCATGGATTAGAGAGCTCTACGGAAAAAGGGCCGCAGGAAGGCGGACAAGAACTTGAGCAAGGTGGGGTGAATAAAAAAATACCCCAGATATTCTTGCCGCCAAACAGGAAAAAGCAGACAACCCCGCATGTATCCAAGTGATTTCTTAAGGAGTATGAGTATTTAGCCCAGTGGCAATGCAAAACACTAGAGAGAGCCCCATTTTGTTTTTTGATTTCTTCAGTCCTTGTTTTTTAGTATGCAAAGCAATGACTAGATAAAACTCTTTCATTGTTCATGAGATTTTCCCACATTCTTAGCAACTTTCTTTTTAGTTAAACCGTTGGCAAATAAGCATTCATCCGTATTTTTCACCCTTGAACCAGTCAGTGAGCACAGGGAATTTTTGACTTTCCTGTGTCGGAATCTTACAGCTAAAACCTTACTTAAAAATCTGCCCATTATTTTGGGAAACTCAAAGCTGTTCCTTGCAAGTCAGCCTGATGAGGGAAATCCTTGATTATTTTTACTACCTGTCTGAGCAAAGAGCATTTGATGATATTGAGGTCACCAAGAATTTTACTTGATCAGGCATTAGAACGAACACCACAGGTCATTATTTTCAGAAGAGAATAACACCGTAAAGAGATTGAACACAGAAAGGTGCTTCTAAAAACACAGGTAGACACAGAAAATTACTTGATAAATTACAGGTAGTAGGAGTTGGCACATAGAGGTGGCTTTTGAGATATGAATTGCTGGCACAAAGTACATGATTGTGGCTAGTCGGAAGATGTCTCAATTCTACCCGTGACTGACTTTACTGCCTCTACTTATCGTTTTATTGGGTTTGATTCAGTTAATGAAGATGTTGGTGGCGAAGGAGAGAATTTCATACCTTTGGATGAGCACCATGAATTGGATGTAGAGATGGACCCTGTGTGCGAGGAGCACATTGAGCGGCAAAAGGTAATGTATTGACTCTACACCTGATAGAAAAATTGTTATGGCCTATTGTTGTAGCTTGCATGCCACAAACCTAATTGTATGTTGCACTTTTTACAGTGTTAGACACTATTCAAAAATTCAGAAATTTCTCTAGCAATCCGATTGGAATCCTTTTATTTTTGTGATTTTTAAATCTAACTGTCCATCAGTTTTCTTTCCTAATCTTTCAGCTCCATGAAAAAAATATTTGCTCACGGTTGATGGAAAGAGAACACAAGAATACTCTGTGTGGTACTCGTACATCTTATTTCCTGTCACTTATACACATGTAATATGTTTCTGATGGATATTTCTAACCACAGATTCCGCACCTTGTGAATATGCACTGTCACCAGAATGGATCGGGTGGAATTTACTGCATAGACTCCGTGTGCCGGTAGGTGGCGTCATGCAGTTCTGCGTTGATCTTGTTCCACTACAGGAGTGACAGTCTGCGTCGCATGTAAGCGCCACCATTGCGCACTGACTTAGTTCCTTTCTTTCTGAGCCTTCCTATCTGAATGCAGTTCAAACTTCGTATCCATTTCTCATCTGCTGACAAGCGTTTTTCTAAAAAATCTGTTTTTTCTGTGTGATTGCAAACATGTAAACCCCCTGACCCCCCTTAACCGCCAGAGCAGACAAGCAGACAAACTCAGGCAGTGATGTCTAGCAGATTACGAAGGATAGTTACACCCAGATGTAGCGCAAGAAGACTTCCAGCATTGGTGAGAACCCAGGCTAGATCCGCCGCCAAGAATACACAATATCAGCTCTTTTGTATGTTGTAGTTCCAAAGAAGGCTTTCTTTCTGAGAGACACATTCTGCCTAGAATAGAGCACGGGACTCCTGTACGCCTTTCCGCCTCTGCCTCTCCTGCTTCGAGTTCTATTAGACAATCAAGACTGACCAGGTTCAAGTCATCTCAGTGGCTCCCGATTCAGTCAGGAGAGTGTGGTGCTCGAACTTCTGGTAATGGGCATCTTTCCTTCGATCGGACTGCCACTTCCGGAGGATCTTCGGTCACAGCAGCAGGACAGGATCTTGCACCTGGAGCTGCTCAATGTGCACCTTTGTGCATGGAGATTGAGCAACAGCAGTTATCTACATTTGATCTCCCTTCCGAATTAGTGGATGTCATCGTTGCTGCAAGGCCTCATCCTTGCTGCAAGGAGTCCTTCTAAAAGGTTTGATTACGCCTTTCGCTGGGACAAGTTTATGCTCTAGTGTGGCACCTGTAATACAGACCCATTGCAGCTTAACTGTTTGATGTATTGTTGCTTGTTTTGCGGGAGGCACTGTTAAAAGTTATTTGTTGACACTTTTGGCCATTTTGCATTTGGCAGACCAGCCATCCTTTTTTACATCACCTGTTTTGATTCGATTTCCTAAAGGTTTAACTCATGTTTCCCCTCAATCGTTTTGTGATGCCACAGTGGCATCTTCATTTGGTCTCCATTTTTCTCATGCATGCCCCATTTGAACAAATGCACAGCTACCTAATGCGTATCCTGACTCTGAAGATTGTTTTTTCTCATCACAACAGTCCTTTGTGTGCGTAAGTTAAGGCTCTTTCAGTTCAGCCACCTTGCGCCACTTTTTTTCTAAACACACAGGTACTGAGGGCTATTGCTGTATTTTTGACAAAGGTTGTGGCTCCTTTTTATGTCAGACAGTCTATCAGTGTTCCAACGTTCTTTTTTTATTGATGAAGTCAAAGACCGACTGGTAGACTACTATCAACTCTTTGTGGTAAAGAAAGTTAAGGCAGTGGAGAAAAACACCTTATCAAGGTGGATAGTCCTTTGCATTAAGATCTGCTAGGCATTGGCTAAGAAGCAGCCTCCAGAAGGTCTGAGGGCTCATTCCACCAGAGCCAAGGCTGTTACCACTGCGTTGGCATGTGGAGTTGCCAGTTCTGGATATCTGTCAGGCCACAACGAATGTGTAACTGCACACGTTTGAGGCACTACTGCCGTGTTGAACAGGAAGGGCGTTTCACCTATTTGGTCCTGAAGGATCTGTTGGTATGAACCATTCCACAGACCCACCACTTTGGGAGGTACTGGTTTGGTATCTTTTCACAAGTTGCAGAATCTGTGTTCAGAAGTATCCATCAGAAGAATAAGTTTCTTACCTTTAGTAATGCTCTTTCTGGTGGATACTCTTTCTACAGATTCCTCACAGTCCGCCCTCCTCCCTGTTCTGTGAAATGTTTTTTTCTTCCATCTAAAAAGGTCCCAAGTTCGAGATGTGCACACTGGCACATCTTATTGATTGTCTGACTCCGTGTCTGAGGGTGCGGTTAGTGCCAAGAAAGAAATTAACGTCAGCATGCAGGGGTGGTGCTTATATGTGGGTTCAACTGTCCCTTCCGAAACGAGGTGAACACGGAACCACATGACCCCACCTTTTGGCTCATTGGGCTATGCTTTAAATCTTGGGGATATTCACAAGGTGAGGAATCTGCAGTTAGAGTATCCACCAGAAACAGCTTTACCAAAGATAAATAACATGTTCAATTGGCATAGAACAAAAGGAGGCTCAAGGTTGTATGCACTGTAAGCCCCAGCCCCAGCCCCCAATGTTCTACTTTGTTTTAGTGATTCGATCAATTTTTCTCTGCTTCGCTGATTGGATTCACTGTGCGGGATGTCTGAGAGCTTTGATATATTATTTACTTACCTGTTCCATGTCTGCCTTTTCTAGATTCTAAATCACTGCCACTGTACTCTTGTTTTAATGACAGCAAGAGTTAAGAACGTCTCAGTTTGACCCCCTGGTGTGTCTTGGTTGATATAGATATATATAGGCTTGGAATGAGTAAAAGGGAGGTGGATGGGGAAGAGTCAGAGGGAAGGGTTTAGAAAGGCTTGTTTTGGGGGATCGGAATAGTAAGAGAGGTATGAGATGATGCAAGGAGGGGTAGAGTAGGGAGTCTAGAAAGGGTTATTTTGGGGATCATAGTAGTGGTATGGGGTTTGGGATGAATGAGAGTGGAGGTAGAGGATATATTGATGGAGGTATAGGGTGAGAAATAGGGTAGTGCATTGGAAAGAGTAGTAGAAAGAGGTTTGAGATGAGTCAAAGAGTTGAGGTAGAGGATCTATTGAGAGAGGTATAGGGTAAAAAATAGGGTAGTGCATTGGATATGCTGAATTAGAAGAAAAGTAATAGATATATAGATCCATAAATACATGGAAGGTATATAGATGCATAAAGGAAGGTAGTATATGTAGATTAAAGACCAATGCCACTGGCACGCGGGGGCCCATCCTGTGGAATCCAACCTACTGGACTCTCAACGACAGCCGGTCAGGAGAGGTGCAGGTAGGGGCTAATTAACAGACAATACACCAAGATGTTAAAAAGTGATCTTACAGCTGATGGTTCAAGCAGACAGTTCGCGGACCAAAGAGGGGTGGCCCTGCCCTGTCACCTCCTGGCGCTTTTCAAGAGTGGCAAAATTAGCAGCAGCCCCTCCTCTCCTGGGGCAAGCATTTTGGGAGTCGCAGTGCCGAAACAGCAAGTCTCCCGATGTGAGAGAATATATTTGCACTATGGAGCTAATCGTCTGAATGCATGCGGTTGCGTGCTTTTACATGTTGTGATTCACATGGGAGAATGGTGTTTTGATAACCATAAGACATGACTATTATTACTGTTTAACAATATTGTTTGTTTCTCATTAGGTTGGCCTCCACACCTACAGGTACTTCACTTTGAGGTGCCACATGCTGTATATCTAGGCCAATACACCAGAATACCACATTTTTAGTGTAGATAGATATTCTCACATTAGGTCCTGAAGAATTGCCACCAGATCGTCCTGACTATTAGGCAAGAAACATGTCGACCACACGAGACTGAGCGCAACATCCTGAAACATTACTTCAGGTAGTCGCCACTCCACCTTTTAACCAGGTTGGAAGCCAGGGTCATTAAAATTGTTCTGCCTGGATTTCCATTTCCTGTTTTAATCTTGCACAGTCAATTGAACTTCACAAAAAACGCATCTACACTCTTAGGCCCCTCACACCCACGGCACCATACGGCAAGGAATAAAAGATCTCCGCCAAAGAGCCCCTCATAGGGTGCCCGTCGGGTATTGCAGTGCCGACCTGACGAGGAGCATGCCCTATGATGAAGCATGACACCCAGCTGGCTGGGTGTGTGAGGGCCCTAATTCCGAAAGGAGAGGATTTATTTATTTTTATTTGAAAAGTTTTATATAGCGCTGGCTAGACCCGGAGGTATCAGAGCGCTTTACATGAGGAATATCGTTAAGGATTCCCCTTTCCCTTCCTTCAGAAAGGACAACCTACTGTCTTCCTGGAATCTCTCCCTCATTCTCCACTTATAGGAACTGCATACTCTTGTTTACATTGTAGAAGGGATGCAATATACTACAGTCTGGATACCAAATCTATGTGTCATGTAAATGTTCTAAACCTATTCACTTACAGCTTGAAGAGATGTAATGAAGACTATATGGCAGGGGCATGGTTAAAAATAAATAGCTACAGTTGATTTGTTGGCTTGGCCTTGTAGTTCAAGCAGCAAGTCCTCACGTTTATTGTAGATGATGCTGGCAGCCTATGCATTGGCCTGCAGAGCAAGGATAAAATCACTAATCATACCAGCATTTCACACCTTCAGCAACTGAGAAAGCAGCTTGCTTGCTAAAGTAGTATCCATGTTATTGAAGACTGTGGGGTGATCACTTTCCAGAATGTTGTTCATTTTTTTTTTTTAATATTCCTTTATTTGCATTTTATATTTTTCTAATGAGTCTGCAATATACAAATGATGGATCAACACTTAACAATGCCAACATATGGCAGGTCTTATTCCGGTTACATTGATATGCACGTTTCTTACATATTACTGTGCGGCGGAGGAAGGCATGTTTAAACCTCTCGTTTAGCTACTGATTTGAGTCTGCTCATTTTGTGCTATCAATTTAGTAGTCTTTGCCCGCTGCCTGGACAGATGCAGTACAGAGACTTTTATATACAACAGTTCAAACAATAATACAACCTCGTTGCCTATCTGAGCCCCAACCACCACGATTAACAATCCCCACTGCACTCTGGCTTCCCTCCTTATTCTACAGAATCTTTAGGCCATATTTACATATACTTTAACACTCACCCAATGTAAACCCTCTGCACCATTGCTTTGCCCACATACAACTCACCCGCAGTAGTAGAGCCTAGGTACAATTACCTCTGATCTTGACCTCCGTTCCAGTCCGAGGAGTCCCCATCCTCCGTTTGTACAGTGAGTTGTAGCGCTACCAGTATAGTGTCCCAGTGTTGCGCAATAGGGCATTTTCTTAGCCCGAATGTATCTTCTTTGTGTAATGCTACACTTTCCGCCTGGTCCCACACCAGAAGTGATCGTTTCCAGGCCTTGGGTGGGGAGGGTGTTTATTCTTCCATCTACGAGTGATCAGTCGCTTGGCTGTTATAAGGCCTAAATCTGTGAATCTGGATGTGACTTTGTGTTTTTTAGACCTACGGAACAGACCCAGCACGCACTCTTCCCATGTTTGTAGCCTTGGGCGGTCCGTGCATGCTGACAAGCAGGCCATGACCTCCTGCCAGTACCTGTGTAGTGTGGGGCAGGACCATAGAATGTGAAGGAGGTCGGCACCAACCAGATCACAGCAGGGGCAGGCAGCGGTTGTTAGTTGAAAGTACCTATTTATTTTGTCGGGTGATAAATAGGCCTTGTGGGTGATGTAGAGTTGTATGAGACAGAATTTTGCATTCTGTGGGATTTGTGTAGTACTTGCTAGTATCATCTCCCATTCTTTTTCTGTCCAGGTCCTTCCTCTATCCGCTTCCCATTTGGTGCGAAATGTCTCGGCGGCGTCAACATATGTGTTAGTAGTGCATCCGTTAACCAATGTACAATGTGGCTGCCCGTTCCCATAACATGTAGTTATTGTACTACTAGGTGAGGTTGGCGTTCAATATTCAGGTCTCCCCAAGCTCGCGACAGTGCGGATATTATCGAGTTATACAATAGAAATTGCCCCGGTGGAATATCTGTGCCATGGGTTAGTTTCTCATATTTCAGTAGGGTTCTGTCTTCATACAAGTCGCTCAATGTTTGTATCCAAGCAGCGCGCCAGGGTGCCAGCTCCGCGCCTGATGTGATCGCTTTGCAATTGGCATGCCAAGTAGGGGCAATGTAGGTGTGTAAGGAGTCGACCCCCGAGTAAGATACAAGCTACGTCCATTGCAGCGGTCAGCTAGGGCCAGTAATTTTGGCAGTGGTGTGGGAATTTTAGTAATGGGGGGGAAACGGGTGATGGATACTGGTCAGCGACCAGGGCGGTTGCCGTGTGGCTGTGTCGGCTAGCTGCAGTTCCTCCAACCATTTTGACACCCACTGCAGCTGTGCGGCTAGGTAATATAGTTCCATATTGAGGACTGCTAGCCCCCCTCCTACCACTGGTGCATATAGCTTCCACAAAGCTACTGTGACGCCCCTTATTCCAGATGAAGTCTCTGATCAATTGTTCTAACTCGCTGAACGTTTTAGCTTGGACGTATACAGGCAGATTTGTAAAATAATATAGGAGCCTAGGCAACATCACGATTTTTGACAGGGCAATTTGCCCTATGACAGATAACAGTAGTGTTTTCCAGAATCTCCTTTGAGATCGCATAGATGATATTGCTCTAGTAAGGTTGCCGTCCAGAATATCATTTGCGGATTGGTAAATGTGGATACCTAAGTACCGGAAGGAAGACGGCTGCCACGGTATGGACACACCGTTGACCATAAGTTCTGGGTCTTGGATGTCTGGGCTAAAGGGGTAAAGGCAGGACTTCTCCAATTCATCCTGATCCCCGACAGCCCAGCAAACCGCTGCAGGATCTCTGCAACATCGCCTGGCACATTATTGACATCTCTTACATATATTAACAGGTCGTCTGCATACAGAGACACTACGTGTAGGCCGTCGCTCAAGTAAATACCCCAATCTGTTCCCTTTTTGCGAAAGTGTGCTGCAAGTGGCTCCATCGCCACTCAGAATAACAAAAGCGAAGGGAGCATCCTTGCCTGGTGCCTCTGCCTGTTGGTATACTCTCAGATACTTGCCGTCCTGTGCGTACCTGAATGAGAGGTTGTGTATATAGACGCCATATGAGGCGCAGAAAGGGTGCCCCAAATCCATATTTGGGGAGAACCCAGAATAAGTAGGGCCATTCCAGGGAATCAAAGGCCTTTTCTAGGTATAAGATCAGGCAGCCCGGACGGGCCAAAGCTGTGTTGCATATTCCTGGAGATTGAAGCAACTCCAAATGTTCAAAGAGGTATTGCGAGCCGGCATAAAGGCCTTCTGGTCCGGGTGAACCAGTGACGGCACCAGAGGGGCCAGCTGGGCCGATATGATGCTAGCTAAGATTTTATAATCAGTATTGAGCAGTGCCAGCGGTCTATGTGATCCAAATTGCGACTTATCCCTGTCGGGCTTGGAAAGGGGAATTAGCAACGCCTCACACTGCGATGTCATAAGTATAGAGGCTGAGAGTGCGGTATCGTACACTGATTTTAACTGTGGCACAAGCAGTGCGGCGTAGGTTTTGCAAAATTTGGTCGGCAGTCCCTCTGGGCCAAGGGACTTTCCTATGGTTAGTACACAGATACCTGTGAGTATTTCTTCTGGGGTGATTGGTTCATCCAGCTCCAGCCGCTGCTCGGGGGGGGTAAGGTGGGGGAGTTTAACCGCGGTGAGGTACTGTTGATCTCCTTGGCAGCGCCTCTGTTGGTGACCTAAATAGCTCTGCATAGGGTCGCATGAACTCTGTGTGTATTTCTGTTTGTGTACATAACAGCATGCCGTCTGGTGCACGGATCGTTGTTATAGGTATCCAGTTGTCTTCCTGCTGAATGAACCAGGCCAGTAAACATCCTGTCGATCCGCAGCAGTGTGTGTGCGTGCAGGCTGAGTGTGACTTGTAGTTGAGGCATCTCAGTCTCTCCATTAGAGTGTTCCATTCTTTTTGTGTTGAGTTGTGTTCGTAGTAATGGGAATTCCGCCACCTGGGATTCTAGGCGGAGTAACCCATCTTACGCCTTCTTAAGATCAGTTTCTATAGATTTCCGTAAACCTATTTGTGTGTTTAGGCAGTGGCCTCGCATTACTACTTTAAAAGCGTCCCATTCTATAAGGCGCGAGGACGCTGTGTGTGTTATCACTGAAGTAGTTGGTGATTGCAGAGCTTAGGGCCTCACAGAATGGTTGGTCTTCCAATGTCTCAGGCTGTAGGCGCCAGCCCGGAATGGCGGCTGGGGCGGTATCCCACGACATTTCCAGGTATTGCGGATTGTGGTCTGCGTGAGTCCTACCCATGTACTCAATCCAGAATGTTATTCATTGCACCTGATGAAGCATGAGGGGGAAAAAGCATCTACTCGGGACATCATTCCAGATGTTTTTCATGTTGTGGTTGGACCTGCTACCCTTCCTAAAAGCGCGCAGTGGCTTTCTATTTTTCAAATTTCTGCCCTTCCTGGAGTCAAAAAGATGGCCTCGGCCTTACTAGCATTCAAGTGATTGAGGAATGAAATACAAAAACTGCCATTTCTTAAAAAATAAACCTGAAATTAAGTGCTGTGTGCTAAGCAGGTCTGCATGTCAAATAATAGAAACTTTAAAAATGTGGCACTGTAAGTAGAGGTTTCCAAATCAAACAAGTCCATATGTACAAAACTGAACAAATTTACAAAAACATTAGCCTGGATATTTCCATAATTGAAACAAGATCCCCAGACTAAACAGTCTGACCCTGGAGGAGTAAATACTAGTTCGGTAGCTTTTCTGCAATAAGGAAATAAGTTACCTGTAACTGTAGTTCTCCAGTATTGGAATCTTTCATAGACTCGCATGCCTGAATCATTCCCCGTCGCCGAGATGGGAGCCCCCGGCATCCCCAATAGCAATGTCCCACTAGACATATATTCAGCTTGTTTTTATCACAAACTTTATTGCATTTCTTTATTAAACATTAAGGATACAGCACATTAAGCCATGTAATACATTGACATATTTCGATGGTAATATACATACAGGGATTAATTAGTTTGTATGAGGAGAAATACATGTCATGAAGTTATGCTATATGAAAACTGCAACTCCCCTCCCGCTAACTGTCACGTGTTATGTAATTAATGATTTATGATCAAGGAGATGTGTGCAATAGGGCATATTCCAGTAGATATATGCCTATACGTGGCCGAACTGCATTGTGGCTTCATGCTCAGGGCCGTCTAAAGGGAGGGAGAGATCTATCTGGAAGTGCGGCTGAGGCACGAGAGCCCTATGTGTAATATGTACCAATTTCGGAATTGGTAGTCATTAGCTGTGGGGCCGCCCACACAGCGGAGCTTTCCAATTTGGTGATCAGTCACAGCGGACCTCCCCAGGGCTCTGAAGTCTGAGCTGCTCACCAGCTGCCACCACCAGACATGTTTCTGTACCCCTGGGTCGAGAGCCTGCTGCTCTCGGGGGTCTGAAACAATGCACATGCTGGGACGAGGTGCCAAGCCTCCTCCCCCAGGATGGGCAGGGTCCACGAAGGGGAAGCTTCAGATGCTTGCCGCCTTTGTGAGCTTCCCCAGGCCTTTGCTATTTCTAGCAACTGGCCCCCACCAGTTGTGACCCCCACTTTGGGCAGGAGAATCGGCGGGAAAATCTAGTGAGGAAGGGAGGTGTACCCACCTTTGCCAACCCCACCCCTCAGGTGGGGGAGGCGAGGTGAAGAACAACTCTCAGTCCCCGCCATCTTGCAGATGGGGGGGACCCAGCTAATCACAGTGAGGCATATGCCCCCCTCCCACTGGAGAGTGGCATAATAGGGGGTGTACCCACCCCAAGGAAGGGACCCATTGGTCCCGGCCTTTACTTACCTGTAACGCCCCTAAATTTAGTATTTAGGGGCAACCCTGAACCTTGCCTCCTCAGTCAAGAAGAGAAGAAGGCGGACCGAAAAGCCGTGCCGAAGCTACCAAGAGGATGACGCCCACTGACTTGGCCCCAGCCCTACCGGCCTGTCCCCTCCTCAAACTTGCTCCAGCGAAATCCTGGTGTGTCCTACAGCCAGCAGTCTCAAGAACCCGAAGGACCGGACCTGCCCTGCCTTCCACCAGAAAGACTTTTTCTCCCTTGAGCACCGGATTTGCTCCCCCACAGACTCTGGCCCTGGCCAAATCTCGGAGTCTGCACCCGACACCTATGGCCCATATTCGAGTGGCCCAACACCACGAGGAGGTCTCCCGGCGATCCTGACCTGAGATCTGGTAATCTCTGACCTGCCTCGAATCTCCAAGCGAAGCTTGCAGCCTCTTTCTGGAGGATACCCCCTGACCGCGGCCGGAGCTGGTAATAAAAACCCAACACCTAAAGACACCCCTGCACCCGACGTCCCCGGCTTTGGGTGGCCCAACCGACTGTGTCCCAGCATCCCAACTAACCTCTCCAACCGGTGGTCACCTCCAGAAGATCTTCGTCCCGAGCCTGAAAACCTGAAAAACTGCAACTGTACAAAAACTGATTTACTTTCCTTTTCTCTAGGAAATGTCCCAGTGCGATATCTAGGCATATCACACTGAGTAGACAAAGTAATCTGAAAAGTAACGTACAAAGTAATCTGTAAAGTTACTAAAGTAATTTCGCCATTTTGACCTACCTGTATTTCAATCAACTGTAATTGAACCTGCATTCAATTGTAAAACATTGCATACGATTTTGCAAAGCATTTACTTAACTTACCTGCACCACGCCTGGCTTGGTTCTAGAAATAAAAGAACTCAATAATATTTTTGATACAAATAAATTGGTCTGAGTTCAGTCTTTGAGTGTGTGACATCATTTGCTGATTGAGTGTGTACAACAAATGTTTAACACTACCCTCTGATAAAGCCTTACTGCTCGCCCACACTACTACAAATGGAGAGTAAGGTGCTGTCTACTTTTACCTCTGCCTACCTTTGGGGTTCCACTGGACTCTGTGCACCCTATACCTCATTTTGGTATAGTATATACAGAGCCAGCTTCCTACACAAGCCCCATAGCAAAAACTCCTCCAGCCAGGTATCTATCATAGGAGCCTCTGGGGACTTCCAGCGTTTTGTAATCAGTCTTTTGGCCAATGGCCAAGAGCAGAGAGAGGCCGGTAAATCGTGGTGTCACCTAAGGGCTTTTTGGCCGCAGAGATAACCGCAATATGCAATGCTCTAGCGTGTTCCCTTGATGTAGACCAGTCAGGTCTGTTAGTGCTGCTGAGATCCCACCCCAGCAACCAATCAGGGAAGGGCATGTCCAAAGCGTGTGTATCTGATCGGCTTCCGGAGCGTGACAGCGTGCGCACATTGAGTGGGCTGTAGAACATTTTGTGGATTCTGTGTGGGTTTAGGTATGCTCTACGTAACATGGAAAATTGGATATATTTAAATGTTGATTTGCGTGAGATTTTCTTGGGGTATTCTAGTAAACAAGCCTACTCCACTCTGTGAACTCCCTAGTCAGGTCAGTCTCCCATGTAGCTTTCAAGGAAGTAAGTGGTGTCATGAGGTGTTCCCGTAGCCCTCGGTAGAGCCATCTAATTAAGTGCCTCCCGTGTCCCATAGTACATAGTGCTTGGAATAGTTCATGAGTGATGGGTTCTTTGGCATCTGGTGCCCAACGCTTGCGAACATATCGAAGGATACTGGCATGCGTCAGAAACGACGATTCTGGAAATCCGTGAGCTTGTACAAAATCAGCATGTGACATTAGGGTGTCATCTACAAACAGTGAACCCATAGTCGTTACTCCTACCTGTTCCCATGGAGTCAGCCTGTGCGCCGTTAATGTACCTGAGGAGGTGGGCAAGCCACAGAGTGGGATACTTTGCGCATAAGGTGCCCGTGTAGCAGAATATTTCAGTGCCATTTTCCAGTAGGTTAGGGCTGTGCACAGCAAGAGTGAGCCAGCGGTGTGCAGTGCTAGGACATCAGGACAAATCGCCACTGACTCAGTTGGACCTCTGTGTATACTATTTTGAACAGGTTATGCCCAGCCAGCCAGTCAGTAGGATAGCCACTGTAGTTGTCCGGGTATACAATAGACTTTGAAGTCTGGGGCCCCCATGCAGCCCCTAGTTGTTGGCATCTGCAGTTTAGGTAGGCTGACTCTGCGGTGCCCTCCCTTCCCATGTAAGTTGAACACCATACTGATTGAACAGTTTAAACACCCATGCCAGTATTATCAGTAAATTCATGAAGTGGTACAACAAGCGTGACAACATCACCATTTTTGCCAGGGCCAGGCGGCCCGCTACTGTCAGGGGTAAAATTACCCAAAACGACACTTGAGATCTCAGCGTGTTAACCGTACGTATGACGTTGTCCTCCAATAGGTCTTGTGTTTCACGGTATACCTGAATCCCAAGTTAGTAAAAGGTGCTTGGTGCTGTTTGTATGGGAGCTGTCGCCGGGCCAGAATTTTGCTGAGAATTTTATATTCTGTATTCAGTAACGATAGTGGCCTTTACCAGGATAATTCAGTAGGCAATTTACCGGGTTTTAATAGGGATGTCACAATAGCTTTCCTGGTAGAGAGGGGAAGTGTGCCTATATCGAGGGACGTATTGTATAATTTCTCTAGTTGTGGCTCCAATTTCACGGCATAGGTGGACTAAAATTCCACCGGAATTCCATCAGAGCCTGGCGTTTTATTGCAGGCCAACTCCTTGATGACGCCACAAATTTCATTTGCCATGATAGTAGCAGCAAGCTCCTCCCTTTCCGGTGCGGGCACCCTAAACAGAGTTTCTCGGTGGAGAAACTCTGATAGCTCTACTGGGTCGGGAGGCGGCGGGGCAGCTTATAAAGCGGTGTTTCGGAACGCCGTGTTGATCCCCCAGTAGTGTCACCACTGGTCTCTGCATGGGTATGTTGATTGATAAGATAGGCATAGGAGATGGTTCTGCATTCTAGCAGCTCAGAATGCGTTATTCTGTCTTTCCGCAATTCAGCTGCTCTCTCATTGTTGTCGATCACCTCCTGTTCCAGGGGGCCTATTTACCCTCTAAGCTTGTGAGTTCTCTAAGGACCTCATGCCTAGCACCCACCACAGCTCCAATCAAGGCGCTGCGCATTACCACCTTAAAAGCTTCCCATTCCACTAACGGCGAGGAAGCCATATAAGCATTGTCGGAGAAATATGTATCAATGGTTGTGGCCAAAGTTTACCTAAACATGACGACTTCTAACAGACGTGGTTGCAGGCGCCAGGTTGGTATCTGAGAAGGAACCTGTCCCCATGACAGTGTAATTTCCAGTGGACTGTTGTCTGATATCTCTCTTGCCTAGATACGTGGCATGTGTAATGCAAGGTTGCAGTTGTTGAGGACAGAGGAATCTGTCCAGGTGAGAATGAAGGGCATGTGGATAAGAGTAAAAGGAGTACTCCCGCAAACCCAAGTTACGGTTAAGCCATACATCTGACAGATCCTACCCGGCCGCCCATTGTTGCAACTCCTTAGCCTGGCGCACCGACCCCATATTGGGTAGTGTTAAGTGCGAACGATCCAATACCATTTCTAAAACTGCATTGAAGTCCAACCCCTCCCCCAACACCCAGGGGTATTGAGACCAATCCACCAATATGGTTGACAGGTGAGCAAGGAAGGCGTCCTGCTCGGTATTAGGCGCATAAACACATCCTAGCACAAACAGTTCCCCATCCAGTGCACCCCTAAGTAAGACATAATGACCTTGTGTGTCGACCTTGGATTCAAGCACTCTAAATGGGACCGCCGCCTGCAACCTGATCGCAGCGCCTCTTGAAAAAGTAGAGTATAGTTGGCTTCTCCACCATTTACGCAACTTCTGAGCTTCAGTGGACCACTGGAAATTTTCTTGCAAGAATTCGATCTGTGCGCGGCGCCTGTGCAACTTGACTAATATTCTATGTCTTTTGTGCGCAGACCCCATACCTCTAATGTTCCAAGTAATAATGTTATAATCTTTGGCTACTGTTGACATAATTGAGCTGAAAACCCAGTAGTAAATTCAAAGCTAACCCCATCTTCCACAAATACATTAGGTGACCACATCAAAAGAGAAAAACATTCCCACAATACTCGGTCCAGCGATTTTCCATCTTTCGACCAATCCTTAGAACAAACGAGAACAATGTGAACTATTAAAAAAACAATCTGCATTCGCCATCAGGCGTTTAGTGTTACCCATAAGTGGGTCTAGGTTTACGCAGAGCATATATGAAGTGATCACCGGCCAACCAGACCAAGGGCCCCAGTAGATGTAGTATCAAGAGGTTGGAGTGCAGCTATATCAATGGGGGAAAATAACACACACATTGCATATAGATTCACAGCAGAGCAGGTAAACACAAATATAGTTTGCGTGGGGTGAACCCCTGGCTAGCGGTGCCGTCGCTTCACATACAGCCGGAGCTCGTTTTATTGGTATAAACCCCACCAATAAGATCTACTTGAGTGGACATGTGCATACTGAGAGTACCCACTGTAGTAACCCCAATAAGTCATTAATCGTTTGAGGAGTGATCATTGGGAACAGCACAATGCTGCCATTTGATTAAGAGTCTGACGCACTATTGTCCTGTGATGTGTTGGAGCTGATGGGCGGCTGAGTGGTCCTCAAAGTGGGCGCAGACCGGATCACTGCCAGTTGACCTTCCTAAGCCTGTTGAGGGGAGGGAGGCCCCCGCGCCATGTCAGGCATTGGCGCAACGCCACCGCTTTCGATGTGCACAATGTGACTTTGGAGTAGTAGGATCCCCGGGGCCACATCTTGCAGATTCTGGAATATGTTGCTCCAACCATTCCCAAGCCAATTCTAGATTTTCAAACAAATGGGTACGTTGGTTGTGGATTACTTTAAGCTTGGCTGGGAATAAAAGAGTATACGTAAGGCCAGCAGTATGTAGTTGTTTTATTTTTCGGAAGGATCCACGTTTGCGTTGCACAGCAACTGTGTAGGAGATCCCCAAGTTGTTGAGGAGAATGGGTGCTTTTACATGAGCCGCTTGTAGTATCACATCCGATATTTAAAGTTGAGGACCTAGGTCACTATATGTCGTGGAGGCTTGCCGGAGATGGGTCTCCTAGTTGGGGACTCGATGTGCCCTCTCAACAGTGAACAGTTTAGAGAGACCAGTGAGAGCGATCTCTCGCCGAAGCCAGTCCTCAATTTATTATGTTGCACGAGGGCCTTCTGTTCCTTCAGGGATCCCCACAATCCGTACATTATTCTTGCGGGCCCTCCCTTCGGCATCCTTTGCTTGTTCCTGGAGATGTTCCACCTGTGGACGCAGTTGCCTAATCTGTGCAGTGTGGTCTCCATGGCTCGGGGGCAGAGTGGCTAGCGTTAGTTTGGCTCTATCCGCCAGCTTCAGGTTGTCCCCTTTCAGCAGGCTAATATCTGTAGTGATAACTCCCAGATGCTGTTCAATAGCTCTGGAGTCTTAACATTTCCTGAAGGATAACATCCAATTTATCCATGGGGGGTGCTGTTAAGGTGTTGCTATCACTCAGGGATTGGGTCAGCGAGCATTAAGAGGGTATGGAGTGGGATCACACGTGGGCCGCAGGACCGTTGTTTTGGGGTTTTGCGCACCCCATTAGTGCTGCTCAGATGTCGACCGTCAGCCTAAGGAATGGTCGGGCCCGATCTGCCGCCACGTCATGCAAGGTCCTAGTGGTGTATAACTTAGGGTCTCAGTTACAGCGTTGTGGGGGCCCAGTGCTGCCTACAGTTACTCCTGTGTGATTACAGATGTTGGTAAGGAGCGAAGAAATAGACTGGATCCAGAGGAGTGGCAGCTTAGGATGTGTAGAAAGGAGGGGGGAACCAGTGTGTAGTCCGCTGAAGTAGTGACCTCCACTCCCCGTTAGTCTAAGAGAGGAGATGGTGCGGCTGGGCCTGGTGCGGCTGGGCCGGCAAGGTATAGCACCTAATGAGGTGGGCGCTCTTGCTGGTCCTGTAAGCTTAGTGCTGTCCAGAAAGGGTCTGATCACAAAGCAGCACACACCACACGTACCCCAGCCCAAGGTCCGCCAACCATGAGTCTCATCAGTGCTGCAACCACAGCGGTTCGTGCCGTTGGATCATGCATGCCTCCTGTGTATCAGCTGGAGTTCCCTTGGGGCCCCAATCACACCCCCGTTCAATATTATGGTGTGGGCCATGCGGTTTAGAGTCTGTCTGGTAGGATTTATGCATTAGTCCAGTGACCCCACCCGACGACTGGTCGACAGATGGGCCTGAGCTCCTAGTCCTGCTGATACGCCGTGCCACATTGAATAGTAAGGAGAATATGCTCTGTGAGGGTAGCCTGCATAATCAGGGCAGTGTGCTGTGGCCATAGACCGGCCCTTGATAGGCCCACCGGTCCAGAGAATGCAAGGCTTCAGGCACTAATGCCGGATCAGGGCACTCCTAGTCACAGCATTGCATCTCCGCCCCAGGCATTCGAGCACAGTCATTCCAGAGGCCCGCAAGGGTAGAATCCGGGCCTCTCCTCTGCTGAATCAATACAGTGGTCGGGGCAGCCGGAGAGCATCCAGGCCGCAATGCTGAGCAGCCCAGCGACCGCACAAGGCTGACTTGTTGCAGCAGATATTCTCGGTCTGCTATGCCGCCCCAATGTTGGGTATAGCTGACTGCGGGGTTGATGAGCGCTGGGGAACGCCTGGGTCTTTTGTCCACTGCACCCTCCGAGTTCACTCGGATTTCCGCTGCTTAGGCTGCTCCCCTTCGCTCCCATGTTGTCAACGCAGTGAGGCTCTGGCGGCCTTTCAGCCAACAAACACCCACCGGGGTTGTCATTGCACAGCAACTTACAGCTCCAGGGCTGAGTAGGAGCCAGATGCTGCAGATAGGTGTAGGATAAAAGAAGGATACTGGGGTCCAGGAGCTCTCAGATTCTGCAAAAACCATCTTGGGCTGTTGGCCACGCCTGCTTATCTAAGGATATTGCTCTAGGATACTGCCTCTGCCCCTTAAAGAATCTCAGCAGCTGGAAGTGATTGCTTGATTTTTTCGTTTAACATAGAAAGGCAGAAAATCTTTGTTTGTTCTCAAAGGCTTCAGCTCCAGGTAATCTTAAGATCGCCATGAAAATAATTGTAGAGAAACACTAAAACATTGTAGCATTGGGCACTGTAGAGGAACATAATGCTTATAACTCTTCACTTCTTGCGTTAGAATAGAACTCTGCAAACTATTTAAGTTACAGATCCCCACAAGACCGTGAGCATGAGATGCAACATCACCTTGCAGAGGACAGTTTTGAACTATGTGGAACTCCTGGATCAGAAGCCTTAACAACAAGCAACTATCAAAATGCCGATCCTGCACCCGGGTTACACAGAAAAGGGAGCATTCAGGAATTTTCTTTTCATAGACTAGCTAGTCACATTATGATTGTTTTTGTTACACTGGCATTGATATTATCAGTGGTACGCCAATCCATTGAATGATGAGAAAACATCATATGCAGCACACCTAATTCCTCCACACCTAATTTCTCCACACTTAATTCACTTACAAGGCTTCTTAGCTTTTTTAATTTTTTTATTTTTAAAACAACTATGTGCTTGGCAGGCTGGTGACTTCCATTGCTTATTACATTGCACCAACCAAACTGAATGAATGGTTTTTGAATTGGGCTCAGTTCTTAAAAACAAACATTCACTGTAGGTAATTTAGGATGTTTTACAACCAGCAATTGTAGGAAGCTCGCTCTTTATATAGTGGACCACATCGAGGTACACTGTGTAAAGAGTCCAGGTTTACAGAGGCACAAATGATAACCTGAATGCTCTCTTCTGTGGTAGTGTGGGTGAGCAGTTAAGCTTATCTGGGGGTAGTGTTAAGCATTTGTTGGACTCACAGAAGTAATAAATGAGACACCCACTCAAGAATAAATCCGAGGCTAATTTAGAAAAATAAGTTGTATTTTTATGTACATTTTGATACCAAGAACTTCGTTATCAAGTAAGTATTTTTTTTCAATATGAATTTTTACAGGTAAGTAAATAGTTCACTTAAATGCTTCTTTATGCAGCAATGCTTCCCTCTGGGAGAAAAGGCATATGTTGCATACAGTTATTTGCGATCGAATTCTGGGGTCTCCTTTGGGACTTCGGGCCATAAAGGGCCAAGGGCCAAAGCACCACCAGCAGTTACTCGTTTTCTGCCCTGGGGCATCCGGGTGCAGAGGTGCAGGTCGGGTTGGTAGCTGTGCGCACTATGCAGGTAGGTGGGGGGGTGGTGTGTAAGAAACTGGCTCTATATATACTGCACCAAAGTGAGGTACAGTGTGTATAGAGTCCAAGAGTCCCCACAGGTAGGCAGAGGTTAAAGTTAGATAGAACCTTACTCTCTAATAGTGGTAGCTTGGTCAAGCAGTAAGGCAGTATCAGAGGACAGTGTTAAGCATTTGATGTACACACTCAGTCAGCAAATGAATTCACACACTCGAGAACTGAACTCTAGGCCAATTGTTTTTGTATAAAAATATATTGTTGTTTTATTTTAGAACCAAGCAAGCCTGGCACAGGTAAGCATAAAATACTTTATAGTAATAAGTTACTGAATGTCGAACAATTTGAAAATGCAAGGGAAATTGTAATTTGTTTGATTTACAGGGGAGCAGTAGTATGCAACACTTAGCAAATACAGTACATTGAAATGAATAGGCTTTTTCAGTAAATTGCAGGTAAGTTACTTTTACGTTACTTTTTCTAACTCAGTGCTGGATGCCTAGATTCAGCACTGGGACATTTCCTGCAAACAGGTGAGAAAACACGTTTTGGTTAATTGTACGATTTTTAAAGAATATCTTTCGTTTTCAAAACTCCACACTTAGTCGTTTTTTGGAAGAAAAATTGTCAATGTTATCCTATGGAGGAAAAACAGGTCATCGGTTTGCAGGTAAGTAAACGATTGTGGGAGTTAAGGTTCTGGGGTTAGAGCAAGGGTTCCCCAGGGTCAGTGATGCACTGTTGTTGCACCCTCAGCGGCACTAGGGCGACCGGGTGCAGAGTGTTGAGGCCCAATGTTATCCTATAGAGGATAGGGGGTCTCCGGTTGGTGTCTGCTGGCAAGCAGCCCACTGGGTTGTAGGAGCAAAGCTCCTATGGTTTAGGTCAGGGCAATTGGGGAGACATGTTTCTGGACCCCTGTGGCAAGAGCCTCCTGCTCTCAGGGTCCTGAAACAAAGCCCATCCTGGGTCGAGGTGCCAAGCCTCCTCCCCCAGGATGGGCAGGGTCCACGAAGGGGAAGCTTCAAAGGCTTGACTCATTTGGGAGCTGACCCAACCATTTGCTGCTCCCAGCAAACTGACCCCCACCGGTTCTGACCCTCACTTTGTAGGGAGAATCGGCGTGTAAACCAAGATAGGAGGAGAGGTGTGCCCACCTTTGCCAACCCCACTTCTCAGGTGGTGGAGGCTAGGAGAAGCACAACTCTCAGTCCCGCCATCTTGAAGATGGGGGGACCCAGCCAACCAGAGTGAGGCTTATTCCCCCTCCCACTGTAGGGTGGCATAATAGGGGGGACCCATTGGTCCCGACCTGTACCTATCTGAAACGCCCCTAAATTAAGTATTGAGGGGTAACCCTGAACCTTGCCTCCTCAGACAAGCAAGAAGAAGGACCGAAGAGCCATGCTGAAAGTAGAAGAGGACACCAACTGCCTTGGCCCCAGCCCTACTGGCCTGTCCCGACCTTCTGCTCCAGTGGAATCTCTGCGTGTCCTGCAGCCAGCAGCACCCCAGAACCCGGAGGACCTGCCCTGCCTTCCCTACAAAGACTTTGTCTACCGTGAGCACCAGACTTGCTCAAGAACCAGACTCTGGCTCCGGCCGAATCCGCAAGTCTGCACCACTCTGCACCCGACGCCCACAGCCTGAGTTAGAGTGGCCCAACACCACAAGGTGGTCTCCCTGGCAATACTGACCTGTGATCTGATGATCCCTGACCTACCTCAAGCCTCCAGACGATTTATTTATTTATTTATTTTAAAGGTTTTATATAGCGCTGGCTAGACCCAGGGGTATCGGAGCGCTTTACAGGAGTGTGAGGAGGTACGGTACTCAAAACATTTGATCAAAAACATTGCAATGGAACCAATATAACAAAAAGCAGATAAATACGAATGATATTTACAAAGGAACAATATTAAGCTCAAGTGGGTAGAGTAATTAGGCTAAGGTGGATTGTGTGAAAGTGAAAAAGAAAAGATAAAGGAGGGGTACAAAGAGTAGGAGTTAGGGGAATAGGAGCTCAGTGGGAGGCCATGCGTAAGGCTAGATGTCATAAGTAACGATAGCGACACGGAGGGGGGTTAGGGGGAGGGGAAAGAGTAGCGTGAGGGGGGGAGTTAGGGAGAGAATTGGAGGGCAATAGAGGGGGGCCTGACGGGGGCGCAGAGTGGGAGACTGTGTCAGAGGTAGGTATTATGGACCCCAATATTTGTGGATGAGGAACAATTTGAGGTCTTTTTTGAAGTTGAAGTGGGAAGGGTTACAGCGTAGGTCTTTAGGTAGGAAGTTCAAGATGGAAGGACCGTTTCCGGAGAAGGAGCGAGCTTGTGTGCATTTCTTCTTTAACAGAGGGGGGATAAGAATGAGGGTGTTGGTGCTCCTCGTCGGTCGGGTGCAGCCTACTTTGTGGAGTTTGTCAGAGAGGTAACATGGGGTGTTTTGGTGAAGGGCTTTGTGTGATATACATGCAATCTTGTAGGTGGATCTGCCTTCGATGGGTAGCCATTTGAGGGTTTTAATGGCGGGGGAGATGTGGTCGAAACGTTTGTAGTTAGAGATAAGTCTAGCAGCTAGGTTGAGCACAGATTTGAGTGTTGAAAGGTGGACTTTAGATGTTCCAGCGAGGATAGCGTTACCATAGTCGATTCTCGACAAGACCAGCGATTGGACAACAGATTTGAAGTCATCGGCCGGGATAAAGGGTTTAATTTTCTTGAGATGACGGAGAGTGAAGGGTGCTCCTTTGGCTGAGGTTTTTATGTGGGAGGTAAGGGCAAGGCTATTATCGATGGTGATGCCCAGGGATTTAACTGAGTTGGAAGTGGTGAGAGAGCAGTTGAGAGCATTAAGGTCGGATATCCAGTCTTGTATGGGGAGTGGGTTGTTTTTAGGGGAGACGAGAATGATTTCGTTTTTTTTAGGGTTGAGTTTGAGATGGTTGTGGTGGAACCATGATTGGATCTTGGACAAGGTGTCATTGAGGTGTAGGACATCAGAGTGTGATTTAATCTTATAGTAAAGTTGAGTGTTGTCGGCATAGAGGTGGTAATTGATTCCTGCTTGTTAGATAATGAGGGTGAAGGGTTCCATGAAGAGGTTGAAGAGAGCAGGAGTGAGAATGGATCCCTGGGGGACTCCGAGGGAGATTGGAGTTGGGTTGGAAAGGCAGTTCTCTATTTTGATTTGTTGTGTTCTGTGTTGGAGAAAGGAGGTGAACCAATCGAGGACATGGCCATTGAGGCCAAAGCGGACTTTAAGAGTGTTAAGTAAGGCAGTGTGGTTAACTGTGTCAAAAGCAGCGGATAGGTCGAGGAGAATGAGTAGGCAAGACTTGCCATTGTCGAGTGAGTGATGTATGTCGTCAACAATATTGAGCATGGCAGATTCTGTGCTGCATCCTTTTCTGAAGCCAGATTGCAGTGAGTCAAAGAGGTCGAAAGTGTTGATGTGATTATCCAGTTGGAGCAGGGTGCATTTTTCAAGGGCTTTGGAAAGAAGAGGGAGGTTAGAGATAGGTCGGAGGTTATTTGGGTCGTTGGGATCTGCGTTGGGATTTTTGGGGATGGGTGTGATTTGACCCAGTTGGAGGGAGGAGGAAACGCACCCCGTGGCCAGGGAGGAGTTTATAATGGTGGTCCAGACTGGGGCAATGATATGTTTTAGGTCTCGCACAAGGTTAAAGGGCAGTGGGTCTTTGGTGTGAGAGGATGGTTTTAGCTTAGTGATGATGTTATAGACTTCGTGTTCGGTGACAGGGTGAAAATTATGCCAGGAGGCATTGTTTTTTTGTTGCCGGGGGAGAAAAGGGTTGGATTCAGGTGGGAAGGTAACAGGCGTGAGATGGGAAGGGACCGGGGGGGGAATTTGATGGGGATAGGGATTCAGGAGAAATGTCATGAGAAAATAGTGGGTTGGGAGAGAGGGGATTTAAGAGGAAGGATTGATCTATTTTGGTGATTTTGTCAGAAAAGAATTTAGCAATTTCTTCGCATTTCTCATTTGAGGCCGTCAGCTTTTGGGGGGAAGAGGATGTTTGGCTTTTGACGATGCTGAATATTTCTCTAGGTCTATTTTTGGCCCTATCAAGTTGTGTGCGGAAGAAGGAGGCCTTTTCATTGAGGATGTTTTTTTTATATTTGGACCTAGCAGATCGGAGGAGGACGGGTGTTGCCTCCAGGTTCTTTCAGACTGTCTAAGAGAGCGTCTTTCGTTGTTGAGGTCAGAGTTGAACCAGGATTTGGAAGGTATGTTTCTTTGGGTTTTTAGTTTGGTATCAAACTTCTCAGCACATTAAACCCACACTGATGCCAGTGTGGGATTTAATGAAAAATGCACACAGAGGGCATCTTAGAGATGCCTCCTGAAAACTAACCCACCTCTAGTGTCCTGGCTGAGTGGCTGACTTCAGCTGCCACTACCAGACATGTTTCTGGACCCCTGGGTCGAGATCCTGCCGCTCTCTGGGGCCTGAAACAATGCACATCCTGGGACGAGGTGCCAAGCCTCCTCCCCCACGATGGGCAGGGTTCACGAAGGGGAAACTTCAAAGGCTTGCCGCCTTTGTGAGCTTCCCCAGGCCATTTGCTGTTTTCAGCAACTGGTCCCCACTGGTTCTGACCCCCACTTTGGGCGGGAGAACCGGCGGGAAAAACAAGTGAGGAAGAGAGGTGTGCCCACCTCTGCCA
Organism: Calotriton arnoldi; assembly: GCA_963921515.1. Classification (NCBI taxonomy): domain Eukaryota; kingdom Metazoa; phylum Chordata; class Amphibia; order Caudata; family Salamandridae; genus Calotriton; species Calotriton arnoldi. Next base: position 4,777,685 of record CAWUFW010000244.1, read on the forward strand.
ACTCCACCCCTCAGGTGGGGGAGGCAAGGTGAAGCACAACTCTGTCCACGCCATCTTGAAGATGGGGGGACTCAGCCAACCAGGGACAGGCACATGCCCCCCTCCCACTGGAGGGTGGCATAATAGTGGGTGTACCCACCCCAGGGAAGGGACCCATTGGTCCCTGCCTTTTACCTACCTGTAACGCCCCTAAATTTAGTATTTAGGGGCACCCCTGAACCTTGCTTCCTCAGATCCAGACAAGAAGGAGCGAACAGCCGTGCAGCAGCTAACAAGAGGAAGACGCCCACTGACTTGGCCCCAGCCCTACCGGCCTGTCTCCCCCTCGAACTTGCTCCTGCGAAATCCCGGTGTGTCCTGCAGCCAGCAACCTCAAAAACCCCGGAGGACCTGCCTGCCTTCACTTCCAAAGCCTGCTTCTGCCGTGAACACCGGATTTGTTCAACTGCAACCTCTGGCAGCAGCAGCCGGAGAGCGCGGATCCGCCCCACTCTGCACCCGCCGTCCACGGCCCGAGCTCGCGTGGGCAAAAACCACGAGGAGGTCACCCCGGCAATCCTGAACCGAGATCCGGTGACCCCTGACCTGCCTCAAGCCCCCAGCCAGCGCCTGCAGCCTAAATACAGAAGGCCCCCCTAACCGCGACCAGGAGCTGGTAAGAAGATCCGACCCCAAAAGGCACCCCTACACCCGACGCCCCACGGCCTTGTGTGCCCAAACCGACGGTGCCTAACCAACCCCTAACTTCCCAACTTACCTGTCGAAGTGGTGCTCGCACCCAGAAGTCCTTCGACTCCCTGCCTGCAGTGCTTTTGCAAACCGGAGGTTCTCCGTTGGAAACAGGGCATCCGACTTCGAAACAGCACCCTGCGCCCGGCTGCCCTAGTGCCGCTGAGGGTGCACCTTTTGGTGCTAATTTGTTTCCCCATTTGCCCCGAGCTAAAGTCCAGGAGCTGTGCTCCCACAACCCAGTGGCCTGCTTGCCAGCAGCCACCAACCGGAGGCCCCCTATCCCCCATTGGATAACATTGGGCCTCAACACTCTGCACCCGGCCGCCCTAGTGTCGCTGAGGGTGTAACAAGAGTGCATCACTGACCCTGGGGGACCCCTGAGTCTACCCTCAGAACCTCAACTCCCACTACCGAATACTTACCCAAAAACCGATAACCATATTTTCCTCCATAGGATAACATTGACACTTTTTCCTGAAAAAGTTTCGAAGTGTGGAGTGTTGAAACCTAAAGAAATTCTTTAAAATTGTACGATTTAACAAAAACGGTTTTACTCACCTGTTTACAGGAAATGTCCCAGTGCTGCATCCAGGCATACAGCACTGAGTAAGAAAAGTAATCCAAAAGTAACTTACCTGCTATTTTACTGAAAATCCCATTCAAGTCAATGTACTGTATTTACAAGTGATTGCATTTCTCTGAAACAATACTGTAAGTCAAACCATAGTACATTTACAATTGCAATTGAACTGTTTTACAATCCGCATTTACTACTGTAAAGTATTTATTGCTTACCTCTGCCAGGCTTGCTTGGTTCTAGAAATAAAATAACTAAAAGAATATTTTTATACAAAAACAATTGGTCTGCAGTTCAGTCTTTGAGTGTGTGAATTCATTTGCTGAGTGTGTACAACAAATGCTTAACACTGTCCTCTGATACTGCCTTACTGCTCGACCACACTACCACAAATAGAGAGTAAGGTTCTATCTAACGTTACCTCTGCCTACCTTTGGGGTTCCACTGGACTCTGCACACTATACCTCACTTTGGTATAGTATATACAGAGCCAGCTTCCTACAACAGCAAAGAAATATTTTTGATACAAACAATTGGTCAGAGTTCGGTCTTTGAGTGTGTGACATCATTTCTTGCCTGAGTGTGTACAATAAATGCTTAAGACTACCCTCTGATAAAGCCTTACTGCTCGCCCACACTACCACAAGAGAGTATGGTATTATCTACTTTTACCTCTGTAAGCCTTTGGGGATCCACTGGACTCTGTGCACACTGTACCTTACTTTGGCATAGTATGTACATAGCAAGCTTCCTACACTGTGTTCGGTTGGCTGTTCTCTGAAATAGAAGGCAAAACTGTGTGAATTTTATGGATCACTTTAAACCCAAAAAAACTGAATGCATGTGCATACATAGTACTTTTTCCATCATTAGCTGTTATCTTGAGGTAGGAAGAAAGGCATTTTGCTTGTGTGTAATGCTGTACCATCTGCATATCTGAAGGTACAAATGGGTTGGGGAAGAAGGAAAGAGATGACGCTGTCAAAGACCCACAGGAAAGGGCTGATTTATGTTAGAGCAGAGTAGCCTGAGGCCCTTATCGCAGTAGCATATGCAGAAGAGCCTTCAGAGATGGGGGAGGATTGAGCTCTTTGCCTTGTTCTGCTAGGAGAAAGAGAATAATGTTGGAGACAATTTTTACCTCAATTTGTACATTGTAGAAATCTAAAATGTGATACATGATTATACACTTACATGTAATACAATGATACATAAATATATGAAATCTATACAAAATACTGCAGTGTGAAGCAATTCCTCCCCGCCCCGCCACACATCCTAAGCTAATTCATGCTACAGACAAGTTTGTAAAGCCTGCTTTCCCCCCTTCCCCCCCCCCCCCCCAAGATCTGTCTATTGAATTTTTGATACATTAAGGACATGTACCAGTCACATAATTGAGTTTACAGGGTCATTCACATTAGGAGGCCATGTATATGGGCCACAGTACAGCACAAGCGAGCTAGAAAAGAGGGACACAAAGAAAGTGGCCAGCAGGAGAGAACAAGAGCAAAGAGTCAATACAATTCAGACGGGTCATTTAAGCAAAATCAATGTAAAGCATGAGGTAAGCCACACTAAAGTCACATCATATGTTAACATTAAGAAAACAAAAATAATGCATAATGTGATTTCCCCACGAGGAGCACATCTGGAAACAGAGATATTTGGACTAAAATATGTCTAGCAAGCATCATTAAACTGGGCATGTGCAAATAACTGTGTCCATGTCAGTTCTACAGTGATGTTCCGGATCGGTTCTGTCCTAAAGAAAATGAAATTACTACAAACCCAACAAAGAACAGGGAGGGGAAAAAATGATTCGTTGCTGCTAAATCTAGGGGGAGAACCTCACTGCCAATTGTAAAAGAATCGGAGGTAAAGCTAGGTACGGAAAGCTGAGGCCAGAGGGAGGAGTGGCTGTAATGTGGGAACATCAGGGACGGCAATGGAGGTCCCCATCAGTAGAGTGAATACCAACAAGTAAGAGCAGCTGGTGGACCAGAGGATCAGTCAATGACTTGAAGAGCGCGCAGCTTAGTTGGCTGAAAGCAAAGGTGTTCTAATCTTGAGAAGTAGTCAAGGAGGGGTTGCCATAGTCGCAGAAATGTCTTACCTGTGAAGGAGAGCTTATGCGATAAGTGCTCTAGTGCCATTGTTTGCCACAGCCTAGTGAACCAGGAAGTAATGGTGGGGGGGGGGGGAAGGTGACTTCCAAGCCAGTGCAATCAATTGTTTGGCCGCACCTGTCATATGACGGATTAAAACCAATCGGCATGAGTTAATCCCTCGAGCGTGGTTGGACGTAGACCTATGGTATTCATGCAGTAGTCTGCTGAGATAGGGAACCCCAGGGTGCTTTTAATATGGCTCAAGACTTCTTTCCAGAAAAGAGTTAGTTGTGTACATGCCCACCAAATATGTTTAAAGGTACCATCTTGCGCCCGTATCTTCAGCAAGTAGTAGGAGCTGTGGGGAACATAGAATGCAGGCTGATTGGAGTGTAATACCACTGAAACATTAGCTTGTAGGCTGATTCCTTCTGTAGGATGCTACAATGCGTCTTGGAGATTTCCTGCCATTAAAGCTTCCACTGTTTCTGCGTGATATCTGTCACCCTATATTTGCCACCTCATCTGATATGGGTGCTTCAGCAGTAAGCAGGATTGTTGTAGGACACTGTAGGTCGTAGAAACTAAGCCCCTAGAGTCCTCAAAGTGGTGGACCAGGTTCTCAAAGGTTGTGAATGGGCGAGTCACTCCCTCCACGTTAGGAGGATGAAGTGCCCATTGGTGGAGTTGGAAATATTGATGCCAGAGTTTGTCGGACATTATGAATTCAGACTTGCTTTGTTCAAATGATTTAATTTGTGGACCCTGGAATAGGTCCCGGAGTTTCCTACAGTCAGTGTTCTCCCAGGCGGGAAGAGAACCCAGGAGCAATCCCGGCGTGAACTCCGGGTTGTGTGCAATAGGGGTATTTGGAGAGGGAAAGGAGGTAAGGCCATAAGTACGCGCAATTCTATCCCAGATCTCCAGCACTGTTCTAGTAGGGGTGGCGAGGTAGTCGCTACGAGGGCGGTGGGATTTCAGCAACCAAGCCAGGTTTTTAGAGAGGCCTGCACTCCACTGCACGATCTGTATGTAGCCAGTGTGTCTCACTCTCTCTAAACACTCATTCGGAAATAAATCTTAGATGCCCCACTCAGTAATAATCAAGAAAGTTGGGGCAGGCTAAGCCTCCCCGGTTTCTGGGCAGCATAAGTATGTAATTGGAAATGCAGGCTGCTTCCCATTCTATATGGAGGAACAAAGGTCCTTCTGTAGCCAGTGGATATCCTCAGCTGGGATAGAGGTCAGGAAGGCCTGGAACAAATAGTATGCAAGGTAAAATGTTCATTTTGACAACGTTAGTCCGGCCCAACTAAGAGATATGCAGCTGTTTCCATCTGCTGTAGTCCTCTAAAATAGCCTTACGGCAATAAGGCCAGTTAGCACCGGTCTAGGTCTGCAGGTATGTTGAGATGTTAAGCCTCAAGTAGTGAATAGACTTCATGGCCCACTGAAAAGGAACCAAGTCCTGTAAGGCCGAGAGAAGCTGTAGTGGTAAAGTGAGGTTTAGGGCCTGTGGTTTGGAAATGTTGAATTTGTATCCTGAGGCAAGTTCAAACTCTTGCAGTTTCTGCACGACTACAGGGAGGGTTGAAATGGGTTAGTCAGAGTCAGTAAAAGATCATCTGCATAAAGCAAAACTTTATGGTACCGGCCTCCGAAGGGAATTCCCGTAATGTCTAGAGTCTGGCGAATCGCCAGGGGTTCCATAACCAGGGTAAAGAGAAGAGGGGACAAGGGGCAGCCCTGATTAGCACCCCGCTGTATCGGGATAGAGGCAGTAGAATGGCAGTTTACTCTGTTAGTAGCAGTCAGGCGATATAAGAAGCCATAATTTTGTTGATCATGGCAGGACCCAACCCAATTTTTATGAGGTTAGCGTGTAAAAGTCCCAACTGACCTTGTCAAACCCCTTCTCTATGTCAGAGAAAGGACAGGGATGTTATGCATGTAGGACTTTTCTATCAGGTGGGCAAGGTGCCTGGAGTTATCTAGGCCCTGTTGTATGAAGCCCACCTGATCATTGTCAATCAAACCCGGCAGGAGGGATTCTAAGCGATTGGCCAGTATTTTGATATATATCTTAGCATGAGTGTTCAAGTGGACTGTAGGCCGGTAGGAGAAGCATTGAGCGGAGTCCTTGCCAGGCTTAAGAATGAGTGATATTTCACCCGTCAACGTCGTAGGCATAAGGCCAGTGGTGTGGGTGAAAGTGTTAAATAGCGTGAGCAAGTGGTCTTTCAAAGATGCGAAAAATTCTTTAAAAAGGAAACCGCAGGCCGTCTGGGCCCGGGGTCTTCCCTACTGACAGTCCCACGAGAGCCTTTTTAAGTTTGGGCATCGTGAAAGGCGCTTCCATGTCTCAAGCAAGCTGGGAATCCAAGGGCATCCATGGATACTCCTATAGATAAACCTGGACAGTCACTGGATTTTCCCCACCCCTTGCCCCCCTTCCACCTCCGGCATAACAGGCAGGATAATAGTCATGAAAGTCCTCCTGCTTGTCAGCTTCTCTAACTGCATAACCTGAGCGCACTTTATGAAGTTTAGCAATGTGAGAGCGAGCATTTTGGTGTCTGAGGTGACAGGCCTGCAGAGTACTGATCTTGTCTCCCCCAAACCCCTGCCCCCCCATCATAATATTGTTGTTTGAGAGCCAAGAGCGAATGGTCTGCCTTATTTGACCCTATGTGTCCTTAGCTGCCCTCGTAACAGCACAAGTTGTCGTTTAGTACGTCGTGAGGGTGTCTGCTTATCTGTACCCTCCAGGGTTCTAATTTCGGCAGGTAGCTTAGTCTCAGAGGCGTGCCTCACGGGAGCGTGATGTTGCTATTGAGGTAACGACGATCAGAACTGTTGTTTTAAATCCATACAACATTATATGAGGAGGAGGTAGAGCGTTGTGTTTGAAGTATTCTTTGATCGCATCATTGATAGCGGCTCTGTCTACTGGATCGTGCAGGATATAAGGTGGGAGTTGCCACCGGGAGGGGGTGGTGGAGGATCTGGAGCACCTGTCGGAGAGGGCCAGCTTAGCTCAATGTGAGCATGATCGGAAATGGAAATATCCGCTATATGAGCCATTTCCAAATGGGCGTAGGAGGGAAAGCGTGATAAAGATATAATCGAGGCGAGAGTATGATAATGCACTTGCAAATAAAAAGGATAGTCCTGCTTTTCACGGTGTAGGTAACGCCAAGCATCTGCTAAACCTGAATCTGTGGTTTCCCTCTTGAGCCGACATAGCCCCCATACCCTGAAAATGAGCGGAGCTTCTATCAAGCGCTGGATCCCATACCAAATTAAAGTCACTTCCCAGTACTAACTCAACCCGGGCCAGGCTAAGTTGGTCCTTAAGAATCCTACGGAGAAAAGAATCTTGGGATTGGTTTGGGGTGTACAAGTTGAGGAAAAACGGGGAAGTGTGTCCCTTTTCTATTATCACTAGCTAAAAGCGCACCCATGGATCTCGGACTACCCGTGTCAATGTATTGACAAAACACCGCTTGAACAGGATGCCCATTCCTAATGTTTTAGTATCAGTGTATGCCCAATATTGAGAGGAGTATTTGGGGTGGAATATATGCGGTGACAATCCTCTCTGAGTAAATGGGTCTCCTGTAAGATGATTATGCCTGGGTCTTGGAGGAGATACCACCATACCTGATTGCGGTTATTGGGGGAGTTAAGCCCCTTCATGTTTTGGGAAAGGAGCTTCATCCTAGTCTGGGTCCCCATGTTTTAGTAAGTAAGGAAAGAGAGGAGGAAGATACATCAGTAGCAAGGCAGCAGTTGTCTCACAGTGATCAGCAGGTTGTCCCAATAGGAGCAGCACCCTCCAAGTAAAGTTCCCTCCCCAGGAACCCTAAAGGTATAGCGGAGAAAGCAGATTAAAAACCAAGGAAGAACAAACGGGCCAACTGGGCCCAACATGGTAAGGCTCTCCATCCTCGGACTGAGGAGAGTATCCTTGAAGTCCGCAGAGGTGTGGCCTCAGGAGGAGACCAGGCAGGAGATGAAGAGCAATTGACCCATAAAATGAGTCTAGCAAAAACACTTCGACTGCACAGTCCAAAATACCACAACCAGTGGCACATGAAAGTTATGCTCCGAGGCTGCGGGTCCTGCTAGGGAAAGAAAAGGAAGGTAAGGGAGCAATATGATACAGTGCTCCAATTAGCAAGTGCAGGTTGGAGACGGCCCACTTAGGTAGCAGTCAAGTGTCTGGGCCAGCCTCTTGGGAGGATTCCTGCTTCATGTTCTGTGGGTGGGAGATAATGCCATCTTTCGCCTTTATGTAGGGCCTTAGCCTGACAATCCCTACCTGTTCTGCCCAGTGTGTTCAAAGTCAGACACCATCGATCTTAGTCTTCTGAGGGTGCATGTTGGGATCCCTGATCTGGAGAGCCCTCTGGGAGACCCAGTAGGCGCTTGGCTTCAGTTAATAAATTAACATGACCTTGTTTGCCATTCAACAGGAAAAGCAGACGGAATGGATGAATCCACTGGTATTTGATGATCGTCTCCCAGAGTTTCTCTGTTACCGGCCTGAAGTCTTAGTTTTTTTAAGAATTACTGGCGAGAGGTCTTGAAAGATCTGCACAGTATGGCCCCTGAAGACTAAATCAGCTGTGCTCCTGCCCGTTCTCAAGATTGCCTCCTTGTCCTGTAAAAAATGCATTCTTGTTAAGATGTCTGGGGTGGCATCAGGTCCGCCTGCCATGGCAGAGACACGATAGGCACGGTCCAGAATTAGTGGCCGGACCGCTTCACACCCTCAAATAGCGTGGAGTAGATCTCTTGTAAAGACCATAATATCCTACCCCCTCTGCACCCCGAGGAATACCCCAGATGCGAATATTATTTCTGCGGATGCGAATTTCTAAGTCTTCTTGTTTAGCTTGAAGCTCAATCTGTTGGTCCACCATGGCGATGACCCTGGCACATTAGCATTTCTTGGTCTTCCGTGCAAGAGTCCATTGTGCCTTCTAGATCTTCGAAACGTGTGCCCACCTCTACTACATCTCTGTGAAGGTCCTGTATGCAGGTTTTGAAATCTGTCTTTATAGAGCCAATTTCCTGCTTAATGCCATTGAGAAATTGGGCCATGTATTCCTAAGGGATCGGTGGAGCTGTAGGGGTTTCAGAGGCATGTGGGGCTGGGTCCCCTTTGTTGGGCATCTTCAAAGAAGAAGATTTGGACCACAAGGAGACCACTAAGCTATCTCTAGATGATTTATCCCTTGCCATAATATCATGAGGTCAGGCGACTGAGGAATATCACCAGCAGGCTCAGGAATCCAGCACTGAGCAAATGACCACAGCCAAGGCAGGTCCAGAGGAGGTCGCATGGAGAAGTGTCATCGCGTGGAGAAGTGTCTTGGATATTAGAGGGGACCCAAAAAGTGTGGCAATCCAACGTCTGGTCAGAAAAGAGCGCCACCGCACCTTGAGGAAGAGTCCTAGCGCTCCAAGCCACAAGCAGGAGGACGGGATCCACAGCATTCAGGGGTATTGCGAATGGGAGGCAGACCACTACTAGGGCAACATGGGAGAATGTCCAGGTTCAGGGGCCTTTATATGATGAACTCTCAGAGCGCAGCAGGCCTTGCAACACGGAGGTAGCGTGGGAGGTGTTGCTCTCCCGGGGTCCGCAGTAGTCCCAAACTAAGCGGGCCCCTCACACTCTGGCTAGAAGGAACACCGCTGAGCTAAGCAGTCTCTTCCTCATATATAGGCCATTGCTGCCTCTTCAGTCTATGGCACGACACTCCACTGAGTCCGACAAGCACAGCAGACCCTTCCCGTCTCATGTAGGGGCACTGTCTCCTCGGGAGAACAGCGCATCCAAGGGGCGGCAGAACAATGCAGAGTCAGTTTTTGGCAAGCTTGAGGAAGGGGCTCCAATCCCTCTCAGTAGGGCGTTCAGCAGCAGAAATGCACACTCACTTGTGCCCGGCAGTGCAGGCAGCTACAACCCAAGGCCCCGCGGCCCATAATCTAGGATGTCTGGCCTGACAGGTGGTGATAGGCTCAGGAGGGGCCGCCGGGCAGCACTATTAGGCCACTCCTCTGGGTATGGTGCAGTGCACGATGCTGAAGCGTTCATCGCTGGGAAGCAAGATGGTGTCCTAGGCAGCCGCAACTCCGTCTGGGGATCGTGCCGGGGCTGTCTAAACGAACGCTTCACTTCCCCAGCCCATACGACTCATAGGAGAAACCAACCTTCCCTGGGAATCAGGCCCTGGGCCCAAAACGAGTCGTAAAAAAAGGCTCAGCGCTGGCGTAGCTCCCGGCACAAGATGGCGGGCGATCCCTGGTTGCAGAAGCGGAGCCTATCTTCACCGCTCCACGGTGAAGGCCGGGTCCAGGGGTGCCAGTAAGCGAGGACCAGATCCAGGATAATCAGGGGGATTGACCTGGGCATATTAGGGCGAAATCGGAGCTGTGATGCAGGCAGATGACCGCTTAATGGCCCGCGGTAGCTCAGAGCGAGGACTAGCTCCTTGCTCTGCCAGGCCCGCTCCCCAAAAGCCTGCTTTTCTCCATGGCATAACAAACACACAGTGAGGTTGATGACTGACCAGTACCTTTTAGGCTAAAAGAGGTTTCTAACTCTCCGGTTGTAATTGCTGAGCGAGGAATCCCTGGACAAGGATTAGGGAGCTGGTGCTATTTGAATAATAATCACTATTACACGTACGAAACACAGATATGATAGTGGTGGTTGGATAATTGATAATGTGGCATTTGATATAGCAATAGTATTTCACCTTTGAAGATAAATCTGAGAACCTTATTGCGATAATGTTTCGCGTGTTCATATCTTTTTTGAGAGTGTCATGTGTCTTAGTTAGGCCCATGAAGGAACGCTGCCATTTTATACCATGTACACGTTTCTTACATTGCCTTTCCCTTTCACACAATAACCTTTTATACAAATTTGCGTGCGTAACAATGCTGGATTAGTTTCTCTGAAACTGCCTCGCTTACAGATTTCACTTTGCGAGACCATTATCACGACTCCTTGAGCACCATATACAAGGCCTCGACACACATTGTGCAAATGTCGTTCCATTTTTCATCCACGAGGCAACACGGCTATCTATAGACCATAACAATGACAGTATGCCTAGAGGACTCGCGAGGATGCTTTTCATTATAATTAAACAAGCATTCACGGGTTTAGGCAGAAGAGCGCTTTGCTGTCCTCGATGAGGGGTCTACACGCTGAAGCTTCGACCCAGCAACTTGCTGATAACTCTGCGAAGGGTGTCCAGTTTGTGACCAAGACAGGGACTTGCATTCTTTCCTTTCAGGTAACAGGGGTTGGATCATCCAGTATGGGGATTCTTGGCAAAACACACACACGCCCTAGACACTTAGGTTAGGGACTGAATAATAGGAGCACGCCAGATTTCTATATTGTGAGAAGTTGGCCTGGTATATGCTGTTCACTAATTAAAGTGGACACCTTGCACCAGAACAATTCGACTCTTATGGTAGATAGGTTTAATACAACCTTTATAGAAAGCTATCCTAGTGGTAGCTGTGGAGAGCAGCCTTCAGGCTAAGTCTTGAAGGAATGTAAAGCAGCTTGTTTTACCACACAATCTCTTGAATCACCAAATGAAAAGACACCACACAGGTATATATATCAAATATATATGTATTTATTAATAAACACTCTCTACTAATCTCTTTATGAGATTAGAGGTCAGGAACATATGTACAAGTCAAATGTTATCAAAATAAGTTTAGCACAATCGAATATCACAATCTTAGTTTGCTAGACCTAGGTCTAGGGCATCTAGAATCGAGGGACCCCCAAGAACCACCCCAGGTAGTTGTAGGAGACCCACAGGGGACGGACGGGGTGACCTGGCACCGGTGCGAGTCCTGTGCGAGTCTATGCGCTCAGACGCGATTGAGATTTCAATGTTAAAGGTCCCTTGCGTGTTCGAGGCGAACACACCGATCGGTCCTTGTACGAGTCGAAGGACGCGGTTACAGATTGAGTTGCAAGGGAGATGGACGCGCTGTGTCTAACACAGACGCGAACCTTGTGCGAGTCAGTGCAATGGAGATCTCAATGTTACAGGCCCTTGTGTTCGAGGCGAACACCGATCGGACTCAGAACGAGTCGAAGGACACAGTTCTAGATAGTGTTACAAAGGAGATGGACGCGGTGTGTCTAACACAGACGCGAACCCTGTACGAGTCAGCGCACTTGTCGCACTTAGAAAATTAGAGTTTTAGGACACTTCGAGGGAAGCTACAAGCAAGTCACTTACAGGGTAAGTAGTTCTAGGGCCCACACCCACAGGAGCACCGTAGTGCTGAAGTTACCTCACCCAGGGGAGCCGGGTGCATAGGTGTCCTTTGGTGTAGGGTCGCGGCGTCGTTTTCAATGGGAGCCAGTGAAGACTTGCTGCTTGCGGCGACAGGAGGTGTCCGGAGGAATCCAAGCCTGGATTCGGAAGATGGAAGACCTGAAAGCAGAGGGGACAGTGTTCAAAGTCACTTGGCAGTGACTCGGGGCAAGGAAGATGGATGCCCACCGTCGTCGCAAGATTCAGGTCGTTCGCGGTTGTCTTGACTCTTCAGCCACGAGGTCCAGGAGGCGTCGACGATGACCAGGAGCTGGATTCGGCGTGTCCCACGATGTCTGCAGCTTACTGCGGTGTCGGCGACTCGATTGGAGCCAACAAGCCTTGGTAACAGCAAGTCTCGGGGAAAGTGCGAAGAGGCAATGGCGCAGACCAGCAAGGTCTGGGGGACTCACCCAGCGAGGGTAAGTCAGGGCAGGCCTGGAGCAACCAGGGGAGCCCTTTGGTTTCTTTAGAAAGTCTTCTGGGGACCCACAAGCCGGCTGGCAAGGGATCGCGAAGACGCCTCGGGAGGATTCGCTCACAGGGGCCCACGGTCACTCGGGACGTGGTAGGCCTCTGATCTTCGGAGGGATTCCTGCTGGAGGCTAGGACCACTCGTGGTCCAAAGCACAAGTTCGTGGAACGTTGTGAAGGGGTTGCACTCGACAATAGTGCACGGTACCCAGGGATCGCGGTTCCTCGTCACTCTTGGGGTCCACTGGCCTCAGCTTCGCTGGGGACTCACGATGGCCTTTGAGAAGTCAGGAAATCCACTTCTTGGGCTGCAGGGACTTCGGACTACGGCGGGAGCGGCGTAGTTTGCGACCGTCGTTTGTAGTTTTTGGTGCCTGCCAAGCAGGGGAGTCACTCCTTGACTCCAAGGGAGATTCTTCAGTCTTCCAAAGGTAGTGGAACGTCGAAGGTCCGGGATTCTTCTTCAGAGCGTCGTCCAGGGAAAATCTAGGGTGCAATGCACAGGTTCCCCCTCTTATACAAAAAGAAAGGGAGGGACTAGCTCTATGACCCTACCTATGGGAGGGTCAGGGGAGTGGGTGGCTACACCCACTTCCCTTTGTCCAGTTTCGCGCCAGAGCAGGGGCAGGTAGCCCCTGAGCCGGTTTGAACTGGCATATGCACAGAGGAGCCTTCTGCTCCCCCAGTGCAGGACTTCAAAGCACTCTGAGAGTGCACCCACCCAGCCCCAATACACTAAACCCTGTCTGGGAGGTGGTCACACCCCCTTGGGACAGGATATCTATTGTTGGGCTTCCTCCACTGCGAGTGTTGGTCATCAGCAGGAGGGCAGCCCAGTGTCTGTGACTGGTGGCATCCATTTTGTGATGCCAGGGCTCTGCAGGATTCAACCGCGTTTCCACAGTAGGTACATGTCTATCCCTCTAGAAGGGTGGAATGCTACCCCCGCCGCCAGGACTGGCGGGGGGTAGTATTCCAAGATGTTTGACACCAAACACGACATGTTTCGATGCAGCCATTCCAAAGTTAGCATTCTACCGCGAGGATATAATGCACTTAAAAGTATATGGTTTAACCGCATCCACAAACAGCACCAGAGAATGGACTCTGAGAGCTGCAGAGGGGCCCTGCTCAGGCAGAGGCACCCCCTCACATAGAAGCCAAGCACCCTGCCCTCAGGATTGATAGGGCCTGCCTTAGGGGTGACTGATAGGTTTATGTGTGTGTGTAGGAGAGATATAGGGAACCTATATCTCAGTGAGGAATGCTAGCACCACCTCCCCCAGGCTGCAGTAGCAGGCCTGTGGTGTCAGATTTTGTCTGCTTCCCAGGGGTGGCATAATACATGCTTCAGCCCCTGGTAGGCCTGTGAAGTACCTATGCCCTTGGTACCTAAGGTACCATATACTAGGGACTCATAAGGTACCACAGTATCCAATCACTAGTGCACCTAGAGTGCACTCCAAGTCGTTTAGAGAGAACAGAGAGGCTGGGGCCCTGATTAGCAGGGACCCAGCCAGACTATAGCCAGAAACCAGTGTAAACATCAGAAAAAAGTGGGGGCAACATAAGAGGCAGATCCTACTCTCCTACACAACCCCTCCCCCCAAACGCAGGGACACTAAACTAACCTTGACCAGTTGAGTCTTCGTGTTCAAAGTGGAAATACCTTGAGAGTCCATCTGCATTGGCATGTTGGGTCCCAGGTCTATGTTCCTCTGTATAGTCCATCCCCTGTAGGGAAATGGACCACCTCAAAAGTTTTGGGTTTTCACCTTTCATCTGTTTAAGCCATAGGAGGGGCTTGTGGTCAGTCTGAACTATGAAGTGAGTGCCAAACAAGTATGGCCTCAGCTTCTTCAGGCCCACACCACAGCAAAGGCCTCCCTCTCTATAGCTGACCAACGTTTTTCTCTAGGGGTCAGCCTTCTGCTAATAAAAGCTACTGGCTGGTCTTGACCTTCATCATTCAGTTGAGACAGTACAGCTCCCACACCCAGCTCAGAAGCATCTGTTTGGACAATGAACTTTTTGGTGTAGTCTGGACTCTGTAAGATGGGGGCAGTGCACATGGCCTGCTTTAGGTCTTCAAATGCCTTTTGACAGCTAGCTGTCCACTGAACCTTTTTTGGCATTTTCTTTGAGGTCAGATCATTCAAGGGGGTCACTATAGATCCATATCCCTTGACAAACCTCCTATAGTACCCAGTCAGGCCTAAGAAGGCTCTCACCTGTGTCTGGGTGGTTGGAGCAACCCATTCCATTATGGTTTGGATTTTGCTCTGTAAAGGCTGAACCTGGCCTCCACCTACAAGGTGGCCCAGGTATACAACCTGACTCTGCCCTATCTGGCACTTAGTGGCCTTGATAGTGAGGCCTGCTTTCTGCAGGGCCTCCAAAACATTCCTGAGGTGGACCAGGTGATCCTGCCAGGAGGAACTAAAGACAGCAATATCATCTAGATAAGCTGAGCAATAAGTTTCCATCCCTGTCAGAACTTTATTCACCAACCTCTGAAAAGTGGCAGGTGCATTTTTCAATCCAAAGGGCATCACCACGAAGTGGTAGTGCCCACCAGGGGTCGAAAATGCTGTTTTGGCTTTTGCATCATCAGCTAACCTGATCTGCCAGTAGCCAGCTGTCAGGTCAAACGTGCTCAGATACTTGGCTGAGGCCAAAGTATCAGTCAGCTCATCTGCCCTTGTTATGGGATAGTCATCAGTCCTAGTGACTGCATTGAGGCCTCTGTAGTCTACACAAAACCTCATTTCTTTCTTACCACCCTGGGTATGAGGCTTGGGTACCAGGACTACTGGGCTAGCCCAAGGGCTATCTGAAGGCTCAATTACACCTAGCTCCAACATTTTCTGGACTTCAGTCCTGATACAGTCCCTGACATGGTCAGGTTGCCTGTAGATTTTATTCTTGACAGGCAGACTGTCTCCAGTGTCCACCTCGTGGGTGCACCAGGAAGTCTGACTAGGGGTCAGGCTAAACGTATGTCTATACAGTTGCAGAACTTGTCTGCACTCAGTTTGCTGATGGTCAGTGAGGCTGCTTGCCAAAGCAACACCATCTACTGACCCATCATCAGGGTTCTGAGCGAGCAGGTCAGGGAGAGGGTCACTCTCCTCCTCCTGGTCCTCATCAGTTGCCATGAGCAAGCCCATGTCAGCCCTGTCAACATATGGCCTTAATCTGTTGACGTGGAGCACCCTCAGGGGGCTCCTGGGAGTTCCAAGATTCACCAGGTAGGTGACTTCTCCCTTCTGTTCAACTATTGTATGGGGGCCACTCCACTTGTCCTGGAGGGCTGCTGGGGCCACAGGCTCCAATACCCACACCTTCTGTCCTGGCTGGTATACAGTCAGTACAGCCTTTGGTCATGCCAAGCTTTTTGTAATTCTTGGCTGGCCTCCAGGTTTTTGGTTGCCTTTTTCATGTACTCAGCCATCCGGGAGCGGAGACCAAGTACATAGTCCATCACATCTTGTTTGGGGGCTTGAGAGGTAACTCCCAGCCCTCTTTTACCAAACACAGTGGACCTCTCACAGGATGCCCAAACAGAAGCTCAAATGGGCTGTAACCAACCCCCTTCTGTGGAACCTCTCTGTATGCAAACAACAGGCAAGGAAGAAGAAGGTCCCATTTCCGCCTAAGCTTCTCTGGGAGTCCTTTAATCATTCCTTTCAAGGTTTTGTTGAAGCGTTCAACTAAACCATTGCATTGTGGGTGATAGGGGTGGTGAACTTGTAAGTTACACCACACTCCTTCCACATTGCTTTTAGATATCCTGACATGAAGTTGGTACCTCTGTCAGAAATGACCTCCTTTGGGAAACCCACTCTGGAGAAGACTCCAATGAGGGCTCTTGCCACCACAGGGGCTGTGGTGGTCCTCAGAGGAATTGCCTCTGGGTACCTGGTGGCATGATCCACTACCACCAGGATAAATCTGTGCCCAGATGCAGTTTGAGGGTCAAGGGGACCAACAATGTCAATCCCTACCCTTTCAAAGGGTACCCCCACCACAGGTAGTGGTATCAGGGGGCCTTTGTTGTGCCACCTGCCTTACCACTGGCTTGGCATGTGACACAGGAGCGACAAAACTCCTTTGTGTCCTCTGACATATGTGGCCAATGAAAATGTGGAACAAGCCTGTCCCAGGTCTTGTTTTGGCCCAAGTGTCCTGCTAAAGGGATGTCATGTGCTAGGGTCAAGAGGAACCCCTATACTTCTGAGGTATTACCATCCTCCTGGTGGCTCCAGGGGCTGGATCTCTACCCTCAGAATATAGGAGTCCCTCATCCCAATAAACTTCATGGGACCCACTAGCACTCCCAGCAGCCTCCGCAGCAGCCTGCTGTCTGAGGGGTTCAAGAGAGGGGCAGCACTGTTGCTCCTTACTCAGATCTTCCCTAGAAGGGCCCCCTGCCCCCAAGAACTCAACCTGATCAGGCTCAAGTCCCTCTGGGGCAGTTCCTTCTTCAGGATCTGCTTCACCTCCCTCTGGGGGTGAATCTGTGATCTGAGACAGAGGGGAAGGCACTGCCTTTACCCTACTGCTCCTCCTCTTGGGAAGCATCTGGTCCATTGTTCCAGGATCCAGAGCTGGTTCAGTGTTATGCATTCTTGCTTGTGACCTGGTCACAGCAAATACCTCTGCAGGGATGCCCAACATCTCAGCATGAGTCCATAACTCTACTTCAGACCAGGCTGAAGTCTCTAGATCATTGCCCAATAGACATTCGACAGGGAGGTCTGCACTGACTACAACCTTCTTGAGGCCAGTTACCCCTCCCCAGGAGAAATTCACAACTGCCAGACTATGGTTGGTCCTGACATTGCTTGCATTGGTCACCTGGTACATTTCGCCCAGGATGATCTGGCCAGGGTCCACAAGATCCTCTGCCACCATGGTGACACTAGCACCTGTGTCCCTAAATGCCAAAGCCTGTTTGCCATTTATTACAGGCTGCTGTTTGTATTTGCCCAGATTACTGGTGCTCACTAGGAAGGACATATTAAGGTCTCCCTCACAAATCAGCATTGCCTGAGTGGGCACTCTGATTAGGTCAGAGTCCACTTCAGAACCCAGGGTCAACCCTACTACACCCTTATTCTGTGTACCACCTCCACCAGTAGCTGAGCTAGGGGGAACAGTTGCCTTGGGGGCAGGAGTGGTGGTGGTTTGGTCTTTGGACTTGTTACAGTCAGAAGTCCAGTGCCCTTTCTGTTTACAGAATTTGCACCAGGGCTTCTTTTGGCCTTTTCCCTTGTTGGATTGTGACTCCCCACCAGATGCAGATTTTTGGGGCCCTTGTGAAGACTTCTGGTCTTTTGACTTATCCCCACCTTTCTCAGAGCCCTTAGGATCTTGCTTCTTAGTGTCACCCCCTTGGTTCTGGGGTTTCTGCCTCACCCTGGTTCTGACCCATTTGTCTGCCTTCTTTCCCAATTCTTGGGGAGAGGTCAGATCTGAGTCCACCAGGTATTGATGCAACAACTGGTTCTGGCAATTATTAAGGATCTGTTCTCTCATCATCAGATTATACAATCCCTTGAAATCAGTAACCCTACTGCCAACCAGCCAACCCTCCAGAGCCTTGGTTGCACAATCAACAAAGTCAGTCCAGTCCTGAGTCTGTGCCTTCTGGGTGTCTCTGAACTTCAACCTGTACTGTTCAGTGGTTAAGCCAAACCCATCTATCAGTGCACTCTTCAGGACTTCATAATCATCAGCATCCTCTTCTCTAACAGTGAGGAGCTTGTCTCTACCTTTGTCTGTAAAGGAGAGCCACAAGATTGCTGCCCACTGCTTTTGGGGGACCTGCTGTACTCTACAGGCCCTCTCCATAGCAGTTATCCACTTGTGGATATCATCCCCACTCTGGTAGGGAGGAACAACCTTGCTCAGGTTCCTATGGTCTGGAATAGATTCTCTGCCTCTAGGGACACTGTTGCTGCCACCAAGGGGTTCTAACCCCTCTCTTCTGGAAGCTCTCTGGTTCTCCAGGGCTTCTCTATCCAGTGCCAACTGCTTGGTTCTGAGGGCAACTCTTGCTTCCTCATACTGCAGCAGTTTGCACATTCTTTCAGAGGAGGTCTCTCTTATGGGAAAGTATGAGTTCCTCTGGTGGACAAATTCTCTGCCAGAGTGATGAGTGGTCAGATTCCCTGGAAGGGGACCTATGCCTCTCCTCCACTCTGTCAGCTCTCTTAGGGAGAATTCCTCTGTCCTTTTCAGGCCCCTTGAGGCCTGGCCCTTCAATCACAGAGTCCTGGTCATTCTGATGTTCATCATCTGACCCAGATACTGTAATTGACCCACTCACTGATTCAGACCCATTAGCTCCTAGAGCCAATCTAAGATCATCTGCTGTCAGCAGATCTATCAGGTGTAGGGTTGAGGGACTCTGTCCTAGCCTCAGGTGTCTTTCAACACACATGGCTCTCAAGTCAGAGAAAGCCATGTCCTTATACTGAGGCTGAGTGGATCCACTGGTTCCACCCTTTAAGGACATTCTAGTGTTGTGCAGTGTTGTACTACCTGCACTAGTTTGTGGCCTACTGATACTAGCTTGAGCTGTAGAAAGGGTGTGCTATCCCTTGGCACACAGCTCTAAGTTCAGTAGAACTTATTGATACTAAGCTTGACTTTATATGTACCTTAAGTACCTATAGTGGTTTTCAGTTAGTAATTCAAATAGAGATTTTCTGGTAAAACAATAGCAAGCTGGAATCCCACACGCTGCCCACCAATGTGAGAAGTTGGCCTGGTATATGCTGTTCACTAATTAAAGTGGACACCTTGCACCAGAACAATTCGACTCTTATGGTAGATAGGTTTAAGACCACCTTTATAGAAAGCTATCCTAGTGGTAGCTGTGGAGAGCAGCCTTCAGGCTAAGTCTTGAAGGAATGTAAAGCAGCTTGTTTTACCACACAATCTCTTGAATCACCAAATGAAAAGACACCACACAGGTGTATATATATCAAATATATATGTATTTATTAATAAACACTCTCTACTAATCTCTTTGAGATTAGAAGTCAGGAACATATGTACAAGTCAAATGTTATCAAAATAAGTTTAGCACAATCGAATATCACAATCTTAGTTTGCTAGACCTAGGTCTAGGGCATCTAGAATCGAGGGACCCCCAAGAACCACCCCAGGTAGTTGTAGGAGACCCACAGGGGACGGACGGGGTGACCTGGCACCGGTGCGAGTCCTGTGCGAGTCTATGCGCTCAGACGCGATTGAGATTTCAATGTTAAAGGTCCCTTGCGTGTTCGAGGCGAACACACCGATCGGTCCTTGTACGAGTCGAAGGACGCGGTTACAGATTGAGTTGCAAGGGAGATGGACGCGCTGTGTCTAACACAGAGGCGAACCTTGTGCGAGTCAGTGCAATGGAGATCTCAGTGTTACAGGCCCTTTGTGTGTTCGAGGCGAACACCGATCGGACTCCGTACGAGTCGAACGATACAGTTCTAGATAGTGTTACAAAGAAGATGGACGCGGTGTGTCTAACACAGACGCGAACCCTGTACGAGTCAGCGCACTTGTCGCACTTAGAAAATTAGAGTTTTAGGACACTTCGAGGGAAGCTACAAGCAAGTCACTTACAGGGTAAGTAGTTCTAGGGCCCACACCCACAGGAGCACCGTAGTGCTGAAGTTACCTCACCCAGGGGAGCCGGGTGCATAGGTGTCCTTTGGTGTCGGGTCCCGGCGTCGTTTTCAATGGGAGCCAGTGAAGACTTGCGGCGACAGGAGAAGTGTCCGGAGGAATCCAAGCCTGGATTCGGAAGATGGAAGACCTGAAAGCAGAGGGGACAGTGTTCAAAGTCACTTGGCAGTGACTCGGGGCAAGGAAGATGGATGCCCACCGTTGTCGCAAGATTCAGGTCATTCGCGGTTGCCTTGACTCTTCAGCCACGAGGTCCAGGAGGCGTCGACGACCAGGAGCTGGATTCGGCGTGTCCCACGATGTCTGCAGCTTACTGCGGTGTCGGCGACTCGATTGGAGCCAACAAGCCTTGGTAACAGCAAGTCTCGGGGAAAGTGCGAAGAGGCAATGGCGCAGACCAGCAAGGTCTGGGGGACTCACCCAGCGAGGGTAAGTCAGGGCAGGCCTGGAGCAACCAGGGGAGCCCTTTGGTTTCTTTAGAAAGTCTTCTGGGGACCCACAAGCCGGCTGGCAAGGGATCGCGAAGACGCCTCGGGAGGATTCGCTCACAAGGGCCCACGGTCACTCGGGACGTGGTAGGCCTCTAATCTTCGGAGGGATTCCTGCTGGAGGCTAGGACCACACGTGGTCCAAAGCACAAGTTTGTGGAACGTTGTGAAGGGGTTGCACTCGACAATAGTGCACGGTACCCAGGGGTCGTGGTTCCTCGTCACTCTTGGGGTCCACTGGCCTCAGCTTCGCTGGGGACTCACGATGGCCTTTGAGAAGTCAGGAAATCCACTTCTTGGGCTGCAGGGACTTCGGACTCCGGCGGGAGCGGCGTAGTTTGCGACCGTCGTTTGTAGTTTTTGGTGCCTGCCAAGCAGGGGAGTCACTCCTTGACTCCAAGGGAGATTCTTCAGTCTTCCAAAGGTAGTGGAACGTCGAAGGTCCGGGATTCTTCTTCAGAGCGTCGTCCAGGGAAAATCTAGGGTGCAATGCACAGGTTCCCCCTCTTATACAAAAAGAAAGGGAGGGACTAGCTCTATGACCCTACCTATGGAAGGGTCAGGGGAGTGGGTGGCTACACCCACTTCCCTTTGTCCAGTTTCGCGCCAGAGCAGGGGCAGGTAGCCCCTGAGCCGGTTTGAACTGGGGTATGCACAGAGGAGCCTTCTGCTCCTCCAGTGCAGGACTTCAAAGCACTCTAAGAGTGCACCCACCCAGCCCCAATACACTAAACCCTGTCTGGGAGGTGGTCACACCCCCTTGGGGCAGGATATCTATTGTTGGGCTTCCTCCACTGCGAGTGTTGGTCATCAGCAGGAGGGCAGCCCAGTGTCTGTGACTGGTGGCATCCATTTTGTGATGCCAGGGGCTCTGCAGGATTCTACCGCGTTTCCACAGTAGGTACATGTCTAACCCTCTAGAAGGGTGGAATGCTACCCCCGCCGCCAGGACTGGCGGGGGGGTAGTCTTCCAAGATGTTTGACACCAAACACGACATGTTTCGATGCAGCCATTCCAAAGTTAGCATTCTACCGCGAGAATATAATGCACTTAAAAGTATATGGTTTAACCGCATCCACAAACAGCACCAGAGAATGGACTCTGAGAGCGGCAGAGGGGCCCTGCTCAGGCAGAGGCACCCCCTCACATAGAAGCCAAGCACCCTGCCCTCAGGATTGATAGGGCCTGCCTTAGGGGTGACTGATAGGTTTATATGTGTGTGTAGGAGAGATATAGGGAACCTATATCTCAGTGAGGAGTGCTAGCACCACCTCCCCCAGGCTGCAGTAGCAGGCCTGTGGTGTCAGATTTAGTCTGCTTCCCAGGGGTGGCATAATACATGCTTCAGCCCCTGGTAGGCCTGTGAAGTACCTATGCCCTTGGTACCTAAAGTACCATATACTAGGGACTCATAAGGTACCACAGTATCCAATCACTAGTGCACCTAGAGTGCACTCCAAGTCGTTTAGAGAGAACAGAGAGGCTGGGGCCCTGATTAGCAGGGACCCAGCCAGACTATAGCTAGAAACCAGTGTAAACATCAGAAAAAAAGTGGGGGCAACATAAGAGTCAGATCCTACTCTCCTACATATATTGTGTTGTATGTCTGCATATATACATTGTCTTAGCACGATGATGGAACTTTTTATTCTGTTTACTGTCCTGGTACTTCTAATAACTTTTATCTGCTTCTGTCTATTGATCATTGCAGCACATATTTTATACAAGAATCACGTTGGTTCAATAAACATTGAAAATGTCCCACTGTGTATTGCTAGTATATTTCTCTGAGAATGAGAGAGCCCAAGTGACTGAGCGAAAGGGTTCTAGATCTGTTACCACAATCCTTGGGGGGGGATCAGGGTTTGTAATGTTCAGTGGTTGCCAGAACCAACCCGACAAGGTCTAGGGGGGCGTATGGCAGCGCTGTCAGCTAGCTGGCCTATAGGACAACATATCCTGAGGGGGTGCGTGGAATCAGTATAGTACCATCCCAACGGTTATGCTGTCCACAAATTCGCAGTTCCTACCGTAGAGTGGAATCTACACAACATTGTGCCGCCAACGTTGGTTAAGTACTTATTTTAACGGATTGCCTGAATAGTTCAATCATACCTTCTTAGGGACCCCTACTTACCTCCATTTGAGGCGGCTGTGGTAATCCCTATGTATTGGCTGCAGGCTGTTCAAGCTTGAACTCTTAAAGGATTTACTTCCCACTGTGTATACCCACTCTGTAATTAATTTCCTATTATGTTTGGAGACGAAGGTCCTCGGGCATTAAACATTGCAGAGAACTGCACACATGCAGTTACTCAAACTATTACACAATGGTCTCATCCAGGGGTGGAGATGTTACCTTCGTGGTTGAGGCACATGAAGCATTTACAACAGAGGTGTCCTATTCTTGGGTTACATTCCCAGCTGCAGGCAACACTACACAATTATTTCACACCTACACTGAGGATGAAATACCAGATATCTACACTCCATATGAAGGAATAGTAGTTCCTCTCACTTACAAAGAACATATAAATTGGTTTAAAAGCGCCCTCCCACATACAACAGCAAACGTAAGACTTGGTCTGCTCAGCAATGACGGAGCGACATGGCCAATCTTAGCCTGTTAAACACTGCATCCTAATGTTGATAACTTACCAGCAGCAGAGGTGCAAAGACTATACGAAGATTTAGTAACAATATATAGAAGTCTCGCACAGTTTGTTATGCGAACATTGACACTTAACCCTGCGCGGACTGCTCAAGCTGCACAACCACAGTTGGCTACCCTGGGCATTAGCTCACAAACCCTAAATGCAGTCATGGGAAAGTTCCCATCAGATGGGAGGAGATTCCGTTTTGGATTGCACAAAAACAGGCCATCTTGAGGTAGTGTTTCCCCATACGGGCCTGCAGGAAACACACAGAATATTAACTATTTGCTTACCGATGGGGATGGCTCCCTCTGTGGAAGACTGCACCACCTGGGCTACAGTCTTTGCTGCAGTATATACCAGAACGCATGGTACCCCTTCATTGCCTGTTTTGCCAGAATGAGTACGGGACAACTCCTGCCCTGGACTTGGGGTTGAAACTGATGGGCAGTTTTGCCGCAGAATCCGCCATTATGTTAAGCAACATATAAGGGGAAGCAGCAGCATTGGCTATATTCCAGCAGCTACGGGATTTGACTCCTGCACAGCAGGAGCGCGAATTACCTAAAATTATCGAAGAAAGCTATGCTACGCTAGGTAGGGATAATTTGGGAGCCTGACCTGGTAAACCACAATTGAAGAGTAATTCTGAAAAAGATAACTGTAAGCAAGAGCCCGATTCTTCAACAAAGAAGAAGTGGGACAAAAAATTAAAGATCAGACAAAATCACGGGTGTGGGTCTCAACAGGAAGCCACTGAGAAACCATATAATCTTCGGAACCGTGCTAATATTAGAACGTCTGACAGGTATCAGGATACTGATACACTTTCATCTCATTCCTTTCAGGAGTCCTCCAATAAACGTTCGGAGAGAGGTGGATGGTCAGAGTACAGATCAGAACAGCATATGAAACCGAAGAAGGACTCATAGCGCTCATCTGACTTCATAAAAAAAACAGGAAAGTAAACCGAAACCTTTCAAGCTTCAATTCAAAAAGAAGGTGGTAGCCGGACGAAAGGTCAGGCATGCCCCGGATTTGAGGACTCTGCTTCTGAGCAAGGAATGGGCACTGACCATGCTAGACAGCGCGGCAGAAGTCACAATAATTTGCCGTAACCTGATGGATTGTCTGGTGGGAGTAGCGCTGAGTGAACATATCACGATGGAAACACCTGATACTAGGGTAAGTGTCCCCCATCGTTTATACAAAATACAACTCCAATTGGAGGAGGACATACCCAGATACATCCATGTTCTCATTTGGGAGTACCTAACATACGGTTACAATATTCTTTTGGCTGAAAAGGATTGGCCACCTGATTTCGTAATGGCATCCCCAAACGGGGAAACGCCGATTTTACCAGTTTTTTTCTGACCTTGTTCCAGAATCAGTAAAACATTCATATGCCAAGGCGTGGGCGTTAGCACTAACTCCTGTGTTCTACCGCAACCATGTGGGGTGGGATGACGGTTCCCCTCATCATGAGAACTCGTTGAGAACAACTTCAACGACAATACCCAATTGAACATGAAGCTAAAAAACAAGTTAGGGAAATCCTAGAACAACTTGAATACCAAGGTGTAATAGAAAGTTGGACCTGATCTACGAATAATCCTTTGTTTCCAGTAATGAAACCGGACCATTCATATAGTCTAATATTAGATTTCAGATGCTTAAATAGAGCTACTCGCACATTTACAGTACGGAATGCACACAGTTCCGCACTAATGAACAACATTGTGCGAAAGAAGTACAAAACAACACTTGATATCTAAAATGGGTTTTTCTGTCCGAATATAGCGCCTGGAAGCAGATATCTGACCGCATTCAGTGCGCTAGTTTCTCAAAAACAGTTCTTTCAATTACTCCAAGGGTATAAGAATATCCCCTGGCTGTTTAACAGAACTACTACAAATTTTTGATGAACAGGCATTGTCCTATATCGACATATATCTGACTGATGATGACCTTATGGAACATTTGACAAGAGTGGATCGCAAATCAAAAATTGTCCACCTCAGTGTCCTTTTTCTGGGATATGAGCTGTCAAGTGAAGGCAAAAGCCTTGCAGTACTATTCCTAGAGAAATGTGTGCTGCTTTAACCACCACCAACAAGACTACAATCCATATTGGGGTTCCTAAATTTTGGCAGAACATATATTCCAAATTACGCAGAACGGGTTAAATCATTCTACCACTTGATATGTCCAGACTTTTCAAGGACACAGGAACACAAAAACATTCTACGTTCTGTACAAGTTGACATGATAGCTTCCAAACATTTACACACACGTGTAAACATGATGAACCTGGTAATCCGCGTCATCGTGGCAACATCAGGGTACACATACGTCCTTTTCAATGAAAGTGACACCGTACCAATTGCCTATAAATCGCATTTATACACTAATGCTGAAATGCGTTTTGCACCTACTGAAAAAATCCTGACAACAGTCCAGACTGCTGTAGTGAGAGAGCAAACCCTGGTTCAGGGGAAACGCATAATGGTCGTGCCCTTGGTGCCGACCTTCGAGGCAGTCACCAAAGCAAACGTTCCAAAGGCTAAGGCTTTACATCCATGGGGGATGCAAAGGGCTAACTCACTTACTGCAACAGATGTAGACTACAGATTTGATTCTACACTACAAATACAAGTCTTTTTGCAGTATGAACAAGAATATCCCGCCTATTGAAATAATGCCTCTAGATCGCAATGACTACATCATATATACTGATGGGTCTGCCCAGCCTGCTGTGGGGACTAAGCACCAATACTCGGCTGCATGCGCAATTGTGAAAGGGTGCATGCACAATGGAGTATTCCATACAGAGAAAACCTAAACGCAGTTGCTTGGTGACTGCACAGCGCAGCTGGCAGAACTAAAGGCTCTAATTCTGGCACTAGAAAATATGGATCATGGATTCCCCACACTTATAGTGTGTGATTCGTACTTCTGTGTCCAGTCCTATAATGAATACCTACACTATTGGAGCCAGAATGGATTCAGAGATTCAAAGGGTTGCACAATAAAGAAGACGTTGGTTTGGGGACAGGTGGCGAAGCTCAAAGATTGCTTACCACATTCATGTAATACATACATCGAGTCATCAACGTGTTGGCTTTCACGTTGCAGGGAATTCCATGGCTGATGAAGCCACAAAAGCAACAGTTCGCACTAATACAGTTGCAGACTTACTCATTCTAGCACGAAGATAGTCAACTAGTACAGAACCTCAGATTTCAATCCGGAATCAAGACAAGAATAAGGACTACGTCTCAAATGTACCACAGATCGAATCATCTCCCAGTTCTACAACACCTGCGGAGCTGCGAAAGATAAATAGGACTGCCTCTGGCTACTTAATTGACTTTGATGACTTCTCTGCCAACGCATCGAATCCACCACCACAACTGCGGCCTCTCCCTTTCGGGCGGATAGTGCATGTTTTTTATCTTTGGCTTACGAGGACACATTTTATTTCTCCTTGATTACATCTTTGGGTTACTTTTTCTGGTCCTCTGGATTGGTTTGGTGACAGTCTTTTTCTTGCTTTTAAAGGGACACTATCTTCCAGAACGCTCTGCAGTACAACTGGTGAACTTGGTACTCAAACCACATGCATCATCACACCGGGACCATAGAGACCTTTCCCTGGTGAACATTTCAGCTGTTCCATTTCCCAAGGGGATTGTTTGGGGTAGGGTGGGGATGTGTATGGTCCCACTGAACTATTACAAATTCCACATTTGTTCAAAATTTCTTTGAATGATGTCCTTACCCCTAGTACTATTTCTGACGATTGGGACATTTTATACAGTGCATGAACTGCAGGAAGATCTAGAGCATTCAACTGTGTTTTCCTCTGATGATTTGTATGATGGTACATCTAATTGACATGTTCTGTTTTCAACATTACCGTCATCATTTTCGGCGTAAAGCAAGTGTTCCACGTGCTGTTTTTAATTACCCTCAATGGGAACATTGCCCTACACCACCACGGGGTAGTACAAAAACATCTGCACAGAAGTTTGCTTATTTTTCTGGTTATGATGCATCTGACCCGGCCTTATATTTTTATAGGTTCGGGTAAAGATGCCCTCAAGGGATTCTTTTCAAGATCTGAGCTTTCTGTAATTTCACAACATAAATTATCTTAAGCCCTAAATAGTGGCTTTTTTTACAACCAATGTTGAAATAAATTAATAAATTATACAGCAAATCAAACGTAAAGGAAAGATGATAAACAATTCAACACGGGTGTACACTTAATCAAATATCAATTTATGTAGAAAAACTGATATAAAAAGGGTACAAATTACAAATCACATAAGAACAAAAGTGACTGTGATGGACTCACTTTCATATAGATCTTTTAACATGACACACTTTTGCCCTAGCCCATTTCACAAATTGATTCACAGGTAAATCATCATTGACATTACAACGAATAATTCCTGATAGATTGTAAACAAGGAAAATGGGTCAAAATGTTGACGTTTTGGTCTTTGGTGTGAATACATCTATAAGACCATCCTCGGGACGTAAATTCTTGTGTGTGGATGACCCTGAATAATAAGGAACTTGGTTGTATGTTCCAAAATTGTACAAAACGGCTGCCAAGATACATTGGTGCTCCAAAAGATCAGAGATAAATTGGTAGTCACCATATGGGGGCAAACGTTCTTAGAGTAGTGCCGGGTCTCTTTAGTTCGAGAAATTAATTGCTGTACTCTGTGTAGTCCATAGCTGCTGAATGCATTTTTTGAGCCATACTGGGATGCTTCAGCTCCTAGTGAAATGAATCTGGGCTCTGCAGATCTTCTACAAGCTGTGATCGCTCGCTCAGTGGCTGCTGTGGGGGCTGGATGGGAACACATTTGCTCCATAAACCTGCTTTGAGGTGTGCCTCTGGGAACATAGTCTGCGATTGCTGGGAACAGATTTGTTTCGTCTGCCACTCTGAACACATAAATAATTGGGTATTCCGTTTGATGGGAACTCTTGCTTTGGCCTGATGTTTTTTTTTTCTAAAAGTGATTTTTAAACCTGATTTTTATTAACTTTTATATGTTTAATACTTATAAGCAAATGGCTTTCTGTGTGCTTTGACTTTAAAATTGAATGATTGCCTTTTTGGAATTAGTTTTAGATTATTTTATATCTTAACCTTTTTTATGTCACTGTTTTTATATAGCTTTTCTATTTTTAGATAGCTTATTGGTCGTCCTTTTGACTGAGGAGTGGGTGTCCTGTGTCTTAGTTAGGCCCATAAAGGAGCACTGCCATTTTCCACCATGTTCACGTTTCTTAAATTGCCTTTACCTTTCCCACAACCTTTTACACACATTTGCGTGGATTAGTTTCTCTGAAACTACCTCGCTTACAGATTTCACTTTGCAAGAACATTATCACAACTCCTTGAACACCATGCACAAGCCTCGACTCACATTGCACAAATGTTGTTCTATTTTTCATCTACGAGGCGACACAGCGATCTATAGGCCTTAACAATGCTGGTATGCGTAGAGAACTCACAAGGAAGCTTTTCATCATAAATAAACAAGCATTTCTGGGATCTGAAAGAGACACGTTAGTGATAGATTCCTTACCTTAGAATATCCCCAGGCGTCAGACTGGATCCGGAAAGTTTTTTCGTTAGCAGTACCTCTGCGCGTCAGTAGGTAGCGTCGTGCGGTTCCGCGTCCGTCGCTGGCGTCGTAAGCGCCGAGATGACGTCACGGAGACTACTTAGGCGCCACCCATGCGCGCTGACATCAGTTCTTTCTTTTTCCGCGCCAGTAAGCGCAGATCCGGTTAGAGCACGTACCTTAGTCACTTTTTGACTACCCTTTTTTGAGACTTTTGTCTCCTGTAAGCATTGGTTTCCTTGGTGCACGTAGGGATGCCTGGATTTAAGTCTTGTGGGGCCTGCCGTTGCAATATGTCGGTGGCGGACCCCCACGATGTCTGCCTCTACTGCCTGGAGACCGACCACGACTCCCGGTCCTGTCTGGACTTGAGGGAGCTGCACCGGAAGCTGCTGGAGGTCCGGCACTCGTTCCAGCGCCGTTCCCGGTCCAGGGGCCGTTCCAGGGAACGCTCGCGGGGCCACAGTCATCGCTCCTCGGGCTCCAAGTCTTCACCCTCGGATTCGGGTAAGAGACGACACAAAAAAGTTGAAGAAGCGTGTTCGCTCTCCGACGTCCCCCCGTCGGTCCCCGGATGCGGACGAGGGGGACAGGGGCTTTGCCCCTGCGGCTCCTTCGGAGCTCGAGAGTCCCGCGGCCTACCCACCTTACCCGGGTCCGTTGGCGACTCCCGCACAGGTGCAAGAGTTTCTTGCTACCATGGACCGCCTTTTTAGGCCTCGGGCTCCCGCCGGCGCGCCCTCGGGCCCCGCGGTCCTGTGTCAGGATCCTGTTGGGCCGTTGGCGCCGCCGGCAGATCCAGCTTCGGCGCCACAGGATCCTGCGCCGTCGGCTCCGGCCACGGCGCCACAAGGTCCATAGCTGCCGTCTCCGGCCCCAGCGCCACCCTCGGCTCCGCCTCCGGCGCCGCAGTGGGTGCCATTTGTTCCGCCCTTGCCCAGGTTCCAGGACCATTTTGCTCCTACCTGGGATCCGCATTGGGACACGGCGCCGTTCCCAACGCCGTTTGTTCCTTCTCCGGCTCCTGCCCTGCCGCCACGGTATGTGCCACATGCGGCGGAGGTGGAGGACGACTGGGAGGGGTCCGAGGACCCTCTTGCTCGTCAGTGTGAATCTGAGCAGGACTGGGCGGACGATTTGGGGGATGCCGGCGACCTCGTTGTCTCCTCTGACCCGGGGTTTGCCTCTCCCCCGCCTACAATGGAGGAGGGCGCCTCCTACACGATGGTGCTCCGTCGGGCAGCTGAGGTTCTCAACCTTGATCTCCCTACGGTGGCCCTCAAAACTAACCTCCTCACTGAGGTGCTCCAGACGGCGTCCACTTCGTCGGAGCCCCTGCTGCCATTTAATGACGCCCTCACTGACGTCTTGCTGGGCACTTGGTCGCGGCCAGCCACAGGGGCCCCTGTGGATAAGAACGTCGCCAGGCGTCATCGCCCGGCGCCCGGTAACCCTGCCTTTCTGACCACTCATCCTACGCCTGAGAGCCTGGTCATCCAAGCTTCGACGTCCCAGAGTGCCTTCCCCACGGCTCCGCCGGATAAGGACTCCAAGAAGCTGGAGCAGTTTGGCAAGCGGTTGTTCTCTTCGGCCAGCTTGGGGCTGCGGTCGGTGAACACCGCTTGCCTATTGGGCCGCTATTCCCACGCGGTGTGGGATACAGTTGCACAGGTGTTGCCTCAGTGTCCTGAAGAGACCCACGCTGTGCTGTCCCAAGCTGTTGCCGAGGGTAAAGATGCGGCTAAGTTCGCCATTCGGTGCGGTTTGGACACCGCGGACTCACTAGGTAGAGCGATTTCTACGATTATGGCGCTTCGTCGCCACGCCTGGTTGAGATCTACCGGGTTCTCGCCAGATGTCCAAAGCTCGCTCATGGACATGCCCTTTGATGGCACTCGCCTGTTTGGCGATAAGGCCGACAGTGCGCTGGAGCGTTTTAAGGGCTACGGCCAAGTCCTTGGGTCTTTCCACGAGAAGCCCAGCCACTCCTGGTTTTCGTTCTTTTCGTGGCCACGGAAAGGGCACCCAGGCACGTTCCTTCAGCAAGCCTGTGCAGAACCAGCCTCAACGCGGACGCGGTTTCCGCAGGGGCGGGTCTGGGACTCAGCGTGGGGGTCAGTCCACCTCCGCCCCCGCTGCTTCTGCCTTCAAATCTTCCTAATCCGAGCTTTGGGGGGCACCCCACGCCAGTGGGTGGCAGGATCCGCCATCATCTCCCCCACTGGCACGCTATCACATCGGACAAGTGGGTGTTGCAGATCATCCGCAAGGGTTACGCCCTTCCCTTTCAGTCCACCCTTCCAGCCATGCCACCTCGGTTCCACCGCATGTCGGGGGACCACTTGGCACTTCTCCTGCAGGAAGTCACGGCCCTCTTGGCCAAGGGGGCCTTCGAGTGTGTTCCTGGGCCAGAAGTAGGGAGTGGTTGTTATTCCCACTACTTTCTGGTCCCCAAGAAGACATGGGGGGCTTGCGCCCCATCTTGGACCTCAGGGACGTCAATCGCTTCCTCCGGAAGGAGAAGTTAAAGATGTTGACTCTGGTTCAGGTCTTGGCTGCCCTCGACCCTGGAGACTGGATGGTAGCGTTGGACTTGCAGGACGCCTATTTTCACATCCCCGTCCTGCCGGCCCACCGGCGTTACCTGCGGTTCACGGTAGGCCAGGAGCATTTTCAGTTTGCCGTGCTCCCCTTCGGCCTTACAAGCGCCCCTCGGGTGTTCACGAAGGTGATGACGGTGGTCGCAGCTCATCTGCGCAGGTCAGGGGTGTCAGTCTTCCCCTACCTCGACGACTGGTTGTTGAAGGCGGGCTCGCCCCAGGCAGTCGTCACCCACCTTCAGACTACAGCCGACCTCCTGCATTTGCTGGGGTTCTCCATCAACGTGCCGAAGTCGCACCTGAGTCCCTCTCAGAAGCTCCCCTTCATCGGAGTGGTTCTGGATTAGACGCTTTTTCGGGTTTATCCTCCCGAGCAGCGAGTCCGGGATATTCAGGCTATGATTCCGATCTTTCAGCCTCTCTCCCGGGTTTCAGTCAGGATGACCCTCCGGCTCCTGGGCCTGATGGCCTCCTGCATCCTGCTGGTGCAACATGCCAGATGGCATATGCGGGCTCTGCAGTGGGACCTGAAGTTCCAGTGGGCACAGCATCAGGGCGACCTGTCCGATCATGTCCAGATCTCGGAGGACACTGCACGGCAATTGCAGTGGTGGCTCACGAATCGCGATTGGGTCAATGGCAGATCCCTCTCCCTTCCCCAACCGGAGCGCACAATGGTGACGGATGCGTCCCTCCTGGGATGGGGTGGCCATTTGGGAGAGGCGGAGATCAGAGGCCTCTGGTCTCCGGCGGAGTCCCGGCTCCATATCAATCTTTTGGAGCTGCGGGCGATCCGACTTGCACTGAAGGCATTCCTTCCCTCTGTCCGGGGCAGTGTAGTGCAGGTGTTCACGGACAACACCACCGCCATGTGGTATTGCAACAAGCAGGGCGGGGTGGGGTCGTGGACCCTATGTCAGGAGGCTCTGCGCCTCTGGACTTGGCTGGAACGTCAAGGCATTACCTTGGTGGTTCAACACCTGGCAGGTTCTCTGAACGCCAGGGCGGACGAACTCAGCCGCCGGTGCTTGATGGATCACGAATGGCGTCTGAACTCTGACGTGGCGCAAGGTCTCTTTCTGCAGTGGGGAGAGCCTTGGTTAGATCTATTCGCCACCGAAGAGAACGCACAATGTCATCAGTTCTGCGCGTTGGAATTTCCAAGGCGGCACTCGCTCGGCGACGCTTTTCGTCGCGATTGGAGTTGCGGTCTGTTGTA
The DNA here is from genome assembly GCA_963921515.1 of Calotriton arnoldi. Taxonomy (NCBI): domain Eukaryota; kingdom Metazoa; phylum Chordata; class Amphibia; order Caudata; family Salamandridae; genus Calotriton; species Calotriton arnoldi. The sequence continues at coordinate 4,810,262 of CAWUFW010000244.1, forward strand.
CGCCTTTCCGCCTATACCGCTTCTGCCCCGAGTGCTGAAGAAGATTCGGCGCGACCGGGCCCAAGTCATTCTTGTGGCTCCGGATTGGGCACGAAGATACTGGTATCCCGAGCTACTCCACATGGCGATCGATCCCCCGATCCGTCTGCCTCTTCGGGAGGATCTTCTGTCACAACAGCAGGGGACGGTCCTCCACCCGAACCTGTCCAGCCTCCACCTCCATGCGTGGAGATTGAGCGGCGACAGTTGACAGCTTTCGATCTTCCTCCCGAAGTCTGTGATGTCATTCTGGCAGCCAGGCGTCCCTCCACTAAATCGGTATACGCCTGCAGGTGGAACAAGTTTGTGGCATGGTGCACAGCTAAGGCTGTGGATCCCCTTTCTGCCCCTCTTTCCGAAGTCCTCCTGTTCCTTCTTTCTTTGGCCCAGCAGGGCTCTGCTCTGGGCACTATCAAAGGTTATCTTTCGGCCATCTCCGCCTTTCTCAGGCTTCCAGATCAGCCTTCCTTGTTTAAATCTCCGGTTGTTAACCGTTTCCTGAAAGGCATTACGCACACGTTTCCTCCTGTGCCGTTCATTATGCCTCAATGGGATTTAAATCTTGTTTTGACATATCTGATGTGCGCTCCCTTCGAGCCCCTTCATACCTGTCCTTTGCATCTTCTCACTCTCAAGACGGCTTTCCTGGTAGCTATCACCTCTGCCAGAAGAGTGAGTGAGCTCCAGGCTTTTTCTTCCAAACCTCCTTTCCTTTCTGTTCATCCGGACAAGGTGGTTTAACGGACCCGTCCTTCTTTCTTGCCAAAGGTTGTCACGCCCTTCCACATCGGGCAGACCATCACTTTGCCCACCTTCTTTCCGCCTCCTTCAAAAGAGGAAGAGAGGCTCCATCGTCTGGACCCAAAACGTGCGCTCTCGTTCTATCTCAAGCGCACACAACAGTTCCGGGTGGATGACCAGCTCTTTGTTGGCTACGTGGGCGCCAAAAAAGGTCGGGCCGTGCACAAACGCACCATCTCTCGGTGGGTTGTTATGTGCATCAAAGCGTGTTATTCCTTGCCTAAGAAGGAGCCTCCTGTGGGGCTGCGTGCCCATTCTACCAGGGCGACAGCAGCCACTACTGCCTTGGGACGCGGCGTCCCCTTGCAGGATATTTGTCAGGCAGCTACGTGGGACTCGCTGCACACGTTTACCAAGCATTACTGCCTTGACAGTCAGGTCCGGAGAGACGGCTTCTTTGGCCGTTCTGTTCTCCGTGACTTTCTGGTGTAATCCATTCGCAGACCCTCCACCGGGGTTGGTATTGCTGGGGTATCTATTCTAAGGTAAGGAATCTATCACTAACGTGTCTCTTTCAGATGCACAAGTTACTACTTGTGTAACAATATATCTGTAAGAGACATTAGTTAGTGATAGATTCCTTACCGCCCCACCCATCCTCCCCGTTCTGCGAACTGATTTCTATGGTTAAGGTCATCCCTTTCAGGGCCCTAGTTTCATGGCACCAATAGTCAGTTTCTTGCATGGCTCTGCGTTCCTGGCGCGGAAAGTCGTGTACAGAACTGATGTCAGCGCGCATGGGTGGCGCCTAAGTAGTCTCCGTGACGTCATCTCGGCGCTTATGACGCCAGCGACGGACGCGGAACCACACGACGCCACCTACCGCGCAGAGGTACTGCTAACGAAAAAACTTTCCGGATCCAGTCTGACGCCTGGGGATATTCTAAGGTAAGGAATCTATCACTAACTAATGTCTCTTACAGATATATCGTTACACAAGTAGTAACTTGTGCTTTAGGCAGAAGAGCGCTTTTCTGTCATTGACGATGTCTCTACACACAAGCTTCGGCCCAGAAGCTTGCTGATATCTCTGCGACCAAGACAGGGACTTTCACTCTTTCCTTTCAGGTAACGGGGGTTGGATCCTCCTGTATGGGATTTCTTGACAGAACACACACACACACACACACCCTAGACACTTAGGTTAGGGACTGAATAATAGGAGTACCCCAGATTTCTATATTGTGTTATATGCCTGCATATATACATTGCTTTAGCATGATGGTGGAACTTCTTATTCTGTGTCCTTCCCTGGTACTTCTAATAACTTTTATCTGCTTCTGTCTATTGATCATTGCACCACATATATTTTGTACAAGAATCATGATGGTTCAATAAATATTGAAAACGTCCCACTGTGTATTCCTTATATATTTCTCTGAGATAAGATAGCACAAGTGGCTGAGCAAAAGGGTTCTGGATCTGTTTTCACGGTCCCTGGGGGATCAGGGTTGTCATGTTAAGTGGTTGCTATAACCATTTGCTACCCGACTAGGTCTAAGGGGGTGTATGGTGGCACTATGAGCTAGCTGGCCTATAGAAAAACATACCCTGAGGGGGTGTGTGGAATCAGTCTAGCACCATTCCCAACAGTTATGCTGTTCACAAACGCACAGTTCCTACTGTAAGGTGGAAACTACACGGCAAGAGGCCATAAAAATTGCACAATTGTATGTATGTAGAGTGCAATGAACTCCAACAATACGTATTCATTTTTTAGTTCTACAGAAACTGATCAACCAGCAGTAGTCATTCCGTAAAGCTAGACGGGCAATACGTTTTACAGGTATGGTGCTTTTACGACGCCTATGAATGTAGAACAAGCTTCGCATTACAATTCTCAGAAGACATTTTCATTTCCAAGTAGGACACAAATCTGATACAGAAATCATCTATAATACATCTTCAGCAACAATGTCTGCAATGTAAACAGCACCTTCACCTTAATTTTCTTTTTTTACGCTGGACCTGGTTTTGACAACCAACCATTTTTGCTCTTGTGTGTGTGTATATGTGTATATATATGTGTATATATATATATATATATATATATATATATATATATATATATATTTATTGATGGTCATGAGCTCCAATTTAATGAGGCCTGTTACCCACTCCTTTATTGCTTAACATTTGGATTTTTTTCTTCAGCAGCACCTATACCATCATACAACTAAGTTAACGGAAATATACCGTAACATATATATATATATAGTTGCCCCTAGGTGAGCCGCACTCAGGAAGGTAAGTGACGATCAGAGGCAGTAGGAATGTGCCCATGCGTCTCCCGACGCGTTTCGAGCAGGCGCTCTTCTTCCAGGGGATTCCGCAAATAACCACCAGCATTCAAGGATTCCAGGATTCCAGTGTCATCTCTGCAAGCTGCCGGCAGCCCACTGGGGTAGACTTTTAAATGAACAGGACTTCCAGTCCCAGAATGCTTTTACTGTGCTCACCTGAGCGTGTTTGAAAATTTCAATAAATAAGGGGAGGTACTGGAATCCTTGAATGCTAGTGGTTATTTGCGGAATCCCCTGCAAGAAGAGCGCCTGCTCGAAATGCGTCGGGAGACGCATGGGCACATTCCTACTGCCTCTGATCGTCACTTACCTTCCTGAGTGCGGCTCACCTAGGGGCAACCTTATTTATTTATATATATATATATATGTGTGTGTTACGGTATATTTCCGTTAACTTAGTTGTATGATGGTATAGGTGCTGCTGAAGAAAAAAAATCCAAATGTTAAGCAATAAAGGAGTGGGTAACGGGCCTCATTAAATTGGAGCTCATGACCATCAATCGTCCCGCAATTTAATTGAGTCATAATAACAAGTTTTATTTAAAAGGAATATTTCTCTACCTTCTTACATAAATTCAGCACCAGGTTTCTTTTGTTTTGGGTCTTCCCTTTACTTTTGGCTGTGTTTTCACTTTTAATATAAAGTCTGTTCAGATTTCACGTCTTCTAATAATTTTCTTTCAAATATGTGAGCAGATGAAGAGAGATGAAATGCCTCGAAGTGAGGGACAAGTATGCCAGTTTGGTTCATCCACTAACCATGTGTGCTCTCATTTCTGCTATAACATTTGGTCTCAGTCTTTCATAAATGTAGCTTCCAACTATATATAATAAATGATTACCCCTTCATTGAGTTGCTGTTCATGATTTCACTTGGTGTGTACAATTTTGTTATGCCTTTTTATAGCACCGCCACAAGACTAAGTGGATTGAGTTAAAGCCATTTCTAGAGGGTTTTAAATATGTCATCTATCTTACTGCTTTGCTATCTGAAACATACTGGAGACTTAGATTATGAATACATATGTAAGTAGTTTATCCCACAGATTTTGGCATGTACTTGAATGTTCACCTTTTTGGAAACATTAAGCATGCCAATCTCTCTGTGGATTAAGCAAATAGGGAAACTCCTTTTGTACTATATGATATAAAGAGAAGGTTTTGTAGATGATCATTCACTTACCTTGGACCCCAGTAGTTTGAATAATTTCACCCCAGAATAAAGTTGCAATCGAAGGCTGCAGAAATGCAGATCTCACTAAGGAAATTCCAACCATTCAACTATTTAGCACTTCTGCTTTCAATCGCAACCTTACTTTTACTAATTTAGGGGTCATATACCAGTGACTTTGTTAGACAGACTGGCAGCAGCTCCGATATGTTAAAAATGAGATGTTGCACATTTTATGTACTTAGTGCCCTGTCATTGATGTGTACTGAGGGTAGTGATGCACACGAGGTGGTAAATACCACACATTCAGTTTTCTGGTGAGCCCTGATAGATTCTGGGGACAGAGGGACAACAGGAAATCTGCTGTTTACTCTTGATTTAGAGGGGGTTACTCTAGATTAGAGGCCAGTTTTTCTTGGAAATCTGTGATTTTGTCATACCCTGATGTATGTACAATGTGACTAACATAACAGTGAGATTAAATATTTTCATTTATAGCACAAAAAATGTGAACAAGACATTAATATGATCATTTGTGTGAAGGGTTCTTGTGCTGCGCTTGTTTCTCCTGCTGCTTCAGAGTGCCTTGGTTTCTTTTCTTATGTGTAGTTGTGCTCTTCATAACCACTGCTTTGCGTTGCCCAAGCACATATCCGCCTTATTTCATGTTTTGTTGGGTCCTTCAGAACCTAGAGTCCTTACATTTGCACCAGTGCATTGCCATTTTCCAGCAACACTTCCATGAGCAGTACTGAAATACTTCTAGACCGACCAGCCAGCACAAATATGCTGTTATCGCACAGACTGGTATAAATGTTTTTTGCTTTCATGCATCTGGTAGTTGGTGCAAATGTTGCCCTGTATGACTGCATATGTCTGCAATGGGGCTCCAGAAGAACATGATTGAATGGCATTATTTCCATTACCTGTCGTCTATGTTCTCAAACTGTTAACATTTGTTTTCTTTCTCTCTGCTAGGCTGTGCCAGAGGAGCGGGTGTATGCCCTGCGGGACAAGCAACGAGCACCAGATCGCAGCATTATAGTGCAGGTAAGGTGAGGACCCATGCCCTGAGATCCTTCTGGCACACATCCCTCCCTCAGTCATATCAGGTGGAGTTTACTTGTTAAATATGTGTATCACCCCCCCCCCCCCCACCCCACATTGGATAGGCCTGAACCTGTGAGATCTGTGTGAACTAAAGTATGATGTTGCTGTAAGTGTCCAAGGTGGGAACACTTGTTTACCCTGAGGTATAAATCTTCGAAGGTACAATCTTGTAAGATATGTGTACATTGATAGATAGCTCTATTTTATTAGGCGTGGGCTATCTAATCTGAGCCAGTTAGAACTATGTAACTTTGGTGTAATACAAATGTTTAATACTTGAGCTGAGTAATCCAAAGGCTAGCTGTGATGTTTGATTAACCTTTGTGATGCGTTCGGTGTCATCCATGACTTGCTAAGTGAAACAATAGACTTGCTTTTTAAATGCATGTTCTGTATTCTTCCGTCTTTTCCTCTCTTAGAAAATGGGCTAGTGGATGACATCCATGCTATATGGAGCATTCTATGAGGTGGAGCCATTTTGCCACTGCCAGTTTATCCACAAAGTGTCCTAGTGCATCCTTCATTTGTTGGATTGTATCTTTGCACACAGGTGCTTCTGCTGCATACAATTCTTAGTGTGAGACAACATGATTTCTTACAGTGAGAAGCTGTTTCCTGTGTCTTTATCACAGTGCTTTGGTAACTTTCTACATTTGTAATTCAAGGAAACTCTGGATCCATGGCACAGTCTGGACCCTTTCAGCACCACTGAAGATAAACCCTTCAAGAAAGGTAACAAGATGAGGATGAGCTGACCACTATGGTCTTAAAGTCTAGTCTTTCCTTACACTCCTCGTGATCCATCAATGTTATTAATCTCCCAGCAGTGGACTGTCTGGTTTCTATGTTTGTCAAAACAAAATCCCAACAGTTTTTCACCCTCTTATCAAGCAGGGCTGGTGGAAGCAGGCCTTCTTTAGCCATGGACTTTCTGTAATGGTTAACTGCTTCCACCTTGTTGCAAAGCAGTTACCTTTTCCACTCCAGTATTCCCAAAAGGGGCATAACCATGCCATCAACGTAGTGAAGTATCCCAATCTCGGGTTCCTACTGGTGCTATGGGCACGATATCCTTGTCTGACTCTGGCTTGTCCTCCACCTTCTTGACAAATACTTTCTATTCCAAGCCAGGTGTTTGAGATCATACAGTAGTGGACCTTTTGATTCCATAAAATTCAAACAAAGTGACAGTTTCTAAATATCATTATCCAGTTTCTTACTCATTTTCTGGCTGCGCACTCATTCCCAGGCAAGACTGGTGTTTCTCGTCGCAAGTCGAGGCTTGAAGATCCATTTTATTAGCAACGGTCATAAAAAGTCCTTCTCTTGCTCTGGCCACACGCGATTCCTCCATGTAAGTTTGATAACCAGGTCATTTATTGTGTCTCAGCGGCTACTTAACAGTACGGTCTCTGGTTCCCTAAAATGAGGGTGTCATCTCTAGGAGCATATTTACCGTCCCAGATGTCTGGTATGTATGGACACCACTTGAGATGCAGTATATAGCATGGCTAATATTTTTTTCTCCTTCATTGCCCTTTGCTTTTCTTTCTCAGTGATCTTCCATTGCATATAAACAATCTTTTTTGCTTCATTTCTTTTATGGTTTCAGGCAAGCACATTGTGTTGCCACGGACTGTGCAAGACACTCCAGGAAATAAGAGAAAGAGGAAGGAGCCCAACAAAATTCAGGATTTCATGGCCTGGTTCAGTGCCACCGGTGAGTAACATGTCACACCTCTCCTGCACTGTGACTTAAACTACTGTGTATTGATCTGCTCTTAAAACATAACCCATACACAAAGTCAGAGTAATCTCAAAACCCAGATTGAGACACAATGTCATGGTCTTACTCATACCAAGAGCTAAGTGATCTCCAATCCCAAACTGAGAGTCAAAAAGTATCTTGAATCACCTGTTGAGACAAGGCAATCTAAGAGGCCAAGCGCTGTCTCCTATACGCGACTTGTGCACAAACACACTTAAATATCCTTGTCTAGGTTGAGAGGTCTAAAGGCACTCCTGATCCCAACTAAAAACAAATCCATAAAAATGCTTTATACTGAGGTAAACACTCAAAGCACCCTGATTTCTGGGCAGAGCTTGTAGGACTAAAACGAGACCTAAAACGGAGACATACAAAAAAAATCTTACTTATGAGAGACAGCTAGTCCCAAAAATCTGCTAAATCTACAGAAATCAGGTGATTTGTTTATTCTTACTCCAGCTGGTATCCCAAATCTGTCTTCTAGTACAGAGTGAAAGACAAAGGCATTCTGCGAGTTAGAGTTTCACTCTGTAGCACTAGTTTTGTCCAAAATTATTTAAAGCAATCTCTGAATCCAGACTGTGGAGACACCTCATCTATTGTTCCTTTCACAGTCCTTCTCAAACCTTCTGTAATATTTTTTGATGCACTGCTAATTTAAGTTGGGAACAGATGTTGGCCCGCCACATAAACTCATTAATTGCTGATTGGTCTTGAAAAGGAAATGCTCTGCCATCTCCATTTCTCCTCTACTTGGCCATTATTGCAAAAAAATAGTAACCATTTCATATTCTACCCAAGTGAACCTTACACATCTACTTTACATCTCCTTCATCGACTACTGGAATTAAACCTGAGGGAGTGTCCTTGGTGTAATGTGTTGTTGTCAGGGCCACTAGAATTATGCAATTAGGCGGCCGTGGCGTTTGTTTTTTTTATAATTATAGATTTGCCACATAATCCATCATTTGCTGCATAATCTGCATACATTAACACAAATAATTAGTTTCTAGCACAAACTGGTAAAAAAGTTACTAAAAACAAAGTGACACGTGTTGTTGCTCTGTGGACAGCCTATTGCAAAGGTTAACTAGTCACCTTTCAGTTGGCTATTGCTAGACTTGATTGTTAAACTGGCACAAATGAAGTGCCACCCATGCCCACACAGTGTTAAGTTTAAAAGTGACAAAATAATGAAGTACTACCATCACAAAATGTGCCACATAACACCGCATTATTTGCTTTTTCTTGCTGCATAATTTAGTCAACCCTTCTGCATAATTTGTCCCTCCACTGCAGCATAATTCCAGTGGCCATGGTTTTTAATAGCATGTGTTTTGTAGCTCCTAAAGCTGCAGTCTTGTCACTTTGACTCTATTATCCAGTTTAATGGTCTACAGTCTGTCTACCTCTGAAGTATAAAAGCATGAGTTGTCCATGCCAGGAATCAAATTCGTGAACTGCAGTTGGTTACTTCACTGACGCATCTGAATTTTGTTCCCAGTGGAGAGCCCAATTTATTTGTTAAAGTAAGGATAGCCCAGGTATTTCACCCATTTGCTTGACTGCAGCACAGACATAGACTACAGGAATGCAGAAATGGTGTAATTTAGAGATGCATTGTTTGGTGTCAGTAGGTGGTTTGCTATTTTTAAGTTGGGTTAGGGATCATTTCAGTAAAATAATTTCCACATTTGTGATTCCTCTACTAACTCCTATTGGCAACGTAGCTTTTCTGATTGGACATTGTACGGTATTTTTTCAGATCAATATGGATCCGAAATGCTAAAATCCAAGCGGAAAGGGCCCAGTTTTGCCGGTAAGAAAATAAAAGCTAGGGTTCTACTTTTTTGCATGGCCATGGATGGTTCTAATATACATCTAACTTTGTCTTCCAGCATCTTGGCTAGACAAAACACATTTTACATTCATATTGCTTTATATGTGCTGATTTTCCTCTGTGAATACTGCTAACATGTATGGTTTGTGGGCATTCTTGGCTTGGAGAAAGCAAGGTCATGCTTTCTTTACTGTCTTCACACAGCAGAGATATTTGTTGTTGATAGGTGGAACAGAATGCTCAACAAATAAAAGCTGCTGTACTTTTTTGGGTATGGCTAGTTGTGCTTTGATAGTTAATTTGAGCATCATGAGTGACCTCTGTCATCTAGACCTTACCTACTAGGATCGCCATCATATAAAAGATTTCTCAGCTGCCTTAAACTTGCACCTGGAAAATTCCATGCTTAGGGAACACTCTGCTGTGGGATATTTCATTTAACTAAGTTTGTTACCTCCGTGTCCTGTTTTGCTCTTCTTGCATGCCTTAGCTAGGGTGAAAGAATGCTTAAGCACCTTCACATACCAGTTATGCAAACCTGTGCCTACACTTCTTTGTGATTAGTATTCATAATATCCCCATTGTTGATGCTGGGAGCAGCATTAGCATTGGGAAATAGTCCCTCGGTGCGGGTGCTAGTTCATTACATGGCCTATACTTAGTGTTGATGAGTTTTATGGTACACAACCCTTTGAACTTGGGTCCTGCTTTGTCTCGGCTAGATATGGAAGTCCTTTATTGGAAGCACTTAAAAGAACGGATGGCAGCACAGAAGCAGTTGCTACGGAGGATGGTAAGCACACCGCTTTATACTAGGGAGATTCGTTGATGCCTTTCCTGGAGCGCTTGTGTCTTGATGTGGGTTCACAAAATGGTGTGAAGGGTTGAGGTGGATATATGTGGGGTTATGCGTGTTCTTCCTTGATCGATAGAAAATAAACAGTGGTTGATGTGCAGGAAATGTCTTTAACTTGCTGTAGCCTTGTTCTGTAGGGTTCCCGCTTTGCAAAGGAGGCAGAGGACTTTCAGAGACAGCAAGAGGAGAATGCAGATGAGCTTCACCTGAATCATATCGAGCATGACCGTACAGGGGATTACTTGGATCATGATGGCTTGGCAGGTATACTAAGGCCTTTTTATTTGTCTGCAAGTTACAGGTAGTGGGAGCACAGAACACTCAGTCAATGGAATACAGTATTCGGATCGAAAGAAATACCAGTAAAACGTCACAGGACTCTTACCACATCCATAACCTTCTAATATTTCTAGGTCATGAAAACTGGCCTCTGGTACTTTTTGTTTTGTCCTAAGCAGAAGAAATTTTTTAAAATGTTATTCTGAACCCTAGCTTATACCAGGCTACTCAGCCCCAATAAAACTGTCTGAGCTGGACCGTGGCGAAGTAATTTTTGTTTCATTGCACTGTTTTTCTGTCCTTCTTTCTTTGAGAAGTATGATTTTGTGATTTGAAAATAAAATCTTTCAGCGGAAAAGGCTTGTTTCAAGGCAATGAGCTCTACCGGGTATTGTGCCCAGTTTAATGACAGAGTTTCCTGTGTGCTGGTAGTGGCAGATGAGTTTAAGGCATTAGCACTGTTTACTTATTTTTTGCCATTGAGTGTCTTTCTTGATCATGAAGAATTAGATAGAGCATCTACATCTAAAAAGATTAAGCCAGCCACAGTGAATGTATCTAATATGTATAAACGGAGGGAGGCTGCTGATTGTACTGTTTCCTTTCATCATGATGTGGGAAAGATTATGTACATAACTTGCAGTTAATGTGATAACCATCTTTAGCTGAATATATAAAGAGCATTGGGAGAGAATCTAGAAAATCTTATAATTCTTTCCAGTGGACATACAAAGTTGAAGTACATTATACAGTTTCTTTCCAGAGCCAGTGTCTTTTATCAGCTTCTCTGAGCTTCTGCAGTTATGGTGGACATGGCAGCCTGGCAGACTCTACATAGAGTGGTCAGCAATGACTTCCTTCAGTGCCTGTTCCCCCGAGGCACTCTGTTGAGATGCAGTGTGCAACACCAGGCACCTGGATTGGAGCTAATGCACTCTTAGCAATGACTTTCAGTCAGTCTTTAATTCAATATGGACATTTCCTCCGATAAAAGGCAACCTCCAGAAAATTAGCTGACTAAGCATGAAGTGCAGAGTTAGGTATTAAGAGATATCATTAAAAAATATTCTAAGTAGCTGCTTGTTATGCATAGGAAAGTGCTATCTTTGGGACATGCACCCACTGTCATAGAATTAATTTTGTGTTGTCCACTCACTACTTCCAATTCAACATACTTCCCTTCTGATTAAGATCAATACCCAGTAGGTTCAAAAGCTTTCATGGCAGCTACCTGTGTGGTCTGGGACTCCACAATAATCCTCGCATAGACGATATGCTTGCCCAAAACATCATTTGCAGCAGATACAATTGCAGTCCCCTGTGAATCTGGTGTCTCTCAGAAATGCAGACAATTTTCTGTAGCTGCTCATAGGCAAGTTCTGTTTGTAGGGGAATCATAGCTATGATAAAAGTGAAGTTCTTTGCGTACTAGAAACAGTCTTTCGAAAGATTATGCAGTGCCTTATATTCGAGAACTTTAAATCAATTGAACAAGTTGCCCTGCTCTGCAGTTTCGTCTTTTCAGTTTATCTCATTAACACGTTTTGACTTTATGAGAACCCTTAAAAATGTGTGCATGTCTACTGAAAACTGATCTATGCCAACTAGGAGGACACCTTCATGCCATACTGTGCTGAGCAGTCCCTGACATGACAGACAAATACTCAAAAACTGATATCATGCTCCTTCTGTAGTCTAATCTAGAGCAGGAGCCGATGGCAGCATACTCTTCCCTGGACGTTTATGGGATGCATATAAATTATGCAATGGTTCTAACCACCAAAGGACAACCCGTTTCCTTTTTTCTGTGTTTGAGTCAGGGGTGCTCAGTCTAGCTCGCAGTACCTTCTTTCCAATTAATTAAGTGATATTAGTGTTACTGCAGCTGGGCAATATCCCCTACAAATGCTCAATATACATGCATTGGCGATGCAGTGTTACCATTGGGGAAGAAAGCTCAATGTCGGTCCTTAGTTCCAAATCACATCACTCTGCCGATTCAACACCAAGTAGAAAAATAGAGAAAACAGGCACTCTTTCTAAGCAGGCAGCTGTTAGTAGAGCATACATGTCCATTAAGACAAGCTTCAAGATCCTTTGTCATTCCTAGAAGGTAGTAATTGCTCCTTATCTCTATTTGGCAAAAGCAAAACTTCAGTACTACTCTTCTATCGGAGTAAGTCTGTGTGCAATCATTGTGTGCATTAAGTTGTCATTAAAGATATATTTTTCAAAATCCCTCCAATTCTTAATTTCTTGAATGGGTTGAAAGGAATGATTTTTTCCAGGTGGGGCTCCAGTGCCATCTTGGTACTCAGTTTAAATATCAATGCGACCTGTGTTTTTGTAATGGAAAGTGGCTTTCTTCATTGAACTTCTTTTGAATAGGAGAGTGAGTGATATTGAGGTACACTATACAGATAAATCATTTTTTGATAGATACTTCTAACTGCAGAAAAGGTGTGGTGTGTGGCTTCGTCTCGATCTTGCTCTGCCCCAGAAGTGAGGACTGGATCCCAATATAAGCGCCACCCAAGTTTTACTGGCATCATTTGCTTTCTTTCTGCACCTTCATACACTAGCTGCTAATTTTTTCTTACCAGTTGGAGTTTTTTTTCCCCAAGAATTATTTTCCATTGTGCTAGGGAGCATGTCCCCTCCTAAAACTACAGGATTTAAGCAAGCAGATCTCTGTGACCGATCCCCTAAAGGTATGTCTCTGCCTGGGTTAAGGCCATGATTTTGTCATGCGAGGAGTGTTACCTTGCACACCCGAAGGCAATTCGGGATCTCAAAGCCCCATTCCTGCTTGAAGTAGAGAGCGTGGATCTGTTTTCAGGGCTGCTCCCGTGACAATCTTTGTCACGGTCCAAATCTTCAGGTAGTCGAAGTCTAAAAACAAACCTAAGAAGACCAAGCAAGGCGTGTTGATGTCTCGCCACTCTCCCTCTGAGAAGTGGTGAGGACATCAAAGTTCTCTCAATGACGTACCAGGTCCCCCTCAAAGGAGCTGATGCCACAGCTATATGTGTGGCTGTCGGAATCGTTGCAAATTGAGACTTTGAAGAAAGCCATGTCGTGCATCTTTGGCGCTCTACCCGCTGCCTCTGGCACACCTTCGAGCCCCACAAATCCGCGAAAGCCTCCAGTCGGGTTATTGCTGGCAGATCTGCCCTTGCTGATATTTGTGCCTCCTGAACAGATTTTGTGTTCAGCTCGAATTCAACCCCACATTCAACACCACTGCTGTGTCGATGCTGGCCCAGACACCTGGAGGAGGACCTGGATCCTATTGTCCTGTCCGACCTTGAAACAAATCCGGTTTGAACAAGGTCGCTTCCTGGAACAGTCCAGAACTGACAAGTTCTCTTTCACTCTAACGCCGAAAAAACGGCACCTTTGCTTACAGCGCTCCAAGAACTGCCATTCCTTTCTGATGCACTGCCTCTTCCACCTACCTCAGAGTGACTTTTCGAAGAGCTCTTGTTCTTTTTGCAGCAGGAACTTCATGCTCTTTTGTTGATGGGAGCCATTGCCATAGCAAGAGTTGCAGCCTCAGAAATTGGAATTAGATGTTACTCTTGTTATTTCCTAGTACCGAAAAAAAAGCAGACGCATTTGTTTGATTTTAGAATCAATCATTTTTATTAGGTGGAAGTCATGATATATGAACACAGCTTCCTGCCTACATCCCAAGGCCGGCAGAGCGAGATACTAGCATTATTACTCAGCGTTTAGGCACACAACCCGGAGGCCTGCCGCGTATCAAGCAGAAGTGTAGGCCAATCCATGGTATCTTCCAATTTAGATAAATGCAGGAAAGAACAATGATAAAAGACAAAAGAGAGAACAATCTAAACAAAAACCCCACCCCTACCCCTTACCCCTCCCCCACCCACCTCCGCACCAGCACTGCCTTTCTAAGCGCGCCTATGTCGCTGAACATCAGTCAGTAAAGGGTCCTTGCTCACCCTGTCTACTTTTGAGTGTGATCTAGGGGTTCTAGTGGTAGCAACTTAAGGATCTGTAGATATTTAGGACAGGTCACCTCTCTCAAATCCTTTGTAAGCAGTTGCGAAAAGGAAGCCCATAGTTTCGCATATTCTTTCCCCTTTCCTTCCACACTGAGAGACATGCGCTCCATAGCTAAAAGATGCCACAAGCGATGAACCCAAGCCAGTACATCATGCGTCGAAGTCGTCCCCCAGTGGGCTAAGATAACCTGTCTAGCCGCCAGCAGCGCTAGTGCTATGTGCCTACCGCGGAGTGACCTTAACGGGAAGACCTTCGGGTGGGAGAGGCCTAAGAGCGTGTATTCTGGGGAGTGGGGCAGTGCAATCTGAAACGCGGCATCAATGTCATCAAGGACCGCTGTCCAATAGCGGTTCAGTTTTGGACAATGCCATAGCAGGTGAGCCACGGTCCCGGACATCCCACAGCCCCTCCAGCAGAGGTCAGTTTTACTCTTGTCCCAACTGTGGACGCGGGTAGGGGTATAATACCAGTATGTGACTACTTTAAAAGCGGACTCCGCCCCAGCTGTATTATACGCAGTATGGTGAGTTCTGTAGAGGATATGCTCCCATTCCTTAGGAGTTAAAGGCCTACCCAATTCTGTTTCTCAGCGCACCTGAGCTCGCGTACGCTGCCCAGTGGGGCTTGCAGTAAGCATGGTATATAATTCGGAAATAAGTAGGCGATCATCTTTCTTGCGCACCAGCCACCTCTCGAATGCAGTGAGGGGTCTAGACATGCGGGCGTAATTGGAGGGCCTGGTAATCCAGTGACATACCTGACTATAGGGATAGGCATCCGTGGCTAGGAGGCCATAATCCTTCCGAAGTTGCGTAAAGGGATCAACCCTTCCGTGTCAAAAAGGGACCCGACCCTTTTACAGCCCTCCTCCCTCCACCGCTGAAACACTGCAGATGCCTGCCCCGGTGGGAAGTCAGGGTTGTCCACAATGGGGGTCATAGGCGATGGAAAGGAAGTCCAACCCTTCGAAGAGGCCACTCTGTCCCACACCTTAAGCGTCGGAGAGGTAACAGGGGAGGAGTACAGACCTCAGGCCCTATGTCTGCGGGGTAGCCACAGTTCCCTCCAAATGTTAACACCCGCGACTGACTGGTCCATAAAATTCCAGTGTTTACTGGACATAGGCCTGTTCCATTCCACCAGGTATCTAAGGCACGATGCTTGATAGTAACCGCCTATTAAGGGGAGACCCAATCCACCCTGAGCTTTCAGACATGCCATCTGAGCAAGGGAAAGACGTGACTTCTTCCCCTCCCAAACAAACCTGTTAATAAGAGACTGCAGTTGCTTTAGTGCTCTAGGCGGGGGAGTCATCGGGAGCATCTGAAATAAATACAGGATGCGCGGGAGAATAGTCATTTTCACCGCCGCAATCCTCCCGAACCATGTCAACCGCAGGCGCGACCAGGCGTCCAGCGCCTTGGTCGTTTGCTCAAGTAACAAGGCGTAGTTCAGCGAGACCGTCCCAGCAATGGTCAGTGTCAACCTGATTCCCAAATATGTTATGTCGGTCTGCGTCCAATGGAAGGTGAAACGCTTTTAAAGGTTCTCTACTTCTGCAGGAGTTATGGTTAGATTCAATATAAGAGATTTACCTACATTCACTTTAAATCCTGAGACGTCCCCAAATGCAGAGTGTTCAGCAAGCAAAGCGGGCAGGGTTGTCAGGGGCTGCGTGAGAGAGGATCACATCGTCTGCATACAGACAAATTTTATGTACGTCTGCCCCAAACTTAAGACCTATTACGCGTTGGTTAGCCCTTATCCACTGAGCGAAAGGCTCCAAATAGAGCGCAAATAAGAGCGGGGACAGGGGGCACCCGTGACGCGTCCCCCGGGCAATGGGGAAGAATGCCGATCGACTTCCGTTGACCCTCACGAATGCTTTAGACGCACTATAGATGCATCTAATCCAATTAACGAAATTCTCACCGAACCCGTAGCAGTGCAACACTTCAAATAAATGGCCCCATCCCACGCGATCGAAGGCCTTTTCGGCGTCTATCGATAGCAAAAATGCCTGCCTTCGGGACCGTTGTATGCTATCAATGAGATGTAAAAGCCGTTAGGCGTTGTCTCCCCCTTGCCGTGTTGGAATAAAACCCGATTGGTCTGGGTCTATAATGTCCGCCATAAGGGGATTGAGTCGTGCTGCCAAAATTCCCGTGAAGAGCTTCGCGTCGATATTAAGGAGAGAAATAGGTCTGTAAGACCCACATTCCCAAGGGTCTTTTCCAGGTTTCAAAATGACGGAGATCGCTGCCTCGGACATAGATGGCGTCACCTCCCCCGTCTTTAGAAAGGAATTAAACAATTTGGTTAAAAAGGGAGCCAGCTCCGTACAGAACGTTTTGTAAAAGGAGGGCGGGAATCCGTCCGGACCCGGTGATTTGGCCAGTTTCAGTCTGGAGATGGCCGAAATTACTTCCTCTATGCGAATCTCAGACTCGAGCTCCTCTGCCGAGGCTCTGGCGAGGGGCGTGATCCCACACGTGCCCAGGTATGCACTCTGGTCGTGCGTCGGCGGGTCCCGCTCTGCATATAGAAGGCTATAAAAGCTACGAAAGGTTTCCACAATTTGCTCATCGGCACTCCGTTCTTCCCCTGTGTGATCCCGCACTGACTGTATCAGGGACGTCTGTGTTCTAGCTCGCAATCTATGGGCCAGCATTTTCCCGCACTCATCACTGCTAAGGAAAAATTTGTGACGCAGAAGGGCATGGTCCCCTCTGTCCAGATCTAAGTGCCGCAACATACTCCTGCGACTCTCTAATTCCCTCCACACCCTCGGGCCCCATTGCGCTTATGGATCGCTTCGAGCTCCCCCACCGCCCTCTCTAGCTCTGCGCGCTTTTCCCTACGAAGCGTATTATAGGTTGCCGAAATTGCGATGAATTCCCCCCGAGCGACGAGCTTCAACACCTCCCATACCGCTGCCAGTGAGGTGGAACCTACATCATTAACCCTAAAGTAGTGTACTATGGTGTCCCTTATGCGCTTCACCGTGTCTTCTGAGTGTAATAGATTCTCCCTTAGGCGCCACCCAGGGGGAAACGCCCGTGAATGCTGCGCAGGTAGGAGAACAGAAATCGGGGCGTGGTCAGAAAGAGAGCAGGGCTCTATCGTAGCTGAATGGAGGCAAGTCAGGAGAGAGGTAGAGGCCAAAATGTGATCAAGTCGGGCATACGTTTTATGTGATGCAGAGTAGTATGTGTAATCTCGCTCTTTGGGGTGTTGAATACGCCAAACATCATGTAATCCGCTATCCTCCAGCCACCCCTTCCCCACTGTGGAGAGTGTTCCAGACTGGTGTGTCCGCTGCCCAGACCTATCTAGCTCAGCGTCCATCACAAGATTCAGATCTCCCCCAACCAGAATCGCTGCATCTGGGGAAGAAAGAACCTCTGCTAAAGCTGAGAGAAGGAAGGTTTCTTGCTTCTCGTTGGGGGCATAAAGCGATCCTATAGTGAGGTGCGTTCCCCCCCATTGCGCCCTAAGGACCAATAGTCGCCCCTTTATTTCTGCCACAGTCGATATTATCTTGCACAGGCAACGGGCCCCCAACAGAATAGCTACTCCATTCTTCTTAGATGGTCCAGTGGACCAGAACTGCTGCGGGAATCGCCTGTCACGCATGCGCATAGTGTCTTTTGAGAGCAGATGCGTCTCTTGGAGGAGACAAATGTCACTCTCTGCATTTTCAAGGAGGGTAAGCACTGCAGCCCTTTTCACCGGGTTGTTTAGCCCTCTAACATTAAGGCTCACTACTTTAAGATCTCTCCCCATGTACTATGTGTGGAGTAGTGCGGCCTAAAGCGTCTGTCCCTCGTCTAACAAACCATGAGTGATCCAGGTGTTCCCTGACTCTCCTGCAAAGGCGATTCTGATGTGCGGTCTGGTGCGGAGATCCCCAACTGTAACCTCAAACCCATCCCCAAAGAAAAAGCAAACAACACCTGTAGGAGAAAAGTACAAAAAGAGGAACATGACTAGAGTCTGTCATAAAAGGTAAGGTCCAGGGGGTCGTGGCTGATACAACTGCCCAGGCCGTGGCGGGTCTGATACGTATCCACCTTCTCGCAGAAGAACTGCCAGGAGTTTCAACAGGACAATCCCTCCCGTCCCCCTGGCACCCCTCTTTGCACCCACTCCAGGGCCATCCGGTGTACACCTCACGGGGTGGCCGGACGGTCTGATGCTTGCGATAGATTGGAAATCACCGCCTCTCGCTCTCTGTCCCTCGTGGCCTGATCAGGTTTCTTGACGGGCGTTGTCTTCCCCACTCGCTGCCGTCCCGAGGATCGACGGGCACGTAGTGGTTTGGATCGCTCACCCTCCTCCGTCGGGTTTGTACTTTTAAGACCAAGGATCTCCATTGCTTCATCAAGAGAGCGAATCTGCAGCAGCTTGCCACGGTGCTTAAAGATAAGGCGAAAAGGGTGGCCCCACGAATAAGGGACCTTGTTCTCACGCAGATGAGTGGTTGTAAGAAACTGGCTCTATATATACTGCACCAAAGTGAGGTACAGTGTGTATAGAGTCCAAGAGTCCCCAAAGGTAGGCAGAGGTTAAAGTTAGATAGAACCTTACTCTCTAATAGTGGTAGCTTGGTCGAGCAGTAAGGCAGTATCAGAGGACAGTGTTAAGCATTTGATGTACACACTCAGTCAGCAAATGAATTCACACACTCGAGAACTGAACTCTAGGCCAATTGTTTTTGTATAAAAAATATACTGTTATTTTATTTTGGAACCAAGCACGCCTGATACAGGTATGCATTCAATTCTTTTCAGTAATAAGTTACTTGTTGTACACAGTTTTAAAAAGCAATGAAGATTGTACTTGATTTGATTTACATGGGATGCAGTAGATTGCAATACTTAGTAAATGCAGTACATTGAAATGAATGGCTTTTTAAGGTAAATGCAGGTAAAATTACTTTTGCGTTACTTTTGTAATCCAGTGTGTACACCTCCGCCCAGGAAAGGCTTTGTTTCTGGGCTCAGGGAGCGTAGGCTCCCACCCTAGGGGTCCAGAAACATGTCTCGTGGTGTCAGGCTGGTGTGTACCAGTCAGGGAACCCACCAGAGGCTGGTCGTTTTTTAGGGGGCATCTCAAGGATGCCCTCGGTGTGCATTTTTCATTAAATCCCACACTGGCATCAGTGTGGGTTTAATGTGCTGAGAAGTTTGATACCAAACTTCTCAGTTTTCAGTGCAGCCATTATGGTGCTGTGGAGTTCGTAATGACAAACTCCCAGCACCATATACTCTTAATGGCATCACTGCACTTACAATGTCTAGGAATGGACTTGGACACTGTAGGTGTACAGGGCTCATGCACCTGTACCCTCACCACTGGTATAGTGCACCCAGCTAGAGGGGTGACTGACCTATGCCAGGGCAGTGGGTTGTAGGCATGGCCCACAGAGGTGTGTGCCATGTCGACTCTTCACTTAGTTCTGGACCAAAACACGCAGCCTGCAAAGGCAGTGTGTGTGTATAAAGGTACAGGGCCTCTAAGGGTGGCACAATAAGTGCTGCAGCCCTTGGAGGTCTTCCCTGGTCACAGTTGTAGGAAAGTGGCTCTATATATACTGCACCAAAGTAAGGTACCGGGTGTATAGGGTCATTGCCCACCAAGCCCTTTACGGTCGTGGGCCTGCCTATTTACAGAAACTGTTTACCTTTTACGTCCCTCTGAGACAATTGCGTTCCTCAGCCCTCCTTCTTGCTAGGGTCCCCGCTTCTTCCGCCACTGGCTGGGTGGCTGCTCTCTGGCTGTCAAGGCTGCCCAGGCTTGGAATGCCCTTCCGTTTCTAATACGCAATACTCAAGACCCGCTAGCCTTCAAGAAACTTTTAAAAACTCATCTATTTCCATAGTTATTAGTGGTGTAGTTAAGGGACTCCTCTTGGATCCGCGCCGGGACACTCTTCGGAGTAGCTGTTGCGCGTTATAAGAGCACATAACATAACAGTTCCCCAATGGTAAGGCAGAGGCTAAAGTTAGATATAACCTTACTCTCTAAAGTGGTAGCTTGGTCGAGCAGTAAGGCAGTATCAGAGGACAGTGTAAAGCATTTGTTGTACACACTCAGTCAGCAAATGGTCTCACACACTCAAGAACTGAACTCTAGGCCAATTGTTTTTATAAAAATATAGTTGTTTTTATTTTAGAACCACAGTATGTATCAAAATATACTTTCTCAGAATGGGTTACCTTAGTTAAACACTGTCTGAATAGGCAATAGACTTTTTGATTACAATAGTCACAGTTGGTGCAAAAGGCAACACAATGTCAAACACAATGCAACATTGAGCTCAATGGAAAGTTTTAGTTAAATGCAATTAGTTACTTTGTGGGTTACTTTTCTAACCACAGGACTGGATCTTGGATTCAGTCCCGGGACACTTCCTGTAAACAGTTGAGTAAAAGCGTTTTGGTTACAGTAGTGATTTTTAAGGAATATTATTGTATTTTAAAAGTTGACACTTAGAAACTTTTCTAGGTAAAATTACCAATGTTATCCTATGGAAGGAAATTCAGTTTGCAGGTAAAGTATGTTTACGTTACTTTTGTAATCCAGTGCTGGGCTCTCAGGTTCAGCACTGGGATATCTATCTAAAACAGGCAAGTAATTACGTTTGTATCGTTGGCACGATTTTTAAAGAATATTTGTAAGTTTCAGAAATCGACACTTAGAAACTTTTTCAGCAAAAAGCAGGCAATGATATCCTATGGAAGGAATTTCAAGTTACTGGTAAGTACGGTAAAAATTACTTTTCAGGGTCAGTACTGGACTAAAAGATGCAGCACTGAGGTCTCTCCTGATGACAGGTGAGTAAACCGGAATTCGTTACTGTTGTGATTTTTAAGCAATATTTTGGTATTTCAAAAGTGGACACTTAGAAGAAATTTCACAGAAAACCAGTCAATGGATCCCTATGGAAGGAAATTGAGTTAGCGGTAAGTAACGTTGTGAGTACTTTTCAGGGTCAGTGCTGGGCACCAAGATCCGGCACTGGGATCTCTCCTAATAGCAGGTGAGTATTTCCGTTTTCGTTACTCGGTTGATTTTAGGTAAATATTTTAAAGTTGAGAAACTCCACACTTAGAAGAATTTCCAAGTGAAACCAGTCAATGTTACCCTATGGAAGAAAAGTGAGTTATCGGCTTTTGGGTAAGTACTCGACTGGCAGAGTTAAGGTTCTGGGCATAGACTCAGGGGTCCCCCAGGGTCAGGTAAGTATAGTTGTTACACCCTCAGCGGCACAGGGGCGGCCGGGTGCAGAGTGAGTAGGCCCAATGTTATCCTATGGACGGCAGGGGCCTTTGGTTGGTGGCTGCTGGCTAGCAGGCCACTCGGCTGTGGGAGCAAAGCTCCTGGTCACTTGCTCAGGGCAAGTGGGGAAGTCGAACAGGGTAGTTGGTGCACCCTCAGCGGCACTGGGGCGGCCGGGTGCAGTGGGCTTTTGGGCCGTCGGGCGCCCAATGGTTTTCAATGGGAAAGCTGCGTGACGAACAAAGACTGCAAGCTCGGGGACGGTGATTCTTCAGGTGCGACCACCACTTCGAGGGGTAAGTTGGGAAGCTGTGGGAAGGGTAGGCACCCAGGAGTTGGGCACAGGAGGCCGTGGGGCGTCGGGTGCAGGTGTGTCTTTAGGCATCGGAAATCTTACCCTCGGCTGGTCGCGGTTGGAGGGGTCCCTGGTTCTGAGGCTGCAGGCGTCGTCAGGAGCGTTGAGGAGGGCCCTTGGGTGCTGGATTCTGGGTCACAGTCGCCGGGGGGACGTCCTCTTGGTATTAGCCCTCTCTGGCACAGGCCGGGCTCGGCGGGTGTAGAGGGTGCAGGATTCGCGGTTCCCGGTTGGCATCAGGGGTTGGTTGATTGCTTTGAGCAGTACCACTGCTCTTGGGAGTCCCAGGTGGTTAGAGTC
Organism: Calotriton arnoldi; assembly: GCA_963921515.1. NCBI lineage: Eukaryota > Metazoa > Chordata > Amphibia > Caudata > Salamandridae > Calotriton > Calotriton arnoldi. The sequence continues at coordinate 4,832,403 of CAWUFW010000244.1, forward strand.
ACAAGGCAGTCGGGTCCTCCGGGGTTTGTGAGGGTGCTGACCACTGGAGACGCCGGGGTTTAGCAGGAGCAGGTTCGAGGGTCGACAGGCCGGTAGGGCTGGGGCCAAATCAGTTGGTGTCTTCCTCTTGTGAGCAGCTGCACGGCAGGTCTTCTTGTTTCTTGTTCTTCTTTCTTGTTTTGGAATCTGGAACTGAGGAAGGAAGGTTCAGGGAGCCCCTAAATACTGAATTTAGGGGTGGTTACAGGTAGGTAAGGGCAGGGACCAATGGGTCCCTTCCCTGGGGTGGGTACACCCCTATTCTGCCACTCTCCAGTGGGAGGGGGGCAGGAGCCTGTCCCTGGTTGGCTGGGTCCCCCCATCCTCAAGATGGCGGGGACTCGAGTTTGTGCTTCACCTCGCCTCCCCCACCTTAGGGGTGGAGTTGGCAGAGGTGGGCACAACCCATTTCCTGCCTCTCGTTTTCCCGCCGGTTCTCCCGCCAGAAGTGGGGGTAGAACCAGTGGGGACCAGTTTGCTGGGAGCAGCAAATGGTCTGGGGAAGCTCAAAAGGCGGCAGGCCTTTGAAGCTTCCCCTGCCCGTCCTTGGGGAGGATGCTTTGGCACCTCGCCCCAGGATGCGCATTGTTTCAGGCCCCTGAGAGCAGAGGCTCTCGACCCAGGGGTCCAGAAACAGGTCTGGTGGTGGCAGCCTGGGCAGTCACTCAGTCCGGACACTGGAGGTCGGGTTGGTTTCAGGGGGCATCTCTAAGATGCCCTCTGGAGTGCGTTTTACATTAAATCCCACACTGGCATCAGTGTGGGTTTAATGTGCTGAGAAGTTTGATACCAAACTTCTCAGTTTTCAGTGGGGCCATTATGGTGCTGTGGAGTTCGTAATGACAGACTCCCAGCACCATATACTCTTAATGGCAGCACTGCACTTACAATGCCCGAGAATGGACTTGGGCACTGTAGGGGGGCACAGGGCTCATGCCTCTGTGCCCTCACCACTGGCATAGTGCACCCAGCTAGAGGGGTGGCTGACCTAGGCCAGGGCAGTGGTTTGTAGGCATGGCACACAGGGATGTGTGCCATGTCGACTCTTCACTTTTGTTCTGCACCAAGACACGCAGCCTGCAAGGGCAGTGTGTGTGTGTAAAGTACAGGGTCCCTAAGGGTGGCACAACGAGTGCTGCAGCCCTTAGGGGCCTTCCTTGGTCACAGTGCCCTGGGTACCCATGGTACCATTTACTAGGGGCTGACCTGTGGCCAGGGATGCCAATTGGGTGTAGGTATTAATGCAGTTTTAGGGAAGGAACACAGGCCCTGGGTACCTGGTTGGCAGGAGCCCAGGGCACACTCAGTCAAAGCACATCAGCAATTCAGCAAAAAGTGGGGGCATACCATGCAAGAAAGATGGCACTTTCTCACACCAGTGCCCTGGGTACCTGTGGTACCATTTACCAGGGGCTGACCTGTGGCCAGAGATGCCAATTGGGTACAGTTTTGGGGAAAGAACACAGGCCCTGGGAACCTGATTGGCAGGGACCCAGGGCACATCAAGTCAAAGTGCATCAGTGGTCTGGCAAAAAGTGGGGGGGGGGTTACTGCAACAGAAACCCACTTCCTTACAGTGGTCACCACCTTGAATTCACGTTGTGTGATGAGTGTGGAAGCCGCCAAATCTTGGAATATGGCTGGTTGATGTCCTCGGAACTGTATGGGTTGGGCCTCTCTTGCTTTCCGAATGATGCGTTCCTTCACTTGAAAGTCGTGTATACACACGAGAATGTCTGGCGGGGCGCTTTGTTACCTCGAGGAAGGCCCACTCTGTGAACTCGGTCCATTTGTATGTCCGTCAGCTCTTCCTCCCCCAGGATTTGCTGAAACAGTGCCCCCACATAGGCCCTGAGGTCGTCCCCTTCTCCTTTCCACGGCACACCTCGGATCCTCACATTGTTCAGTCGGGAACGGTTCTCCAAGTCCCCAGAATGGGCCTGAAGATCGATGTTCTGCTCCCTTAGGCGTATCATATCTTGTTGCAAGTGGTGGAGCTCTTCTTCCCTATTGACATCATGCTCCTCGAGGGTCGCCACTCTCTCCCCGATTTCATCCACATCCCGTCGCACCTCTTTCAGGTCTGCTGCGAGCTGATTCCTGAGTTCCTGAATATCGTCTTTTATGGCCGCGAAGAGTCCCACCATGAACGCCTTGGTCGCTGGGGACTCATCACCCTCCATCGTTTCGGCCGCCTTCTCATCCGGGGTCGTGGACTGCCCCGACTGCTTTAGGAGGAGCTCCTTCAGGGATTTCTCCTTCCTAGAGCGCGCAGCTGCCATGTCGTGCACCTCTCGCAGCCAACACGATGGGTCCCACCCTCTGCACCAGTCTCAGCAGTAGATGCAGGCAATCCGCGCAGGGCAGAAGGTCGCTATGTAACCGGGGACGGTGCCTCTTATTCCTCCCTGTATCACTGGGACGTAGTGCGGTAGCCTGAGTAGGCACAAGGTCCCTGGGCCCTCAGTTCCACTGCCCTCTCCTGTGGCTCGCCCCGGCGTCCGTCACACACCTCCACTGGGCGCGGGTGCACCGGGGCTCGGCTGGCGTTGCACGCGGGAAGCGGTACACAGGATGGGGCCGCCACCTCCCTGTTCGCAGACGCGCCTCACTGGACGCTACCCTGAGAGTGCGCACCGTCCGCCGATCTGCGGACCGCTAAGGCCCTATTCTAGGCCCAATCGCTCTGACACTGACCGCAAGGCACTGCACCGGTCGCCGCCCCCGGGGAAAGCAGCTCCATGCACTCACCAGTCCTGATTGCCTGAAGGAGTCCAGCCTTGCGCACCGCTGCCCAGTCTGCACGCTTCCAAGATGTCCTCCGGACCGCCCTCACTGCTCAATGGGCTGGAGGCCCTGTCTGAACACGCCAGCCGAGAACTGGCAGACAGTGTGGATGGCGCTGCGCGCCCTCTCCAGCGTCGCTCGATGTCGCTGGGAGCTCACCCACGTGAATCGCCGGTACATCGATGACCCCCATGATTGAGGGCCGCTCTCGGGATGCTCCCTGTCCGCCGATCTGCGGACCGTGGAGGTCCAATCTAGGCCCGGCCACTTTGTTGCGCACCGTGTTTCTCTCCACCACTCACCCGGAACCAGAGGCAGAGGAAGGCCGTGTCAGCGGGCCGCCTCTCGGACCATGCGTTCCTCGGAATACCTCAGGGCAGCCCTCCAGGTCGACACGCCATAGACTCCGGCGGCCTGCCAACCGAATCCGCCCCCCGCAGCACCGCCGTGCGAGGGCGCAGCTCTTGGGTGTGTTCACGCGCCCTGCTCGGCGCCGGGCGCTCCGACTCCTCAGATACGCCCTCCTCCGCTGGGAGCTCACTCGAAACCGTCGGCGATCCGTACACCACCACTCCAGTTCAGGGCAGCGTTCGCATCCACCAGGTCTCACCCACTCCGTACAGGCCCGGGCCACCTTCCAGGCCTCAGGCGAGTCCGCGTAGGCCTTAACTGCGCCGGAGCTCAAAGACGCCGTCTCACAGCGTTTTCAGGTGTGCCTTTCCCTTCAAGGGAGCCCTGTGGCGTCCCAGTGTCTCGCCCTTCAAAATCGTGAACCGATGGCCCCGGGGACAGGCGATATTACAAGGCTCGAGATCGGCGGTGCCGGAGGGACACGATTCTGCGTCCTACCGCGCTGCCATCTTGGCCAGGCCCCCATTTGTTTGATTTTAGATCTCTGACCGCTCAATTTCTTTCTGCAGAAAGACAAATTCAGGATACTCATTCTGGCCCAGGCTCAATCTTCCCTGTATTCAGAAGACCGGATGGACCTTCACAAAGCTTATTTCCATCTCTGTCTTGCAGGCCCAGAGGCTCTTCCTGCGGTGGATACTGGGTCTCGAGCATTTTCAGTTTCTTGTGCTCCCTTTCGGCTCACCAGTGCCCCTCAGGCTTCATGAAGGTGATGGGAGTTGTCACAGCATATCTTCGGAGCTCAGGTGTATCAGTTTTCCCCTACCTTGACGACTGGCTGTTGAAGGTGGGCTTGCCACAGTCCGTTGTAGACCACCTCCAGATGAAGGCGAACCTCCTGACATCGTTGTGGTTCACTGTCAACATGCTGAAGTTACACCTGATCCCTTCGCAGAAGCTCCTTTATGTCTGAGTCATGCTGGATACTGTGCATTACCGGTCCTTCCCTCTGGATCAGAATGTCTTGGATATTTGGGCTATGATTCAGATGTTTCAGCTCAGTCCTAGGTGTCTCCATGAGAATGGCTGAGGCTTCTGGACTGCTACCCTCCATCCTGTTTTTCGACCATGTCAGGTGGCACATGCGGGCTCTGCAGTGGGATCTGAAGTCTTAGTGAGACCAGCACCAAGAGACCTTGTCAGATTCCATCCAGGTTTCGGAGGAGGATGGTAAAGATCTGAAGTGATGGCTGCTCGACCACAATTGGAACTCTCCCTACTCCACCTAAAGCCAACGGTGGTGACCAATGCATAACTGCTGAGATGGGGTGTCATATGGAAGAAGTGGAAATTGGAGTCTACTTCACGTCCTCACGGACAACACCACTGGCATGTGGTACTGCAACAAGCAAGGCAGGGTGAGATCCTGGGCCCTGCTCAGGAGGCCCTGTGCCTCTGAAACTGGCTATATCAGCCAATCAATCAATTCATTTTTATTTCAGTTAAAAAAAAAATCATATAAGCACATAGGAGCACGTATAAAATGCATGTGAAAATACAATATATGTGGTCACCACTGTACCTTAGACACAAATATATACGATATTTACAGCAGCCATAGGACGTTGTCCAAAAATACATAAGCTTTACATAAGATGTTCCTTGGCTACAATACATTGGTCCAAAAATGCAGCTCCAATGTATAAAATGCTAGTAATATCTAACTTCTCAATTGCTTTAATTTTCCTCCAAGTTGGCAGACTAGCTAGTTTCACCCAACAAAAGACTCCATACTACTAAATGCACAGTTTGAAAAATAAAATACTTGATGCAGTAATAATAGCATAAAAACAATTAAAACCTGGTAAGATCATCTGTAAAGCAGCAAAGGCTGGCACCATCCCCCCCCGCTTCCCCCCCCCCCACAGAGTGAGTAGAATTAATCAGCCCCTGCATTGTACACTAGAATCACTGCTTTTATGTGGGCTAAAAGTTGCCAGGAGACTGCCCGTAATCCGCCATGCACGCCCAAGAAATGTTGCCACGGTGCAAATAATGGTGCTACCAGTGTCCATTTGTAAGATTCTCAATGCCTCTAGGTGCCCTCTTACCAGTGGGGGCGGCACAGGGGGGGGGGGGGGGGAGGGTGTGTAGGGGGTGTAAAAATGAAAAAAATAACTTACCTTATCGCTGCATCTCTCCTCCGTCTCGAGCCGGAACAGGAAGCACCCAGGCTCCCCTAAGCCAATCGCTGTGGTTCGGCGCTCAGACTGGGACTGAGAGCATGGGCAAGTTCTCCAACCAGGCTGTAATGCAGCCTGTGTGGAGAACATACAAAGTCTGCATTACTGTTTGGCCGGCCCGAGACTGCCAGCCAAACATTCATGCGGACTTTCACAGTGCACACTACTCCTCCCTCTGCTCTGAGAGCAGAGCAGCCCCACCCAATCCCGCAAAGCTGCCACAGCAGGAAAAAACAAAATAATAGTAACATTAAGTTATTATCATTTTAGTTGTCCTCTATTTACACTACCTTAGCAGAGGAGCTGACACTGCCTCTACTCCCAAATTGCGGCAGGTTAGTGTTACATGGCTGGCAGTATCATCGGGGCATTTCCCTGATCATACACTACCTAGCAGAAGCTTTAAATGCCAGGGCGGATGAACTCAGCTGGCGAATGGTAATTACACCCGGAGGCAGCACAGGGCGCCTTCAGAAATGTGGACAACATTGGCTTGATCTCTTCACCACCGCTGAGAATATCAACACTGTTGCATGCTCGCGTTCCGAAGAATACTCTCTTGGAGACACATTCTGCCTAGAGTGGAGCATGGGAATCCTATGTCTTCCCGCTGCTACCTCTCCTGCCCCGAGATCTAAAGAAGATCAAGAACGAGTGGGCCTAAGGCATCTTAGTAGTTCGGATTAGGCCAGGACAGTGTGGTACGCGGAACCTATGGGCATGAGCATCTGTCCTCAAAGCAGGCTGCCGCCACAGGAGGACGCTCTATTGCAGCAGCAGGGCAGGGTCTTGCTCCTGGGCCTGCACAATCTACACCACTTGTGTGAAGAACGAGAAGCCGCAGTTACTGCATTTGAACTTCCTCCCAAAGTAGTGGATGTCTTCCTTACTGCCAGGCGTCTTTCAACAAAGTCTGTTTATGCTGGGTGCTGGGACGAGTTTGTGGCCTCGTGTGGTACCCTTAATGCAGACCATTTGCCGACCAAGGATGTTTTGTTGTCTGTTTTGTTTTTGGCCCAGCAAGGACTTGCAGTGACAAAGGTAAAGATGATCTGTCGACTCTTTCTGCCTTTTTATGTTTACCGAAACAACTGTCCTTGTTCAGTCACTTGTTGTGATTTTATTTCCTAACAGATTAATCCACATGTTTTCTCTTAAACCTTTTGTGATACCACAGTCTGACCTTACTTTGGTCCTTAATGTTCTTCTGTGCCCTCCTTTTGAGAAGCTGCACTTCTGTCCTCTGTCTCCTGGCCCGAAGCTGGTCTTTCTCATTGCTGTAACTTTGGCTCGTTGAATGAGTAAACTTCAGGCTCTGCCATTCCAGCTGCCCTTCACCACCACTTTTCAAGATAAACTGGTGCAGAGTTCTAGATCAACCTTACTACCAAACATTGGGACTCCCTTTTATGTTTGACAGTCCATCACATTTCTGATGTTCTTTGCATCACCCCTCAAAAGAGGAGGAGAGACGCCACTGTTTAGACCCCAAAAGTGCTGACTTTTTAAATTGATCAACCAAAGACCATCGGGTGGACAATCATCACTTTGTGGGATTCTCTCAAGCAAAGAAAGGCATGACAGTGCAGAAGAGGACATTATCCAAATGGATAGTCCTCTGCATTAAGATCTGCCTTGCTCTGGCCAGGAAGCTGCCTCGACAAAGATTGATGGCTCATTCTACAAGATCAAAGGCTGCTATCACTGCGCTGGCAGGCGTAGTGCATGTCCTTGATATTTGTGAGGCCACAACGTGCGCGTTGGTGCCCATATCCATGAAGCATTAATGCCTTGACAGCTAGGTCTGGCGAGAAGGGCATTTTGGCAATTTAGTCCTGCAGGATTCTTTGGCCGGAGTCATTCCACAGATCCACCACCGGTGACAATACTGCTTTGCTATCTATTCTAAGGGTGAGGAATCAGCAGCTAGAAGTATCCTTCAGAATAACAAGTTACTTACCTTCGGTAACTCTCTTTCTGATGAACATTTAATCTATCCACAGATTCCTCCCTACCTTCCTGCTTCCTCAGCCTTGGAAGGGGGGTTCTTTTAGATCTAAAAAGGTCCCAAATTGGAGATCTGCACATTGGCATAAATAATTGCTTTTTGAGCTCTGTGTCCAAGGGAGTGTAAAGAAAGAAACTGACATCAGCGTGCTTGGGTGGCAGTTACATGCAGCTCCAGCTGTAATTTCCAGCCGTCACTTCCAGGGAGGAGCAGGGTTGAAGTGGAGGGCTGAGTGACACCACCAACTGGCGCACATGGGCTATACTGCAAAATCTTGCAGCTCCAATGTTACGCCTGGGAATATATTAAAGGTGATGAATCTGTGGTTACATAAAGTATCCACTGGAAAACGCATTTCCGAAGGTCAGTAACTTGTTCTACTGTCTTCCTTCGGGGCAAATTAGCTCTGAGAACTATTGCATTCATGTCGCCATTTATAGCAACGCTGTTGTCAGACCTTTCATTTTTAATTTTCAATTTTTTCCCACAAGACATCCAACAACAATAGAACTTGGTGGACAAGATTAAATATTGTGTTCAATACAAATGCTGGTATCCTGCAGTCAAGGAAATGGGAGCCAAACAGTATCCAGACCAGCTGGTCTACATCTTCAAGGGTAGAATGCGGAAACCTGTTAACCTGCAATTATAGCCACTACTCCTCAGATTCTGCAAGAAGGCTACAAATTTCAAAAGGATGTTTCAAGAGAATGTTTGTTACAGGTGGTTGTTTTCCCATTTAGCAATGTGTTTAGCAGCCAGATTCGTCTTGGGCAAACAGTGTGAGCATGTTACTGGTCGTGCCAAGCCCAAAACACAATCTGATTTCTGGCTAAATATTCTTCAGAAGCACAAACCTTCTCCAAGCATAGCCAAGCTCACGATTATGCTCAACATAGCATGCAGGAGACGAGGGTGGTATCAAGAATCACCTTAGACTGTTTGTTTAAACTCTGTTCAAAGTACAGCTATTTGTAGTGCTGAGGAGCTTTTGTTGAAGGAAGCAGTCTTCTCAAGAATTACCTCAACTATCCAACAGTGCTACTTTTCCTAGAGTCTCAGTGCAGTATGTGGCTGCTGGGTTCCAGTTGTTAAAATTAATTACATTTACCAAGGGGCTCCTGGGACCAAAATACGTTTGCATTAAATCTGAATGATCAATCTTTTCAATTTTAGAAATAAACTTATTCAGAGTCAGTGGTTTAAGTTATAAAAGAGAAGTATTTTAATCTACATAGTAAACATATACTGCATCTAAAACTAAGCGGAGACCAGAAGTCTTAACATTCTGGGTCAGAGTTCTGCTCCCGAAAAGGATAAAAGCATAAATAAACAGTTAATATTGTAGTCTATGGGCAATGATTGCCTATGAAGATGGTTGTGAAGCTCTACACAGCTACACGGATCAACATCAGGCAAAAGCAAATGTACTCTTTTCTAGTGTTATGAGACTGAAATTGAGTAACTAAAGTAATATAACATAGTGCTGCACTTCAAGCTAGAGTAACAATATTTGCAGTGATTTTGTTTCAGTAGCTTATGGCCATCTTTCATTCATGGGATGTAAATTATGTACCTGCTATGAAATCCAAGAATCCTCAGACTGCTAGTGGACCCATCAAGGCGGCAAAGGGACCACCACCCTTGTAGATACACAGGAGGAGTCTGGTTATGGGTGCTTCTTGACGGGCACTGTAAACTGGAGTCTCACTAGTCAAGTAGTCACTGTCAGTTTTTCATAGATGGAGTGCCCAGAGGCACAGGTGCACCTAGTGCTGGTCACAGGACTGTACACAGCAAAATTGGAAACGGGTCATTTTCCGGGGTTCAAACAATGGAATCTTTGGAACTGCTTGGGCCAGAAAATGCAGTTAACAGTTCCTGACGTGGCATCTTCCAATGGCTACCCCAATGCCCAACTAACTGCTCAGGGGGAGAAACTAGGAGATGCATTCTCTCTTCTTACGGGACCCGGGTTGTTGGAGGACAGGGCCTAAGACCAGCTCAACCTTGTTGGGGAACAAAGTAATTTGGCTTTCCCTGTAGCGTGACATCGACAAGCAGACCTACTTCATGTCCTGAACAGCTGACTCAAATGCTGTAGTTCTCCAGAGCAGACGTTGTACTACAGCTAGAACTAAAAGATCTCCATAGTCAGTTGAGTTCTGTACTTGGCTGATGCAAAGTCATCCTTGCTGTAAGCTGGTGCCCAGGATGATCCTCTAGTAGGCATGACCCTGTCTTTAGGTGGGTCCTGTCTTTAGTCCTAGTCTGGGCAGAAGAGTGACAACCCTCATAGGGTCTACTCGTTGCACTTGTTGAGAGAAACATTGTTCCCTGCATATTCACTCTCTGGTGAAGAGCAGTCTGCCTTCCTATTAACTCTTAGTACTGGTGTCTGCTTGGCAGGAATAATAGTTGGCTTCAGGCCATTGCTGCAGGAGATGACCATCACCCAGGGAATTGGGTGAGGGGGGTGAGAGGAGAGGTGCTATTCATCCTAGTGGGGGTAACCTGAGCTAAACTAAGGGATGAAGAAGGCTACCTCCTCAGCTGTCCAGGCCTCTGTGAGGCTCAGGGAAGGAAACTGGGAGCTCAAATGTCCAGCAGGACAAATACTAGCTTGGTTTACAGCAAGTCCACTGCCCTCCAGTTCATCCTTACCCACTTAAACACACGTTCTTGACACTGCGCACATGCAACATCATTGCATGTCCCAGTCATAGTACCCAAAGACCCCAGTGGCACAGAGTTAACAAGAAGGTAAAAAGGCTTAATACCCATGACTATGGTTGAATGCTACCAATGTCAGTTTGGTAGCCTGGGTGGAGATGACCGTAGCCAGAGTCTGAAAAAGATAGGTGCACTTTGAGTGCCCCTCTCAACAAGAGAGACCTACTCTGATGTCTCAAAATCCTTGTTCTCCCTGAGGGTAGAACACAGAGAAAACCAGAAAAATGCTCAAGGCATGCTCTTCCAAGCATGCTGAGGACTTAAGTTCCAACAGCTGCACAATGAGCTGGCCGTGGTATAGTATCTCATAAGATTCACAGTTCTATTTAATGACTGGAATCACTTATGTTATCTTTGTTCCTTATTCTTCTGTAACGTAATATATTTGCTGGATATCGACAGCAGGTGGCATTCATTCTAAAAGGATCCTGCAATTGCTCCCGGCATATCTGCAAGCATACAACATAGCTGTATATTAACTGAAGCAGTATACAAAGAACCAGAGGTGCATATAATCCTCTTTGCAGGTGTTTGGGAGCACAGTATAGTGCAAACCCTTGTGGTTGGTCCACTGGAGTTATAGAACAATCCAGAACCACATTATATACATTTAGCAACTTTATGGAATCTTTACATAGTGTAGAGCATGGGTACTCACAAACATTGGCCCAGCGGCCACAAGTACGGTCTGAAGTGTGACCGAGGGCCGCACTGATGCCAGCAAGGTGGTGGTTGGGGGTCTGGATGGGTCAGGGATTGGGTAAGGAGGTCTAAAAACATGTTAAATAAACAGGCAAGCATTTTTTTGCAGGTTAATAAATGCTTGCCCGTTTATTTAACATTTTTTCCTAAACAGTGTTCAGCAACTGAACAGCAGTTTGTGTTGCCGTTCACCGGGGGGGCGCATGTAAAGGTCAAGAGGGCCGCAAGCGGCCCCCGGGCCGTACTTTGAGTATCACTGGTGTAGAGGGTGAATACATGTCCGCTAATAGCAGCCAAAGAATTTGGAAGTGCTGCCTACCAACTCCAAACCCTGTCTGTCAATTATATATCATATGCAGTAGACGTCTTGCTTGTGCTCTGTTAATCTGACACGCAATGTCCTGTCACACTACATGTAATATTATTCATATTGTCTTAGGGATTCTGCACACACAGAGCTATGCACAGGATAATAGAACCTCGGAATATAGTGGTGAGCCAACCATAGACCTTAGCACCTAAAACCCCAACCCAACTAGCCTTAGCGTCCCATTAGCAACAATGTACCAATGATTAGACAACCCAGAACACGGTATCTCTCCCAGGACTCGCAGAGGCAAGAACACTCTTTCGTCACACTCGTACCTGTCCACAACGTGCGTAAGAAGAGACTGTATAGGTTAAAATGTTTATTTCAACTTACGTGCTCTAAGATACAGTACACGTGTCAGTACTATTAGCATAATACATATGAATAAAATAATCAGCATGGTTACAACTCCATAGAATACAAACGGGGAAAGCATCTCATAAAGCAGTGGATATATGTCTAACTAACATTACCACCCTCCCCGTGCTGGAAGCCAGTTTATTATAAAAATAGAAGACCTCTGGGCTTTGACTAGCGAACCCCCATACCTCAGTCTCTAGATGCAAAACTACATCAGCAGACAATCACAGCTCTTCTCCCTGGAAAGGTTGTCTCCAAGTGTGTCTAGAGCGGGCCAACCGCAATATTAAAAGCACACTAATTTTTCTATGGCAGCTGTACCTAGTGTTATGTCTAGGTGTGAGGGATTGGCCAAATCAGCAAGACAAGGGAACGTTGTTAATCGACCTTGTACATGTTGTGCAGTTTGAGCCCAAAGTGAACAGGAGAAAAGGTGAAAGATAGAAAATGCAGACAGTGCAAAAAGAACTTGGCAAGAGCAGAGGTCGATAGAACAACGGCCCAGAGTAACGTGTGCAAAGAAAAGCATTATGGCATCCAGGCCCAAGACAACTTAGCCAGGCAGGCCAGGGCCAGGATGCCACAAACCACAAGACCATATAATATAAACTGCCCTATACTTGACCAATGCTCATGCCATTTTATCACACACTAAAAATTTTATATTTGGTATTTTGAACTGCACATGTGCCCCTTTTGATATCATCTGTCCCCTACATTGTTATAGCAGGTATTGATCAAGTCCTTGTCCAAGATTACATCCTGCTATAGAATGATCCAGTCACCAGTGCCCCTGCTTGAAGAAATACATTCTTATCAGTGTGATCTCTTCAGAAAACGCATTAAGCAAATGTTATTCTTTCTCCATTTAGATGATTACTTGGATCACGAAGACCTACCCTGTGGTTTGCCATCTCGCCATGTGTCCGATGCCGGCGTGGGTGTCCTGGGTAAGTTAATGGCACTCCAGATCACTTCTGGAACAGCTCTTTATTCCTGTAACATAGTTTGCTCTATTGCAGTACCCCCATACAGAAAATGATGTCCTTATGGCGAGAGTAGTTACTTAGAATTGTATGGGATATATCCCCAAACATACAAATGGGGCTGGGCTGCCTGAAGGGATGATATCAAAGTTTGGATTGACCTGTTAAGTGACCAGAAGACCTAAGCGACCTAGAGAGTGATCTGTTGTATTTGAGTAGCAAACCAGTTATACAGTAACCTGGGGAGAGGTGTCAGTTGAACACAGATAGGAGGACAAAGACTAAGATGCATCAGAGAATGTTCTCTGCCTTTGTTTGGGGTATTGTAGACTGATGTGAAACAGGTGGGCCCTAAGAAGAAGCAGAAAACAAAAGACTCGGTTGGCTCAGGCAATAGATCCTCAAAAAAGCGGCAGAGAGTAAAAGAGAGACCACCAACTAAGTTGCCTAGCTCCAGACAGGTATAGGGAAAAATAAAGTATATGGTTGTTCGCTGCCTGTATTCAGTGGACCAGAAACTGAGATGACCAGGATATTGGTCCTCGCACGTAGTCAGCTACAGAGACACTGGTGCTTCGACACCTCCCACAAACACTCATTTTCCAACGCATTCGCGTTTGTAGAGGAAAAAATCTTTTGTCCACAATGCACGGAAAATATTACTTTTACCAGAAACCTCCCTCGAAAATCAGATGTGGCATCTCTTGGCTTGTGTGGATGTCTTGAAGACTTGCTACCCAGGTCTTTACCAACCCTCTAACTATTGTGTGCCAGAACTGATCTCTTCAGCTTTTCTTGCCCTTTGCTCTATGTAGGAAACTAGAATTGTGTTGCTGTTGTCACCCCACATTTTCCCTATTGTTGACTACTAGATGCTGGTTTTCAACTCTGACAGTGCACTGAGACCTGCTAACCAGACCTCAGTGCCAGTGCTCTTTCACCTAAAACAAGGTAAAATGGTCAAATTGGCACACACTTTAGCACCAGTGTAAGTCCCTAGTAAGTGTTACCCCTGATACCTAGGGCATGGGTACTAAAGAAGGTCCCTAGGGGACCCACATGCAAATTGCATGCAGCCTGCCATTGCAGACTGTCATGGTGCAAACCATGAGTGAAAACACAACATGGCACACTTACTGTTTGCCATGCCAAAACCCCTGCATGTAATATAAGTATGTCACCCCTACAGAAGACCTTGTAGCCCTAGGGCAGGGTGCATTATATTACATGTGAGGGCATATCTGCTTGAGCAGCTATGTCCCTGTGCTGTCTAGTTCAATTACTAGATGGTACAAGTGAACAGGGAAGCCATCTTAAGTATATGTACTGGGCACTGGTCATTAGGAGTTCCCCAGCTACATGATGGCATCACTGAAATCTATGGTGTGTGGTATCAAACACCTTGCCTTAATAAATCCATACTGATCCCAGTATTAGATGTATTATGACCTTAGAGGTGCCCCCTGAAACCTACTAGTCTTCTAGTGTGCTGGCTGACTGGTATTGTCCAGCCTGCCACCACAGACCGGTTTATGACCCCCTGCAGGTGTGAGACCTCACTCTCTGAGGCCAGAAACAATGCCTGCCCCTGTCGCCTTTGATATGCGACCCTGGATTCCCCCAGACCTGAGTGGTGCCACCCCCTGCTATTTGGCACCAGGACAGGTGGGAAATTAGCTAGGCAGTAGGCTTGTTGCACCACCAGCCTAGTCACAAAAGGATTCCACCATCTTGTTTTTGGTGCAATTAGGAACTCTGGGACAGGGTTATGCCCACTCCCCACAGGAAGTGGTCATATGGGGGTGTAGTGACCCGAAGGGTAAGTAGCCCATTGACTACTACCTTTCACTCCCCTTAATCCCCCTAAATTCAGTATTTTGGTGCCCCCCTGACACCAGGGATGCAGATTCACCTGACTGAAGGACACAGAAGAGCCGAAGACTGGAAGAACTGAAGACTAGCTATGAACTTGGCACCAAACCCTGCCTACATGCTTCTGCCTCGACAGTTGCAAAGCCTCAACTCGTCCTGCAGCTGTGCACCCTTCAAAAGCCTCGGAGGGCTGCCAGCACTTTGCTAACCTGTCCGCATCTCCCTTGAAGTGGAGGAGCCACTTGCCTGCAGGCTTAAACTGCAACGTTTGATTCACCGATCTGCTGACCACCGGGTTCACAGACGCAGCATCACCCCAGGAGGAGATCACCATGCTCCAGGAGGTCAGATCCGTCTCCCCACCAAGTTTGGAGACGCCAGAACCCCCAGGAGCCGCCCTGCACCAATACTCGGGAAACCAGACCCCTTGCAGCAACCAAGGCTTGTTCCGCGTCCAGCCCAGACTCCAGTACTGCCAAGACGGACCTACCGACGAGGGACATCAGCTTGACCGAGGCCAGCACAGAGAATGGCCCTGCTGTCCTGTTTTGGCCCCTTCTCCAGGTCGACCTAACAAGTGAGAGTCTCTGACGCAAGCGACCCGCCGGACAAAACACCTCTGCACCCGAGCCCCACAGCCCGAGTCCGAGCCTAAAGACTGTGCACCCTTGCTCTAGCGACCCTCAAGAACTGAGGATGAACTCTGGCCCTCTCTTCTGACGCTGGGTCCGAACACTCTACTCTGTTTCCTGGGCAGAAGTCTGTGCCAAAGGAGTAACCTCACACATCCCCATTGAGTGGGGCACAAGATAGGGCTGCCCTCTTTCGCCCCTTTTATATGCACTCGCTATCGAACCCCTAGCAGAATGGATCCGGCAAGACGATTTGCTTGTCTACGTGGGCGACCCTGCGACCGCTATCCCTTGCCTCCTACATAAGCTGCAGGTCTATTCCAACTAGTCCAGCCTCATGGTGAACTGGTCCAAGTCTACCTACATCCCCCTCCGGGGCACCCAAAACCCACACATAACCCTGTTCCAATGGCCTACGGATCACTTACGATATTTTGGGATATAGATCGCCTTCTCTCAGTGTCAGGATAGGGACCTAAACGTAACACTTGTGGCCGGTACCAGGAGCGACAGGACACATTTAGCCACACTCCCTCTTAACGTTGCAGGCAGAGGAGCGCTATTTAAAATGATCTCACTTCCGAGAATCCTTTACATCCTAAACATCTGCCCTACTCCCACTCCCCTTTTCACATGCTACAATCTGGCTTGTCACAGTTTATTTGGGCCGGCAACCTGACACAAATCTCCTTCTGCGAATGTGTGCTACACCCTTATGACGGCGGGCTGGGGTTCTCTGATATCTGTTTATACTATTGGGCTAGTGACCTTCTCGCGGTCATTGACTGATTCTTCTCAGACCGTGGAGATCCCGCTATAGCAGCAGAACTCAATGGATTGGAACGCACTGTCTCTATGAATCTGCCCCCAGCCACTCGTTTGACACTGCTCGCTTGTCACCAGTCGTTGAAACGGATCAGATGGCACAGAGTGCTGAGGGCCATAAACATCTGTTGATCAGCGCCAAGATGCCATTGGATAAAAGTGCGCTTTACAAATACACGTTATGTTACCCATGACGCCGCTGTGGGCTGGGTTCTGGCTTTACCAGGCTACTGCCTTAGAGGGCTTCAGGGCATGGGGCTCTATTGGCATCACAGCAATGGGGAACATCTGGCAGGGCACATTCATGCACACGTTTCAACACTTTGCTGACACCTACACGATGCACAAATCACAATTCTTTCACTTTTTACAGCTAAGTCATGCCCTGGAGGCCTCCCTAGATTCCCAAGAACCCCTTCCCCAATCCAACCCTCTGGAAGCACACATGTTCAATTCACACCTAGGCAGGAAGGGAGTATCCTGCCTCTACCACTCACTAGTCAACAACACTCCTGACCCCATGGTCACCCTCAGAGAGCGATGGGAGGGGTACCTGGGACCTTTGGAAGACGACTGGCTAGAAGCACAAATGGCCCCTAGGTCTTTGGCAGTATCGGCGAGGCTTCACCTCATTCAACTGAAATACCTTCGCCATGTTTATTATAGCCCTTCGCTGCTTTATAGTATGGGAGGCACTCCTTCATCGAGGTGCTGGCGGTGCCACCACCCAATTGGCAAACTTCTTCCATATGGTTTGGGAATGCTCCAACTATGCACACATAATGGTCACGCCTTTGCACTACTTTGTCCCATATCATACCAAGATCCGAAATTAGTTCTTTTGGGCCTTTTGGACTCTTGGGAAGGTAGTCTCAATGTTCGACAGCTCATCGGAATGGGCTTCATCATTGCAAAGAGGGACATTGCCCGACATTGGCGTTCTTAGCTAGCCACAGCCTACCTCGATGGACAAGGGGGGGGGTGAACTTTGCCGCTGCAGCAGAAAAACATGTTTATAAATCCAGGGGGTGCCCAGAGAAACACCATAAAATATGGAGTGAATGGTTGCAATTTTCTGAATCCTTAATCTTCTACGTGATTTCTCTTTCTTATGTGTACACTTTTGCCTTTCTGCTAGATGGGTATCGCGAGACTGGACTCAATGCAGTAGTGTTACAATTGTTTGTTGGATCAGCTTTGTTGTGTTATCTGAAAATCAATAAACAGATTTATTAAAAGAAGAAAAAAAACAGTCTTCAGAAAGGGTGAGATATATATCTGGAGCAGTCATTTTCAGACAGAATTTCAAGCTTCACCAGCACATAGGCGCATGATAGAATAATCACTTCAGGTGATCAAGACACAACATTTCTAGCCCAACAGGATCATTGACTGCCCTTCTTTGGGTTCAGAGGAAGAGGTAGTGGAACAGGTACAACATTGTATAGCACCAACAATGAAAGGAAGGCTGTGCAGAGCAAATCCCAGGGGGAAAAAACATAATTGGCCTTTATGGTCATCTTCGCCCACTGTGTGTCAGCCAGGTTGGTGGGAGATCGTCCCCTAGCGTCGAATGGCCTGTAGGGAATATTCATAGACAAACGTGAGCAGGCAGTTCTATAGAGCAGTTGTACCTTACATTTCAAGAATTAATGAAGAAGCTGCTAATGACCACTTCAGAAAACCTAAGCAAAATGCATCTGAAACCTATGGGGAAAAAGTCCTTGCAAGGTGCTGGAAAAGAATTCTGGAAGTCCCCAAAAGGGACAGAAGCCAGAGAGTCTACTGCAGTTATGAAAGAGAGGGGTAGGAGTATCCCGTCTTCAAACCAAAGTTCCTCAACAAGTTCCTACAAAATATTTATAATCGTGATCCAAAAAAAGCTCATCCCACGGTTCAAAGGGAAAGACTTTTTATCCGCTAAGAATACTCTGACTTTCAACTCGCATTCTGTAGAAAGAACATTTCTAAGTCAAGTGTTCATTGCCCAGCATTTCCAATTGAATGTGTTTCCCTTTGGGTAAAAATTGGCACTATGAATTGTCATTATATACCTGGCCCCTATGTGAAGAACAGTTTACTATGTCCCAACGTACCTTAGCAGCAGACTATTAAGAGCTGCATCGATAGACATCACAATAGATCTGATAATCTCCCTAGGATTTTCCATAACTACAAGCAACAGATTCGTTGTACCACCTCAAGAAATTAAATCCTTTGGAGCATACTTAACCAAGTAAAAAGCATTGGCAGCGCTCCCTGAAAAAAGAGAACACACTAATGTGAATAAATGCACAATTAGAGGTAAGATTAGGTTGCCCAAACTGGGATTACAGGTCCTTCTTAAGTTTATGGTGGGTGTCCGCTATCATGGCCATGAGACTTTTGGAGCACACCTAAAACTGCATCCTGCTAGGGCTTCTTGCAGGCAGCAAAATGGACCAACACATGAGTAACTGAAAAGGCATTGTAAAACTGAGATCTGGGAAGGCACAGTTTAGCTCACTATGAAGTGCAAAATAACCCTGCAGTGGTGGAAAAATGGCTAGAAACTGATGGGAGCCCCTATCACTGGAGAGTTGGAGAACAATGTCCGCACGAAAATGTACTCGAGGTGGGAGCAGTTGCATAGCACACCACCACCAAGTTCTACATAAGGAAACAAGTGTCAATGAGACTGGCACATCTATACAGTGCACTGGCACTAGGGAAGTGGACACTCGTACAAATATTTACATAGTCACCGAGCATTTGCCACAAGAGCGATCTGTCCTTAACAAAGGTATCCATGTTAGAAATTTGAATCTGCTTCACCCATCGTTCCTTGAAGTAAAAGGGATTTTCCTTCACAGTGCCCTACAAGATTACGTAGGTGAAAACTAGCCAATACTCAAATATCCAAGATTCTCCACTTAGCATCTACTTCTAGTACTCTTCCATATAATTAATCCTTCAATCCAAATCTCAGAGCCTGCCTTACACTTACCTCCTTGAAACAGTGGTGCTCTGGAACTAGCATGCCATTTAAAGAAGATGACCTTGTAGTCCCCATCATTTGAGGCATCCCTTCAGAGCAAGGGGGCCTAATTGAGCACAATACAGTTAAATATTGTTAAATATAAACATATTGCTACTTAAATGGATGTTTTGCTCTTAAAGCGCCATTGCTTGTTCATAAATGAATGCTCATTTTAATCAGCACTGCTTATATATAACATCTGGAAGCAATATGGTACCACATCACATCTGTCAAGAGAAGCCCTGTGACATTGACTTTGAAATTTCACCATTGCTTCTTAATAAATGAATTCTTTTTTGAATCAACACTGATGATGTATTAAATCAGTAAGCAGTGTGGAACCAGATCACAACATCCGTCAAGAGAAACCCTGAAATCTTCGAAATAAGGACTGTCTGACAATGAAAAAATTGCCAGGTGTGCAAGAACCTACATCTTAATAGCTAAGATTAGAATTATAGAAAGAACTTGAGGGTCAGGCCCGTCTTTCAAGCAATCTTTGCAGCATGGTTTTTTTGGGGTTTAGCTTCTCTTCTGGTGATAGGCAATACAAAATACTCAGAGGCCCTTCCTTTTTTCTAGAACATATGCTTTTCCTCCCCTATCTCACCAATTCAGGCATTCACAGGCTCACTGCTTAGGTGTAAGAAACTGGGTTATTAGTTGAGAGGGGTAAGTACCCACATCAAGTAATAACCACAGTGCTTAACCCCCTGGCAGCTTTGGCACAGAGAAGACCGGCTTCACTTAGAGGCAATGTGTAAAGTATTTATGCAGTGCCAAAACTGTAATAAAGTTGAAATGGAAAATAATAAAAAATCCCACAATACATTTGAAAAATAGAGTACAATTTCATAAACAAAATAATAAAAATCCAAAAAGGGAACAATTTTTAAAGATTTCGTTAGAAATAGCGCCAAGAGCACAAAGTGGCAGTGATAGTCAATGGTTACAAAAGATCAGGACCTAGGTGCAATTTTATGCTGACTGAGGGTGCAGGTCAGATACTCCAACCACGTTTGTCATGAATAAACTGATTTTGCATTCTGCCTTTAGTCCTTTAAGTCCCTATCCATCACAGGCGTACCTGAGGAGAGGCACTTAGAGACTCACAGGGAGTCAGGTAGAGTCCAGTCCAAGTCTGGTTGCCACTGATTTAGCTAGGCATGTGCAGGAAAGGCCTCTTGAAGCTTGTTAATCGCTGTCGCTTGAACAGGAAGTGATCCTTATGACCCTTGGAGTCAACTGCTTTGCCCTGGGTGGAAGTGAGAAAGCAGATCCAGTCCTCTTCTTAGGTTGCAGGCAGCAGGTTAAGTCCTCTTCTGATCTTCCTCAAAAATCTAGGAGCGTTCTGAAGTGGGTGCCTGGACGTGCCACATTTATGCCTGGCATGTGCCAGTGGGAGGGAATGACCCCTAGGTATGCCTTAACTAATTGGATAAAGGTTTCCGGGGCTAGCCCTACCCACTTTAGGTATTTTTAAGATAACTGAAGTCTTTGGCCACACTAAACATGCGCTCTGAGGGCTGGAGGCATGAGTGTGAAGGGGAGTTATTATGATAATCCTAGTGTCCTCCCACATATAACACTAAATTCCAGTTTCAGACTGGTCCTGTACCCACAACCACCTCAGAGACAGGAGTTTGGTAGAACCACCTCAGAGACTGGGGTGTGGTAGAATAAAGGCTAAATTTTCAGCAACAAGACAGTGAATACACACAAATTATTTTGGCATCTTGTTTCGCTACTTTGAAGCGTGTCCCAAATGTAAACGCAGCAGACCTGTCAATCAGGCATTGATAGTGTAATGGCAAAAAGAGGACCCACTGTGATTGGGGCCTGTCTGGTTGGGCTCAGCCTAAGTGGAAGCCATCATTTGCCTGTGATAGTAGAGGCCTCTTTGAAGCGTGCCCCAAGTATGGTATGAATCACCCCATCAGACCTGTTATGTGACATTGAAGCATGGTTTGACGCTTTGATGTGAAAAGATCCTCACAGCCCCATCCTGCCAGGGTCTGATGGGTCATCAATACCCGTTCAGGTAAGCTTATTGTTTGCTCTTGGGAGCAGGTTCCCACTTCATTCACGCCCATTCAAATGCTAATTGCTGGCTGGCAGAAGTGGGACCGCAAAATGCAGATTTATCTTTCAGGGAGAGCAAAGGTAGCTTTCTAAAAGACCCCCTTTCCAAAATATTTATTGCAAATCTGACTTCACCAGTGAATTGGGCATGTAATATTTCAAAAAGTCCAAAAAGGAAATTTGTAGGTGCATCCTAGCCAGAGAGTCATTTATTAAACTTAATATTGTATCCCAATGCTTTCCTGTGGAATAGCTAACCCTGTTACAGTGCACTACCTTTTAGGGCCTTTTCATTGTAATGACATGCTTAATATCAAACGTTTAGAGTTCCTACTTTTAAATACCATGCACTCTTCCTTATGGGTAATGAGGCCTTCTTAGGGGTGACTTAAAAATATTTAAAAGGAAAGTTTAGACCTGTCAAAATGGGGTTATTTTGATAGGTTGATTTTGCAGTTTAAAACTGTGCAGCCAGGCTACAGTAGTAGACCTGGAGACATGCGTTTTTACAGTACCATTGCAGTGGATGGCACAGTAAGTGCTGCAATCCACTGGTTCCATTTAATTTGCAGTCCCTTGGTACACGTGGTACCATATACTAGGCAAGTATAGGCAAATTAAATAAACCAATCAGGAGCATACCAATTTTACTGTGTCAAAAGGAAGAATGCGAGTTCCTAACCACTGGTTAGCAGGGGTAAATTGCATAGGGTTCCATAGCCAGCAAAAATAGACTTCAACAAAAAGGCATTGGATGATTCCGGTCACTTCATTGGCCGTGCTAAGTGGTTGGAAGCTGACTTTCTTTCTCAGTTGGATCACACAATATTTAAAAATGTTGTCCAGCCTGACACCTTAAGTCCTCTTAAACATGGGCACCTAAAACTGGCCAAGAGTGCATGCAGATTTTAAATGAACAGTCCATCTAAGAGAAAGTGATGCATTAAAGAGCACAATATTTTTCAGTAACAAGAAGCAGTATTTGTGTCTTCACTAGTTATTCTGGCCAGGTCTGGTCTCGATATTTTTCGAGAGTTAAGTTATCTACCTATTATAGTTGCTATCAATTAATTTTTTATAATTTCCCCCCAAAATCTTGCCCTTTATTTGGTGACCTGCCCCTAACACTGTATTCCCTTTCCTTTTGCTCTTCGTTTTGTACCCATGCACGAGTCAGACATGTCTGATATAGAAAAAACTGTAGACTTGAAGCAAAACGGGTATTTCTGTACTATAAAACTAGACACGGGGATTAATTTATCTGTGCATATTGTAGCCTGAATGACCATCAAATACATACATGTATCTAAATTTGAACCAACCCCTCAGTTGAACTAGAAGAAACACGGCTATTTCTGATTAGCTGGGCAGGAAAAGAGATAGATTGTGTGGAATTTCACATATAAGTGCATTCTTTCTGAAGGCACTGCTTCAGAAGCTCAAACTAAAGCAGATTCTCAACTAGGATGGGGCGCGCTCTTCAATCTAAAATGCAGTTGTACTTTTTTAGCACCCATGCTTGGTTAATGGAGTATTGCTTGATACTTTATCCAAATGATTATTACTAATGATGAAGAATCCATGCTGGT